>CM026392.1:22007736-22045983 GCA_014843695.1 Archivesica marissinica | reverse complement strand
TGCCCATGAGGGTAGCTAACTCTAGAGAATAGTTACCTCTACTTTACGACTCTGAATTGTTATAGCCATTTGTCGGGGACACGACTTGCCTCATCCGGGGTAGATAATTGGTAATAGCCATTCGTCGGGGACACGACTTGCCTCGTCCGGGGTAGATTAGCAAGTGCCTACCGGACCCATTTTTGTACCCGAGATCGCGCGCCAGTGAGTTTGGCCAATCAGCGCCGAGAAAGGCGAGTTCCAGTGGGACGCATATATCTACTGTAACTAGGGCCGCTTATGTAGTACCCAAAATCACTACAATTTGATAGAAAGCACTGCTTTGAATCTACTTTCTGGTTGGGTAAAATCCCTTTAAAGTCTCATTCCTGTCTACTGCCTATTCCGTGTGTACAGCCCATTAATCCCAGCCACTTTCATGCACTTCAACACTGTCCGGCAGCCATACGAGAAGAGGCCTACTGTCGCAGACTAATCTCTCAAATAACGGGAAAACTGGGGTATTTTTGACACAATAAAACCCGTACCCGGACCGGAATCCCAAATCACAACAGTAACATCAAATCCACTGTCTATCGAATTATTTGGACTAATCATGTACATGTAATATATCAATTATTCCTATATATCAGTTATGGTGTAGGAAAAAAAGTAGTTTGCAGTGTCCGACAAATCCATTGCCCGAAGCCTATGGGGCGACCAGAAATTTGAGTCGGGCTACCAAACATCCTAACGTTAGCCCACCCGGCAACTATAAATTCAAAGCATCGGTATTACAGTCATTTATATTTTACAATAAATCGAGTCTATAACTTGTCTCATGTGTGTCAAATAGTGCAAACCGAGAACAATATACAGTCCAGTATACAGAAGACTCCCAATTACCAATCAATAATATCCTCTGGTCACAGGCAATCAGTCAGTTAATCCCATCAAAAGGTGTGATCCAGATTGGTGAATATTTCGATTACATCCATATTGGGTTGGGTTTAAAACCAAAACCTCTCCCGGACTTTCGCAACTTTTTATTTTCTATTCAACGGGTCTAGACGTCAAGACAACAACAAACACAGTTTAATGATAGGTACATCTGCACACAGGAACCTGGCATGTTTAATTAACAAGCCACTAGATTGTTCTCAAGAAAATGTTTAGACTCTGTAGTTTGCTACTTGCGTATTATTCGGATAATTTCAAATTCGGATAAATACAACAAAACATTGTTCTGTCATGGATGATAAGAATCAGGGCAGATTAATTACAGTAGTGACCATTAATTTTGTAAACGGCATAATTTAGATATGACGGTTAACCTGTCTGTGTCATACTAGTTATGTGTTACAAGTCATGCCATAAGTTCATGTTGAGTTAATTAGCTACTATTATTTTTATTCAGTGTGATAAAAAGTTGGTATTTTTAAAATGGCCAGTGTAAGTCCTGCCAAACATTGTTTGATACAGACATGTGTGAGTCTCACATGTATCTCAATAAGTTGGCCGGAGCTGGAGCCAATTTAATACAAATGTACTTCCATGGTTTAAATTTCTGGGCATGTAGCTTGAATATCAAGATAAAACTTCACCGTCAAAGATCTAAACTGGGCTTGAAACATCTTGTCCTGACCATTACTTTTCATTTTCAAATTACTCATTTACTACATCATTTAATGTGTTGTGATGGTGTGTCGGTGTTGTGCATTGACCTATGCCATTCTGTTGCGAAAATGTTACATAAAGAGGTCAAATAGCCAAAACCCCTTTCTCGTTTATGATAATTCACTTTTAAAGGGTTTGACAGTACTGGCAAAGCCGTTGGTAACAGTGGGGGTTTAATTTATTGAACTTCTCAACATTTATTTTCAAACGGTCTTATTGGCTAGCTTAGAGTCACTTAATACAGTGTTACATGCAAGTCAAGTGGTCTGATCGAGGATGATTTCTGAATGTTCCCCCTTATGATATGTCACTTAAAATCAAAGAAAACTGTACTGTTGTAAAAATGAAAAAAAACAAGTTTTGACAAAGACTATTTTTAGAAATGTTAGTATATAATATACTTAATTATGCTATTTGATTGTGTGTGAAGTCATCATTTGTTAGTGTGAAGTCCTCATTTGGAAGTTTGAAGTCCTCATTCGTCTGCCTATAAATTATTTAAAAAAGTACAGATGCTGTTCGAAACTTATTAAAGCAGATTGGAGGAACAGAAGTCCTAAATGCATCAGCAGAAACCATTATCATTTGTGCTGATGGAGAGATTCACACATCAGGTTTGTTGGAAATGCTATACCGGTACTAATTATGTTATTCTATGGCTAACAAACTGCGTACAATCAATCAAATGGTTTCAGTGTTTTTATACCCCCGCACAACGAGTTGTAAGGGGGGGTATACTGGATTCAGCTTGTCTATCCGTCGTCTGTCTGTCCGTAGACGCAATCGTGTGGACCTTATTTACCTTGATATGTAGATGTGCATAAAGGAAAGAATTTGCGCTGCTATGATTTTTGCCAGAATTATGGCCCTTTGTTCTTGTATTCACTATATAACATATAGTGAAAAGTTCTTGTGGACGCAACTCCTCCTACAGTGTTGGCAGGATTTCCTTCAAACTTTCATAGATGACCAACCTCAATATGTAGATATGCATAATTAGCTGCAATGATGTTTGCCACGGGAGGGGGATATATTAGTCTGCCGAATGGCGACAGTTTCATAAACGTCCATAATGTTGTCAACAAAAGTATTTTATAATGGTTTAGTATGATGCATTTTACTATATTTCAGACCGATGTGTGTGTGTAAAGAATGGGTCTTCCAATAATCATAGATGGTATAACCAAAACATAACATGCAACAATTGAACATGTCATGTCAAAGTGTTGAAATGACTTTCAGGAACAGCAAATACAAGTGATGCAACTGACATCAGACCAAATATGAAGAAGCCCTCATATTACCGTAAGTGTAATACTTGATTTGTCTTATTGAAGTTGATTATTGTTGAGATGTACAGAAAAACTATATTTACAGAAATATCACGAGAGCCATGAATGTTATGTTTCTTTGTGATCGATTATGCAGTTTCACAATTGTGAGAACATTTACTAACAATATATCTGTGTCCGAATGGTTAGAGTGATCACTTCGCGAGTTGGAGGTTGCAGGGCACAATTCCTGGCCGCTATTTACCAAAGTTGTTAAGATGTACTGGCATAGCTCCCTTGCTTGGTGCTCAGCATATAAAGGTTGTTCCATGACTGTTTGGCCCAATGTCAGGATAATGTGACTGGGTAAGTCTACATATCATGACTGACATACTGGCGGTGGGACGTTAAAGAGGATGTGTCAGTATTTTTACAAATTTTAAAACTGCGATTTAATCGCATAGTAATTACTATTTTATATTCGTATAAAAAAAGTGCAGAAGAACCTACCGCTAAAAATGTAAAATGAGTGATTGATTTTTAGATCCCCTTTCACTACACCTTTGTCCTTCCATCGTACTACTACTACTATTCTTATACTGTGACCCACTTGATTGTTCTTCTGATTACTTATCAGCCTGTGAAAGAAACAGAGCTGAGCCCATCTGCTTATAACATGAATATTTTTTGTCTGGACAAGCCTGTCCCCATTTGCAGGTTTACACTGTCCTCAGTAGAAGGTTTACACTGTCCTCAGTAGAAGGTTTACACTGTCCTCAGTATAAGGTTTACATTGTCCTCAGTAGAAGGTTCACACTTTGTTGCTTAGGCTATTAAATATATGAGGGGTAGATTAATTTGATATTATCCACCACCAAATATTTTTATTGGAGGGGTCTTAAAATGGCGTTGATCATCAGTCTGTGTGCATGCACTAGTTTCATATCGATAGGTTCTTTTCTCCAGAGTTACTGCCCATAATTGAATAAAAAATGTACAAAATTCAATGCCGGTTTGTCTGTCACTATGCTGTAGAATTCTATGACCATTATGCAGTTTTGCACATGCAAAAGATAATAACTATGTATGGCTGTAGCATCTATCATATGCTGGTTTGTTACTGAAACAAACCACTACTTTTGTGAACGAAATTTAAGGAAAAAATGGATATTTCTTCAGGTTTTGTTGAACCTTCAATCAAAGTGTATGCTGTCACACTCCACATATAGCAGTTACTTTATCCAACAGACATTGTTAGTAAAATGTGCTGGGTGCATTAATTTATTTAAAAATATGTATAGGTAACACTTGATTCAAGATTGCCCAGAATGGCTGTTATTGTCGTTTGATAATTTCAGATAACTTTATCATCTTATATTTTGCTTGTGACAAAGTTATATACTTGTATTAAATTGCAGGTATATACATTTGTTATATTCGTTATGTAACCTTTTAAGCATGGCAATACTTTTGAAAGCTTAACACATGTTACTTAATACCTGTAGGGGCTGCTTTGCTGGAGACTGACGGCGGAGGTGATGTAAGTGAACCACCAGTAAGAAAACTAAAGTCCAGTAAGTACTTAGACATCCACATACTATTATGCCACCTACAATAGTGCTACTTGTAAGTCTAGAAAGAGCGCTGGATTCTTTTTCTCTGGGTTTATCAAAATATCCAATGAAAACTAGGACAATTTTTGGAGTCGGACAAGTGAAAAAAAAATGTTATGGTCAGAAACTACAAAAAAGAGGACAGAATGGAACTTTCAAACTTTATTTATTGTTATTCACAGTAAACATTAGCTATGAATAGCTACTGACCGATACGGTATACATGTTTTGTAAAATGCAGATATCAACAGATAACAGTATTTAATATACAACATTGGTCAAGAACTGTAGAAGTTGGTTTCTATTCAATTGTGTTTAATTTTCAGTCTGCAGTCGCAGAAGACCATGGACTGAGGGAGAAAGACGGATTGTGTTGTTGGCGCTGCAGAAAAACCTGCTTCTGCAAAAGCTACATGGAAAACACCAGTGTGAGGAGCTCATGTGTAAGCACCAAGAGCTTCAACAGAGATCGTGGACTATGATAAAACATTTCATAAGGAACCGTATTTTGGCAGAAAACAGAATGAAATACGAAGGCTGATAGCCCTTTTTGCTTTCAATAGACGAATATTTGTTTGAACGTGAATACACAATAGAATGGTTGACATACAGCACTGTACCGTTAAAGAACGTATTTTTTGTTCTTATCCGAAAGAGCACTGTATCGTTGAAGAACGTATATATACTACTCAAAATTTGATAAGGATCACTTTTTCTATGCTACGTAATTCGTAAGTTCTAAACATATGCTGCTATATTTTTGTTGCCAAATAATTGTACATGTACCTTGTAAATCTGTATTACGGGTTTGGGTTATTTTCCGATAGCTTGCTCGGTTAGCACGGGAAAAAAGGGCATCGGGATGCTGGAAAGTGGGCGATCTCAGAGGGACGTTGCAGGCATCCTTGGTGTGTCACAGAGTGTGGTAGCAAGAATGTGGAATCGCTTCCAAACGCATGGACATGTTGTGCATAGACATGGCGGTGGCCGAGAAAGGGCATCTACCCAAGCCCAAGACCGATTTATCGGCCTTCAAGCAAGACGTCATCGTTTCCAGAACGCTACAGCACTGCAAAATGACTTGCAGAATGCATCTGGCCTTCGAGTTTCCACCCAAACAATCAGAAACTGACTCCACGATGTTGGTTTGAGGGCGAGACGGCCTGCAATCCGTATTCCTTTGACGCGACGCCACTGCCAGGATCCTCCACTGCCAGGATCGTCTCCAATAGGCACGCGATCATGTGACTTGGGCATTGAATTGAATTTTGTTACCATACCATGAACATGTCGAATAATGTTCATTGTCATTTTTATTCTTGTGTCACGCTGGAGTAATCCATCCATTGTTTGGTTTACCCTTAAAAAAATATTTTTTAATTAATTAAATGTATTTATAACTAATTAACTCATATTTACAACATGCCACATGAAAATAGCATACACTATAAAAAAAGTGATCCTTTAGTAGTATATATGTTTATTTTATACGCTTTTATACGGTAAATAAAGTCATTATAATGATAATCTGCAACATCTACAACTGCAAAAACCGTAAATTGGTTCATTTGGTATTTTTTCTTCAAAATACGCCAAAACACGGTCAGGTTTTAAACCCTCAAAAAAGGCACCCGTCTCATAACGTAACAGGCAATCGCTGTAAAGATTGGCCCGGTTTTGAGGCAACAATTTGTTTACCCGTCTCAATATGTTACAGGCAATCACTGTAAAGATTGGCCAGGTGCACAAAGGATCACAGGGATTCGGCACGTTTGGGGGTACTAGTATATATATTTAAGTACAGGGATTCTACTCTGTTGGATGTCAGATTTCGCATCGATCAGTAAAATGGCCCTATCTGAAACAATTTTGTACAAAGCTGTCCGAATATAACGCCTATCCCGAGTCTTTATATTGTTCTTCAAATAAAACACAACTTTAAGCTGCGTGCATGTATACTTTGCAAACAATTGCCACAGACATTGGCCATATCAGGTCACATTTCCATACTAGGACACGGGTTCTGTCAGCAACAAAAAAAAATCTTCGACGGGAGAGTTTTAACAGTGAATAACATTATCAATAAAATGTGTTTCCACTAACGTGTAGGTTTATTCGGCAAAAATGTACGTCAAAAAGAGATTTCGTAGCATTTTCAATTTGTTTTGAAAATTTCTAAAGCGGCGCAATTCGCGTTGAAACGAGCGTTCTGATTGGATTATGATTATTCTTCATATATAAAAAAAACATCTTGTTACATTCTAATAATCCAATCAGAACGCTCGTTTCAACGCGAATTGCGCCGCTTTAGAAATGTTCCGAACGTGCCGAATCCCTGTGCAAAGGATATGTACTAGTGAGGAGAAATTGACACACACTGTTGATTTTTGCTGCCACATGATGTTATAGACTGTAATTAGTAACAAAAACCTGATTAATCATGAAATAAAATGTGTATTAGATCAGAACTTCTCGAATGTTTACTTTTATTATTTCATATTGGTTCCCGCTCTACTGGTGGTATTGTGACACAGCCTACGTTCAATATTTTTACGTAAGTGAATGCAACAACTTGCGAACGTTTAGTAAAACGCACTTAGGAATTTACGAGACATTTACGCAATGTTAGTAAAACAGTACCCAGGCGCGTGAATGCATATGTATACGCAAGTACGCAGCTGAATCCACATTATTCTGACCAAAAAATAAATTCAGTCAAAGATTGCAGTATGCCTACTTGACTACAGGCTCAAATAATTTCTATACTAAATAGCACTGGAAGTACCCACTACACAATAAAAATCTTCCGAAATCGAGCTCTATTTCAGAGAAAAATCTGCAGAGTAAAGGGTTTATTTGTTGATTTATGATCCTAAACCTGTCCATTTTTTATATTAAATAAAGCTACTCAGAACCCAGATTGCACCATATGTTTTCAAATTTTGTATGTGAGCATGCACTTCGAACCCCATAGCTTCCTGCCGTACTGGTCTATCGAGAACTATTCTCGTGTCTTGATACGTTAAGCAGGATGCGTATTGTTCTATTCAACTATTGTCAACCTTGAGATGCAGCCTTGGCATAACCTGACAGTGATTGTCAGAAACTGATCTCCAAAAATATGTTTGTATGGCAACTAACACAAATTCGCTCATTAAAACGACATGGTTGAAACATAAATTTACCAAATTAATAGTACCAGTCGTCGCCTGAATGGAACGATGCTCTATCTACCAATCAATATTTCTAGAAAATCAAGTTCCGGACAGCCATATCTCTTGAACTTCAAATTTGGATTTTAGAGCAGTTCTACAGCCAAGGCGATAGAGCAAATAGTTTCCCATTCACTCGAGGGTGATGTGTACTAATTCCATGCATTTGATTGGCTAGACCGGAGTTGAAACAGTACAAGAGCTATTTTTACGGACATGGAGCAATTCATTACTAGGTACAGACGGATATGTAGTCCAGTGATCGCAGGTTCGATCCCCCGTCCGACCATAATAAAATTAACAGTCTTTCAGATGGGACGTTAAACCGAGGTCTCGTGTCGGTGCTTTACACCGTGCACGTAAAAGAACCAGAGAAGATTCTGGAATGGGTCTCTGTCTGTATCATGCACTATCCTCCAAAATCTAAAATAACTAATCTCTTCAGGAGGCGTCGCGCATATGGGCAACCGGTAGCGACGATACATAAATGTAAAACACAAACATTACTAGGTATCTTCATTTGTGTTGAACGGATCTATATCTAGCTTAGATGCATATATTATTGTAGAGCTCGAGTAGGTCTACGATTCCAGTGATGTAAATATCTCAATTTTGACAAAAATGGAGATAGCTAGAGCATTTCTGTGTTCAGGCGACGCAGTGTTTGTCGGCATAGTACATAAATACTTTTTCCCACAAATTTACATTACATGTATTTCACAAAAATGCCAACTTTCGGGGACGCATGACTTATTTCGTAAGTATGTATCGTAATAAGGAAATGTTTTTCTTACATTTTTTGATAAAAGTAATGACCGAACACAGTTCATTATAATGTCCCAGGGAACCGCTCGACCTTCCACATGACCGTAATCTACTTGAATATTAGGTATGCCTATGGACAGTGGATATGCCATTTGATATCCACTAATGAATATCTTTCCTTCAGCACAGTTCGCCAGGTAGCGAAGAAGGAAATCTGCGACTTCGTAGATTGTTTTATCCGAAGTTACAGTCATACAGAGAACATTTTAAAATGTGGAGTTACTTATATGCTGGAAGGAGATAAGTTTAACTAATACCGTATAATAGTCGTGTAGTGTAAATTAAAGGGTACCGGGGTTAAAACTCGGCACCACTCTCTGTGAGAGTGTTTTGTCCTGCAACTGTATCAACCACTCCATGTAACTGAGTACGCGTTCAAATATATATTTGTGTCCTGCTACTGATATTCCGTCTCTTCATAGCAAACAACTAATACACTGATTTAATATTACGCCGTTTATATTTTTAAAGATATTTCTAGTTTCTGTCTACATTTGACTTTTAGTTTAGGTATAAGTCCCACAAACAATATTTCAGTCACATGGAGACTTAAAGTTGCTCATGGGCACAACATCATCTTTAAAGTTATTAAAAACAAACCTTCCCATAATTGCTTTCCACTTTAAATAAAAACATCATTCACGACGTCCTATTACCAGAAACTTACCATATATCTACATAAAACGTGACTGTGTATTCATCCGATTTTCACTGTAGGCCCTATGTTGATTATATCCAAACTTAGAATACCGTTGACTGCTTGGACGGGCATCGTATTTGCCAAATATAAATAGAATCTGACCTCTGTGCCGTGACCTTTCGGCTGAATCCATTTACAAGGTAAATCAATACATGATAATTTCAAGGATTTATTCTAATTGCTAGGTATACAACTCTGAATATGTTCCCATATAGCACAGTCGTTAACGAAGCAGGCTTGTAACGTGATAAGATTCAGAATGTTACTGGTTCGATTCTCAACCATAATCCTTTTTGTTTGCCAGACATTTTATCACGATATCCAGATTTCTTCAACTCTTGACAAAATGCATATGTGCATTTTGAATAATTGTACAAAAGCCAGTGTTAATACACACTCACACCAAAAACCATGGAATAGCATAAAAAAATACGCGCGATGTGGGATTCGAACCCACAATCCTTATGGAACAAAGCTTAATATAATCCTAGACATTTCCCGATGACTAACATGCGTAATTGACTAATTACAATCCTACATATATCAAATTATCCCCTAAAACGAGGACGAGTCTAAAATTAAAAGAGCAGCACGGCTCAATACTCGTTTTCTATCTATACAACTGTGTTGATAATGCATAAATATAGCCTACCGTTAGAATTGTCACATGCCCATAATATTGGCTATATAAATCTTGCCCTGACCCGCATAAACAGACGGATATGTAGTCCAGTGGTAACACGCTGGAGTGGTAATCCAGGTATCGCAGGTTCGATCCCCCGTCTGACCCTAATAAAATTAACAGTCTTTCAGATGGGACGTTAAATCGAGGTCTCGTGTCGGTGCTTTACATCGTGCACGTAAAAGAACCAGAGGAGACTCTGGAATGGGTCTCTGTCTGTATCATTGCACTATCCTCCAAAATCTAAAATAACTAATCTCTTCAGGAGGCGTCGCTCATATGGTCAACCGGTAGCGACGATAAATAAACGTAAAAACACACACGCATAAAGTCGGGCGATTCTGTAAACTTCGGCAGGCAATGAAATCGAAGGTAGAAACAACAACCGGATATTACTTATATATTTTTTTATTTACTACACATTATGACACTACGAAGTGTGCGATGTACTTATTGACCGACAGATTAAGGTGATGCATAGTTTGGTTTGTTTATAATTAGAAATAGGTCACTTAAGATATTGGGGTCTGTGAAAAGTACAGTTGGAAATATGTCAACTCGTGTACATCATTACTATAACGTTGTGTGACAATTTACCAATTTTGAATACATATTACATATTAAAAAAATGTTATGTTGATATTTACTGACTTGACTGTTGTGGAATAAAGGCCACGTATTGAAGTCACGACTTGTCTTACATATTTCCTATATAAGTGTGACCTCTGGACAGCTAGCATGGGTTAGAACTTTGGAAGCTTCGAAATTATATCGGCATTCTATTAATTATTTACTTTAGAAAGTACATTCATACATGTTTGTGCATCTAGTTAGAGAGATATCTTATTTCACGTTGATTCGTGGTTTAGATCACAATTAAAATTAATTTACTGAGATTGTACTACGGTTTTGTGCTTTCCTAGTACTAAAGTATCCACTATACGGTCAAATGATTACGGCGTAACACATGACCGGGCTAGAGATAGATAGATAGATTTCTTTATTTATAGAGGGTGACCTAATTAGTTTTGAACTAATCCTCCTTAGGACCCTCTTCAATTTGTTAACACTATAGAATAAATGTACATACACAATGATTATAACATAGTTTCGCCGTACAATAAATATGCATACTGTTGTACAATGTAACTTAAACAACAGCCTAAATAAAGCAGGTACTTTGATAGAAATACAAAACGACATAAGCATATTGATTTACAATCATTATATATATATATAACTGTCTAGTGTCTACCGATTAAAACGTTGTATCCATACTTTACATTTTGTCTTTGAAAATATTTAAAGATCTGGACGTCTTAATTTCAAATGGTAGACAATTCCATATCTTTGGACCAGAGTATTCTAATGATTTCTTATACATTTCACATCTAGGTCTTGGAATATAGAGATCCATATTTGAAACATTTCTCAATGTCATATCTGAAGTAACTGAATTGCAATGTCTTAATTGAAAATGTTCATTCAAATAATTCGGTACAAGATTGTTCATAATTTTGTACATTGTTACTGCTTTTTGAAAAATAATCCGTTGGTCAAAAGTCATTATATTAATTTCAGACATTGATTCACGCAAAGAAATATAATCTTGGCCCAGAATGAATTTACAAGCTCGTCTCTGCAATCTTAATAGTGTGTTAATATTTTGTTGTGTGGTGTTTCCCCATATGATACAACAATAATCAAAATGTGGTTGGATATATGCCTTGTAATAAAGTATTCTGTAGTTCAGATTCACAATATACCGTATTTTACCTAATAGCCAAATGTTAGTTGAACTCTTTTTCACAATATATTTGATATGTGAGTCCCATTTTAATGAATCCTGAATGTGTACTCCAAGCAACTTCTCTGATTTGCTGGTTTTCAATAATATAGTTTCATATTTAAGAGAGAGTGTAGGATTATGGAAAGCATATTTTCGCTGGGCTGTCATCATAAATAGAACTTTCGTTTTGTCTGTGTTAATCTTCATTCCATTTTGGAAACACCAGTATTTCAAGTCTTCCAACGCTTGTTGTAATCTTGTTTCTAACACTTCTTTCTTATTATGGATATCATATAATGTAGTATCATCTGCATATAAATCGCTACCGGTGATTTTATTTGAAAACATTAGTGGTAAGTCATTGATAAAAAGTAAGAATAAAAGAGATCCTAATATTGAGCCCTGCGGGACTCCACAATTAACAGTTCTAATTTCAGATAAAACGTCATTTATAGAAACAGTTTGCTTTCTATCACAAAGATATGCTACACATCTAAATGAATGTATTTCCATTACAATGATGCAGTTTTTGCAGAGATTTGAGACAACTATATTTTTTGTCTGAGTGAAGTTTGGTATCGCTATCGGTAAAATTGCAGGACATCATGAACCGTACACATTCCTATATAATTCTTTATAGATCTACCGACATAACATATATGTACAATGTATAAAACTACCGTTTGATTTGTGTTTTGTTTTAATTACACTTTGTACTGAAGATGCGGGCAGTAGACCACCTTGTACTACACCTTGTATCTTCATTGCAAACAACTAACCAGTATATCCACCTGTTTTATCGTTGCGCTGTTTAACTTTTTAAAAAGATAGTTCTTGTTTCTAGTGAATAGAAATACCAATTACTAAGAATAACTAAGCATAACTTAACAGTAATAATATCACGGTTAAATTAAGCTCATAATTTCAGTCCAGCACGGACATGTAGCCCATGTTTTCCTCTTTATCAGTTTATTACCAGAAGAAAACACGGATACATGCCTGCAATTGCGAGCTTCATTTAACTATGATATCATTACTGTTTAATATTATGTTATTATAGTTAAATTCAACTTATAAAGAAATAAACGCTATATTATATAGTCGACGTTTCGTTTTTGCATGTTATAGTTCTGGACAAAATATGTAACTAATATACAAATGTATTGAACATAAAACTTTGGGAATTAGTCAATGACTAATTGGTCAGTGATGTGAACAAGGTAGGTCCTGTTGAAACAAATGTTTATTGTGTGACGTCTTCGTGTACACTGTCCTCAGTGACAGGTCACACTGTCCTCAGTGACAGGTCACACTATCCTTAGTGACGGGTCGCATTATCCCCTTTTGATATCGGTTATGACCAAATAGTTCTCTACGGAATTCTATAAACGACATCATCCCGCCTACTGCTATAGCGTGCCGCTTACTGTGTGCATGTACCGAGTACTGCTTACGGTGTAGGTAAAATCAAGCTTGAATTGACTTCATATTGTAAGCATTAGAATATTGGAATACATGGCTTGTGAATACCAATAAATAAATACATGGAACATGTATTCACTTAGATTTTGAAGCACCCCCCCCCCGTGTTTGTGTGGCTCTTTCATTTTAAATTAGTCTGTCTCAAATGTTTGTGGATATCACGAACAAGAGTGTCTGTATACCCTCATATCGTCACATATTTTGTTGAATCATTATTAATTTATGCATTTTCTAAAGTTTGACCTTTAATTTATACTAATTTTTAGGTCGATTGTGAAACATGTTCTTACAACTTAGATTAATCACTCTCGACACCTCATGGTATCCATCGCCACGAGGGTTTAAGAGAGAAAAACCAGATTTTCCTTTTTATGCTGAGCGTCTAGCAATGGAATTACTGGTACAATTTTTATTTCGTCTTTGGTATGACGCGGCCTGGGAGCGAACCCGGGACCTCCCGCACTCAAAGCGGACGCTCTACCACAATGCTATCGAGGCGGTTAAGTTTGATCGTTGTTTTACCGTGTATACTAGGCAACAGTTTCAACATCCGTCTATACTGAAGCATGACTACAGAATGATTCAACAATGCCATGTTGGAGACTTAAATAAAAGTTTACATTAAATGTCAATTTCTCATAATACATACTCGCCCCTGATAAGTTTTATCAGCGTTTTGCCCTCCACGCGCACATAGCATATTGCCCTTTTAAACCTCATTGAATGCATCTAAATACCCAACATATTGATGCAAACAAAACACGGAATTAAACTTGTTTAAACTTGAGCTGTCGCAACCACTATAATGACATCTCGGAGTACACCAGTTGTCAGCAAAACAAGGTATAAGAACGGACGGAAATTGACGATATCTTCATGGATATAAAGAGGGACTTCAAGTGCTAGTATGGTAACAAACTTAGTACCTGTGGAATGGTATGTGTTACGTGGTTATGTTCCGGGTCATGTTGCATAATGATCGTCGCTACCGTCTTCGGTGGCCGAGTGGTTTGAGCGCCCGCCTCTGGAATGGAAGGTTGCGGGTTCGATCCCAGACCGCGATCGCCATACCAAGATCGTTAAAATGGTACTGGTATATCTCCCTTGCTTGACGCGCAGCATATATGAGGGTAGTTCCAGATAACTGCTGGTTCGCCCGGTGTCAGGATAAAGTGACTGGGTAAATCTGTATATGACTGAAATACTGTTGACCAATGGTGATTAAAACAATATTTAAAAGAAATATGGTCGTTCGATAGTCAAAACCTCGTATCTGGTGATTTTATCGAAAATAACTTTGATGCAGCGGGAAACATGAGACCCTTTTGCACCTTTTATCAACATATCGTACCTTTACAGCAATCAGTTTCTTTAATATACATGTACGTCATATGACACAGTCGAAGCCTCGTAACTATGTTTTTTGTAACAAAATGTCGTATCTCTTTTTGTCCCAAATTTGTCTAAAATTTCCGGTGAAATACGACCTTTTTACACAGAATTTCACTATTTTATTACCTAGTTTTTCCTGAAAGAAGGCAAACACCTATCATTGTCTAAAATATGATCGATAACTTCAACAAAATAAGTAAAATCAGTACTTTTAAAAACAAAGTTAAGTTTTTTTGTCTCTCCTGAACAGTTGGAAAACCATGGCAATGGGCGGGTATCCACTGGAGTGCCACTCTGCAGTTATTGTCGAGTATCTGAATAGGGCTTTTGCTAGATGTAGTTTGTTGATTATTCAGGTCTTGTAGTGCTGACAGCGCGTCTGTCAACCATGGATCTCTTCTGTTTTGAGCCGTCAACAAGATAAATGGCCTTTACCAATGCCTCCGACTCTGCTTAGCACTTGTTATACAGTGTATTCCAGTGGATGCACTGGCTGTTTCTGTGTTGCCGCTAGGGTAGTAAATGGCAATACCAGCCCCACCGTCCTGAATGGCATTGGTTACATAACCATCAGTATAGACATAGTCCAGGCCTCTCTGAGTGATGGGTATAGTTCACAGATCATGGTTAGAGTCTGGTTACGCTTGGTATTGTCATATTCAGTTCCCTGCTTAAGGTATGGTGCAAATTGTCACTAGCGATATGTCATATTCTATATTCAGCCCATGCGGTGAGTATCAAGGCCTCTTGTATCCTCAGTGTGACTGTGGTAGCGTGCTCCTCCTTGCATCATAGTACCAAGTCATCTGCATATAATGATGCATGTACTCCTCTTATAAAAAGGTTAGAATAATATGTTTTTATCAAATATGTGTTCTTGTATTGAAAGAGAAACAATATAATTATACTTTTTGAATCATGTCCTCAGACAACGGTGTGTGAAGTCCTCATTGTCTGTGTGCAACTTGTCCTCAGTGGTTAGACTGTCCTCGGAGATAGGTTTGTCCTCAGTGCGAAGTGTATCTAGCAAAAGTACCCATTTTCAGGTAAAATGTCATGTACTTACCCTTACCTTTTAGAACAAAAATGAATAGCCGTATGGGTTGTAAATACACCATAGAGTATGTATGTGAATGTTGAAGGTCATACGTTTCTCGCATAATGGTGTCCTCAGTTGGCTGCAAAACATCAGGTGTCCTCAGTCAACACGCACGTATGTGCACACACACACACACACACACACACACACACACACACACACACACACACCACACACACACACACACACACACACACACACACACACACACACACACACACACACACACACACACACACACACACACACACACACACACACACACACACACACACACACACACACACACACACACACACACACACACACACACACACACACACACACACACACACACACACACACACACACACACACACACACACACACACACACACACACACACACACACACACACACACACACACACACACACACACACACACACACACACACACACACACACACACACACACACACACACACACACACACACACACACACACACACACACACACACACACACACACACACACACACACACACACACACACACACACACACACACACACACACACACACACACACACACACACACACACACACACACACACACACACACACACACACACACACACACACACACACACACACACACACACACACACACACACACACACACACACACACACACACACACACACACACACACACACACACACACACACACACACACACACACACACACACACACACACACACACACACACACACACACACACACACACACACACACACACACACACACACACACACACACACACACACACACACACACACACACACACACACACACACACACACACACACACACACACACACACACACACACACACACACACACACACACACACACACACACACACACACACACACACACACACACACACACACACACACACACACACACACACACACACACACACACACACACACACACACCACACACACACACACACACACACACACACACACACACACACACACACACACACACACACACACACACACACACACACACACACACACACACACACACACACACACACACACACACACACACACACACACACACACACACACACACACACACACACACACACACACACACACACACACACACACACACACACACACACACACACACACACACACACACACACACACACACACACACACACACACACACACACACACACACACACACACACACACACACACACACACACACACACACACACACACACACACACACACACACACACACACACACACACACACACACACACACACACACACACACACACACACACACACACACACACACACACACACACACACACACACACACACACACACACACACACACACACACACACACACACACACACACACACACACACACACACACACACACACACACATATATATATATTAAGCAGCACATCCACTTCAGGCATATAACAGCTACATCGACATAACCAATATTGTTATCCTCTCATATTTAGATAGCCAATTGATTTTATGATACTTGTATTACTGGAGACCCTATAATCACCCATCCATACTAAAGCAGCCGCAATGAGACAACTCTGGTGTGGTTGTTTAACTGTTTTTATTTGGTATCACCCTAGGTTATTAATTTCATCATGCGAGTCAATATTAATGTCAAATCGTTATTTCAGTGGACTTCTATCAATAATGTGTTAAACATCGATCATGGTAATGTCACATCAGTGTTTTACATTTATATATCGTCGCTACCGGTTGCCCATATCAGCGACGCCTCCTGGATAGATTAGTCATTTTAGATTGTGGAGGATAGTGCAATGATTCAGACATAGATACATTCCAGAGTATCCTCTGGTTCCTTTACGTGCAAATCACTGTGATGAGACAGCTGCTTGATGTATAATCGGGACGACTGTGAGTTAGTTTAGTAATGTATAGCGGAGGAGTCGAAATTGCGAACCTGTAGTGCAAGTATGTCACAAAGTTGAGATACGGGTCTCTATTTTGCCATATTTGTATGCTAAGATTGCATCAGATTTTTGTACATTTTTGCGTTCATGTGTAAATCTTTAAAGTTTTCCTTTAAAACTTAGTGCATTAATTTCGGCATTAGAAATCGTGAATATCCATGTAAATTTGATCACATTCAGTTTAGAATAAACCCCCAGGTCAGGCCTCCGTTGATAAATATTCAGCCGCATGGCGTGATATCAAATGCACGGAATGGGCACTTATCTCGTGCACATTTCCTGTCTAGGCAGACCACTGTGGTTATAAAAGCCGCGGGTTTTCATGAAATTTGGGCACACACATTTGACTGTTATTTTTGCTCGGAAGACGAGCTTCATCCACCGGACGTATATTCCCGGCGTGCAATGAGATTGGATCGTTACCAGAAGGACATTACCCGGAACGTATTTGCTGTTTTTCCCGGACATAGAGTTCCCGGAGCCGAGTTTACTGTTTGCCCGGACGTGGTAAATCCCCCGGAGTGGAGAGAATTTGTGTATCACAGCATGTGTCGCCACAACCCTCACTACGATGTTCTTGGTCTACTTGAGATAGCTCAAGGAAGCCAACACTATACTGGGAGCCAGAACGGAAACATTATTGTCAAGGATTGGAATCATCGAGACCAACATAGATACGTGAATCTATATTTAGTTTATTTAACTACGCATAGTAGTAGACGATTTAAGTGTGATTACGTCACAGGAACGTTGTGTATAACGTAGAACGTTATAACGCACAAACATACGAGATTGGTGTAGCATTAGAGAACGTTCACCAGAGAGTTAGCGAGTATTACAGTGATAGTATAGACTGAGAGAGGAACTGTTTAAGACCCAGATCTTAGAACTCCGTGTGAACATACATTGTTTATATTATTATCATAATCATCATTCATACAAATAATTCATCATATTATTGTAATTAAACTTGTAATTATTGTACTGAGTGTTGATTGAGTCTGATTGAGTATTGTGATCCAGCTTTTGTCGGTCCATCCTGTTACAAAGTACAATAACAACGTGTTAAACACTGGACCTACCTGCAACATGCCAACGTTTTATTTCATGAACCCCAGTTTCTTTCTAATCGGTGTTACTGTTGGAAGTAACACATACAGTCTACATCCGTTATGTCGAATTCCGTAGTACAGAACAAATACTTCGACATAACCGAAGTTTGACTTTCGATATAAACAGATCCAGTTATAATGTAAAATGATAGTGTCTGAAACGGGACTTCGAGATAACCGGATAATTCGACATAACCGACGTAGACTATCAAAGTAGGCGCATAGTTTATCAACTATTTGACGTTCTGTGCATTTTGTTCCTCACAAATTCACAAATCCACAGATTTATAAACTGAATCTGTCCTTGCTTTATCTTGTCCTGAATGAATCCTGTATCGCATTAATTTTCACAAATTGTCTTAAAGCGGAATTACATCGCAAAAAGGCAAATAAAATGCATTTGTTCACGTATCAATGTATAGCTACTACACATTCTTCTGAATACATTCGAACACTAACTTTGAACCAATAAACAGTGTTTTTGTGGTATACAAGCTTTCAAAAGTGAGATTAGGATTTTATATAGAGGTCAACCGCGCTCCTGAATTGACGTTTGTTTGTCATTGGAGTCAATACTAAACATGTGATACTTTCGATCAGAGATAATTTAACTATGATTAATCTACAAATAAATATGCATAGTCAAACATGTGAGATATCACGGTAAAGATGTACCATTTCTCGTGTTATTCAGGATAAACGCATTGTATTACGCATGGATGTCGACACTATTTACATGATTTTGTTATGTCAACAAACCGCGTATACAACGTTTGTTTATTTGTTGAAATACACAGTTTTTGAGGCAAATATTTGGAAAAAATATAACATATAAATGGAAATTACATTCTGCAGACATTTGCGTTTTCACCGATGTAGTGTAGCTTTAAGAAAAGGTTAGACATTTAAAGATTTTTTTCGTCAACAGTATTTTCCTAATTTGTGATAGTGATGGAAATCCAGCATCGCTTGCCATTGTCTCCCTTTATCTAGAACTACATCACTGTACACTGAACGGATTCATATTTCTTAGTGACAACGATTTTGTAAAAGTGAAATATTTGATGCCACATTTCCGACACATATATATAGAACAGAACAGAACATATGGTCTATTAGACTTAAGCATTACATAGCACATACTCATAATAATACATATACAATTGTATGCAATGAAAACAAATAAAAATCATAAATATATGTGTTAGATTGATGGTAGATATACATGTGATTAAAATGTTTCCAATGTGAGAGTGTTATTAAATATAATAGATAGGAATTAGTGTTATTACGTATTAGAGATACCAGTACGGGCATAGTATACATACGGTATACGGGCATAGTATACATACGGTATATGGGTATAGTATACATACGGTATACGGGCATAGTATACATACGGTATACGGGCATAATATACATACGGTATACGGGCATAGTATACATACCGTATATAGGTATGGTATACATACGGTATACGGATATAGTATGCATACGGTATACGGGTATAGTATGCATACGGTATACGGGTATAGTATACATACTGTATACGGGTATAGTATACATACGGTATACGGGTATAGTATGCATACGGTATACGGGTATAGTATACATACTGTATACGGGTATAGTATACATACGGTATGCGGGTATAGTATACATACTGTATACGGGTATAGTATACATACGGTATGCGGGTATAGTATACATACGGTATACGGGTATAGCATACATACGGTATACGGGTATAGTATACATACGGTATACGGGTATGGTATACATACGGTATACGGGTATAGTATACATACTGTATACGGGTATAGCATGCATACGGTATACGGGTATAGTATACATACGGTATACGTGAATAGTATACATACGGTATATGGGTATAGTATACATACGGTATACGGGTATAGTATACATACGGTATATGGGTATAGTATGCATACGGTATACGGGTATAGTATGCATACGGTATACGGGTATAGTATGCATACGGTATACGGGTATAGTATACATACGGCATACGGGTATAGTATACATACGGGATGCGGGTATAGTATGCATACGGTATATCGGTATAGTATGCATACGGTATACGGGTATAGTATACATACGGTATACGGGTATGGTATACATACGGTATATGGGTATAGTATACATACGGTATATGGGCATAGTATGCATACGGTATACGGGTATAATATACATACGGTATACGGGTATAGTATACAGACGGTATAGGGGTATAGTATACATACGGTATACGGATATGGTATGCATACAGTATACGGGTATAGTATACATACGGTATACGGGTATAGTATACATACGGTATATGGGTATAGTATGCATACGGTATACGGGTATAGTATGCATACGATATACGGGTATAGTATGCATACGATATACGGGTATAGTATGCATACGGTATACGGGTATAGTATACATACGGTATAGGGGTATAGTATGCATACGGTATATGGGTATAGTATGCATACGGTATACGGGTATAGTATACAGACGGTATAGGGGTATAGTATACATACGGTATACGGATATGGTATACATACGGTATACGGGTATAGTATACATACGGTATATGGGTATAGTATACATACGGTATACGGGTATAGTATGCATACGGTATATGGGTATAGTATGCATACGGTATACGGGTATAGTATGCATACGGTATACGGGTATAGTATGCATACGGTATATGGGTATAGTATGCATACGGTATACGGGTATAGTATGCATACGGTATGCGGGCATAGTATGCATACGGTATACGGGTATAATATACATACGGTATACGGGTATAGTATGCATACGGTATAAGGATATAGTATACATACGGTATACGGTTATAGTATACAGACTGTATAGGGGTATAGTATACATACGGTATACGGATATAGTATGCATACGGTATACGGGTATAGTATACATACGGTATAGGGGTATAGTATACATACGGTATACGGGTATAGTATACATACGGTATACGGGTATAGTATACATACGGTATATGGGTGTAGTATACATACGGTATACGGGTATGGTATACATACGGTATACGGGTATGGTATACATACGGTATACGGGTATAGTATACATACGGTATACGGGTATAGTATGCATACGGTATACGGGTATAGTATACATACGGTATACGGGTATAGAATACATACGGTATACGGGTATGGTATACATACGGTATACGGGTATAGTATGCATACGGTATACGGGTATAGTATGCATACGGTATACGGGTATAGTATACATACGGTATACGGGTATAGTATGCATACGGTATACGGGTATAGAATACATACGGTATACGGGTATGGTATACATACTGTATATGGGTATAGTATGCATACGGTATACGGGTATAATATACATACGGTATACGGGTATAGTATACATACGGTATATGGGTATAGTATGCATACGATATACGGGTATAGTATACATACGGTATACGGGTATAGTATGCATACGGTATACGGGTATAGTATGCATACGGTATACGGGTATAGTATACATACGGTATACGGTATGGTATACATACGGTATATGGGTATAGTATACATACGGTATACGGGTATAGTATGCATACGGAATACGGATATAGTATACATATGGTATACGGGAATAGTATGCATACGGTATACGGATATAGTATACATACGGTATACGGGAATAGTATACATACGGTATACGGGTATAGTATGCATACGGTATATGGGTATAGTATGCATACGGTATACGGGTATATTATGCATACGGTATACGGGTATAGTATGCATACGGTATATGGGTATAGTATGCATACGGTATACGGGTATAGTATGCATACGGCATACGGGTATAGTATACATACGGTATGCGGGCATAGTATGCATACGGTATACGGGTATAATATACATACGGTATACGGGTATAGTATGCATACGGTATAAGGATATAGTATACATACGGTATACGGTTATAGTATACATACTGTATAGGGGTATAGTATACATACGGTATACGGATATAGTATGCATACGGTATACGGGTATAGTATACATACGGTATAGGGGTATAGTATACATACGGTATACGGGTATAGTATACATACGGTATAGGGTTATGGTATACATACGGTATATGGGCATAGTATGCATATGGTATACGGGTATGGTATACATACGGTATACGGGTATGGTATACATACGGTATACGGGTATAGTATACATACGGTATACGGGTATAGTATGCATACGGTATACGGGTATAGAATACATACGGTATACGGGTATGGTATACATACTGTATATGGGTATAGTATGCATACGGTATACGGGTATATATACATACGGTATACGGGTATAATATACATACGGTATACGGGTATAGTATACATACGGTATATCAGTATAGTATGCATACGATATACGGGTATAGTATACATACGGTATACGGGTATAGTATGTATACGGTATACGGGTATAGTATGCATACGGTATACGGGTATAGTATGTATACGGTATACGGGTATAGTATGCATACGGTATACGGATAAAGTATGTATACGGTATACGGGTATAGTATGTATACGGTATACGGGTATAGTATGTATACGGTATACGGGTATAGTATGCATACGGTATACGGATATAGTATACATACGGTGTATGGGCATAGTATACATACGGTATACGGGTATAATATACATACGGTATACGGGTATAGTATGCATATGGTATACGGGTATAGTATACATACGGTATATCAGTATAATATACATACGGTATACGGGTATAATATGCATACGGTATACGGATATAGTTTACATACGGTATATGGGCATAGTATACATACGGTATACGGGTATAATATACATACGGTATACGGGTATAGTATGCATACGGTATACCGATATAGTATACATACGGTATATGGGCATAGTATGCATACGGTATACGGATATAGTATACATACGGTATACGGGTATAGTATACATATGGTATACGGGTATAGTATACATACGGTATACGGGTATAGTATGCATACGGTATACGGGTAGAGTATACATACTGTATACGGGTATAGTATACATACGGTATGCGGGTATAGTATACATACGGTATACGGGTATAGCATGCATACGGTATACGGGTATAGTATACATACGGTATACGGGTATGGTATACATACGGTATACGGGTATAGTATACATACTGTATACGGGTATAGCATGCATACGGTATACGGGTATAGTATACATACGGTATACGTGTATAGTATGCATACGGTATACGGGTATAGTATACATACGGTATATGGGCATAGTATGCATATGGTATACGGGTATATTATACATACGGTATATGGGTGTACTATACATACGGTATATGGGCATAGTATGCATACGGTATACGGGTATAATATACATACGGTATACGGGTATAGTATGCATACGGTATACGGGTATAGTATGCATACGGTATACGGGTATAGTATACATACGGTATACGGGTATGGTATGCATACGGTATACGGGTATAGTATACATACGGTATACGGGTATGGTATGCATACGGTATATGGGTAGAGTATACATACGGTATACGGGTATAGTATGCATACGGTATACGGGAATAGTATGCATACGGTATACGGATATAGTATACATACGGTATACGGGTATAGTATACATATGGTATACGGGTATAGTATGCATACGGTATATGGGTATAGTATGCATACGGTATACGGGTATAGTATGCATACGGTATACGGGTATAGTATGCATACGGTATACGGGTATAGTATACATACGGCATACGGGTATAGTATACATACGGGATGCGGGTATAGTATGCATACGGTATATCGGTATAGTATGCATACGGTATACGGGTATAGTATACATACGGTATACGGGTATGGTATACATACGGTATATGGGTATAGTATACATACGGTATATGGGCATAGTATGCATACGGTATACGGGTATAATATACATACGGTATACGGGTATAGTATACAGACGGTATAGGGGTATAGTATACATACGGTATACGGATATGGTATGCATACAGTATACGGGTATAGTATACATACGGTATATGGGTATAGTATACATACGGTATAGGGGTATAGTATGCATACGGTATACGGGTATAGTATACATACCGTATATGGGTATAGTATGCATACGGTATACGGGTATAGTATGCATACGATATACGGGTATAGTATGCATACGATATACGGGTATAGTATGCATACGGTATACGGGTATAGTATGCATACGATATACGGGTATAGTATGCATACGATATACGGGTATAGTATGCATACGGTATACGGGTATAGTATACATACGGTATAGGGGTATAGTATGCATACGGTATATGGGTATAGTATGCATACGGTATACGGGTATAGTATGCATACGGTATACGGGTATAGTATACAGACGGTATAGGGGTATAGTATACATACGGTATACGGATATGGTATACATACGGTATACGGGTATAGTATACATACGGTATATGGGTATAGTATACATACGGTATACGGGTATAGTATGCATACGGTATATGGGTATAGTATGCATACGGTATACGGGTATAGTATGCATACGGTATACGGGTATAGTATGCATACGGTATATGGGTATAGTATGCATACGGTATACGGGTATAGTATGCATACGGTATGCGGGCATAGTATGCATACGGTATACGGGTATAATATACATACGGTATACGGGTATAGTATGCATACGGTATAAGGATATAGTATACATACGGTATACGGTTATAGTATACAGACTGTATAGGGGTATAGTATACATACGGTATACGGATATAGTATGCATACGGTATACGGGTATAGTATACATACGGTATAGGGTATAGTATACATACGGTATACGGGTATAGTATACATACGGTATACGGGTATAGTATACATACGGTATATGGGTATAGTATACATACGGTATACGGGTATAGTATACATACGGTATACGGGTATGGTATACATACGGTATACGGGTATAGTATACATACGGTATACGGGTATAGTATGCATACGGTATACGGGTATAGTATACATACGGTATACGGGTATAGAATACATACGGTATACGGGTATGGTATACATACGGTATACGGGTATAGTATACATACGGTATACGGGTATAGTATGCATACGGTATACGGGTATAGTATACATACGGTATACGGGTATAGTATGCATACGGTATACGGGTATAGAATACATACGGTATACGGGTATAGTATACATACGGTATACGGGTATAGTATGCATACGGTATACGGGTATAATATACATACGGTATACGGGTATAGTATACATACGGTATATGGGTATAGTATGCATACGGTATACGGGTATAGTATACATACGGTATACGGGTATAGTATACATACGGTATATGGGTATAGTATGCATACGATATACGGGTATAGTATACATACGGTATACGGGTATAGTATGCATACGGTATACGGGTATAGTATGCATACGGTATACGGGTATAGTATACATACGGTATACGGTATGGTATACATACGGTATATGGGTATAGTATACATACGGTATACGGGTATAGTATGCATACGGAATACGGATATAGTATACATATGGTATACGGGAATAGTATGCATACGGTATACGGATATAGTATACATACGGTATACGGGTATAGTATACATACGGTATACGGGTATAGTATGCATACGGTATATGGGTATAGTATGCATACGGTATACGGGTATATTATGCATACGGTATACGGGTATAGTATGCATACGGTATATGGGTATAGTATGCATACGGTATACGGGTATAGTATGCATACGGCATACGGGTATAGTATACATACGGTATGCGGGCATAGTATGCATACGGTATACGGGTATAATATACATACGGTATACGGGTATAGTATGCATACGGTATAAGGATATAGTATACATACGGTATACGGTTATAGTATACATACTGTATAGGGGTATAGTATACATACGGTATACGGATATAGTATGCATACGGTATACGGGTATAGTATACATACGGTATAGGGGTATAGTATACATACGGTATACGGGTATAGTATACATACGGTATAGGGTTATGGTATACATACGGTATATGGGCATAGTATGCATATGGTATACGGGTATGGTATACATACGGTATACGGGTATGGTATACATACGGTATACGGGTATAGTATACATACGGTATACGGGTATAGTATGCATACGGTATACGGGTAT
Organism: Archivesica marissinica; assembly: GCA_014843695.1. NCBI lineage: Eukaryota > Metazoa > Mollusca > Bivalvia > Venerida > Vesicomyidae > Archivesica > Archivesica marissinica. Next base: position 22,018,808 of record CM026392.1, on the reverse strand, counting down.
AGAATACATACGGTATACGGGTATGGTATACATACTGTATATGGGTATAGTATGCATACGGTATACGGGTATAATATACATACGGTATACGGGTATAGTATACATACGGTATATCAGTATAGTATGCATACGATATACGGGTATAGTATACATACGGTATACGGGTATAGTATGTATACGGTATACGGGTATAGTATGCATACGGTATACGGGTATAGTATGTATACGGTATACGGGTATAGTATGCATACGGTATACGGATAAAGTATGTATACGGTATACGGGTATAGTATGTATACGGTATACGGGTATAGTATGTATACGGTATACGGGTATAGTATGCATACGGTATACGGATATAGTATACATACGGTGTATGGGCATAGTATACATACGGTATACGGGTATAATATACATACGGTATACGGGTATAGTATGCATATGGTATACGGGTATAGTATACATACGGTATATCAGTATAATATACATACGGTATACGGGTATAATATGCATACGGTATACGGATATAGTATACATACGGTATATGGGCATAGTATACATACGGTATACGGGTATAATATACATACGGTATACGGGTATAGTATGCATACGGTATACCGATATAGTATACATACGGTATATGGGCATAGTATGCATACGGTATACGGATATAGTATACATACGGTATACGGGTATAGTATGCATACGGTATACGGGTATAATATACATACGGTATACGGGTATAGTATACATACGGTATATGGGTATAGTATGCATACGGTATACGGGTATAGTATACATACGGTATACGGGTATAGTATACATACGGTATATGGGCATAGTATACATACGGTATACGGGTATAATATACATACGGTATACGGGTATAGTATGCATATGGTATACGGGTATAGTATACATACGGTATATCAGTATAATATACATACGGTATACGGGTATAGTATGCATACGGTATACGGATATAGTATACATACGGTATATGGGCATAGTATACATACGGTATACGGGTATAATATACATACGGTATACGGGTATAGTATGCATACGGTATACCGATATAGTATACATACGGTATATGGGCATAGTATGCATACGGTATACGGATATAGTATACATACGGTATACGGGTATAGTATGCATACGGTATACGGGTATAATATACATACGGTATACGGGTATAGTATACATACGGTATATGGGTATAGTATGCATACGGTATACGGGTATAATATACATACGGTATACGGGTATAGTATGAATACGGTATACGGGTATAGTATACATACGGTATACTGGTATAGTATACATATGGTATATGGGCATAGTATGCATATGGTATACGGATATATTATACATACGGTATATGGGTGTAGTATACATACGGTATACGGGTATAGTATACATACGGTATATGGGTATAGTATGCATACGGTATACGGGTATAGTATGCATACGGTATACGGATATAGTAAACATACGGTATGCGGGAAAAGTATGCATACGGTATATGGATATAGTATACATACGGTATACGGGTATAGTATACATAGGGTATAGGGGTATAGTATACATACGGTATACGGATATAGTATGCATACGGTATACGGGTATAGTATACATACGGTATAGGGGAATACTATACATACGGTATACGGGCATAGTATACATACAGTATACGGGTATAGTATACATACGGTATATGGGCATAGTATACATATACGAATATAGTATACATACGGTATATGGGTATAGTATACATATAGTATACAGGTATAGTATGCATACGGTACACGGGTGTAATATACATACTGTATATGGGTATAGTATGCATAATGTATATGGGTATAGTATGCATACGGTATACGGGTATAGTATACATACGGTATACGGGTATAGTATACATACGGTATATGGGCATAGTATGCATACGGTATATGGGTATAATATACATACGGTATATGGGTATAGTATGCATAATGTATATGGGTATAGTATACATACAGTATGCGGGTATAGTATGCATACGGTATACGGGTATAGTATACATACGGTATACGGGTATAGTATACATACGGTATATGGGTATAGTATGCATACGGTATATGGGTATAGTATTCATACGGTATACGGATATAGTATACATACGGTATAGGGGTATAGTATACATACGGTATACAGGTATAGTATGCATACGGTACACGGGTATAATATACATACGGTAGATGGGTATAGTATACATACGGTATATGGGCATATTATGCATACGGTATATGGGTATAGTATTCATACGGTATATGGGTATAGTATGCATACGGTATACGGGTATGGTATACATACTGTATATGGGTATAGTATACATACGGTATATGGGCATAGTATGCATACGGTATACGGGTATAATATACATACGGTATACGGGTATAGTATGCATACGGTATACGGATATAGTATACATACGGTATATGGGCATAGTATACATACGGTATACGGGTATAATATACATACGGTATACGGGTATAGTATGCATACGGTATACGGATATAGTATACATACGGTATATGGGCATAGTATGCATACGGTATACGGGTATAATATACATACGGTATACGGGTATAATATACATACGGTATACGGGTATAGTATACATACGGTATATGGGCATAGTATACATATACGAATATAGTATACATACGGTATATGGGTAGAGTATACATACGGTATACAGGTATAGTATGCATACGGTACACGGGTATAATATACATACGGTAGATGGGTATAGTATAAATACGGTATATGGGCATATTATGCATACGGTATATGGGTATAGTATGCATACAGTATATGGGTATAGTATTCATACGGTATACGGATATAGTATACATACGGTATATGGGTATATTATGCATACGGTATATGGGCATATTATGCATACGGTATATGGGTATAGTATGCATACTGTATATGGGTATAGTATTCATACGGTATACGGATATAGTATACATATGGTATACAGGTATAGTATGCATACGGTATACAGGTATAGTATGCATACGGTACACGGGTATAATATACATACGGTATATGGGTATAGTATACATACGGTTTACGGGTATTGAATACATACGGTATATGGGTATATAATGCATACGGTATATGGGTATAGTATGCATACGGTATACGGGTATATTATACATACGGTACACGGGTATAATATACATACGGTATACGGGTATGGTATAAATATGGTATGCGGGTATAGTATACATACGGTATACGGGTATAGTATGCATACTGTATACGGGTATAGTATGCATACGGTATATGGGTATAGTATACATACGGTATACGGGTATAGTATACATACGGTATCGGGTATAGTATACATACGGTATACGGGTATAGTATACATACGGTATACGGGTATAGTATACATACGGTATACGGGTATAGTATACATACGGTATACGGGTATAGTATGCATACGGTATACGGGTATAATATACATACGGTATATGGGTATAGTATACATACGGTATATGGGCATAGTATGCATACGGTATACGGGTATAGTATGCATACGGTATACGGGTATAGTATACATACGGTATACGGGTATAGTATACATACGGTATATGGGTATAGTATGCATACGGTATATGGGTATAGTATGCATACGGTATACGGGTATAGTATGCATACGGTATACGGGTATAGTATGCATACGGTATACGGATATAGTATACATACGGTATACGGGTATAGTATACATACGGTATACGGGTATAGTATGCATACGGTATACGGGTATAATATACATACGGTATATGGGTATAGTATGCATACGGTATACGGGTATAGAATACATACGGTATATGGGTATAGTATGCATACGGTATATGGGTATAGTATGCATACGGTATACGGGTATATTATACATACGGTACACGGGTATAATATACATACGGTATACGGGTATAGTATACATACGGTATACGGGTATAGTATACATACGGTATACGGGTATAGTATGCATACGGTATACGGGTATAGTATACATACGGTATACGGGTATAGTATACATACGGTATACGGGTATAGTATGCATACGGTATACGGGTATAGTATGCATACGGTATACGGGTATAGTATACATACGGTATACGGGTATAGTATACGTACGGTGTGCGGGTATAGTATACATACGGTATCGGATATAGTATACATACAGTATACGGGTATAGTATACATACGGTATATGGGTATAGTATACATACGGTATACGGGTATAGTATACATACGGTATACGGGTATATAATACAAACGGTATACGGGTATTGTATACATACGGTATACGGCTATGGTATGCATACGGTATACGGGTTTAGTATACATACGGTATACGAGTATAATATACATACGGTATACGGGTATAGAATACATACGGTATACGGGTATTGTATACATACGGTATACGGCTATAGTATGCATACGGTATACGGGTATAGTATACATACGGTATACGGGTATAATATACATACGGTATACGGGTATAGTATGCATACGGTATACGGATATAGTATACATACGGTATTTGGGTATAAAATACATACGTTATACGGGAATAGTATACATACGGTATATGGGTATAGTATACATACGGTATACGGGTATAGTATACATACGGTATACGGATATAGTATACATACGGTATACGGGTATAGTATACATACGGTATACGGTTATAGTATGTATACGATATACGGATATAGTATACATACGGTATACGGGAATAGTATGCATACGGTATACGGATATAGTATACATACGGTATACGGGTATAGTATACATACGGTATAGGGGTATAGTATACATACGGTATACGGATATAGTATGCATACGGTATACGGGTATACTATACATACGGTATAGGGGAATACTATACATACGGTATATGGGCATAGTATACATACGGTATACGGGTATAGTATACATACGGTATAGGGGTATAGTATACATACGGTATACGGATATAGTATGCATACGGTATACGGGTATAGTATACATACGGTATAGGGGAATACTATACATACGGTATACGGGCATAGTATACATACGGTATACGGGTATAGTATACATACGGTATATGGGCATAGTCTACATACGGTATATGGGTATAGTATACATACGGTATATGGGCATAGTATACATATACGAATATAGTATACATACGGTATATGGGTATATTATACATACGGTATACAGGTATAGTATGCATACGGTACACGGGTATAATATACATACGGTAGATGGGTATAGTATACATACGGTATATGGGCATATTATGCATACGGTATATGGGCATAGTATGCATACGGTATATGGGTATAGCATTCATACGGTATACGGGTATAATATACATACGGTATACGGGTATAGTATGCATACGGTATACGGATATAGTATACATACGGTATTTGGGTATAAAATACATACGTTATACGGGAATAGTATACATACGGTATATGGGTATAGTATACATACGGTATGCGGGTATAGTATACATACGGTATACGGGTATAGTATACATACGGTATACGGATATAGTATACATACGGTATACGGGTATAGTATACATACGGTATACGTGTATTGTATACATACGGTATACGGGTATAGTATGCATACGGTATACGGGTATAGTATACATACCGTATATGGGTATAGTATGCATACGGTATACGGGCATAGTATGCATACGTTATACGGGTATATTATGCATACGGTATATGGGTATAGTATGCATACGGTATATGTGTATAGTATGCATACGGTATACGGGTATAGTATACATACGGTATACGGGTATAGTATGTGTCATAGGGTGCAATTGTTGTTAATAAATACAAACTCTTGGAACACATATATTCGCTTGTCATTTTTGCCCCTCTTTGAAGCAGTGAGTTGAAATCATTGTAGCACCTTCAGTTAGTTTGTAATGTAGCACATGCAGTACAGTGTAGTATAGTTTTAGTTATTTCCCTTGGACCAATAGTTAAAATAAGTGACACGTATATTTGACCTGACACGTGACAATATTTAAGCACGTGCTCTTTACTAACTAATCACTGCATGCATATGAGACATCCGCCATTTTCACAAAACATAAACAAGACGCCATTAATTATGTGCTACAAATAATCCATATTATGTAGGAATATATATATATACCTTCAGGTAACTATTGCTACTCGTTTTGACTACCATCCCGATAATATATTATTCATGTACATTGACTGATAACCTGTTTATTTTTGAGAAATATCGATCAGATGTAAAGACTTGATTTTCATTTTCTATCTTGAACTACACCATCGTATATTGTATTTCTTAAATTCGTCAATGCAATTGTCGTCATTATATATGTCTAATGATATGGTATAACTTATGTGATTGTTAATTATGTGATGTATGAAACTGTATATTTGTATATATTGGTTGCAGATAGAGATAGAGAGATAGAGATAGAGAGGGATATATAGAGACAGAGAGAAAAACGACTGAACATGCTCGGAAAGCTTGGAGGATTGCGAGGAATAAAGCACAGTAAACATTAATAAAAGAGTTTCCTCTTTCTTTGTCGATCTCGACCCCCACACCCTTAGTGCTCGCCGGCGGTCTGCGACATATGCATACGGTATAGGGGTATAGTATACATACAGTATATGGGTATAGTATGGACACGGTATACGGGTATAATATACATACGGTATACGGGTATGGTATACATACGGTATACGGGTATAGCATACATGCGTTATATGGGTATAGTATACATACGGCATACGGATATAGTATACATTCGGTATACGGATATAGTATACATACGGTATAGGGGAATACTATACATACGGTATACGGGTATAGTATACATACGGTATACGGGTATAGTATGCATACGGTATATGGGTATAGTATACATACCGTATACGGGTATAGTATACATACGGTATGCGGGCATAGTATGCATACGGTATACGGGTATAGTATGTATACGGTATACGGGTATAGTATGCATACGGTATATGGGGAATAGTATACATACGGTATACGGGTATAGTATGCATACGGTATACGGGTATAGTATGCATACGGTATATGGGTATAGTATACATACGGTATTCCGGTATAGTATGCATACGGTATACGGGTAAAGTATGCATACGGTATACGGGTATAGTATGCATACGGTATACGGGTATAGTATGCATACGGTATACGGGTATAGTATGCATACGGTATACGGGTATTGTATACATACGGTATACGGGTATAGTATGCATACGGTATACGGGTATAGTATACATATGGTATATGTGTATAGTATGCATATTGTATACGGGTATAGTATACATACGGTATACGGGTATAGTATACATACGGCATACGGATATAGTATACATACGGTATAGGGGAATACTATACATACGGTATACGGGTATAGTATACATACGGTATACGGATATAGTATACATATGGTATATGTGTATAGTATGCATATTGTATACGGGTATAGTATACATACGGTATACGGGTATAGTATACATACGGTATACGGGTATAGTATACATACCGTATACGGGTATAGTATGCATACGGTATTCGGGTATAGTATACATACCGTATACGGGTATAGTATGCATACGGTATACGGGTATAGTATACATACGGTATACGGGTATAGTATGCATACGGTATATGGGTATAGTATACATACCGTATACGGGTATAGTATACATACGGTATGCGGGTATAGTATGCATACGGTATACGGGTATAGTATACATACGGTATACGGGTATAGTATACATACCGTATTACGGGTATAGTATGCATACGGTATACGGGTATAGTATACATACCGTATACGGTATAGTATGCATACTATATACTGGTATAGTATACATACTGTATACGGGTATATTATGCACAGTTCATCTTCCAAACCTCTGGTATCTCTAGTACGTCTACATGATCAACGGAATGATTCAACTCATTACACAACCCATCATCGCTAATTCAGAAATACACTGAACCGAATTTCAAAACGTCCACCTAATAAATTCTGAGTTTAGGGTAACGGGTCTGTGTATTAGTCCAACTATTGGTAGTATATTGTTATCCATCATTCTCTATCAATGTACACTAAGAAAGCACCAGTTTATTGTCATGGCTGACCAAGCGGAACGGAATTTTGGAATCCTAAGTTTTGGCATGAGGACCACGTGCACGGCATGGTGAGTGCTCAATTTGATTGCAATTTATTCTATGTGCGACCCGTAACCTAAAAAACAGAAACTATGATGAGAATGACCATTGAGGAAAGCAGGCGAGCCCTCGGTATGCTTGATACATGCATTTCTATCAGACATGTATGTTCAGCGTTGTAATTAAATTCGATATTTCAATTACATTTTGTATTGAATCATACAATGTCATATTTTAAAATCATTCTAAATCATTTCCATCGTGTTTCCAGGTTGCACGACTTTTCAACAGACGGCATTCTACTATGGTCTTTACTTGTTGATTGTCTTCAACAATGGTAGTTCTCTTGAATTACGTTTTACCTTTCTGTCTGAATAGTCATGAAAGCCAAATATTACACTTATCTCTTGATTATATTGCGCAGATTCTGATATGTAATTAAAGTGCTTTATGGAAGGCCTGATCCCCGTAGTTCGGTCAAGTACTTACCAGTCCTGTTTATTCTGTCCTTTCATTGATTCATTTCATTCTGTGGATTTCTCCTTCCATAGGTTGCTGCTTCCATGAGATCCTTCTAGTGTCTATATCCATTCTTCTGTTGCTTTGAGTAGGTTGAGTGACATGCTGCTTCCATGAGATCCTTCTAGTGTCTATATCCATTCTTCTGTTGCTTGAGTAGGTTGAGTGACATGCTGCTTCCATGAGATCCTTCTAGTGTCTATATCCATTCTTCTGTTGCTTGAGTAGGTTGAGTGGCATGCTGCTTCCATGAGATCCTTCTAGTGTCTATATCCATTCTTCTGTTGCTTGAGTAGGGTGAGTGGCATGCTGCTTCCATGAGATCCTTCTAGTGTCTATATCCATTCCTCTGTTGCTTGAGTAGGTTGAGTGGCATGCTGCTTCCATGAGATCCTTCTAGTGTCTATATCATTCTTCTGTTGCTTGAGTAGGTGAGTGGCATGCTGCTTCCATGAGATCCTTCTAGTGTCTATATCCATTCTTCTGTTGCTTGAGTAGGTTGAGTGGCATGCTGCTTCCATGAGATCCTTCTAGTGTCTATATCCATTCTTCTGTTGCTTGAGTAGGTTGAGTGGCATGCTGCTTCCATGAGATCCTTCTAGTGTCTATATCCATTCTTCTGTTGCTTGAGTAGGTGAGTGACATGCTGCTTCCATGAGATCCTTCTAGTGTCTATATCCATTCTTCTGTTGCTTGAGTAGGTTGAGTGGCATGCTGCTTCCATGAGATCCTTCTAGTGTCTATATCCATTCTTCTGTTGCTTGAGTAGGTTGAGTGACATGCTGCTTCCATGAGATCCTTCTAGTGTCTATATCCATTCTTCTGTTGCTTGAGTAGGTTGAGTGACATGCTGCTTCCATGAGATCCTTCTAGTGTCTATATCCATTCCTCTGTTGCTTGAGTAGGTTGAGTGGCATGCTGCTTCCATGAGATCCTTCTAGTGTCTATATCCATTCCTCTGTTGCTTGAGTAGGTTGAGTGGCATGCTGCTTCCATGAGATCCTTCTAGTGTCTATATCCATTCTTCTTTTGCTTGAGTAGGGTGAGTGGCATGCTGCTTCCATGAGATCCTTCTAGTGTCTATATCCATTCCTCTGTTGCTTGAGTAGGTTGAGTGGCATGCTGCTTCTATGAGATCCTTCTAGTGTCTATATCCATTCTTCTGTTGCTTGAGTAGGTTGAGTGGCATGCTGCTTCCATGAGATCCTTCTAGTGTCTATATCCATTCCTCTGTTGCTTGAGTAGGGTGAGTGGCATGCTGCTTCCATGAGATCCTTCTAGTGTCTATATCCATTACTCTGTTGCTTGAGTAGGTTGAGTGGCATGCTGCTTCCATGAGATCCTTCTAGTGTCTATATCCATTCTTCTGTTGCTTGAGTAGGTTGAGTGGCATGCTGCTTCCATGAGATCCTTCTAGTGTCTATATCCATTCTTCTGTTGCTTGAGTAGGTTGAGTGACATGCTGCTTCCATGAGATCCTTCTAGTGTCTATATCCATTCTTCTGTTGCTTGAGTAGGTTGGGTGACATGCTGCTTCCATGAGATCCTTCTAGTGTATATATCCATTCTTCTGTTGCTTGAGTAGGTTGAGTGACATGCTGCTTCCATGAGATCCATCTAGTGTCTATATCTATTCTTCTGTTGCTTGAGTAGGTTGAGTGACATGCTGCTTCCATGAGATCCTTCTAGTGTATATATCCATTCTTCTGTTGCTTGAGTAGGTTGAGTGACATGCTGCTTCCATGAGATCCTTCTAGTGTATATATCCATTCTTCTGTTGCTTGAGTAGGGTGAGTGACATGCTGCTTCCATGAGATCCTTCTAGTGTCTATATCCATTCTTCTGTTGCTTGAGTAGGTTGAGTGGCATGCTGCTTCCATGAGATCCTTCTAGTGTCTATATCCATTCTTCTGTTGCTTGAGTAGGGTGAGTGACATGCTGCTTCCATGAGATCCTTCTAGTGTCTATATCCATTCTTCTGTTGCTTGAGTAGGGTGAGTGACATGCTGCTTCCATGAGATCCTTCTAGTGTCTATATCCATTCTTCTGTTGCTTGAGTAGGTTGAGTGGCATGCTGCTTCCATGAGATCCTTCTAGTGTCTATATCCATTCTTCTGTTGCTTGAGTAGGGTGAGTGACATGCTGCTTCCATGAGATCCTTCTAGTGTCTATATCCATTCTTCTGTTGCTTGAGTAGGTTGAGTGGCATGCTGCTTCCATGAGATCCTTCTAGTGTCTATATCCATTCTTCTGTTGCTTGAGTAGGT
>CM026392.1:21973779-22006736 GCA_014843695.1 Archivesica marissinica | reverse complement strand
AGAATCCCTGGTGTCAAAATAGGGTCCAATCGTGCGTTTATGGAAGAAAGCACCATCTGTTGTGTAGTGGTAGCTTAGGGCATAAACTTTTATTTTAGCCCAGGAGACGAGCATGAGATGTCACGTGCCTCCCAGAAATCCAAGATGGCCGCCATGATGGCTGCCATTTACATCGATATGGTACAACATACATATATGTCTCTACCTTTATTATTTATAGATATATCAATATGAAATAAAGTTTTATATGTCAATGTATTAATTACCTAAATTAAATAATAACTTTAGGCCTACTTGATTGTCAAGGTCAAGGTCATTTGGAGGTCAAAAGGTCAAAAATCGTTAAAAAATGAAAGAATGGGTGATAACTCTTTCAATATATTTGTTATTTACATTCAAATATCACTTAATTTGCATTTCTAAGTTAGATAAGACAGGGGAACTACAATTACCAACCAACAAATGAAATGCACTTTATTAAAGAGGGAAAATATTCATTTATAAATGGGTGGGGTAAGTTTAATAATTTCAGACATTATCCGTAATTAATAAACAGATATAGTGATTGTAAGCCATATTTGCATATTTGCTGTAGGCTTTCAAATATTAACCTAATGTAAATTGTGATTGCACTTTAATTTTAATATCAAACCATCTTTGACCTTGATCACCATATATGACCTTCCTAAGTAATGACATAGTTACATGCATACATGTATTTGGTTGAACATACATGTATATTACAATTTTGTAATGATATTGCATACAATAGTATTGCATTAAGTGTGCCCTCTCTCTCTTATTTCAAGCACTAATTATTTTAACATAGAAAGCATAGACACAGTGTGCTGGCTGGATCACTATTTAAGGTAAGATTGAGTTACTTCCCTTATGAACAAACCCGCCATTTGCAGAATAGCACACACTGGCACAAAAACCAAACTTTGCCTTATTTTAAAACACCCAATTACATTATATACAGGAGAACTATATTTGAAACTGGTAAAAGGGTTTAACTAATGATTACTAATGTATAAAACAAATTCTAATTTGGTCTGATAAGGGAGTTCTACGTTCTATTATTTTGTGAAGTGTAATAGTGGTCGGACGAACACGTAATTAGGATATTTAAATTGTATGCCGTAATTAGGATATTTAAATTGTATGCGGAATATAATAGGCGAAATTGTTCTGTCTTCTTTTTAAAAATCATAAAATGTGCTAAAGCTCTTTAAACAGTTCCTTAACAGTGCTAATTCAGTGTACTGTAAAAATGTTTTTAACATTTTAGGCATCTGTAGAGGAAGTCTCCAGTCTCACTTGAAGGGTGTCCATTGGTTATCATATACTGGGCGATGTTTTGAACAGAAAACTATATGAGAGATTAGTTGCTCCATGCTGTCTAAGGTATGTTCAAATCATGCTTAGTGTATATTTTTCAACATTGATGTATAATCACAGACTTGATGAGCATAGAATGACACATAGTAAGCTTTTCAAGATGGACATTTTAGATTCCTAATTTAGCTGCTGTGTATGTCACATGCATTGTATATTTTACTTATGACATAACTGTGTGCAATCATAAATAATGTTGACACCATTATAGTGGCATACATATGTTTTAGCACACATCTATCATTGTAACGTTCTTTATAGAAGATCACTGCAATATTATGTCTTATTATTTTAAGTACAATATGTGTATACCATGTAATATATATATAATATTGTATTTACTTATTCTTTCCATCTACATTTCAGATTGTGCAACTAGGATGCTGATCGAAGTTGGTGGAAAGTCCACAGTTGTTCATTGGTTTATTATTGTTCCAAGTGTTTCCATTACATGGCACAAACATGGTAAGCATAGCTATATCGTATAAGAACGTCAACTGTAGTGATTGTGATGTATATTGTTGCTCAATCATCAATTGGTCGACTAAAAGCGTCGGATACTTCTTATCAGCGTGGGTTCAACTCAGAATCGTCCATGATTCCCACACACAAAGTTTTTCCAGTTTTGCCAGTGTAGGGTACTGGTTAGAAAACCAGACAGCAGACATCAAGCGCAGTTAATATCAGTTGTGAGAATTTGTTTTGCAGTTAATATAAAATAAATAGGTTTGGACTAGTATAAAGTATATATTTAAATTCTCAATTATTCATATTATTGCAGCAATATATATATATATGAGATATGAGCATGCATTTAAAGTATATAAATGTATCTATTGTAGGCATCCAATGTAGAGGACACAGATATCACATCGGATGCTGGACTACTATCATCTCCCTTGACAAACATACCTGTAACTGACTGGAGCCGGTGTTGCCTATGTCAGACTAAACTTCAAAATATAACATTACGAACACCAGCTACTAGCACATATAAACAGCTTGCAGAGAGATTGTTACAGTTAAAGGAACTTAATGCATTACCATTTGGTCTGAATCTTAAGCGATTGAATGAAGCTGGTGATATAGCACATACACTATTGGAACAGAAAGCAGCTTGGCATGTGTAATGAGCAGAAGATTCAGAGAGCTAGGAGGAAGCTATCAAGTGAAAACGAGAATACAACATCTTGTAGACGAAGTTTAAGAACAAGCCTTGATAGCAAAGTCCCAAATACATACAGCGATTGTTGTTTTTACTGTAGTGAAAATGGTGGAAAACTACACCAAGTTGAATTCTTGACATTAGATGAGAACACGAGATATATGGCAAATGAAATGATGGAAATTGATATACTAAGGAAGCTGTCAGAAGGAGATATGTGTGCAAGAGATGCAATGTATCACAAAACATGCCAAACTTCATTTTATAACAAATATAAAGCATATCAGAGAGAGCAGGAAAATGTACAGTCCCAGAAGTCTAGTCAAAATGAATTAAGAGACATTGCATTTGCCGAGTTAGTCTCTTATATAGAATATTCCCAAACAAAATGTGAAGAGCCACAAGTGTTCATTTTGTCTGACATAGTTAAACTTTATACAGAACGTTTAGATCAATTAAGAATAGATACCCGAGTGCATTCGACTTACCTGAAAGAAAAACTTATGAAATCTATTCCTGACCTCACAGAAAGTAAGAATGGTAGACAGGTTGTGCTAACTTTTAAAAGTGAAATTGGTCATACCATGATAAATGCTTCACAATCCAATGATAACATTATATCAATGATGAAATTAGCGAACACAATAAGAAATGAAATGTTTGAAATGCAATATGATTTCAGGGGATCATTGAAAGATCCAAGATATTCACAACTCCCAACCACTCTGATTAAATTGATTGACATGATCCTTACAGGACCGAGTATTTCCAACAAGCATGACCAGTATAGCACAGCGGCCACAAATCTGTCACAATTAATAGTGTATAACACTGTTAAAAGACAACGAGTCAAAGAGCCAACTGAAAGTTACGACATTACTAGACATAACTTAGATCGGGAAACAATGCTACCATTATATGTAGGACTATTGGTTCATGGCAAAACGAGAAAAAAGGAGCTAGTTGATGCATTACATGACCAAGGCTTGTCAGTGTCTTATCGAAGAGTAATGGATGTCTCAACTGATGTGGCAAATGCTGTTCTGCAGAAGTATGAACAAACTGGAATTGTATGTCCTCCAAATTTAAAGAGTGGTGTGTATACGACTGGAAATCTCGATAATATTGATCACAACCCGTCCTCTATAACAGCCAGCGATTCGTTCCATGGGACAGCTATTTCATTGACACAGCATAAATTTACTCATGTTGACAATGACAATGTCACACCCACATATATTGACATTGACAGTACCCACTCACGAAGTGTAAGCAGGCCATTGCCAGCTACATACACGGACATACCACCAACTGTATTCCGTACCAATCAGCCACAGCCAGTTTTTGTGCATGGATGTCAAGAAAGACCACCTGTGCCATCACACGCTGTAACAGAAACAGACTGGTTATATAACGTCCGAATGAAAGTAGAAAGTGAGAATATTGCGTTTGATAAAGGCCAGTCCTTCTCTTGGTCAGCCTATAGGGCTGAACAGATGAGCGAAACAAGACCACCTGCAACATCAGCTCTGCTACCACTATTCAGAGAGGAAGCACATACACCCGCCATGATAAAACATGGCATGAATATTGTGAAGCTTGCTACCGAATTCACAAATCCTGGACAAATCCCTGTTCTCACGGTAGATCAACCTTTGTATGTATTGGCAAAGAAAGTACAATGGCTGTGGCCATATGAATATGGACCGGACAAATATGTGATAATGATGGGCGGCCTCCATATTGAAATGTCCTATCTGAAGGCGATAGGGGAATGGCTAGAGGGTAGTGGGTGGCTTAATTCCCTAGTCACAGCGGAGATTGTTACCGCAGGTAGAGGTGAAAGTGTACAGAAGGGTAGCAGTGTTGCCAGAGGTCAGTGGATACACCAAGTCATGGTTGCTGCATTACATATGTTAAAGCAAGACGCGTATAAAACACACCAGGTCAGAAACAATCAACACTCTCTATCATTCGCATCCTGGTCGGATTCAATGGTAAACACTAATCCACAATTCCACTACTGGACACGAGTAATGGACATGGAATTGCTACTGCTGAAATTCATCAGATCCCAACGTGAAGCAAACTTCGACATGTATATTGAATGTCTCCGAGAGATGCTTCCATGGTTCTTCCTCCTGGATCATGTCCATTATGCCAGATGGCTCACCGTTCACGTACAAGACCTAACACAGCTACAAGTGTCAAACCAAGCAACATTTGAACAGTTCTCCAAAGGTGCATTTGTAACACAAAAATCTACACGAAAGTTTTCAGCTATGGCTCACGATCAAGTTCACGAACAGTTAAATGCAATTTTGAAGGGAGATGGAGGATTCATAGGGATCACAGAGAATGCGGAAACACTAAAACGTTGGACTGTGTCAGCTCCAGAATTGACCAGAATCATTTCAGAGGTTACGACATCCAATGCTGAGCCAACCAATCATCATGATAGTGGGACCACCAACCAGACCCGATTTGTGATGCAAGTCCAATCCCTAGTAAGAACAATGAATGAGCTGGGCAACCCATTCACCGAGAACTCGTCGGAACTATTGACACTAGATACCAAGGTGATAATGAGTCAGGACTCTGTAAAACAACTCAAGATGGCAGCCACTGAAGGCCAGGTAAAATACAGAAAATTTCTTGAAGGCCAAAACATCTCATTCTACGATCCAATAAAGAAAACGAAATTACAGCTCTTTCAACTGCAGAAACCTTCCAAATCATCAACACTTAAACAAAAGGTCCAGTCAATGAAGGATGATGTGAGTCTCTTTTCAAGAATGTACATTGCTTGCCAAAATCGCGGAGGGGACATGGAGAATTTCTTCCGACACGAGAACCACCCATTGCCTCCAGCATTAGCTGAGCACAAGGTAATGCGATTTATTGTAAACAAGTCGGATTTACTTGACCCGCTAGAGAAGATGTGTGAGGCAGAGGATGTACAAGCTGTGGACTGCAGGATCATTGATGGTGCTGCACTTGTTCAGTCACTGGAACCTAAAAACGCCTATGGGAAAATGACTACATTCCAAGACTATATAGACAACTTGTTTCGACCATACATTTTGAAACGGCTGCTAACAACCAAGCGTCTAGACATTGTATGGGACGTCTATATAGATAACAGCCTGAAGGCTCAGACTCGGAAGAACAGGGGAAGTGGAGACACAATTAAAGTGGCGCCTTCTACTACTCTTCCAACAGCGACATGGAAAAATTTCCTCCGAAATGATAGCAATAAGTCCAACTTTTACCGCTTCCTTTCTCAGTCAATACCAGAAATACAAGTTCCGCCTGGAAAATGTATCCTGTCTACTGTAGGGAATCAAGTGTTGCATACAAACAGTGAAATACCGGACATCACAGCCATAGTCCCATGCAATCATGAAGAAGCTGATTACCGTATGATGTTGCATGCAGCCAATGCCATGAACAACGGAGCCAAACAGATATCTATATCAGCGACAGATACTGATGTTGTGGTCCTTGCAGTAGCCTTGTCAAGTCTTTATAAGGGATGTAAGATATGGGTAGCATTTGGCCATGGCGCCAAGGATTTTCGATATATTCCCGCCCACACTATATCAGAAAAGCTAGGACCAGCATCTGCCTGGGGATTATTGTTATTGCATGCCATTTCTGGCTGTGATACTGTGTCCCAATTCGCGGGAATTGGAAAGAAAACTGCCTTCGCAGTATGGGCATCATTACCTGAAATTCATACAGAGTTCAGGAAATTATCTTTAGCTCCAGAGTCAGTATCAAGTGATGACATGCTGATGTTGGAACGGTTTGTTGTTCTGCTATACAGTAGAACATCCTCACTGTCGACGGTGAATGATGCCCGACAATATATGTTTGGATATCAAGGCAGACAGATTGATCACATCCCGCCTACCAAAGATGCCCTTCATCAACATGTTCTTAGGGCTGTCTTCCAGGCTGGTCACGTATGGGGTCAAATGCTGGTGAAATGCCCCCCCACTGCCTTCACCATCAAATTGGGGATGGAAACAGGATGAGGATGAAAATATCTGGATACCTAACTGGACGACACTTCCCGAGGCCTCCAAGGCATGTCCGGAATTAATCAAATGTAAATGCCAAGTTGCATGTAGTGGACGTTGCAAATGTTGTAAGGCTAACTTGCCTTGCACAAAGTTGTGTTTATGTGGTGGCAACTGCGAGCGCGATAATTGAAAACTGTTATCAATCAATTTGGAGATTAGACTGATGTTTTTACTTTAAATTCGTGATATGGACCGTGTTTTGCTACAATTAGCCTACTGACGTATACAGTCTACGCAATGTGTCCTTATTATGCAATTTGTATAGCAATACATTTAATTCATTGAACTTGTTGAACTTAATTAAACTGAAATAATTAATAATCTACAATACAATAGACTAAAATTAATGTTTAAACTACATAATATACTGTAGTTTAAACATTAATTTTAGTCTATTGTATTGTAGATTATTAATTATTTCAGTTTAATTAAGTTCAACAAGTTCAATGAATTAAATGTATTGCTATACAAATTGCATAATAGACAATTTGACCTTCACAAAGGTCACTATGAAGGTCAAGGTCAAGCATTGTATGTTAGAGAGGAGTAATGATCATATGTACTGTAGAACATTGGGAAATAATCCCAGAACTTTAAAACAAGTTTTGTATACCATAAATTGTCTTTATAAGATTAAACTATATTTCATATTAAATTACCCCACCCGCTTATAAACGTCTGTATATTTTTTGTTGAGCATTTTCATAACCGGGTGCTAGTATTATGAGTTGCAGGTGTTGTAGAAAGTATTTAAATAAGAGTAAGCAGCTATTTTACTGGAATGTATTGCAATTTTAGTGAATTTATTGTTCAAATAGTCACATTTGTCGTATATTTGACCTTTTGACCTCCAATATGACCTTGACCTTCACATATAATGGGCACTGCGTTACTCAGTATTGTTTGTGTTTACAATTATGAACATATTACAGTTTATTTTATTTGGATAAATTAATAAACAAAAGAGTTATAGCCATGTTAGTATTTTCTGGCTGAACGGCGGCCATCTTGGCGGCCATCTTGGATTCTGGGAAGCACGTGACCTCTCAAGCGTGTCTCCTGGGCTCAAATGAAAGTTCGTGATCTAAGCTATCAACATGCAAAAGATGGTGCTTTCTTCCATAAATGCACGATTCTTACACCAGGGATCCTCAGACGAGTCTTTATATTGTTCTTCAAATAAAACACATCTTTAAGTTGCGTGCGTGTATACTTTGCAAACAATTGCCACAGACATTGGCCATATCAGGTCACATTTCCATACTAGGACACGGGTTCTGTCGGCAACAAAAAAAATTCTTCGACGGGAGAGTTTTAACAGTGAATAACATTATCAATAAAATGTGTTTCCACTAACGTGTAGGTTTATTCTGCAAAAATGTACGTCAAAAAGAGATTTCGTAGTATTTTCAATTTGTTTTGAAAATTTCTAAAGCGGCGCAATTCGCGTTGAAACGTGCGTTGTGATTGGATTATGATTATTCTTCATATATAAAAAAACATCTTGTTACATTCTAATAATCCAATCAGAACGCTCGTTTCAACGCGAATTGCGCAGCTTTAGAAATTTTCCAAACGTGCCGAATCCCTGTGCAAAGGATATGTACTAGTGAGGAGAAATTGACACACACTTAATTTTTGCTGCCACATGATGTTATAGACCGTAATTAATAACAAAAACCTGATTAATTATGAAATAAAATGTGTATTAGATCAGAACTTCTCGAATGTTTACTTTTATTATTTCATATTGGTTCCCGCTGTACTGGTGGTATTGTGACCCAGCCTACGTTCAATATGTTTACGTAAGTGAATGCAACAACTTTCGAACGTTTCGTAAAACGCACTTACGAGACATTTACGCAATGTTAGTAAAACAGTACCCAGGCGCGTGAATGCATATGTACGTATGCAAGTACGCAGCTGAATTCACATGATTTTGACCAAAAAATAAATTCAGTCAAAGATTGCAGTATGCCTACTTTACTACAGGCTCAAATAATTTCTATACTAAATAGCACTGGAAGTACCCACTACACAATAAAAATCTTCCGAAATCGAGCTCTATTTCAGTTATGTTATATTTATGTTATATTTCGGGTTTTACGCCTGCATCAGCACCATTTCGGGCTATATCGCCGGCGGGCAGTTTACCTAACAATACCTTTCCTGGGCAGGCTCCAGCGGTTAACCAGTACTTGGGTGCACCAACCTCCGTAAGAAACTGCCAACTTTCTCATATAAATGAGACACGGCCTGAGCGGGGCTCGAACCCGTGACCATCAGTGATGATAGGTTACAGTGGTATACAAGTCAGCGACCTTAACCACTCGACCACGGAGGCGGACCTCTATTTCAGAGAAAAATCTGCAGAGTAATGGGTTTATTTGTTGATTTATGATCCTAGAACTGTCCATTTTTTATATTAAATAAAGCACCTCAGAACCCAGATTGCACCATATTTTTTCAAATTTGTTATGTGAGCATACCCTTCGAACCCCCTAGCACAATTATGAATGGGCTAACTACGCGCCTGGTGAGGTAGCGTCTCAAACAATTAGACAACGGTGGAAAATAACTCGATCGGTCTCTAAGCCAATTCCTGTTTGTCGACTTATAGGGTATCCATGGTTGCCTATAGCTACAACTAAACGTGACATTGATTTAGCCGTCGTGAATCTATCACACAGTTTATATATTTTATTATTAAACTTCCTGCCGTACTGGTCTATCGAGAAATATTCTCTTGTCTTGATACGTTAAGCAGGATGCGTATTGTTCTATTCAACTATTGTCAACCTTGAGATGCAGCCTTGGCATAACCTGACAGTGATTGTCAGAAACTGATCTCCAAAAATATGTTTGTATGGCAACTAACACAAATTCGCTCATTAAAACGACATGGTTGAAACATAAATTTACCAAATTAATCGTACCAGTCGTCGCCTGAATGGAACGATGCTCTATCTACCAATCAATATTTCGAGAAAATCAAGTTCCGGACAGCCATATCTCTTGAACTTCAAATTTGGATTTTAGAGCAGTTCTACAGCCAAGGAGATAGAGCAAATAGTTTCCCATTCACTCGAGGGTGATGTGTACTAATTCCATGCATTTGATTGGCTAGACCGGAGTTGAAACAGTACAAGAGCTATTTTTACGGACATGGAGCAATTCATTACTAGGTACAGACGGATATGTAGTCCAGTGATAGCATGCTGGACTGGTAATCCAGGGATCGCAGGTTCGATCCCCCGTCCGACCATAATAAAATTAACAGTCTTTCAGATGGGACGTTAAACCGAGGTCTCGTGTCGGTGCTTTACACCGTGCACGTAAAAGAACCAGAGAAGATTCTGGAATGGGTCTCTGTCTGTATCATGCACTATCCTCCAAAATCTAAAATAACTAATCTCTTCAGGAGGCGTCGCTCATATGGGCAACCGGTAGCGACGATAAATAAATGTAAAACACAAACATTACTAGGTATCTTCATTTGTGTTGAACGGATCTATATATAGCTTAGATGCATATATTATTGTAGAGCTCGAGTAGGTCTACGATTCCAGTGATGTAAATATCTCAATTTTGACAAAAATGGAGATAGCTAGAGCATTTCTGTGTTCAGGCGATGCAGTGTTTGTCGGCATAGTACATAAATACTTTTTCCCACAAATTTACATTACATATATTTCACAAAAATGCCAACTTTCGGGGACGCATGACTTATTTCATAAGTATGTATCGTAATAAGGAAATGTTTTTCTTACATTTTTTGATAAAAGTAATGACCGAACACAGTTCATTATAATGTCCCAGGGAACCGCTCGACCTTCCACATGACCGTAATCTACTTGAATATTAGGTATGCCTATGGACAGTGGATATGCCATTTGATATCCACTAATGAATATCTTTACTTCAGCACAGTTCGCCAGGTAGCGAAGAAGGAAATCTGCGACTTCGTAGATTGTTTTATCCGAAGTTACAGTCATACAGAAAACATTTTAAAATGTGGAGTTACTTATATGCTGGAAGGAGAGAAGTTTAACTGATACCGTATAATAGTCGTGTAGTGTAAATTAAAGGGTACCGGGGTTAAAACTCGGCACCACTCTCTGTGAGAGTGTTTTGTCCTGCAACTGTATCAACCACTCCATGTAACTGAGTACGCGTTCAAATATATATTTGTGTCCTGCTACTGATATTCCGTCTCTTCATAGCACACAACTAATACACTGATTTAATATTACGCCGTTTATATTTTTAAAGATATTTCTAGTTTCTGTCTACATTTGACTTTTAGTTTAGGTATATGTTATGTTATATTTCGGGTTTTACGCCTGCATCAGCACCATTTCGGGCTATATCGCCGGCGGGCAGTTTACCTAACAATACCTTTCCTGGGCAGGCTCCAGCGGTTAACCAGTACTTGGGTGCACCAACCTCCGTAAGAAACTGCCAACTTTCTCATATAAATGAGACACGGCCTGAGCGGGGCTCGAACCCGTGACCATCAGTGATGATAGGTTACAGTGGTATACAAGTCAGCGACCTTAACTACTCGACCACGGAGGCGGACTTAGTTTAGGTATAAGTCCCACAAACAATATTTCAGTCATATGGAGACTTAAAGTTGCTCATTGGCACAAACTCATCTTTAAAGTTATTAAAAACAAACCTTCCCATAATTGCTTTCCACTTTAAATAAAAACACCATTCACGACGACCTATTACCAGAAACTTACCATATATCTACATAAAACGTGACTGTGTATTCATCCGATTTTCACTGTAGGCCCTATGTTGATTATATCCAAACTTAGAATACCATTGACTGCTTAGACGGGCATCGTATTTGCCAAATATAAATAGAATCTGACCTCTGAGCCGTGACCTTTCGGCTGAATCCATTTACAAGGTAAATCAATACATGATAATTTCAAGGATTTATTCTAATTGCTAGGTATAAAACTCTGAATATGTTCCCATATAGCGCAGTCGTTAACGAAGCAGGCTTGTAACGTGATAAGATTCAGAATGTTACTGGTTCGATTCTCAACCATACTCCTTTTTGTTTGCCAGACATTTTATCACGATATCTTTAATCCAGATTTCTTCAACTCTTGACAAAATGCATATGTGCATTTTGAATAATTGTACAAAAGCCAGTTTTAATACACAAAACTCACACCAAAAACCATGGAATAGCATGTGTATCTAAAAAAAAAATACGCGCGATGTGGGATTCGAACCCACAACCCTTATGGAACAAAGCTTAATATAATCATAGACATTTCCCGATGACTAACATGCGTAATTAACTAATTACAATCGTACATATATCAAATTATCCCCTAAAACGAGGACGAGTCTAAAATTAAAAGTGCAGCACGGCTCAATACTCGTTTTCTATCTATACAACTTTGTTGATAATGCATAAATATAGCCTACCGTTAGAGTTGTCACATGCCCATAATATTGGCTATATAAATCTTGCCCTGACCCGCATAAACAGACGGATATGTAGTCCAGTGGTAACACGCTGGACTGGTAATCCAGGTATGGCAGGTTCGATCCCCCGTCTGACCCTAATAAAATTAACAGTCTTTCAGATGGGACGTTAAATCGAGGTCTCGTGTCGGTGCTTTACACCGTGCACGTAAAAGAACCAGAGGAGATTCTGGAATGGGTCTCTGTCTGTATCATTGCACTATCCTCCAAAATCTAAAATAACTAATCTCTTCAGGAGGCGTCGCTCATATGGTCAACCGGTAGCGACGATAAATAAACGTAAAAACACACACGCATAAAGTCGGGCGATTCTGTAAACTTCGGCAGGCAATGAAATCGAAGGTAGAAACAACAACTGGATTTTACTTATATTTTTTCAGATTAAGGTGATGCATAGTTTGGTTTGTTTATAATTAGAAATAGGTCACTTAAGATATTGGGGTCTGTGAAAAGTACAGTTGGAAATATGTCAAATCGTGTGTCCTATTGATGCTAATTAAGTATACATCATTACTATAACGGTGTGTGATAATTTACCAATTTTGAATACATATTACATATTTAAAAAATGGTATGTTGATATTTACTGACTTGACTGTTGTGGAATAAAGGCCACGTATTGAAGTCACGACTTGTCTTACATATTTCCTATATAAGTGTGACCTCTGGACAGCTAGCATGGGTTAGAACTTTGGAAGCTTCGAAATTATATCGGCATTCTATTAATTATTTACTTTAGAAAGTACATTCATAAATGTGTGTGCATCTAGTTAGAGAGGTATCTTATTTCACGTTGATTCGTACTTTATTATGGTTTAGATCACAATTAAAATTAATTTACTGAGATTGTACTACGGTTTTGTGCTTTCCTAGTACTAAAGTATCCACTATACGGTCAAATGATTACGGCGTAACACATGACCGGGCTAGAGATAGATAGATAGATTTATCGATAGATTTTATTTGAAAACATTAGTGGTAAGTCATTGATAAAAAGTAAGAATAAAAGAGGTCCTAATATTGAGCCCTGCGGGACTCCACAATTAACAGTTCTATTTTTAGATAAAACGTCATTTATAGAAACAGTTTGCTTTCTATCACAAAGATATGCTACACATCTAAATGAATGTATTTCCATTACAATGATGCAGTTTTTGCAGAGATTTGAGACAACTATATTTTTGGTCTGAGTGAAGTTTGGTATCGCTATCGGTAAAATTGCAGGACATCATGAACCGTACACATTCCTATATAATTCTTTATAGATCTACCGACATAACATATATGTACAATGTATAAAAATACAGTTTGATTTGTGTTTTGTTTTAATTACACTTTGTACTGAAGATGCGGGCAGTAGACCACCTTGTACTACACCTTGTATCTTCATTGCAAACAACTAACCAGTATATCCACCTGTTTTATCTTTGCGCTGTTTAACTTTTTAAAAAGATAGTTCTTGTTTCTAGTGAATAGAAATACCAATTACTAAGAATAACTAAGCATAACTTAACAGTAATAATATCACGGTTAAATTACGCTCATAATTTCAGTCCAGCACGGACATGTAGCCCATGTTTTCTTCTTTAGCAGTTTATTACCAGAAGAAAACACGGATACATGCCTGCAATTGCGAGCTTCATTTAACTATGATATCATTACTGTTTAATATTATGTTATTATAGTTATAAAGAAATAAACGCTATATTATATAGTCGACGTTTCGTTTTTGCATGTTATAGTTCTGGACAAAATATGTAACTAATATACAAATGTATTGAACATAAAACTTTGGGAATTAGTCAATGACTAATTGGTCAGTGATGTGAACAAGGTAGGTCCTGTTGAAACAAATGTTTATTGTGTGACGACTTAGTGTACACTGTCCTCAGTGACAGGTCACACTGTCCTCAGTGACAGGTCACACTGTCCTTAGTGATGGGTCGCATTATCCCCTTTTGATATCGGTTATGACCAAATAGTTCTCTACGGAATTCTATAAACGACATCGTCCCGCCTACTGCTATAGCGTGCCGCTTACTGTGTGCATGTACCGAGTACTGCTTACGGCGTAGGTAAAATCAAGCTTGAATTGACTTCATATTGCAAGCATTAGAATATTGGAATACATGGCTTGTGAATACCAATAAATAAATACATGGAACATGTATTCACTTAGATTTTGAAGCACACCCCCCCCCCCGTGTTTGTGTGGCTCTTTCATTTTAAATTAGTCTGTCTCAAATGTGTGTGGATATCACGAACAAGAGTGTCTGTATACCCTCATATCGTCACATATGTTGTTGAATCATTATTAATTTATGCATTTTCTAAAGTTTGACCTTTAATTTATACTAATTTTTAGGTCGATTGTGAAACATGTTCTTACAACTTAGATTAATCACTCTCGACACCTCATGCATGGTATCCATCGCCACGAGGGTTTCAGAGAGAAAAACCAGATTTTCCTTTTTATGCTGAGCGTCTAGCAAGGGAATTACTGGTACCATTTTTATTTCGTCTTTGGTATGACGCGGCCTGGGAGCGAACCCGGGACCTCCCGCACTCAAAGCGGACGCTCTACCACTATGCTATCGAGGCGGTTAAGTTTGACCGTTGTTTTACCGTGTATACTAGGCAACAGTTTCAACATCCGTCTATACTGAAGCATGACTACAGAATGATTCAACAATGCCATGTTGGAGACTTAAATAAAACGTAATTTGTATAAAAGTTTACATTAAATGTCAATTTCTCATAATACATACTCGCCCCTGATAAGTTTTATCAGCGTTTTTTGCCCTCCACGCGCACATGGCATATTGCCCTTTTAAACCTCATTGAATGCATCTAAATACCCAACATATTGATGCAAAAAATTAAACTTGTTTAAACTTGCACTGTCGCAACCACTATAATGACATCTCGGAGTACACCAGTTGTCAGCAAAACAAGGTATAAGAACGGACGGAAATTGACGATATCTTCATGGATATAAAGAATCATTTGGTTTATCTCCAGCATGCTCCAGGGACTTCAAGTGCTAGTATGGTAACAAACTTAGTACATATGGAATGGTATGTGTTACGTGGTTATGTTCCGGGTCATGTTGCATAATGATCGTCGCTACCGTCTTCGGTGGCCGAGTGGTTAGAGCGCCCGCCTCTGGAATGGAAGGTTGCGGGTTCGATCCCAGACCGCGATCGCCATACCAAGATCGTTAAAATGGTACTGGTATATCTCCCTTGCTTGACGCGCAGCATATATGAGGGTAGTTCCAGATAACTGCTGGTTCGCCCGGTGTCAGGATAATGTGACTGGGTAGTCTTGATATGACTGAAATACTGTTGACCAATGGTGATTAAAACAATATTTAAAAGAAATATGGTCGTTCGATAGTCAAAACCTCGTATCTGGCGATTTTATCGAAAATAACTTTGATGCAGCAGGAAACCTGAGACCCGTTTGCACCTTCTATCAAAATATCGTACCGTTACAGCAATCAGTTTCTTTAATATACATGTACGTCATATGACACATCGAAGCCTCGTAACTATGTTTTTTGTAACAAAATGTCGTATCTCTTTTTGTCCCAAATTTGTCAACCATGGAGCTCTTCTGTTTTGAGCCTTCAACAAGAGAAATGGCCTTTACCAATGCCTCCGACTCTGCTTTGCACTTGTTATACAGTGTATTCCAGTGAATGCACTGGCTGTTTCTGTGTTGCCGCTAGGGTAGTAAATGGCAATACCAGCCCCACCGTCCTGAATGGCATTGGTTACATAACCATCAGTATAGACATAGTCCAGGCTTCTGATGGGTATAGTTCACAGATCATGGCTAGAGTCTGGTTACGCTTGGTATTGTCATATTCAGTTCCCTGCTCAAGGTATGGTGCAAATTGTCACTAGCGATATGTCATATTCTATATTCAGCCCATGCAGTGAGTATCAAGGCCTCTTGTAACCTCAGTGTGACTGGTAGCGTGCTCCTCGTTGCAGCATAGTACCAAGTCATCTGCATATAATGATGCATGTACTCCTCTTATAAAAAGGTTAGAATAATATGATTTTATCAAATATGTGAGAGAAACAATATAATTATACTTTGTGAATCATGTCCTCAGACAACGGTGTGTGAAGTCCTCATTGTCTGTGTGCAACTTGTCCTCAGTGGTTAGACTGTCCTCGGAGATAGGTTTGTCCTCAGTGCGAAGTGTATCTAGCAAAAGTACCCATTTTCAGGTAAAATGTCATGTACTTACCCTTACGTTTTAGAACAAAAATGAATAGCCGTATGAGTTGTAAATACACCATAGAGTATGTATGTGAATGTTGAAGGTCATACGTTGCTCGCATAATGGTGTCCTCAGTTGGCTGCAAAAAATCAGGTGTCCTCAGTCAACACGGCGGGCGTGCGTGCGTGGTGTGTGTGTGTGCGTGCGTGTGTATTGCAGGCATTCAGAGGACTAGACTTGAATGCACACCAACAATGCGAGGACTCACCTACAATATGGGGACTTACACTCGAGTCCTCGAAATGTTATCCCTAATTTACGTTTGTTGTGAGGACCTACATCATTTTTTACAAAAATCTCATGTTCCTCAAATTGACGGCTAGACAAGACACCACACCCTAAGCACACATTTATTCATCACGTGGGCTTGAAAAGTGTGTGAGGCATCATTCGGATACTTTCGCGTATTACCGTGACGTCATAATCCGCTAGGCGATTGCTTTTGAACATGAGTGGGTTATCTAAGCGTCTGGTGACATAGACGTCAATGGCCGCGTACATGTGGTAAGTTTTATTTTTCTCTCTTAATATTTCTGTACTCGGTACTGCCTTGAATTGATTTTTTCGATAAGCATGAGATATTCTAATAATGTAATATGAATAAGGCAAAGCGAGCAAAAACACGTAAGATGTAATGTGATAATACACAGGCCCCATCTTACTACATGTATCGATAAGCTATGTATCCTGGGTATACCGGTAACCGGTGACATAAGCAATAGCTTGTGTATTTTTGTTCCAAAACGAGGCTGTGCAAATAATGTTCACTCTCAATTAAGCATACTCATATTTATTTTATTGTATGCAATATTAGTTAGTAAGAAATAAATCATAATTAAATTAAAAACAAAGTGAAAGCAACAGCACATGCCTCCATCTTTTATTTACGCGGTGATACCAATAACCGGTGACGATGTAAATTTCACCTCACAAATTTATACCAGTAGCAATAAATGCCATATAAGGCAGTAAATTTCACCTCACAAATTTATACCAGTAGCAATAAATGCCATATAAGGCAATCATGTGACGTCACATGAATAGCGGGCACCTTACAAATGTCAAATGCAGCCGATAGATAACAAATCCATTGAAATTCACCTAAATATTGACAACATGAACAAAAACTTACGAGTGTAAGAGGAAAAAACAAGTTTTGAATAAATTACGGTAAATTTACCCGTAGAAATGACATTTCAGCTAGTTTTTGCTATGGACAGTTGCAGAAATCCATCGGAAATTGTCAATAGTAAGCACAAAATGAACATGTGCAGTTCATTTGGATTTATTCTGATATCACCGCTTATTAGTATTCACCGATATTAGGGTCATTGGGGATATGTTATATGTATGCATTGTTTTTTTTATTAAACAATGCATACACATAACATAGCATAGTAAGATGGGGCCGGTGTGATAATACTGCTGCTTTTATTATTTATACTGTGTATAAATGAAAACGGATCATTCGGACCAGGTCGATTCGGTACATGGCCGATTCCGACCAGATAGTGGCTGATTCATTAGCGGCTAACCCGGACCACATCAGTCATCAGTGGCCGACTCGGACCATATCAGTGGCTGACTCGGACCACACCAGTGGCTGACTCGGACCACTTGGAAAACTTCTAATTTTTTTCTTCTGATTTATCATTTTATGTATTGACTGAGAAAGCTTGTTTTATTTGTACTTAGCCGATAAAGGGTTGTACATCAAATATTATAGTATCTGTGGCTGACTCAGGCCGCGGCCGACCCGGACCACATCTGTGACCGACTCGGACCACTTGTGTTTTCCAGATAGACTTAGAAAACGCGTTTTATTTGCAATTTGTCCTGTTTAAATAATGGGAAGTTGCTAAAATCTAGTAGTATCAGTGGCAGACTCGGACCATATCTTTGGCTAACTCGGACCTTATCTGTGGCTGACTCGGACCATATCTATGGCAGACTCGGACCATATCTTTGGCTAACTCGGACCTTATCTGTGGCTGACTCGGACCATATCTGTGCCTGTGGCTGACTCGGACCACTTGGGATTTCTAGATAAAATATTGTAGTATCAGTGGCCAACTCGGACCACATCCAAGTGGTCCGAATCAGCCACTGACATGGTCCGAATCGGCCACTGGTATACTGATCTAGTGGTCCGAGTCAGCCACTGATATGGTCCAATTTATCCTACGTTTGATTTTCAATAAGATGCCACTTGTGTATGTTTAATGCAGAAATCAATAAGTTCAATTACGCAAAGTAGTTTAAAACTGCATATTTTTACAAGGAATATAAATTATATAACTGGTCCAAATCAGCCACTGATATTGTCCGAGCCAGCCACAGACCCGGTCGAACCAGCCACAGACCTGGGCCGAATCAACCTTGGCCGAACCAGCCATGGTCCGAATCAGCCGAGCACCATTATAAATGCAGGAAGACGTTTCTAAAACAGTTTAACCAAGAATCCTATAAAAAGATTTTGTAGTAGGAAATTAACAACAAAAATAATAAAATTGTACACTTTATATTCATATATTAATTAATTAAATTTAGAATAATTATTATGAAATATAATGAATGAAAAAAGAAAAAATTATTATGGTCTCTACTTAGTTTTGAACCCGGCCGCTAGATTCGCAAGCCGACGCTCTACCGACTGCGCTATTTCGACGTTTATTATGTTGAAAATGTTAGCATATATATTTAATCAATTTTCTAAGGGAGCGTCCGTTACTAAGAATAGACTATTTCCAACGATGTGTTGTTACATCCATTCAATTGGCATACATTTTACTTCCAAATTTGACGAAAAATGTTTGCAAGTGCTGTACCATAATGTACGCCAAACCCACAATTACCCGACTAATCGAACTCCCAATGTGCCTCATTTCAGCAGCCTGAATGCAAATAACATTCCTTCGTCCGGTAAATCAGACTTCCGGTATGAAGATTTTTATTTTTCAAATATACGACAATTTTTTTTCGAAAGTCACGTTACCGTAAATAGGGAATGTCTGAATGAAACGACTCGCCACGGAGAGAGATAAATCATTTCTGAGCAGGACCGCGTATGTAGTTACCGGATGTCGATTTCTTTAGTTTGATCAACAAAATCAGCCGAAGTAAGGGCGGGGTGAAAATCGCTCCTGGTCGGATTCGTTGCATTCCTTGTCATTATTTTCTATACTAGGGCTGGGCTATAAGTAATGATTTATGGATATAACGGCAGGTTCCTGTGTTTGAGGTCAAGGTGATGGATTTAGAAATATTGAATACATTTTTAGTCGTTCTGATTCAGAATTCCTTATACTGATTGTTTTCAGTTTTGATCAGTACCGATACTGATTGAACAAAAAAATATCTGGAACACTGTTATATCATTGGATGTTGACCAGGTTAACATGGAACATGTGGGTATCTATTTACGTTATGAAAAGTATGATACTATCGAAATGTTCCAATTATTTACCGATAGTAAATCGAAATACACTGTCCAATTCAGTTCGATAATCGATAATGTATGTAAAATGTTGATAATATCTTCAGATGCAGAAATGAAACCACAAAAGAGGAAGAAAAACCATCGTCAAACTGCAGATTTGTGTCTGCTGTTTGCCGAAGAAAAAGGTATGCATTATTACTTTACAATAAGATTCTTGGTAACTTGTGAATGTTTCTCAGTGTAGACAGTACCGTAGTGCAATATTACTTTTCATTAAATTAAATATCTGTCTGTCAGGCACCACGCATCTGGGTAATGTGGTCGCCCGATTACAGTTTACTTCGATTTTAATACCCCTGTGACAAACAGTCAGCGGGCATTATGTTTTGCACCTGTCCGTCCGTCTGTCTGTCTGTTCAAATATCTTACTACAGTGTTATGTTACAGGGAGGTGAGTTCATGCAGAGTCAAAAATTGACATGGGTCAACTTTTCCTACGATATCAGGGGATTTTGAAGACAGAAGAGCCTGATGAAGACGACACTTATGTCTTTGAATTCCGTTTTAAGGGGAAGACCTATTGGTATGATTATATTATTGTTTGTTTATTATCTCCTCGTCGTATGTGAAGTGGATATAGTGTTAGTGCATGTGCATGCATTCATAACACTTGTGTTATCACAATAACTTTTGTACTGTTTGATGGATTTCAGTAATATTTGGCCACAATGTATATTTGGACATAAGACAAGTGCACACTTGTTACTGTCAAGGCTGCCAGCTCAGCCCTAGCGATGCACTTCTTGTTTCTTTGAAATAGTTATTGGCCAAACAGATATCTAAACAAAATTGTCGCAACTGCTTGCAGAAATCAGATATACTTGGCACTGTCGGATGTGTCTGTGTGTCCAAGCTTATAATGCTAGTTTAATTCATGCTAATTTCTGTTTCCCTTGACTGATTGCTTTAATATTTTGTACATGCATTCATATCATCATCGCGCCTCATTCTGCAAACCGACAGTGTGTGCCCAAGTCCAGAGACAGAGACAATGCTCAGTTTTGAACATTTAACGCTATGTTAATTTATTATAAATGTATTTTATTTTGTAGGCTTGATGGTTCTGAAGAGGATGGGTCATATGGAAGGCTAATAAATGATAGTAGAAAACACCCAACCTGCAAAGTGAAGGTCATAGAAGAAGACGGTGTTCCAGGACTCTATTTTTATGCATTGAGAGACATACAGCCTGGTGAAGAGTTGCTTTACAATTATGGTCCAGGGGATTATCCATGGAGAAAAAAGGTACTTATTATATAACTTACAATATATACGATACTGTTACATTTGTAGCTCACTTTAAAATAGCAAAATGTTCTCATGATGAGCTATTCTATTTTCTATTTCTCCCGCATGTTCTGCGGGAATACTCCCATCAATCAATTGCTGATTATTACTGGGAGGGTGACTTATGAGGTACACCAGGGACTGAACCCGGCCAGTCACATTATCCTGACACCGACGAACCAGTCGTATTGCTAACCCTTAATCCCTGAGTTAGGCTCAGGAGGGAAGCCATTACTACCAATTTTAAAGTCTTTGGTTTTGACTTGGCCGGGAATTGAACCCCGACCTCCCGCACCCGGCGCACCGCAAGCAAGCACTCTACCTACTGCGCTATGCGGGCCTGTTGTATTCTATTGTATTCTAATAAACTTCTAGGCTGATTTTGCTTACACTACTGGAAGTGATTATGTATGTCTGTCCATGCCATTGCACATGATTAAGGACCATAATATTATGGTTAATGATACAAAATATTACACGCATAGAAAAATCTTCTCATCAGCCATTAAGCCTGTAGTTGTGATACTTGGCATGTCGAATAATCTAGTGATCCATTACAAAACTGCCTCAAATGGTAGCCCTTGTGGGTCAAAACTGGCACTACCAGTGTCACATATTATAGAGGCATTGGTACTCATATGAGTGGTAAAGGGTCATGGCCCTTCTGTTATCCCCTCACCATAGGTGAAAGGGGATATATAGCAGTGGTTTCACTCCGAGACCTCCAGGCATGCGAGTGATTTTACATGTTCTCTATAGTTTCTATGTACATTTATCAAAAGTAACAGGGGGAACTGCTTAAATAGCGGGGGAAATCACCCACCTCCCAGCTCTTAATGCAACCCCTGATATAGTCCATGTTTGTGTTTGCTACAAAGTATATCAGAACGTCTTTGAGTGACACTTATGTGGCTGGGATCGTATGCTTATGGTCAAGATCTTAGAATTGGACTTATATCTTGCCGGATCCTTACACCCAAGGTCCAGGTTGCTGAATCCGACATAGCATTTATTTTACTATCAAGGCTGCCAGCCATTGGATTAGTTTAGCGCATCCGATAGTCTTCGTGTTTATCTTGTTGCTGCAGGAACATACATGTATGTAAAATACCTGAAACAGCTTTTAGATATTGATTGGTTGAAAACAAATTAAATATCACTACTATTATTTGTAGCCATATTAAATTGTTCGGCTTGTCCTATAGAATGTGCAGAAAAGAGTGAATTTTCTAAACATTAGAAGCAGCTAAAAAAATAGCCGTCATTCTTCAATCACTTGTGTGATGCTACGACTTTATGGTTTTGTGTTTTAATGCTTGTTATTCATTTATTTTCAAGAGAAGAAAATATGGTAAGTGTTCATGTTCTGCTGTTTGTGTTATTCTCCATAAATCGACCTTTTCTCATCCAGAAATGTGATGAAAGTACTGTGTCGACTTATGGATGAAAAATGTGGACAAATCAGTTGAATTTATTTTTTATTTCTTGGAAATTTATTTATGGCTGTTTGTTTTATCTGATTAAATATAGCAATTTGCTTAGGCAATTATTTACATTATAATCCATAGAATAAGCTGATACACAAACTTCATAAATTGTTGTTGTGCATCTGTTCATCTTTTATGATTTGTAATGGAACAAAGTCAACCAGATATTTCAATTTGAGTCCAGTTTCATTCAAAAATAATAATAAAAAAACCATTGTTGTAACGAATGTCAGAAGTCCACAAAGTACCCTTGACTTATGGAAGGATCCAGCTTAAAGTCAGCGTTTTCAAGCCAAAAGTTGACCCTCGACTAATGGCCGAGATCGACTTATGGCCAGGAACATATGGTAGTTCACCTGAGCCGTACCTCAAATGAGCTATTGTTACCACAAATGTACTGCTTTCCGTCTGTCGTCCCGTTGCAGTCAACAATTCTAAATATCTTCTCCCACACCGCTTGGCCAATATTGGCGGCCAAACTTCACAGTGATAAGATATACATGAAGCTTTTTCAGAATTATTGAAATGGTGGTCATTGCTAAACCAAGATGGCTGCCATTGAAAAAAATACATTCTTAGTCAAAAATGGGCATCGCATGGGACGGTCAAATTCAATTTTTGACTGAATAAGATTATATCAAATTGAAAGTATCAATCTGGTGCAGTTTTCATCGAAATTGATTACGTCATACAAAATGGCCGCCAAAAGTTCATTCACTTATTAGAAATATCAGATGAACCACTAGGCCAGATTGGTGGCCAAGTATTGTCCATTGGTAAAGCCTTTTCAGCTTTTTTGAAATGGTTGTAGTCGTTTATCCAAGATGGCCACCATCTACAAATAGTACAAATTCTTCTTAATTGAAAGCTAAATACATGTAGTTATGGTTCTTTGATGAAGCGTTTTCTGATTTGGTAAAATGGGAGTCATTAAATATGTGACATCCACAAATAGTTCAAATTATTAATTTTTTTTTATCTGAACCGTTCAACGTGTTTTGACGAAACATTGCAGAAATGATTGATGTACAATGCTCTTTCTGATTTGTTAAAGTAGTTTGCCCTGTGTCAAATATGGGCAATTTGACCAGATGGGGGCGGGCTCAAATTCAAGTTTTGATGAAATATTGTCATGTATATCAAATACAAGATAATGTCAAGCCTATCTCTCTGGTTCATAACTCTGGTTCATCTTTTGTCGAAATTGGATGATTGCGTCATCGAAGATGGCCACCAAAAGGTCATATTTTCATTAGATTTCACATGTCTTCATGCTCGCCTAACTGTATAGAAGTGTTTGCAGATTTGTTAAAATGGAGTCATGTAATCTGTGATGGGTCAAATATTAGAAAACCCTGTGGAAGCTCTCGTTACCACATTTTTACCCAATGTTGTCAAAAATGTACATGCTATCTAGGCCAAGTTTGAATATTGGTCATGTTTGGTCAAAAATTGAGTCACTGCATCAAGTTTTACAAAAACTTTGTGGACACTGGCAATATTAGGACAAACCTTGAATCAGTACTGTGCTGTGTTACTCAGGTGAGCGATAAAGGACCATCATGGTCCTCTTGTTCAAATTGTTTGGCAGTTGAGGAGTTCACATTTTCACAGATACCTTATTTTTAGATTTATTTTCATGTCCTCAGATTGTTACATTGTGTAATGTGTGACTTGGTAGACCCAAGTCCTCAGATTGTTACTGTTAGTAATGTTGTAAGCACAAAGCTGATAATATATGCACACTGTAGCAACATAGGACTTGAACTGTGACTTTCCAAAGATTATAGGAGATTCCATTTTCATCATTCCTCTCTTGGGTCTTCCTGTCTTAAATATAAGCATATATAAAACTATAAAAAAAAAATATATTATTTTATTATTCTTAGTTTGAGACAAAGTTTTGCAGGACCTGGGTGCTAATTCAGAGTCCATTTGAATGTAGTACAGGTGGTCACATTGTCTTCATGCTAACTTAAGGTCAGCTGACCAATGCATTGAGGGCAGCAGGACACCAGCCATCAGTAACTAGTTTTATAATGGTGATTCTCGTCCCAGACCAAATTTGCTTAACCTCCGTGGCAACATTTAGCTTATTAAATTGTTTCTATTTACCCTAACTGTACTTATTCAAAACCCCCCTGTATTGGAAGTGCTACATGCAAGTGTGCATTTCACTCTATGCCTTGAAAATAAACTGAATATTGTAGTAAAAGAAAGTATGTAAAATTATCATCAACAGGTGATTGTGTCATTCTGAGGACTGCTGAAACTCTCGAAAGTATTCAACTTGTTATGTTATGTAACATAAAGAAAACATTCTTGAATGTCTTGAAAGTCCTCATATTGTACATAAAGTTAACATTCTTGAATGTCTTTGTGTCATTCTGCTCCCTTGCTCAAGATGAAGGCCAAATATCTCTGAATTTGTTTTAAAGACTTTGCATTACATTCTGACTGGATCAAACCATGTCAGTCACTTTGGGCGGGGTATACATGAGTCACTTTACTCACTTGCTCTAATTCATGCATGCAGTGAGCATGTTAAGTCTTTTGTTTTTAAAGCACAGTTCTTGTATCATATTATGTATCCTAGCAAATAGTTACTTGCCTACTTTTTGTATGTTTTATCTATAGATCAAAGAAGGGAAGAGAAGCATTTTGTTTCCTCAGGGAGTAGACAAATACAGGTGTGTACATAGTTCTGTGTTGTTTAAACGTTTAGTTTATAAGTATTGCTGTTTAAAGTGATATGCACATAGAATTTCACATAGATGTATTCATTAGTTTTATGGTAAATAAATTAATAGAAGCATAAATGCTTGTTTTCAGATCCTACAATGTAACATTCTACCAACCATGCTGTGTAATTATTCTGATTAAAAATATTGTTTAACCCATTTTATTCTGATGGACCTGTTGGAAGGGTACATTTTCTAAATAAAGGGTGTAAATCCAAAACAGAATTTTTTTACTAAAACAGTGGAGACCCTGATGAGATATCGCATTTGGGGGCATCTCATCTGGGTTTGCACTTTTGTGCCAACACATGTTTATCAGTATCCAGAATGAAATAGGTTAAACTATATATATTTGATAGCATTTAGAAGTGAGGAACTGTAACAGTTGTATGCAGCAGATCTTTAGCATTGTTTGATTAGCCAGAATGTAGCTACATGTAAGTGGTTGCACTTCTTGTTTCTGTGAATAAAAGCTTAGTGTCTGAGATGATATGCAAAGTTAGAACTTTCTGTTTTTTGTTCCAGGAGCAATTGATAAAGCTGATAACAAATTGTGGTGGAAGTTACACAGATATATTTGACAGAAATACAACACATGTAATCATGGAAACTGGTAATAATCATGGAAATGTTTCATGTGGTGGTGAAGTGGTTTTGTGGTAAGACACAAGACTACCATGCCAGAGGTCTTGGGTCCAAAATAGTTGAAAAAAGTTTTTATCCAATTAAGCTAAACTATGATGCGGTACAGCACATAAGAGTTATAGCTCTTTAAAGATTGAAAGGGATTTGTCTGACACGGGTACTAATACTGGTCTAGCAAAACTATGTTTGAAGAATTAGCTGCCAAAACAATAGGTATATCCATTCACTTTACAACATTGAGACTGTTTAACAATTTACAATAATGAGATATTCCCAGATAATTTCTTCCCTAATAGGAAGATTTGGTGTAGCTTTGCAGTCTTTGACTGAGTTGATACACATTGGTGTTCTTTCTCTGACTCATTTGCACCATTTCATTTTTTTATGTGTTGGGAAACAATGGAAATGAGTAAAAGATATACTGCATCTAAGTTCCTTTTAATAAAACATAACTATTTCTCCATGTACATACATTATTTTTCAGAAGAAAAGAGTAGCCGTATGTGCCTTCGAACAATGAAATACTTCATGGGAATTGCTCACCACTGCTGGGTTCTAGGTTATAAATATATAGAAGAGTCATTGAAAGCTGGGTACTACTTACCAGAGGTAATATATAGTAAATACACAATACACCTTTGGATTCTCATGCCATGCCTGAATACATGTACTGCTATTCTCAACTTCTAAGGTAGCACACCCAGTAGTAAACAAGTTGGTCACTTTTGTTTTATAATTATACAAATGCTACAGCACACCAATTTCGGAACAGTCATCCTGCAGCCAGCTTCTGGTGAGCTGCCACTGTCCTAATATTGTATTTTAGAGCTTTGGTATGTGCTGGAGAACCTTCTGCACTACACTCGCACTGCTTCTTGTCAGGACATGTCTAAGCAGACTTCTTTATTTTCTTTATCATTACAGAAACCAAATGCACTCTTGATTATAGACTCAGACACTCTTGATTATAATCTCAGACACTCTTGATTATAGACTCAGACACCCTTGATTATAGACTCAGACACTCTTGATTATAGACTCAGACACTCTTGATTATAGACTCAGACACCCTTGATTATAGACTCAGACACCCTTGATTATAGACTCAGACACCAAAACACAAAAACCCTTGATTATAGACTCAGACACTCTTGATTATAGACACATGAAACTTCATAAATGTATAGATGCCAATGGAATGAGTTGGCTGTGGATAGAATGCAATAAGGATATTGTGCACTTCTAATATTCATTTTGGAGAAAATGCTTTAGTGAAATGATAGACACAAGTCCTCAGATTGTTACATTGTGTACTGTGTGACTTAGTAGACTCAAGTCCTCAGATTGTTACATTGTGTAATGTGTGACTTGGTAGACTCAAGTCCTCAGATTGTTACAATGTGTAATGTGTGACTTAGTAGACTCAAGTCCTCAGATTGTTACTGCGAGTAATGTTGTGAGCACAAAGCTGATAATATATGTGCACTGTAGAAACATAGGACTTGAACTGTGACTTTCCAAAGATTATAGGAGATTCCATTTGTGTTCATGTATTCAGTTAGTTACACATTATGATAGTACTTTTTGTGGTGTAGTGGATAAACACTTACACCTTTATAGGTTTACCTTTCATACTGTTACAAGTTCTTACAAATGTATTATTTCTTTTCGATTTCAGGACAAGTACGAAATTCAAGGTGATACTGACTTTCCAACATCATTTGCACCATCAATATCAAGGCAGTCGCTGAAACCTATTCTACAAGGTGTCCAGTTAAGATTTACTGGGGAGTGTAAAGACTTTCCAAAAGGTATATTTTTGTCTCGTTCCCTTTAGTAGAAAGCAAGACTAAGCAGTCACCTTTCCGGCGGTGGCAGCGTCAACAATTGCATATAACTACAAAACCGTCAAATTTAATGCTTTGGTAACTTG
This sequence comes from Archivesica marissinica, assembly GCA_014843695.1. Lineage (NCBI taxonomy): Eukaryota > Metazoa > Mollusca > Bivalvia > Venerida > Vesicomyidae > Archivesica > Archivesica marissinica. The sequence continues at coordinate 21,978,682 of CM026392.1, read as the reverse complement.
CATACTGCTGCTATGGGTTGCTACCTGCCCCCCCCCCTAACAAGGCCCGCCTCCCCAAGAGTGACCTTGAATTTTGGCCCAAAATAGTCAATATCATTACTTACAAACCGTCAAAGTTATTGCTTTGAAACTTTGCATACACATCCAAGGACTAATTCTCTACACCGACAGTAAGTCCCCACCTTGGGCACCTTTTATACAGCATCATTAGACATTTTTACGACATTAATGTAAAAATATTATTAATAAAATTTTCACATTATATATGTATAAATTAAAGCCAGATATCAAAAATGTTTGCATGTTTAACAGCCTGGGTGTATGTCCATATTTATTAGCTCACCGACTTAGTCTTGTTAGAGCTAATGTGATCACTTTTCATCCGTCCATATGGATGTCCGTCCACACTTTTCAAATTACTTCTTCTAGACTGCTGGGCCAGTTGGAATCAAAGCATCCAAAACCCAACAAAAAAAACACCAAAAGGTAGAGATGGCTGCCATGACAATATATGATAAAACCTCTAAACGACTTCTCCAAAACAAATCCAATTGAGACCAAATTGCATATGGAGCATCCTTGGGGCATGTCTTTCAAATTTGCAAAACTTATCGCAAACTGGCATCCAAGTGGTCAAACTTAAAAGCGACTTCAACTCGGACACGACAAGTCTGATTAAGGCCAAATTATATATGGAGCATCCTGACATTCTGACAATGTCTACAGTTTATCAGGAACTGGCATCCATGATGGCCTCCATGACTATATATGGTAAGTACCTATAAATGTCTTCTCTGAAGCTACAAGTCCGATTAAGACCAAATTGCATTTGGCGCATGCTTTTGACAAGATTTTTCAATCTGACGAAGGGAACTGGAATCCAAGATGGAGGCCATGACCATATGTCATATGGTATAACCTTTAAATGACTTCCTTAACAAAATGATAAAAAAAGTCCGACTGAGACCAAATTGCATATGGACGATCCTTGTGCCAATGGCTTTCAATTCTGACAAAGTTATATTGCGAGCTGGCACCCATGATGATCACCTTGACCGTATGACAATGTCTGAGCGAGACCAAAAACTGCTCAGTGAGCGATTCAGTCCCATTTGGGCCTCTTCTCTTGTTTTAACTTTGTTGTTTGAACATTTGTCTTTGTACTATTTGAAAAGTGAGATGCACGTACTTTCATATTTGTTATCATTTAAAAAGATTAGCAATAATTTGTACTTTGTTTTCAGTTATAGCAGCAGATATAATAATGGCTTTGGGAGGAGAGCTGGGTGGAGAAGATTCTCTTACAGTTACCTTAGATGAGACAGGTTTGTTTCAGATTTAGTTCATTATAATATTCCATTGAGAGGTGTCTTTTTTGCAGAAACCGTTAATAGCACTGATATATGGTGGGTTGTCCAAAGCCAACTTGTTAACTGAAGATTAACAGCTCCAAATAACTTAGATATTAAAAAGCAATATTTTGAGGAAAATGTTTCTTATATCTCCAAGAAACACTATGTTGTGGCATCTCAAATGTTTCGGCGAGATGAAAAACAGAAAATTATCCAAAATTATTACCTGAAAACACCTCTTATCTAGAGCTCTATTTTTATGTTTCTCAAACAAAATATATTGCTGAACTTTAACAGTTATTTTGTTTTCTTTCCTTCTAATCGCTATTGGCATAACCACAAGCTATGAACATTTCATCAAATTATGCTCAAATAACATTCGCTTCTCACTTCTTATACATATCACTATTTTAAGAGATACGACTTGTAAAGTTATCTCGGAAAAGCCAAAAGTTTCGTCAAGAGCAGTTAGTAACTGCAGAATATGATTGTGTTAATATTTTAGAAACTTATTTCCAGGAGAATGCAACACTGTTTCCAGGGATTGGCTTTTTGATACGTTGAGTGTATACAAATGTTTGGATACAGACAAGTACATACATCTGGATTTAAGGTAATGTTTTCAAACGTTTGAAATTCCTATCTTTTTTTCCCTGTCAAAGGCGGAATATAGTAAGGTCAAACCTGTATTAAGCAAGCACCATGGGATAATCTAAAACCATTTGCTTAATATGCTTGGTGCTTAATAGAGGTTTGACTTTCACAGTGCTGTGCTGTATCCTTGAGCAAGACATTGGACTGTATTAGTATAACCAGTCGTTAAATTAGACCAAACTGCCATAATTACATTCATCTTAGTAATTTCAAAGAAACCAAACTGTCTTAAATCTACAAACAGCATGATCACTGGAAAGGGTTTTTTTTGACACAATGGGATGATTTTGACTGTCCATTAGACAGGTGCACTCTTAATGCATTAATATGGGAAAGCAATTGTGAGGAATTGAACTGGCTACTCAATGGAGGGTCATGCATAATAGAATGGCCACTAGTGCAGGTTTGACTGGATTTGCATTGTCCATCCATCCGTCCTCACATGCAACTACATTGTTTGTTGGATTTCAGTCCCGCTTAGCACAAATGTGTATCTCCCTCCATAGTGCGATCCAAGTTTCATCCAGATCTGTCGCCCTGATTTATTTTTTCCCTATATAACATATACCCATTTCATCATCATCATATATATTTTCTTAATTCTATATATCATGACTAAGTTTCATGCAGAGCCTCCAGTGATAAAGCTTTGTTCAAATAGTCACAATCCATTAACTTAGATGGATGTCATGCCTATGTTTGGCAAAACTCCTTTCATGTCTTCAAAACTAAGAAACCTGGCGTCTTGAAATCTTTACATATATTCCACTTGTTTATATGATTATCCTGTGTTTTGAGGTGAGCGATACTGGACCATTATGGTCCTTTTGTATTTTTAAGTCCTCAGATTGAATGCTTTCTATATAAATTGTCAACAGTGTGTAGCTTACATGTATATATATAGCTTAAGTCCTCACAAGGCTACTTTTTCCAGTCGGGTTTTTGAGGTTAATCTATGAAATGTTAACCATTAACAATGGAAAGGAAGAAAGACATTTAAAGCTATGCCAATTATAGTTTATACACTTGTATTGTTATGCCCCCGAAGAAATTTCTTCGGGTGCATATAGTTTCGCACCGTCCGTCCGTGTCAATATTTCCTGGCTATGGAGGGGTTTCCAAACTAATGTGCTACAAATGTTCACCATATATAGGTGATGTATCATACACAAGACCCAGGTCCATACCTTCAAGGTCAAGGTCACACTTGGAGATTAAAGGTGAAATTTAGGTACAATATTTCCGGTCCGGGCTGTAACTTCTTCGGCTGTGGAGGGATTTCAAAACTAACAGATTGTTAAAATTTGAATTTTATTTTATGGAAATGTTCATTAGGTGACCTTTTATGAAAATTTCTAAGATTAACTTGATCGTCAAAAAAACATGGCCACCATGGGCGGATATGAGTTTCCCTTATATGTCTTTAAAAGTCTCAAATGTGATGCATAGTACAAACATGACTACTTGTTTTGATGTCGTGGGAATGTATGTCTAAAGCTGTCCAGCGGTTTATAGTTAGTTTCCCTTACGTTTCTAGTTTTAACGGACTGATAGTAGGCTTTGTCATAAGGCAAAGCAGTGTTTGTGGGGGTATTGTACACTCAAGTGATAGCAGTGTTTGTGGTGGTATTGTACACCCAAGTGATAGCAGTGTTTGTGGGGGTACTGTACACCCAAGTGATAGCAGTGTTTGTAACACCCAAAACAGGGGGTATTGTACACCCAAGTGATAGCAGTGGTTGTGGGGGTATTGTACACTCAAGTGATAGCAGTGTTTGTGGGGGTATTGTACACCCAAGTGATAGCAGTGTTTGTGGGGGTATTGTACACTCAAGTGATAGCAGTGTTTGTGGGGGTATTGTACACTCAAGTGATAGCAGTGTTTGTGGGGGTATTGTACACTCAAGTGATAGCTTTACTTTTTGTTTGCAGTGATGCAGGGGACTTGGTTAAGGACAACTTAGCTGTAGACTGCTTGGATGCTGAGAGCTGCTTTGAAGAAAGATCGAGCACAGACAATTCAAGCACAGGAGAATCCTTTATAGAAGACTCGGTTGATGATGAAGATTATATCCCCTCAGAAGAAAGTGACAACGATTCTATTGTAATACCATTACAATACAATAACACTACTAACACCATCTCTCCTGTTGCAGAAAGTGAAAGTGATATTAACTCAGCATATGAAAACAGAGATGAATCAAATGTTGAGACTGAAAATGAAAAAGATAGTAATGCAGCATATGAAAACAGTGATGCATCGAATACTGAGACTGAAAATGAAAAAGACAGTAATGCAGCATATGAAAACAGAGATGAATCGAATGTTGAGACTGAAAATGAAAATGATAGTAATGCAGCATATGAAAACAGTGATGCATCGGATGTTGAGACTGAAATATCAAAGAATGTGAGTGTAAATGAACACAGAGAAATAATATATGTTGCCAAGAGCAAGAAGTCAGAGGATGGAAAGAGAGTTTGGGATAAACAACATTCCTGTGTTTATTGCACAAAGCGATACTCCAAACTTGCTAGACATTTGGAGCAGGTACACTCAACCGAACTTGATGTGCAAAGAGCATTGGCTTATGATAAGAAATCAAAGAAAAGAAAGTCGGTTTGGAGGGATATTATGAACAGGGGTGACTTTGCACACAACTCAATAGTCTTTGAACGTCAAAAAGGAGAAATTATACCATATAAACGATCTTATGCTGTGAGGGATGGAACAAAGTATGTTCAGTGTGATACTTGTCTAGGAGCATTTCTAGGAACTGATTTGTGGAGACATGTTAAAAACTGTCATCCCCACAATAAAGGCAAAACTTCTAAAGTGAAAAAATATCACCAAGTTGCAAGTGCTGAATTGTTGCCAGTGTCTAGTGCTGCAGTAG
>CM026392.1:21945934-21970934 GCA_014843695.1 Archivesica marissinica | reverse complement strand
CAACACTATACTGGGAGCCAGAACGGAAACATTATTGTCAAGGATTGGAATCATCGAGACCAACATAGATACGTGAATCTATATTTAGTTTATTTAACTACGCATAGTAGTAGACGATTTAAGTGTGATTACGTCACAGGAACGTTGTGTATAACGTAGAACGTTAAAACGCACAAACATACGAGATTGGTGTAGCGTTAGAGAACGTTCACAAGAGAGTTAGCGAGTATTACAGTGATAGTATAGACTGAGAGAGGAACTGTTTAAGACCCAGATCTTAGAACTCCGTGTGAACATACATTGTTTATATTATTATCATAATCATCATTCATACAAATAATTCATCATATTATTGTAATTAAACTTGTAATTATTGTACTGAGTGTTGATTGAATCTGATTGAGTATTGTGATCCAGCTTTTGTCGGTCCATCCTGTTACAAAGTACAATAACAACGTGTTAAACACTGGACCTACCTGCAACATGCCAACGTTTTATTTCATGAACCCCAGTTTCTTTCTAATCGGTGTTACTGTTGGAAGTAACACATACAGTCTACATCCGTTATGTCGAATTCCGTAGTACAGAACAAAATACTTCGACATAACCGAAGTTTGACTTTCGATATAAACAGATCCAGTTATAATGTAAAATGATAGTGTCTGAAACGGGACTTCGAGATAACCGGATAATTCGACATAACCGACGTTGACATAACGGATGTAGACTATCAAAGTAGGCGCATAGTTTATCAACTATTTGACGTTCTGTGCATTTTGTTCCTCACAAATTCACAAATCCACAGATTTATAAACTGAATCTGTCCTTGCTTTATCTTGTCCTGAGTGAATCCTGTATCGCATTAATTTTCACAAATTGTCTTAAAGCGGAATTACATCGCAAAAAGGCAAATAAAATGCATTTGTTCACGTATCAATGTATAGCTACTACACATTCTTCTGAATACATTCGAACACTAACTTTGAACCAATAAACAGTGTTTTTGTGGTATACAAGCTTTCAAAAGTGAAATTAGGATTTTATATAGAGGTCAACCGCGCTCCTGAATTGACGTTTGTTTGTCAATGGAGTCAATACTAAACATGTGATACTTTCGATCAGAGATAATTTAACTATGATTAATCTACAAATAAATATGCATAGTCAAACATGTGAGATATCACGGTAAAGATGTACCATTTCTCGTGTTATTCAGGATAAACGCATTGTATTACGCATGGATGTCGACACTATTTACATGATTTTGTTATGTCAACAAACCGCGTATACAACGTTTGTTTATTTGTTGAAATACACAGTTTTTGAGGCAAATATTTGGAAAAAATATACCATATAAATGGAAATTACATTCTGCAGACATTTGCGTTTTCACCGATGTAGTGTCGCTTTAAGGAAAGGCTAGACATTTAAAGATTTTTTTCGTCAACAGTATTTTCCTAATTTGTGATAGTGATGGAAATCCAGCATCGCTTGCCATTGTCTCCCTTTATCTAGAACTACATCACTGTACACTGAACGGATTCATATTTCTTAGTGACAACGATTTTGTAAAAGTGAAATATTTGATGCCACATTTCCGACACATATATATAGAACAGAACAGAACATATGGTTTATTAGACTTAAGCATTACATAGCACATAATCATAATAATACATATACAATTGTATGCAATGACAACAAATAAAAATCATAAATATATGTGTTAGATTGATGGTAGATATACATGTGATTAAAATATTTCCAATGTGAGAGTGTTATTAAATATAATAGATAGGAATTAGTGTTATTACTTATTAGAGATACCAGTACGGGCATAGTATACATACGGTATACGGGCATAGTATACATACGGTATATGGGTATAGTATACATACAGTATACGGGCATAGTATACATACGGTATACGGGCATAGTATACATACGGTATATGGGTATAGTATACATACGGTATACGGGCATAGTATACATACGGTATACGGGTATAGCATGCATACTGTATACGGGTATAGTATACATACGGTATACGGGTATAGTATGCATACGGTATACGGGTATAGTATGCATACGGTAAATGGTTATAGTATACATACGGTATACGGGTATAGTATGTATACGGTATACGGGTATAGTATACATACGGTATACGGGTATAGTATGCATACGGTATACGGGTATAGTATGCATACGGTATACGGGTATAGTATGCATACGGTATATGGTTATAGTATACATACGGTATACGGGTATAGTATGTATACGGTATACGGGTATAGTATACATACGGTATACGGGTATAGTATGCATACGGTATATGGTTATAGTATGCATACGGTATACGGGTATAGTATGCATACGGTATACGGGTATAGTATGCATACGGCATACGGGTATAGTATACATACGGTATGCGGGTTTAGTATGCATACGGTATATGGGTATAGTATGCATACGGTATACGGGCATAGTATACATACGGTATACGGGTATAGTATACAGACGGTATAGGGGTATAGTATACATACGGTATACGGATATAGTATGCATACGGTATACGGGTATAGTATACATACGGTATACGAGTATAATATACATACGGTATACGGGTATAGTATACATACGGTATATGGGTATAGTATGCATACGGTATACGGGTATAGTATACATACGGTATACGGTTATAGTATGCATACGGTATACGGGTATAGTATGCATACGGCATACGGGTAGAGTATACATACGGTATATGGGTATAGTATACATACGGTATACGGGTATAGTATGCATACGGTATACGGGTATAGTATACATACGGTATACGGATATAGTATGCATACGGTATGCGGGTATAGGATGCATACTGTATACGGGTATAGTATACATACGGTATACGGGTATAGTATGCATACGGTATACGGGTAGAGTATACATACGGTATACGGGTATAATATACATATGGTATACGGTATAGTATACATACGGTATATGGGTATAGTATACATACGGTATACGGGTATAGTATGCATAAAGAATACGGATATAGTATACATACGGTATACGGGAATAGTATGCATACGGTATACGGATATAGTATACATACGGTATACGGGTATAGTATACATACGGTATACGGGTATAGTATGCATACGGTATATGGGTATAGTATGCATACGGTATACGGGTATAGTATGCATACGGTATACGGGTATAGTATGCATACGGTATATGGGTATAGTATGCATACGGTATACGGGTATAGTATGCATACGGCATACGGGCATAGTATACATACGGTATGCGGGCATAGTATGCATACGGTATAAGGATATAGTATACATACGGTATATGGTTATAGTATACAGACTGTATAGGGGTATAGTATACATACGGTATACGGATATAGTATGCATACGGTATACGGGTATAGTATACATACGGTATAGGGGTATAGTATACATACGGTATACGGGTATAGTATACATACGGTATACGGGTATAGTATGCATACGGTATACTGGTATAGTATACATACGGTATACGGTATGGTATACATACGGTATATGGGTATAGTATACATACGGTATACGGGTATAGTATGCATACGGAATACGGATATAGTATGCATACGGTATACGGATATAGTATGCATACGGTATACGGGTATAGTATACATACGGTATACGGGTATAATATACATACGGTATACGGGTATAGTTTACATACGGTATATGGGTATAGTATGCATACGGTATACGGGTATATTATACATACGGTATGCGGGTATAGCATGCATACGGTATACAGGTATAGCATACATACGGTATACGGTTATAGTATGCATACGGAATACGGATATAGTATACATACGGTATACGGATATAGTATGCATACGGTATACGGGTATAGTATACATACGGTATACGGGTATAATATACATACGGTATACGGGTATAGTATACATACGGTATATGGGTATAGTATGCATACGGTATACGGGTATAGTATACATACGGTATGCGGGTATAGCATGCATACGGTATACAGGTATAGCATACATACGGTATACGGGCATAGTATGCATACGGTATACGGGCATATTATACATACGGTATATGGGTATAGTATACATACGGTATACGGGTATAGTATGCATACGGTATACGGGTATAGTATACATACGGTATACGGATATAGTATGCATACGGTATGCGGGTATAGGATGCATACTGTATAAGGGTATAGTATACATACGGTATATGGGTATAGTATACATACGGTATACGGGTATAGTATGCATACGGTATACGGGTATAATATACATACGGTATACGGGTAGAGTATACATACGGTATACGGGTATAGTATGCATACGGTATACGGGTATAGTACACATACGGTATACGGGTATAGTATACATACGGTATACGGGTATGGTATGCATACGGTATATGGGTAGAGTATACATACGGTATACGGGTATAGTATGCATACGGTATACGGGAATAGTATGCATACGGTATACGGATATAGTATACATACGGTATACGGGTATAGTATACATACGGTATACGGGTATAGTATGCATACGGTATATGGGTATAGTATGCATACGGTATACGGGTATAGTATGCATACGGTATACGGGTATAGTATGCATACGGTATACGGGTATAGTATACATACGGCATACGGGTATAGTATACATACGGGATGCGGGTATAGTATGCATACGGTATACGGTATAGTATACATACGGTATACGGGTATTGTAAACATACTGTATATGGGTATAGTATACATACGGTATATAGGCATAGTATGCATACGGTATACGGGTATAACATACATACGGTATATGGGCATAGTATGCATACGGTAAACGGGTATAGTATACATACGGTATACGGGTATAGTATGCATACGGTATACGGGTTTAATATACATACGGTATACGGGTATAGTATACATACGGTATATGGGTGTAGTATGCATACGGTATACGGGTATAGTATGCATACGGTATACGGGTATAGTATACATACGGTATACGGATATAGTATGCATACGGTATGCGGGTATAGCATGCATACTGTATAACGGTATAGTATACATACGGTATACGGGTATATTATACATACTGTATATGGGTATAGTATACATACGGTATACGGGTATAGTATACATACGGTATACGGGTATAGTATGCATACGGTAAATGGGTATAGTATGCATACGGTATACGGGTATAGTATGCATACGGTATACGGGTATAGTATGCATACGGTATATGGGTATAGTATGCATACGGTATACGTGTATATTATACATACGGCATACGGGTATAGTATTCATACGGTATGCGGGTATAGTATGCATACGGTATATGGGTATAGTATGCATACGGTATACGGGTATAGTATACATACGGTATACGGGTATGGTATACATACGGTATATGGGTATAGTATACATACGGTATATGGGCACAGTATGCATACGGTATACGGGTATAATATACATACGGTATACGGGTATAGTATGCATACGGTATACGGATATAGTATACATACGGTATACGGGTATAGTATACAGACGGTATTGGGGTATAGTATACATACGGTATACGGATATAGTATGCATACGGTATACGGGTATAGTATGCATATGGTATTCGGGTATATTATACATACGGTATATGGGTGTAATATACATACGGTATATGGGTATAGTATACATACCGTATACGGGTATAGTATACATACGGTATACGGGTATAGTATGCATACGGTATACGGGTATAGTATACATACGGTATACGGTATGGTATACATACGGTATATGGGTATAGTATACATACGGTATACGGGAATAGTATGCATAAAGAATACGGATATAGTATACATACGGTATACGGGAATAGTATGCATACGGTATACGGATATAGTATACATACGGTATACGGGTATAGTATACATACGGTATACGGGTATAGTATGCATACGGTATATGGGTATAGTATGCATACGGTATACGGGTATAGTATGCATACGGCATACGGGTATAGTATACATACTGTATGCGGGCATAGTATGCATACGGTATAAGGATATAGTATACATACGGTATACGGTTATAGTATACAGACTGTATAGGGGTATAGTATACATACGGTATACGGATATAGTATGCATACGGTATACGGGTATAGTATACATACGGTATAGGGGTATAGTATACATACGGTATACGGGTATAGTATACATACGGTATACGGGTATAGTATGCATACGGTATACGGGTATAGTATACATACGGTATACGGTATGGTATACATACGGTATATGGGTATAGTATACATACGGTATACGGGTATAGTATGCATACGGAATACGGATATAGTATACATACGGTATACGGGAATAGTATGCATACGGTATACGGATATAGTATACATACGGTATACGGGTATAGTATACATACGGTACACGGGTATAGTATGCATACGGTATATGGGTATAGTATGCATACGGTATACGGGTATAGTATGCATACGGTATACGGGTATAGTATGCATACGGTATATGGGTAGAGTATGCATACGGTATACGGGTATAGTATGCATACGGCATACGAGTATAGTATACATACGGTATGCGGGCATAGTATGCATACGGTATACGGGTATAATATACATACGGTATACGGGTATAGTATGCATACGGTATAAGGATATAGTATACATACGATATACGGTTATAGTATACAGACTGTATAGGGGTATAGTATACATACGGTATACGGATATAGTATGCATACGGTATAGGGGTATAGTATACATACGGTATAGGGGTATAGTATACATACGGTATTCTGGTATAGTATACATACGGTATAGGGTTATAGTATACATACGGTATATGGGCATAGTATGCATATGGTATACGGGTATATTATACATACGGTATACGGGTATGGTATACATACGGTATATGGGTAGAGTATACATACGGTATACTGGTATAGTATGCATACGGTATACGGGAATAGTATGCATACGGTATACGGATATAGTATACATACGGTATACGGGTATAGTATACATACGGCATACGGGTATAGTATACATACGGTATGCGGGTATAGTATGCATACGGTATATGGGTATAGTATGCATACGGTATACGGGTATAGTATACATACGGTATACGGGTATGGTATACATACGGTATATGGGTATAGTATACATACGGTATATGGGCACAGTATGCATACGGTATACGGGTATAATATACATACGGTATACGGGTATAGTATGCATACGGTATACGGATATAGTATACATACGGTATACGGGTATAGTATACAGACGGTATTGGGGTATAGTATAAATACGGTATACGGATATAGTATGCATACGGTATACGGGTATAGTATACATACGGTATAGGGTTATAGTATACATACGGTATATGGGCATAGTATACATACGGTATATGGGTATGGTATACATACGGTATATGGGTATAGTATACATACGGTATATGGGTATAGTATACATACGGTATATGGGTATAGTATACATACGGTATACGGGTATGGTATACATACGGTATACGGGTATAGTATACATACGGTATACGGGTATGGTATACATACTGTATATGGGTATAGAATACATACGGTATACGGGTATAATATACATACGGTATACGGGTATAGTATACATACGGTATATGGGTATAGTATGCATACGATATACGGGTATAGTATACATACGGTATACGGGTATAGTATGCATACGGTATACGGGTATAGTATACATACGGTATACGGGTATAGTATGCATACGGTATACGGGTATAGTATACATACGGTATACGGGTATGGTATGCATACGGTATACGGGTATAGTATACATATGGTATATAGGCATAGTATGCATATGGTATACGGGTATATTATACATACGGTATATGGGTGTAGTATACATACGATATACGGGTATAGTATGCATACGGTATACGGGTATAGTATACATACGGTATACGGATATAGTATGCATACGGTATGCGGGAATAGCATGCATACTGTATAAGTGTATAGTATACATACGGTATATGGGTATAGTATACATACGGTATACGGGTATAGTATGCATACGGTATACGGGTATAATATACATACGGTATACGGGTATAGTATGCATACGGTATACGGGTATAGTATGCATACGGTATACGGGTAGAGTATACATACGGTATACGGGTATAGTATGCATACGGTATACGGGTATAGTATACATACGGTATACGGGTATAGTATGCATACGGTATACGGGTATAGTATACATACGGTATACGGGTATAGTATACATACGGTATACGGGTATAGTATACATACGGTATACGGGTATAGTATGCATACGGTATGCGGGTATAGTATACATACGGTATACGGGTATAGTATACATACGGTATACGGGTATAGTATACATACGGTATACGGGTATAGTATACATACGGTATACGGGTATAGTATACATACGGTATACGGGTATAGTATACATACGGTATACGGGTATAGTATACATACGGTATACGGGTAGAGTATACATACGGTATATGGGTATAGTATGCATACGGTATACGGGTATATTATACAAACGGTATATGGGTGTAATATACATACGGTATATGGGTATGGTATACATACGGTATATGGGCATAGTATGCATATGGTATACGGGTATAGTATACAAACGGTATATGGGTATAGTATGCATACGGTATACGGGTATATTATACAAACGGTATATGGGTGTAATATACATACGGTATATGGGTATGGTATACATACGGTATATGGGCATAGTATGCATACGGTATATGGGTATAGTATACAAACGGTATATGGGTGTAATATACATACGGTATATGGGTATGGTATACATACCGTATACGGGTATAGTATACATACGGTATACGGGTATAGTATGCATACGGTATACGGGTATAGTATACATACGGTATACGGTATGGTATACATACGGTATATGGGTATAGTATACATACGGTATACGGGTATAGTATGCATACGGAATACGGATATAGTATACATACGGTATACGGGAATAGTATGCATACGGTATACGGATATAGTATACATACGGTACACGGGTATAGTATACATACGGTATACGGGTATAGTATGCATACGGTATATGGGTATAGTATGCATACGGTATACGGGTATAGTATGCATACGGTATACGGGTATAGTATGCATACGGTATATGGGCATAGTATGCATACGGTATACGGGTATAGTATGCATACGGCATACGAGTATAGTATACATACGGTATGCGGGCATAGTATGCATACGGTATACGGGTATAATATACATACGGTATACGGGTATAGTATGCATACGGTATAAGGATATAGTATACATACGGTATACGGTTATAGTATACAGACTGTATAGGGGAATAGTATACATACGGTATACGGATATAGTATGCATACGGTATACGGGTATAGTATACATACGGTATAGGGGTATAGTATACATACGGTATACTGGTATAGTATACATACGGTATAGGGTTATAGTATACATACGGTATATGGGCATAGTATGCATATGGTATACGGGTATATTATACATACGGTATACGGGTATGGTATACATACGGTATATGGGTAGAGTATACATACGGTATACGGGCATAGTATGCATACGGTATACGGGAATAGTATGCATACGGTATACGGATATAGTATACATACGGTATACGGGTATAGTATACATACGGCATACGGGTATAGTATACATACGGTATGCGGGTATAGTATGCATACGGTATATGGGTATAGTATGCATACGGTATACGGGTATAGTATACATACGGTATACGGGTATGGTATACATACGGTATATGGGTATAGTATACATACGGTATATGGGCACAGTATGCATACGGTATACGGGTATAATATACATACGGTATACGGGTATAGTATGCATACGGTATACGGATATAGTATACATACGGTACACGGGTATAGTATACAGACGGTATTGGGGCATAGTATACATACGGTATACGGATATAGTATGCATACGATATACGGGTATAGTATACATACGGTATAGGGTTATAGTATACATACGGTATATGGGTATGGTATACATACCGTATACGGGTATAGTATACATACGGTATACGGGTATAGTATGCATACGGTATACGGGTATAATATACATACGGTATACGGGTATAGTATGCATACGGTATACGGGTATAGTATGCATACGGTATACGGGTAGAGTATACATACGGTATACGGGTATAGTATGCAAACGGTATACGGGTATAGTATGCATACGGTATACGGGTATAGTATGCATACGGTATACGGGTATAGTATACATACGGTATACGGGTATAGTATGCATACGGTATACGGGTATAGTATACATACGGTATACGGGTATAGTATACATACGGTATACGGGTATAGTATGCATACGGTATATGGGTATTGTATGCATACGGTATACGGGTATAGTATGCATACGGTATACGGGTATAGTATGCATACGGTATATGGGTATAGTATGCATACGGTATACGGGTATAGTATGCATACGGCATACGGGTATAGTATACATACGGTATGCGTGCATAGTATGCATACGGTATACGGGTATAATATACATACGATATACGGGTATAGTATGCATACGGTATAAGGATATAGTATACATACGGTATACGGTTATAGTATACAGACTGTATAGGGGTATAGTATACATACGGTATACGGATATAGTTTGCATACGGTATACGGGTATAGTATACATACGGTATAGGGGTATAGTATACATACGGTATACGGGTATAGTATACATACGGTATAGGGTTATGGTATACATACGGTATATGGGCATAGTATGCATATGGTATACGGGTATATTATACATACGGTATATGGGTGTAGTATACATACGGTATACGGGTATGGTATACATACGGTATACGGGTATGGTATACATACGGTATACGGGTATAGTATACATACGGTATACGGGTATAGTATGCATACGGTATACGGGTATAGAATACATACGGTATACGGGTATGGTATACATACTGTATATGGGTATAGTATACATACGGCATACGGGTATAATATACATACGGTATACGGGTATAATATACATACGGTATACGGGTATAGTATACATACGGTATATGGGTATAGTATGCATACGATATACGGGTATAGTATACATACGGTATACGGGTATAGTATGCATACGGTATACGGGTATAGTATGCATACGGTATACGGGTATAGTATACATATGGTATATAGCCATAGTATGCATATGGTATACGGGTATATTATACATACGGTATATGGGTGTAGTAAACATACGGTATACGGGTATAGTATGCATACGGTATACGGGTATAGTATACATACGGTATACGGGTATAGTATACATATGGTATATAGGCATAGTATGCATATGGTATACGGGTATATTATACATACGGTATATGGGTGTAGTAAACATACGGTATACGGGTATAGTATGCATACGGTATACGGGTATAGTATACATACGGTATACGGATATAGTATGCATACGGTATGCGGGTATAGCATGCATACTGTATAAGTGTATAATATACATACGGTATACGGGTATAGTATGCATACGGAATACGGATATAGTATACATACGGTATACGGGAATAGTATGCATACGGTATACGGATATAGTATACATACGGTATACGGGAAGAGTAAACATACGGTATACGGGTATAGTATGCATACGGTATATGGGTATAGTATGCATACGGTATACGGGTATAGTATGCATACGGTATACGGGTATAGTATGCATACGGTATATGGGTATAGTATGCATACGGTATACGGGTATAGTATGCATACGGCATACGGGTATAGTATACATACGGTATGCGGGCATAGTATGCATACGGTATACGGGTAAAATATACATACGGTATACGGGTATAGTATGCATACGGTATAAGGATATAGTATACATACGGTATACGGTTATAGTATACAGACTGTATAGGGGTATTGTATACATACGGTATACGGATAAAGTATGCATACGGTATACGGGTATAGTATACATACGGTATAGGGGTATAGTATACATACGGTATACTGGTATAGTATACATACGGTATAGGGTTATAGTATACATACGGTATATGGGCATAGTATGCATAGGTATACGGGTATATTATACATACGGTATACGGGTATAGTATACATACGGTATACGGGTATAGTATGCATACGGTATACGGGTATAGTATGCATACGGTATACGGGTATAGTATACATACGGTATATGGGCATAGTATGCATACGGTATACGGGTATAATATACATACGGTATACGGGTATAGTATGCATACGGTATACGGATATAGTATACATACGGTATAGGGTATAGTATACATACGGTATACGGGTATAGTATACATACGGTATACGGGTATAGTATGCATACGGTATACGGATATAGTATACATACGGTATATGGGCATAGTATGCATACGGTATACGGGTATAATATACATACGGTATACGGATATAGTATACATACGGTATACGGGTATAGTATGCATACGGTATACGGGTATAATATACATACGGTATACGGGTATAGTATGCATACGGTATACGGGTATAGTATACATACGGTATACGGGTATAGTATGCATACGGTATACGGGTATAGTATGCATACGGTATACGGGTATAGTATACATACGGTATACGGGTATAGTATACATACGGTATACGGGTATAGTATACATACGGTATACGGGTATATTATACATACGGTATATGGGTGTAGTATACATACGGTATACGGGTATAGTATACATACGGTATACGGGTATAGTATACATACGGTATACGGGTATAGTATGCATACGGTATACGGGTATAGATCATACGTATAGGTATAGTATACATACGGTATACGGGTATAGTATGCATACGGAATACGGATATAGTATACATACGGTATACGGGAATAGTATGCATACGGTATACGGATATAGTATACATACGGTATACGGGTAAGTAACATACGGTATACGGGTATAGTATGCATACGGTATATGGGTATAGTATGCATACGGTATACGGGTATAGTATGCATACGGTATACGGGTATAGTATGCATACGGTATATGGGTATAGTATGCATACGGTATACGGGTATAGTATGCATACGGCATACGGGTATAGTATACATACGGTATGCGGGCATAGTATGCATACGGTATACGGGTATAATATACATACGGTATACGGGTATAGTATGCATACGGTATAAGGATATAGTATACATACGGTATACGGTTATAGTATACAGACTGTATAGGGTATAGTATACATACGGTATACGGATATAGTATGCATACGGTATACGGGTATAGTATACATACGGTATAGGGGTATAGTATACATACGGTATACTGGTATAGTATACATACGGTATAGGGTTATAGTATACATACGGTATATGGGCATAGTATGCATATGGTATACGGGTATATTATACATACGGTATATGGGTATAGTATACATACGGTATACGGGTATAGTATGCATACGGTATACGGGTATAGTATGCATACGGTATACGGGTATAGTATACATACGGTATACGGGTATAGTATGCATACGGTATACGGGTATAGTATACATACGGTATACGGGTATAGTATACATACGGTATACGGGTATAGTATACATACGGTATATGGGCATAGTATACATACGGTATACGGGTATAGTATACATACGGTATACGGGTATAGTATGCATACGGTATACGGATATAGTATACATACGGTATATGGGCATAGTATGCATACGGTATACGGGTATAATATACATACGGTATACGGGTATAGTATACATACGGTATACGGGTATAGTATGCATACGGTATACGGGTATAATATACATACGGTATACGGGTATAGTATACATACGGTATACGGGTATAATATACATACGGTATACGGGTATAGTATGCATACGGTATACGGGTATAGTATACATACGGTATACGGGTATAGTATACATACGGTATACGGGTATAGTATACATACGGTATACGGGTATAGTATACATACGGTATATGGGTATAGTATACATACGGTATATGGGTATAGTATACATACGGTATATGGGTATGGTATACATACGGTATACGGGTATAGTATACATACGGTATACGGGTATAGTATACATACGGTATAAGGGTATAGTATACATACGGTATACGGGTATAATATACATACGGTATACGGGTATAATATACATACGGTATACGGGTATAGTATACATACGGTATATGGGCATAGTATACATATACGAATATAGTATACATACGGTATATGGGTATAGTATACATACGGTATACAGGTATAGTATGCATACGGTACACGGGTATAATATACATACGGTAGATGGGTATAGTATACATACGGTATATGGGCATATTATGCATACAGTATATGGGTATAGTATGCATACGGTATATGGGTATAGTATTCATACGGTATACGGATATAGTATACATACGGTATATGGGTATATTATGCATACGGTATATGGGCATATTATGCATACGGTATATGGGTATAGTATGCATACGGTATATGGGTATAGTATTCATACGGTATACGGATATAGTATACATACGGTATACAGGTATAGTATGCATACGGTACACGGGTATAATATACATACGGTATATGGGTATAGTATACATACGGTATACGGGTATTGAATACATACGGTATATGGGTATATAATGCATACGGTATATGGGTATAGTATGCATACGGTATACGGGTATATTATACATACGGTACACGGGTATAATATACATACGGTATACGGGTATGGTATAAATATGGTATACGGGTATAGTATACATACGGTATACGGGCATAGTATGCATACGGTATACGGGTATAGTATGCATACGGTATATGGGTAGGGTATACATACGGTATGCGGATATAGTATACATACGGTATACGGGTATAGTATGCATACGGTATATGGGTATAGTATACATACGGTATACGGGTATAGTATACATACGGTATACGGGTATAGTATTTATACGGTATACGGGTATAGTATACATACGGTTTCTGGGTATAGTATGCATACGGTATATGGGTATAGTATACATACGGTATAGGGGTATAGTATACATACGGTATACGGATATAGTATGCATACGGTGTACGGGTATAGTATACATACGGTATAGGGGAATACTATACATAGGGTATACGGGCATAGTATACATACTGTATACGGGTATAGTATACATACGGTATATGGGCATAGTCTACATACGGTATATGGGTATAGTATACATACGGTATATGGGCATAGTATACATATACGAATATAGTATACATACGGTATATGGGTATAGTATACATACGGTATACGGGTATAATATACATACGGTATACGGGAATAATATACATACGGTATACGTGTATAGTATACATACGGTATACGGATATAGTATACATACGGTATACGGGTATAGTATGCATACGGTATACGGGTATAATATACATACGGTATACGGGTATAGTATACATACGGTATACGGGTATAGTATACATACGGTATACGGATATAGTATACATACGGTATACGGGTATAGTATGCATACGGTATACGGGTATAATATACATACGGTATACGGGTATAGTATGCATACGGTATACGGGTATAGTATACATCCGGTATACGGGTATAGTATACATACGGTATATGGGTATAGTATGCATACGGTATATGGGTATTGTATTCATACGGTATACGGATATAGTATACATACGGTATATGGGTATATTATGCATACGGTATATGGGCATATTATGCATACGGTATATGAATATAGTATGCATACGGTATATGGGTATAGTATTCATACGGTATACGGATATAGTATACATACGGTATAGGGGTATAGTATACATACGGTATACAGGTATAGTATGCATACGGTACACGGGTATAATATACATACGGTATATGGGTATAGTATGCATACGGTATACGGGTATTGAATACATACGGTATATGGGTATATAATGCATACGGTATATGGGTATAGTATGCATACGGTATACGGGTATATTATACATACGGTACACGGGTATAATATACATACGGTATACGGGTATAGTATAAATATGGTATACGGGTATAGTATACATACGGTATACGGGAATAGTATGCATACGGTATACGGGTATAGTATGCATACGGTATATGGGTAGGGTATACATACGGAATACGGGTATAGTATACCTACGGTGTGCGGGTATAGTATATATACGGTATAGGATATAGTATACATACGGTATACGAGTATAGTATACATACGGTATATGGGTATAGTATACATACGGTATACGGGTATAGTATACATACGGTATACGGGTATAGAATACAAACGGTATACGGGTATTGTATACATACGGTATACGGCTATGGTATGCATACGGTATACGGGTTTAGTATACATACGGTATACGAGTATAATATACATACGGTATACGGGTATAGAATACATACGGTATACGGGTATTGTATACATACGGTATACGGCTATAGTATGCATACGGTATACGGGTATAGTATACATACGGTATACGGGTATAATATACATACGGTATACGTGTATAGTATGCATACGGTATACGGATATAGTATACATACGGTATTTGGGTATAAAATACATACGTTATACGGGTATAGTATACATACGGTATACGGGTATTGTATACATACGGTATATGGGTATAGTATACATACGGTATACGGGTATAGTATACATACGGTATACGGATATAGTATACATACGGTATACGGGTATAGTATACATACGGTATACGGGTATAGTATGCATACGGTATACGGGTATAGTATGCATACGGTATATGGGCATAGTATGCATACGGTATACGGGTACAGTATGCATACGGCATACGAGTATAGTATACATACGGTATGCGGGCATAGTATGCATACGGTATACGGGTATAATATACATACGGTATACGGGTATAGTATGCATACGGTATAAGGATATAGTATACATACGGTATACGGTTATAGTATACAGACTGTATAGGGGAATAGTATACATACGGTATACGGATATAGTATGCATACGGTATACGGGTATAGTATACATACGGTATAGGGGTATAGTATACATACGGTATACTGGTATAGTATACATACGGTATAGGGTTATAGTATACATACGGTATATGGGCATAGTATGCATATGGTATACGGGTATATTATACATACGGTATACGGGTATGGTATACATACGGTATATGGGTAGAGTATACATACGGTATACGGGCATAGTATGCATACGGTATACGGGAATAGTATGCATACGGTATACGGATATAGTATACATACGGTATACGGGTATAGTATACATACGGCATACGGGTATAGTATACATACGGTATGCGGGTATAGTATGCATACGGTATATGGGTATAGTATGCATACGGTATACGGGTATAGTATACATACGGTATACGGGTATGGTATACATACGGTATATGGGTATAGTATACATACGGTATATGGGCACAGTATGCATACGGTATACGGGTATAATATACATACGGTATACGGGTATAGTATGCATACGGTATACGGATATAGTATACATACGGTACACGGGTATAGTATACAGACGGTATTGGGGCATAGTATACATACGGTATACGGATATAGTATGCATACGATATACGGGTATAGTATACATACGGTATAGGGTTATAGTATACATACGGTATATGGGTATGGTATACATACCGTATACGGGTATAGTATACATACGGTATACGGGTATAGTATGCATACGGTATACGGGTATAATATACATACGGTATACGGGTATAGTATGCATACGGTATACGGGTATAGTATGCATACGGTATACGGGTAGAGTATACATACGGTATACGGGTATAGTATGCAAACGGTATACGGGTATAGTATGCATACGGTATACGGGTATAGTATGCATACGGTATACGGGTATAGTATACATACGGTATACGGGTATAGTATGCATACGGTATACGGGTATAGTATACATACGGTATACGGGTATAGTATACATACGGTATACGGGTATAGTATGCATACGGTATATGGGTATTGTATGCATACGGTATACGGGTATAGTATGCATACGGTATACGGGTATAGTATGCATACGGTATATGGGTATAGTATGCATACGGTATACGGGTATAGTATGCATACGGCATACGGGTATAGTATACATACGGTATGCGTGCATAGTATGCATACGGTATACGGGTATAATATACATACGATATACGGGTATAGTATGCATACGGTATAAGGATATAGTATACATACGGTATACGGTTATAGTATACAGACTGTATAGGGGTATAGTATACATACGGTATACGGATATAGTTTGCATACGGTATACGGGTATAGTATACATACGGTATAGGGGTATAGTATACATACGGTATACGGGTATAGTATACATACGGTATAGGGTTATGGTATACATACGGTATATGGGCATAGTATGCATATGGTATACGGGTATATTATACATACGGTATATGGGTGTAGTATACATACGGTATACGGGTATGGTATACATACGGTATACGGGTATGGTATACATACGGTATACGGGTATAGTATACATACGGTATACGGGTATAGTATGCATACGGTATACGGGTATAGAATACATACGGTATACGGGTATGGTATACATACTGTATATGGGTATAGTATACATACGGCATACGGGTATAATATACATACGGTATACGGGTATAATATACATACGGTATACGGGTATAGTATACATACGGTATATGGGTATAGTATGCATACGATATACGGGTATAGTATACATACGGTATACGGGTATAGTATGCATACGGTATACGGGTATAGTATGCATACGGTATACGGGTATAGTATACATATGGTATATAGCCATAGTATGCATATGGTATACGGGTATATTATACATACGGTATATGGGTGTAGTAAACATACGGTATACGGGTATAGTATGCATACGGTATACGGGTATAGTATACATACGGTATACGGGTATAGTATACATATGGTATATAGGCATAGTATGCATATGGTATACGGGTATATTATACATACGGTATATGGGTGTAGTAAACATACGGTATACGGGTATAGTATGCATACGGTATACGGGTATAGTATACATACGGTATACGGATATAGTATGCATACGGTATGCGGGTATAGCATGCATACTGTATAAGTGTATAATATACATACGGTATACGGGTATAGTATGCATACGGAATACGGATATAGTATACATACGGTATACGGGAATAGTATGCATACGGTATACGGATATAGTATACATACGGTATACGGGAAGAGTAAACATACGGTATACGGGTATAGTATGCATACGGTATATGGGTATAGTATGCATACGGTATACGGGTATAGTATGCATACGGTATACGGGTATAGTATGCATACGGTATATGGGTATAGTATGCATACGGTATACGGGTATAGTATGCATACGGCATACGGGTATAGTATACATACGGTATGCGGGCATAGTATGCATACGGTATACGGGTAAAATATACATACGGTATACGGGTATAGTATGCATACGGTATAAGGATATAGTATACATACGGTATACGGTTATAGTATACAGACTGTATAGGGGTATTGTATACATACGGTATACGGATAAAGTATGCATACGGTATACGGGTATAGTATACATACGGTATAGGGGTATAGTATACATACGGTATACTCGTATAGTATACATACGGTATAGGGTTATAGTATACATACGGTATATGGGCATAGTATGCATATGGTATACGGGTATATTATACATACGGTATATGGGTGTAGTATACATACGGTATACGGGTATAGTATGCATACGGTATACGGGTATAGTATGCATACGGTATACGGGTATAGTATACATACGGTATATGGGCATAGTATGCATACGGTATACGGGTATAATATACATACGGTATACGGGTATAGTATGCATACGGTATACGGATATAGTATACATACGGTATATGGGCATAGTATACATACGGTATACGGGTATAATATACATACGGTATACGGGTATAGTATGCATACGGTATACCGATATAGTATACATACGGTATATGGGCATAGTATGCATACGGTATACGGGTATAATATACATACGGTATACGGATATAGTATACATACGGTATACGGGTATAGTATGCATACGGTATACGGGTATAATATACATACGGTATACGGGTATAGTATGCATACGGTATACGGGTATAATATACATACGGTATACGGGTATAGTATGCATACGGTATACGGGTATAGTATGCATACGGTATACGGGTAGAGTATACATACGGTATACGGGTATAGTATACATACGGTATACGGGTATAGTATACATACGGTATATGGGTATATTATACATACGGTATATGGGTGTAGTATACATACGGTATATGGGTATGGTATACATACGGTATACGGGTATAGAATACATACGGTATACGGGTATAGTATGCATACGGTATAAGGGTATAGTATACATACGGTATACGGGTATGGTATACATACGGTATACGGGTATAGTATGCATACGGTATACGGATATAGTATACATACGGTATACGGGAATAGTATGCATACGGTATAAGGGTATAGTATACATACGGTATACGGGTATAGTATACATACGGTATACGGGTATAGTATGCATACGGTATAAGGGTATAGTATACATACGGTATACGGGTATGGTATACATACGGTATATGGGTATAGTATACATACGGTATAAGGGTATAGTATGCATACGGTATACGGATATAGTATACATACGGTATATGGGTATAGTATACATACGGTATACGGGTATTGTATACATACGGTATACGGGTATAGTATGCATACGGTATACGGATATAGTATACATACGGTATACGGGAATAGTATGCATACGGTATGCGGATATAGTATACATACGGTATACGGGTATAGTATACATACGGTATAGGGGATACTATACATACGGTATACGGGATAGTATACATACGGTATACGGGTATAGTATACATACGGTATACGGGTATAGCATACATACGGTATAGGGGAATACTATACATACGGTATACGGGCATAGTATACATACGGTATACGGGTATAGTATACATACGGTATAGGGGAATACTATACATACGGTATACGGGCATAGTATACATACGGTATACGGGTATAGTATACATAACGTATATGGGCATAGTCTACATACGATATATGGGTATAGTATGCATACGGTATATGGGCATAGTATACATATACGAATATAGTATACATACGGTATATGGGTATAGTATACATACGGTATACAGGTATAGTATGCATACGGTACACGGGTATAATATACATACGGTATATGGGTATAGTATGCATAAGGTATATGGGTATAGTATGCATACGGTATACGGGTATAGTATACATACGGTATACGGGTATAGTATACATACGGTATATGGGTATAGTATGCATACGGTATGGGTATAGTATTCATACGGTATACGGATATAGTATACATACGGTATACGGGTATAATATACATACGGTATACGGGTATAGTATACATACGGTATACGGGTATAATATACATACGGTATACGGGTATAATATACATACGGTATACGGGTATAGTATACATACGGTATACGAGTATAATATACATACGGTATACGGGTATAGTATACATACGGTATACGGGTATAATATACATATGGTATACGGGTATAGTATACATACGGTATACGGGTATAATATACATACGGTATACGGGTATAATATACATACGGTATACGGGTATAGTATACATACGGTATACGAGTATAATATACATACGGTATACGGGTATAGTATACATACGGTATACGGGTATAATATACATATGGTATACGGGTATAGTATACATACGGTATACGGGTATAATATACATACGGTATACGGGTATAATATACATACGGTATACGGGTATAGTATACATACGGTATATGGGCATAGTATACATATACGAATATAGTATACATACGGTATATGGGTATAGTATACATACGGTATACAGGTATAGTATGCATACGGTACACGGGTATAATATACATACGGTAGATGGGTATAGTATACATACGGTATATGGGCATATTATGCATACAGTATATGGGTATAGTATGCATACGGTATATGGGTATAGTATTCATACGGTATACGGATATAGTATACATACGGTATATGGGTATATTATGCATACGGTATATGGGCATATTATGCATACGGTATATGGGTATAGTATGCATACGGTATATGGGTATAGTATTCATACGGTATACGGATATAGTATACATACGGTATACAGGTATAGTATGCATACGGTACACGGGTATAATATACATACGGTATATGGGTATAGTATACATACGGTATACGGGTATTGAATACATACGGTATATGGGTATATAATGCATACGGTATATGGGTATAGTATGCATACGGTATACGGGTATATTATACATACGGTACACGGGTATAATATACATACGGTATACG
This sequence comes from Archivesica marissinica, assembly GCA_014843695.1. NCBI lineage: Eukaryota > Metazoa > Mollusca > Bivalvia > Venerida > Vesicomyidae > Archivesica > Archivesica marissinica. The sequence goes on along the minus strand of CM026392.1, from coordinate 21,948,069 downwards.
GGTATGGTATAAATATGGTATACGGGTATAGTATACATACGGTATACGGGCATAGTATGCATACGGTATACGGGTATAGTATGCATACGGTATATGGGTAGGGTATACATACGGTATGCGGATATAGTATACATACGGTATACGGGTATAGTATGCATACGGTATATGGGTATAGTATACATACGGTATACGGGTATAGTATACATACGGTATACGGGTATAGTATTTATACGGTATACGGGTATAGTATACATACGGTTTCTGGGTATAGTATGCATACGGTATATGGGTATAGTATACATACGGTATAGGGGTATAGTATACATACGGTATACGGATATAGTATGCATACGGTGTACGGGTATAGTATACATACGGTATAGGGGAATACTATACATAGGGTATACGGGCATAGTATACATACTGTATACGGGTATAGTATACATACGGTATATGGGCATAGTCTACATACGGTATATGGGTATAGTATACATACGGTATATGGGCATAGTATACATATACGAATATAGTATACATACGGTATATGGGTATAGTATACATACGGTATACGGGTATAATATACATACGGTATACGGGAATAATATACATACGGTATACGTGTATAGTATACATACGGTATACGGATATAGTATACATACGGTATACGGGTATAGTATGCATACGGTATACGGGTATAATATACATACGGTATACGGGTATAGTATACATACGGTATACGGGTATAGTATACATACGGTATACGGATATAGTATACATACGGTATACGGGTATAGTATGCATACGGTATACGGGTATAATATACATACGGTATACGGGTATAGTATGCATACGGTATACGGGTATAGTATACATCCGGTATACGGGTATAGTATACATACGGTATATGGGTATAGTATGCATACGGTATATGGGTATTGTATTCATACGGTATACGGATATAGTATACATACGGTATATGGGTATATTATGCATACGGTATATGGGCATATTATGCATACGGTATATGAATATAGTATGCATACGGTATATGGGTATAGTATTCATACGGTATACGGATATAGTATACATACGGTATAGGGGTATAGTATACATACGGTATACAGGTATAGTATGCATACGGTACACGGGTATAATATACATACGGTATATGGGTATAGTATGCATACGGTATACGGGTATTGAATACATACGGTATATGGGTATATAATGCATACGGTATATGGGTATAGTATGCATACGGTATACGGGTATATTATACATACGGTACACGGGTATAATATACATACGGTATACGGGTATAGTATAAATATGGTATACGGGTATAGTATACATACGGTATACGGGAATAGTATGCATACGGTATACGGGTATAGTATGCATACGGTATATGGGTAGGGTATACATACGGAATACGGGTATAGTATACCTACGGTGTGCGGGTATAGTATACATACGGTATAGGATATAGTATACATACGGTATACGAGTATAGTATACATACGGTATATGGGTATAGTATACATACGGTATACGGGTATAGTATACATACGGTATACGGGTATAGAATACAAACGGTATACGGGTATTGTATACATACGGTATACGGCTATGGTATGCATACGGTATACGGGTTTAGTATACATACGGTATACGAGTATAATATACATACGGTATACGGGTATAGAATACATACGGTATACGGGTATTGTATACATACGGTATACGGCTATAGTATGCATACGGTATACGGGTATAGTATACATACGGTATACGGGTATAATATACATACGGTATACGGGTATAGTATGCATACGGTATACGGATATAGTATACATACGGTATTTGGGTATAAAATACATACGTTATACGGGTATAGTATACATACGGTATACGGGTATTGTATACATACGGTATATGGGTATAGTATACATACGGTATACGGGTATAGTATACATACGGTATACGGATATAGTATACATACGGTATACGGGTATAGTATACATACGGTATACGGGTATAGTATGCATACGGTATACGGGTATAGTATACATACCGTATATGGGTATAGTATGCATACGGTATACGGGCATAGTATGCATACGGTATACGGGTAT
>CM026392.1:21920781-21944934 GCA_014843695.1 Archivesica marissinica | reverse complement strand
GTATTTGTGACCCGCCATATCAAAATCAGTCGTAAGTCGGGATTATCGTAAGGCAGATAATTACATTATAAGTCAACAAAATGGTATTTTAACAATTTTCAGATTATTGTATAATGGCATTTTATAATCATTTATCTTTATAATAAATGTGATAGAAGCACATATTTGTGTAATTTAAGGCATTAACAACACATTTTAATTAGCTTTGTGCTAATTGCCATTGTTATTAATCGCAGTGAAACAAAAGATCTAAGCCGGGTAGGCGGTGTTTTCCGATGGCCTTCAATGATACAGTCCCGCGGTTTGGCACCATGTATTTGGTACCGAAACAAACTAGAGATGACATATTTTCAGCTGATGCTATTTTTGAAGTAAAATCTTATATGCTTCCATCTAATCAAAGACTTTAAATCAATCGAATTTTTTCAAAAATCTCTTGCGTTGCGACGTAAACGTGATTCCCACTCAACCATTGGCCGATAAAGAACAGGTGATCTGCAAGTGCGCACCTGTTCCTATGTTCACAGACGATTGGATAGAAACAAAACGATTTTCGGTGTGATTTTATGACGATTATTCATTATATAGGTCAATATTTAGATTCATTTCGATGCAAATCAGTCATATATAGGTAAATGGTAAACCTAGACGAGTGTAGAACCTTTATCTGCTGATTTGTTGTGTGAAATTTTAACACACCGTTATCTGTACCTGTGTTGCGTGTAGCCCAGTATTTCGGACATACAGGTATTTAATATAAATTCTAAAATAATACTTCACCTGAATCCAAAAGTTCATTCATTTTTTAATAACTATGACTTAATTCAGCTTTTATGTTTCATAATAATTGTTTACTTTTCACTGTGAACCAGCTTTTGACCCCTTTTCTAATTCAGAACTGCGCAATCTACAAGGTTACTTTACTTCCCACAAAAAGCCATAAATTACCCCCTAATCCTTTCCTAAAACAACACAACTGATAGGGGAATTGTGCATTTTAATTGATCAATGAAACACTGCTACTGTGTACTATGATCCAATTAAAAGGATTATATAACAGCAGGTGTCCACTTATGCCCTAGGCACTGTGAGATCAGACTAAGAGTCAATTATACAGGGGCCATAAACTGGAAAAACTGATAAAATGACCCCTATCATGTTTAACCCTGTTTCCCCTGATAAAAACTTACTTTAATATATTTATGGTAAGAATAAATAATTTAGAAAAATAAATGATGTTTTCAACGATATAATTTTTAGAAGAAACTTTTTAGTATTTACTTAGACACGGAGGTGTAAATATTGGACATGCAGGTTTTGGAGAATAATTATTATATTCGACTATAATTATTTGTTTATTTAATAGTTAATAGTGCATGGAAAAAGGGCGTGGCAACCTAGGTTGATTAAATCAATTTCCTAAATCGATTGGACTTTCTGATTAAAGACTCCACCCACATGGGTTTATTACCCTCTGTTTAGCTGGCAACATTAGCCATTCCATGAGGCTACAACACACATCCTTTGATATCAACAAGTTCCTAAGACACCGCCCTGTGTATTTCGAACTGGATGCTTCCTGTCAAACTGTTTGTCATGCCGACATTAGTCGGTAATTAGCATTAAAACCTTTGAACCCAAATTGTATTACCCTACGGCCATGTATACTGTGTAGCAAAATAACACCATGCTTGCATAACATTATGACTTACATGCACTTTGATCTATAGCCGTGATCATACAACAAACTTCAAACACATTTGTTTCGCTAACACCTGCACCCCCCCGGGAACCCATTTAATGCATCATAATGTCACGTGATAAATGTTCTAATTTTAATCCAATTCTGATTTTAGACCATACGCATGAATTGGCCTTCACAGTGGAAATTTACCAAATACCTAGATATTTTTATGCAAGCTAATGAATGAGTAATTGATATTTTTAGATTTATTTTCATTTTAACCGACATTTATTGAAACATATTTTGACCGCTTTTCTGCCGTATTTAATTAGCGAAAATGATGGATTTAAAACGGACGTATTTATCAGGTGACTGGTGTGGTCGTATATTATACGTATTATATCAGGTGCCCGATAACAGGGAGAAATACGTATATATCAGGTGCCCGATAACACGTAGACATACGTATATATCAGGAGCCCGATAACACGTAGAAATACGTATATATCAGGGTATGGGTTAAGTAAATAAAATTTAAGTCAATAACAAATATTTTTAATTTTTTTTAATTTTTTTAATTTTTTATTAATTATTACTATTGTATTTATGCTAGAACAGCTGAACCACTATGGATACTACTAAGTTCGGCAAAGTGGCATTTTAAAGAATGGACATTTACCTTTAATTTGATACCAAACATGACTAGTTGTGTCATGTGGAACATATTGGTTGCTATGGTGTTTTGATTTCACTGCGTCTCCAAATTTTGTTAAAATAAGTCTGAATTTCTGAAAATCTTTGACAGCTGTTTTCTCGGAATATTAATCACGTGAAGTCCATTATTCAAATGGTCATAACTTTGGACTGAAACGAGCTACATGAATGATACTGATATCACTAGAAAGCTTATATTTATATCTATATGATGGCATAGTTAACTCATTATTTATTTTTTCCGACTTAAGACTGATTTTGTCATGGTGGGTCACATTTACCTTGACATGTAGATGTGCATAAAGGAAAGAATTTGCGCTGCGATGATTTTTGCCAGAATTATGGCCCTTTGTTCTTGTATTCACTATATAACATATAGTGAAAAGTTCTTGTGGACGCAACTCCTACAGTTTTGGCAGGATTGCCTTAAAACTTTCATAGATGAACAACCTCAATATGTAGATGTGCATAATTAGCTGCAATGATTTTTGCCACGGGAGGGGGATATATTAGTCTGCCGAATGGCGACAGTTTCATAATCGTCCATAATGTTGTCAACAAAAGTATTTATAATGGTTTAGTATGATGCATTTTACTATATTTCAGACCGATGTGTGTGTGTAAAGAATGGGTCTTCCAATCAATCATAGATGGGATAACCAAAACATAACATGCAACAATTGACAATTTCATGTCAAAGTGTTGAAATGACTTTCAGGAACAGCAAATACAAGTGATGCAACTGACATCAGACCAAATATGAAGAAACCCTCATATTACCGTAAGTGTAATGCTTGATTTGTCTTATTGAAGTTGATTATTGTTGAGATGTACAGAAAAACTATATTTACAGAAATATCATGAGAGCCATGAATGTTATGTTTCTTTGTGATCGATTATGCAGTTTCACAATTGTGAGAACATTTACTAACAATATATCTGTGTCCGAATGGTTAGAGTGATCACTTCGCGAGTTGGAGGTTGCAGGGCACAATTCCTGGCCGCTATTTACCAAAGTTGTTAAGATGTACTGGCATAGCTCCCTTGCTTGGCGCTCAGCATATAAGGGTTGTTCCAGGACTGTTTGGCCCAATGTCAGGATAATGTGACTGGGTAAGTCTCTATATCATGACTGACATACTGGCGGTGGGACGTTAAAGAGGATGTGTCAGTATTTTTACAAATTTTAAAACTGCGATTTAATTGTTAATTACTGAAACAAACCACTACTTTTGTGGTACTCTGAACGAAATTTAAGAAAAAAATGGATATTTCTTCAGGTTTTGTTGAACCTTCAATCAAAGTGTATGCTGTCATACTCCACAGATAGCAGTTACTTTATCCAACAGACATTGTTAGTAAAATGTGCTGGGTGCATTAATTTATTTAAAAATATGTATAGGTAACACTTGATTCAAGATTGCCCAGAATGGCTGTTATTGTCGTTTGATAATTTCAGATAACTTTATCTTCCTATATTTTGCTTGTGACAAAGTTATATACTTGTATTAAATTGCAGGTATATACATTTGTTATATTCTTTATGTGACCTTTTAAGCATGGCAATACTTTTGAAAGCTTACCACATGTTACTTAATACCTGTAGGGGCTGCTTTGCTGGAGAGTGACGGCGGAAGTGATGTAAGTGAACCACCAGTAAGAAAACCAAAGTCCAGTAAGTACTTAGACATCCACATACTATTATGCCACCTACAATAGTGCTACTTGTGATTTGGCAAACATAACTGAAGTTTTCTAGAACTTTCATAATAAGTCTAGAAAGAGCGCTGGATTCTTTTTCTCTAGGTTTATCAAAATATCCACTGAAAACTAGGACATTTTTTTTTAAGTGAAAAAAAATAATTTTATGGTCAGAAACTACAAAAGAGAAAGGACAGAATGGAACTTTCAAACTTTATGTATTGTTATTCACAGTAAACATTAGCTATGAATAGCTACTGACCGACACGGTATACATGTTTTATAAAATACTCTGCAGATATCAACAGATAACAGTATTTAATATACAACATTGGTCAAGAACTGTATAAGTTGGTTTCTATTCAATTGTGTTTAATTTTCAGTCTGCAGTGGCAGAGGACCATGGACTGAGGGAGAAAAACGGATTGTGTTGTTGGCGCGGCAGAAAAACCTGCTTCTGCAAAAACTACCTGGAAAACACCAGTGTGAGGAGCTCATTCGTAAGCACCAAGAGCTTCAACAGAGATCGTGGACTATGATAAAACATTTCATAAGGAACCGTATTTTTGCAGAAAACAGAATGAAATACGAAGGCTGATAGCCCTTTTTGCTTTCAATAGACGAATATTTGTTTGAACGTGAATACACAATAGAATGGTTGACATACACCACTGTACCGTTAAAGAACGTATTTTTTGTTCTTACCCGAAAGAGCACTGTATCGTTGAAGAACGTATATATACTACTCAAAATTTGATAAGGATCACTTTTTCTATGCTACGTAATTCGTAAGTTCTAAAAATATGCTGCTATATTTTTGTTGCCAAATAATTGTACATGTATGGACCTTGTAAATCTGTATTACGGGTTTTGGTTATTTTCCGATAGCTTGCTCGGTTAGCACGGGAAAACGGCGTCCAGTGTAAAGTGTGTGATTTAGGGACAGTAGCTTTATGGACATGTTTATCTTTAGCCAGATTTCCTTGAGTACTGTAGTCATCTGTTGCAAATCGTCAACAACCATGGCAAATGTGCGAGTTAGGCGACGCCTTGACGCTGAGGAAATGAATAGGGGCATCGGGATGCTGGAAAGTGGGCGATCTCGGAGGGACGTTGCAGGCGTCCTTGGTGTGTCAAATAGTGTTGTAGCAAGAATGTGGAATCGCTTCCAAACGCATGGACATGTTGTGCATCGACATGGCGGTGGCCGATAAAGGGCAACTACCCAAGACCGATTTATCGTCCTTCAAGCAAGACGTCATCGTTTCCAGAACACTACAGCACTGCAAAACGACTTGCAGAATGCGTCTGGCCTTCGAGTTTCCACCCAAACAATCAGAAACCGACTCAACGATGTTGGTTTGAGGGCGAGACGGCCTGCAATCCGTATTCCTTTGACGCGACGCCACTGCCAGGATCGTCTCCAATGGGCACGCAATCATGTTACTTGGACATTGAACGACTGGACACCTGTGCTCTTTTCAGATGAGTCAAATTTCTGCGTGGACTTCACGGATAGGCGAGCAAGGGTGTGGAGAGTGCCTATGTGAACGATTTGCACCAGTATGCGTATCTGAACATGATCGTTATGACGGTGGCTCCATCATGGTTTGGGCGGGCATCAACATGCAGGGGAAGACGGACCTGCACATCCTCGATGACACCGTGACGAAAGATCGTTATGTTAATGAGGTTTTAGATGTTCATGTTCGCCTATACGCTGGTGCTGTAGGTCTGCAGCGACTCCCACAATACAGGATTCGTGGAATTATCACCACCGTTATCGATGCCCATGGACGCCATACTCAATATTGGCAGAACAATTTCAATTTTGTTACCATACCATGAACATGTCGAATAATGTCCATTGTCATTTTCATTCTTGTGTCACGCTGGAGTAATCCATCCATTGTTTTAATTAATTAAATGTATTTATAACTAATTAACTCCTATTTACAACATGCCACATGAAAATAGCATACACTATAAAAAGTGATCCTTTATGAGTAGTATATATGTTTATTTTATACGCTTTTATACGGTAAATAAAGTCATTATAATGATAATCTGCTCTTTTGCTGAAGGACATCTACAACTGCAAAAAAACGTAAATTGGTTCATTTGGTATTTTTTTCTTCAAAATACGCCAAAAACACGGTCAGGTTTTATACCCTCAAAAAAGGCACCCGTCACATAACGTAACAGGCAATCGCTGTAATGATTGGCCCGGTTTTGAGGCAACAATTTGTTTACCTGTTTCAATATGTTACAGGCAATCGCTGTAAAGATTGGCCAGGTGCACAAAGGATACGTACTAGTGAGGAGAAATTGACATGCACTGTTGATTTTTGCTGCCACATGATGTTATAGACCGTAATTAGTAACGAAAACCTGATTAATCATGAAATAAAATGTGTATTAGATCAGAACTTCTCGAATGTTTACTTTTATTATTTCATATTGGTTCCCGCTCTACTGGTGGTATTGTGACCCAGCCTACGTTCAATATTTTTACGTTAGTGAATGCAACAACTTGCGAACGTTTAGTAAAACGTACTTAGGAATTTACGAGACATTTACGCAATGTTAGTAAAACAGTACCCAGGCGCGTGAATGCATATGTATACGCAAGTACGCAGCTGAATCCACATGATTCTGACCACAAAATAAAATCAGTCAAAGATTGCAGTATGCCTACTTGAATACAGGCTCAAATAATTTCTATACTAAATAGCACTGGAAGTACCCACTACACAATAAAAATCTTCCGAAATCTAGTTCTATTTCAGAGAAAACTCTGCAGAGTAAACGGTTTATTTGTTGATTTATGATCCTAGAACTGTCCATTTTTTATATTAAATAAAGCACCTCAGAACCCAGATTGCACCATATTTTTTCAATTTTTTTATGTGAGCATGCCCTTCGAACCCCCTAGCACAATTATGAATGGGCTAACTACGCGCCTGGTGACGGTGAGGTAGCGTAACGTCACAACAAATTAGACAACGGTGGAAAATAACTCGATCGGTCTCTAAGCCAATTCCTGTTTGTCGACTTATAGGGTATCCATGGTTGCCTATAGCTACAACTAAACGTGACATTGATTTAGCCGTCGTGAATCTATCACACAGATAGTGTATGTTTATATATTTTATTATTAAACTTCCTGCCGTACTGGTCTATCGAGAAATATGTTCATGTCTTAATACGTTAAGCAGGATGCGTATTGTTCTATTCAACTATTGTCAACCTTGAGATGCAGCCTTGGCATAACCTGACAGTGATTGTCAGAAACTGATCTCCAAAAATATGTTTGTATGGCAACTAACACAAATTCGCTCATTAAAACGACATGGTTGAAACATAAATTTACCAAATTAATCGTACCAGTTGTCGCCTGAATGGAACGATGCTCTATCTACCAATCAATATTTCGAGAAAATCAAGTTCCGGACAGTCATATCTCTTGAACTTCAAATTTGGATTTAGAGCAGTTCTACAGCCAAGGAGATAGAGCAAATAGTTTCCCATTCACTCGAGGGTGATGTGTACTAATTCCATGCATTTGATTGGCTAGACAGGAGTTGAAACAGTACAAGAGCTATTTTTCGATTTATTTTATGGACATGGAGCAATTCATTACTAGGTACAGACGGATATGTAGTCCATTGATAGCACGCTGGACTGGTAATCCAGGGATCGCAGGTGTGATCCCCCGTCCGACCATAATAAAATTAACAGTCTTTCAGATGGGGCGTTAAACCGAGGTCTCGTGTCGGTGCTTTACACCGTGCACGTAAAAGAACCAGAGAAGATTCTGGAATGGGTCTCTGTCTGTATCATGCACTATCCTCCAAAATCTAAAATAACTAATCTTTTCAGGAGGCGTCGCTCATATGGGCAACCGGTAGCGACGATAAATAAATGTAAAACAAAAACATTACTAGGTATCTTCATTTGTGTTGAACGGATCTATATATAGCTTAGATGCATATATTATTGTAGAGCTCGAGTAGGTCTACGATTCCAGTGATGTAAATATCTCAATTTTGACAAAAATGGAGATAGCTAGAGCATTTCAGGCGACGCAGTGTTTGTCGGCATAGTACATAAATACTTTTTCCCACAAATTTACATTACATGTATTTCACAAAAATGACAACTTTTGGGGACGCGTGACTTATTTCGTAAGTATGTATCGTAATAAGGAAATGTTTTTCTTGCATTTTTTGATAAAAGTAATGACCGAACACAGTTCATTATAATGTCCCAGGGAACCACTCGACCTTCCACATGACCGTAATCTACTTGAATATTAGGCATGCCATTTGATATCCACTAATGAATATCTTTCCTTCAGCACAGTTCGCCAGGTAGCGAAGAAGGAAATATGCGACTTCGTAGATTGTTTTATCCGAAGTTACAGTCATACAGAGAACATTTTAAAATGTGGAGTTACTTATATTCTGGAAGGAGAGACGTTTAACTGATGCCGTATAATAGTCGTGTAGTGTAAATTAAAGGGTACCACTACTGGGATTAAAACTCGGCACCACTCTCTGTGAGAGTGTTTTGTCCTGCAACTGTATCAACCACTCCATGTAACTGATATATATATATGTGTGTCCTGCTACTGCTATTCCGTCTCTTCATAGCAAACAACTAATACACTGATTTAATATTACGCCGTTTATATTTTTAAAGATATTTCTAGTTTCTGTCTACATTTGACTTTTAGTTTAGGTATAAGTCCCACAAACAATATTTCAGTCATATGGAGACTTAAAGTTGCTCATGGGCACACAATCATCTTTAAAGTTATTACAAACAAATCTTCCCATAATTGCTTTCCACTTTAAATAAAAACATCATTCACGACGACCTATTACCAGAAACTTACCATATATCTACATTAAACGTGACTGTGTATTCATCCGATTTTCACTGTAGGCCCTATGTTGATTATATCCATAACTTAGACTTAGAATACCGTTGACTGCTTGGACGGGCATCGTATTTGCCAAATATAATTAGAATCTGACCTCTGAGCCGTGACCTTTCAGCTGAATCCATTTATAACGTAAATCAATACATGATAATTTCAAGGATTTATTCTAATTGCTAGGTATAAAACTCTGAATATGTTCCCATATAGCGCAGTCGTTAACGAAGCAGACTTGTAACGTGATAAGATTCAGAATGTTACTGGTTCGATTCTCAACAATACTCCTTTTTGTTTGCCAGACATTTTATCACGATATCCAGATTTCTTCAACTCTTGACAAAATGCATATGTGCATTTTGAATAATTGTACAAAAGCCAGTTTTAATACACAAAACTCACACCAAAAACCATGGAATAGCATAAAAAAAATACGCCCGATGTGGGATTCGAACCCACAATCCTTATGGAACAAAGCTTAATACAATCCTAGACATGTCCCGATGACTAACATGTGTAATTGACTAATTACAATCGTACATATATCAAATTATCCCCTAAAACTAGGACGAGTCTAAAATTAAAAGTGCAGCACGGCTCAATACTCGTTTTCTATCTATACAACTTTGTTGATAATGCATAAATATAGCCTACCGTTAGAGTTGTCACATGCCCATAATATTGGCTATATAAATCTTGCCCTGACCCGCATAAACAGACGGATATGTATTCCAGTGGTAACACGCTGGACTGGTAATCCAGGTATCGCAGGTTCGATCCCCCGTCTGACCCTAATAAAATTAACAGTCTTTCAGATGGGACATTAGATCGAGGTCTCGTGTCGGTGCTTTACACCGTGCACGTAAAAGAACCAGAGGAGACTCTGGAATGGGTCTCTGTCTGTATCATTGCACTATCCTCCAAAATCTAAAATAACTAATCTCTTCAGGAGGCATCGCTCATATGGGCAACCGGTAGCGACGATAAATAAACGTAAAAACACACACGCATAAAGTCGGGCGATTCTGTAAACTTCGGCAGGCAACGAAATCGAAGGTAGAAACAACAACTGGATATTACTTATATTCTTTTTTATTTGCTACACATTATGACACTACGAAGTGTGCGATGTACTTATTGACCGACTGATTAAGGTGGTGCATAGTTTGGTTTGTTTATAATTAGAAATAGGTCACTTAAGATATTGGGGTCTGTGAAAAGTACAGTTGGAAATATATCAAATCGTGTGTCCTATTGATGCTAATTAAGTATACATCATTACTATAAAGTTGTGTGACAATTTACCAATTTTGAATACATGTTACATATTTAAAAAATGTTATGTTGATATTTACTGATTTGACTGTTGTGGAATAAAGGCCACGTATTGAAGTCACGACTTGTCTTACATATTTCCTATATAAGTGTGACCTCTGTACAGCTAGCATGGGTTAGAACTTTGGAAGCTTCGAAATTATATCGGCATTCTATTAATTATTTACTTTAGAAAGTACATTCATAAATGTTTGTGCATCTAGTTAGAGAGATATCTTATTTCACGTTGATTCGTACTTGATTATGGTTTAGATCACAATTAAAATTAATTTACTGAGATTGTACTACGGTTTTGTGCTTTCCTAGTACTAAAGTATCCACTATACGGTCAACTGACGTAACACATGACCGGGCTACACATATAAATGAATGTATTTCCATTACAATGATGCAGTTTTTGCAGAGATTTGAGACAACTATATTTTTGGTCTGAGTGAAGTTTGGTATCGCTATCGGTAAAATTGCAGGACACCATGAACCGTACACATTCCTATATAATTCTTTATAGATCTACCAACATAACATACATGTACAATGTATAAAAATACAGTTTGATTTGTGTTTTGTTTTAATTACACTTTGTACTGAAGATGCGGGCAGTAGACCACCTTGTACTACACCTTGTCCGCATCTTCATTGCAAACAACTAACCAGTATATCCACCTGTTTTATCTTTGCGCTGTTTAACTTTTTAAAAAGATAGTTCTTGTTTCTATTGAATAGAAATACCAATTACTAAGAATAACTAAGCATAACTTAACAGTAATAATATCACGGTTAAATTAAGCTCATAATGTCAGTCCAGCACGGACATGTAGCCATGTTTTCTTCTTTAGCAGTTTATTACCAGAAGAAAATACGGATACATGCCTGCAATTGCGAGCTTCATTTAACTATGATATCATTACTGTTTAATATTATGTTATTATAGTTATAAAGAAATAAACGCTATATTATATAGTCGATGTTTCATTTGTGCATGTTATAGTTCTGGACAAAATATGTAACTAATATACAAATGTATTGAACATAAAACTGTGGGAACTAGTCAATGACTAATTGGTCAGTGATGTGAACAAGGTAGGTCCTGTTGAAACAAATGTTTATTGTGTGACGACTTCGTGTACACTGTCCTCAGTGACAGGTCACACTGTCCTCAGTGACAGGTCACACTGTCCTTAGTGACGGGTCGCATTATCTCCATTTGATATCGGTTATGACCAAATAGTTCTCTACGGAATTCTATAAACGACATCGTCCCGCCTACTGCTATAGCGTGCCGCTTACTGTGTGCATGTACCGAGTACTGCTTACGGCGTAGGTAAAATCAAGCTTGAATTGACTTCATATTGTAAGCATTAGAATATTGGAATACATGGCTTGTGAATACCAATAAATAAATACATGGAACATGTATTCACTTAGATTTTGAAGCACCCCCCGTGTTTGTGTGGCTCTTTCATTTTAAATTAGTCTGTCTCAAATGTTTGTGGATATCAAGAACAAGAGTATCTGTATACCCTCATATCGTCACATATTTTGTTGAATCATTATTAATTTATACATTTTCTAAAGTTTGACCTTTAATTTATACTAATTTTTTAGGTCGATTGTAAAACATGTTCTTACAACTTAGATTAATCACACTCGACACCTCATGGTATCCATCGCCACGAGGGTTTCAGAGAGAAAAACCAGATTTTCCTTTTTATGCTGAGCGTCTAGCAAGGGAATTACTGGTACCATTTTTATTTCGTCTTTGGTATGAAGCGACCTGGGAGCGAACCCGGGACCTCTCGCACTCAAAGCGGACGCTCTACCAATATGCTATCGAGGCGGTTAAGTCTGACCGTTGTTTTACCGTGTATACTAGGCAACAGTTTCAACATCCGTCTATACTGAAGCATGACTACAGAATGATTCAACAATGCTATGTTGGAGACTTAAATAAAACGTAATTTGTATAAAAGTTTACATTAAATGTCAATTTCTCATAATACATACTCGCCCCTGATAAGTTGTATCAGCGTTTTTTGCCCTCCACGCGCACATGGCATATTGCCCCTTTAAACCTCATTGAATGCATCTAAATACCCAACATATTGATGCAAAAAAAACACACGGAATTAAACTTGTTTAAACTTGCACTGTCGCAACCACTATAATGACATCTCGGAGTACACCAGTTGTCATCAAAACAAGGTATAAGAACGGACGGAAATTGACGATATCTTCATGGATATAAAGAATCATTTGGTTTATCTCCAGCATGCTCCAGGGATTTCAAGTGCTAGTATGGTAACACACTTAGTACATATGGAATGGTATGTGTTACGTGGTTATGTTCCGGGTCATGTTGCATACTGGTCGTCGCTACCGTCTTCGGTGGCCGAGTGGTTAGAGCGCCCGCCTCTGGAATGGAAGGTTGCGGGTTCGAACCCAGACCGCGATCGCCATACCAAGATCGTTAAAATGGTACTGGTATATCTTCCTTGCTTGACGCGCAGCATATATGAGGGTAGTTCCAGATAACTGCTGGTTCGCCGTCACTCTGCAGTTATTGTCGAGTATCTGAATAGGGCTTTTGCTAGATGTAGTTTGTTGATTATTCAGGTCTTGTAGTGCTGACAGCGCGTCTGTCAACCATGGAGCTCTTCTGTTTTGAGCCTTCAACAAGAGAAATGGCCTTTACCAATGCCTCCGACTCTGCTTTGCACTTGTTATACAGTGTATTCCAGTGGATGCACTGGCTGTTTCTGTGTTGCCGCTAGGGTAGTACATGGCAATACCAGCCCCACCGTCCTGTATGGCATTGGTTACATAACCATCAGTATAGACATAGTCCAGGCTTCTGATGGGTATAGTTCACAGATCATGGCTAGAGTCTGGTTACGCTTGGTATTGTCATATTCAGTTCCCTGCTCAAGGTATGGTGCAAATTGTCACTAGCTATATGTCATATTCTATATTCAGCCCATGCGGTGAGTATCAAGGCCTCTTGTATCCTCAGTGTGACTGTGGTAGCGTGGTCCTCTTTGCATCATAGTACCAAGTCATATGCATATAATGATGCAATGATGCATGTACTCCTGTAAATATATGTGTAGATGAAAGCTAAATGGTAATGAGTAAAACACAAATGTTTGTTTCATCTCAACAGGCGAACCCTAATCGAGTACCGGAGGTCAGAGCGACGACATAAGCTGGTTGTCTCCCTTGACCCTTATTTAGGGTGAATTTCAAAGATAATGAGTTTCACTGAGATATCATGTTGAATGTATTATCTGTAAAGATAGTGTCGGTTAGCAGGTCACTGGCGACTGCATGTTTGTGCAGGCATTTGCATTGTGAGATGCTATTCTGTGTGATTGTATTGTTGTTTTGATGAATAATTTACCATAAATGATATACTACGGTATATATAAGATGATCTTTTATGTTAGGTAAATTGTATGGACATGCGTTGTAAAGACAATATGCAGTCATCATGTTGTGCCTTTTGTGTGATATTAAAGGAATGTAGAACAACATCCAATCACTGTGGATGGTAGGTGGGGTGAGTTACATGGTTTGGATCTCTTGTACATTCTCGTTCTGGTACCTGAGAGCTGAATCCTGTTATTATTTCTTTGTCATGGCTATACAATGTATGTTATAGTAATTGTTGTCAGAGAATAGTCTAGTATGGTAATGTCTTTGATGAGTTGATCATGTGACTAGCCCTTATTGGGAACTGTAGACAAATGTTATAACTTGTAATTGTTATGTTGCAGGCCAATTTCTTTTAGTTTGATTTTGGAATAAACCATATGAAAACTGACACCAAGATCTTCGTGGACACTAACCCCCCCCCATATCACATTAGAAACACAATTATAATCTTGCCATTGTAGAATTTGATTGAAAAGTGTTTGCATACATCTATCAAAAGTATGTCATAGGCATTGAAGAGCTAGTGTTATTCCGCCGCGATTCTCGGGCTGTTATTGATGGAGGAATAACCGAGTCTCATTCCGAGTAGTATTTCAGGCAGGGTCAGGCACCCTGGCGGAACCACCAACCTTCTGCAAACCAGCTGGGTGACTTATGCGGTTAGGGAATTGAACACAAGCGCAATGATTTCAAGAGAGTTAATATAAGCAATCTTACCAGCTCAGCTACGGCGTCCAACATATACTGGTATATCTATTGTTGGCTTATATATCAGAGAATAGACTTTTACGACAATAGACAATATTAGCTTTCTATGTATACACTCCGACAAAAGTTAAGCACAACTTGACTTGTTTCAATACCATCTTTTCTAATAATGAACTTATTTCAAATGGGTTTGCTGTTTTCGTTACCTGTACACACATACTTACTTGTGAAACTGGTTATTGGTCGATTGTTATGTATTTATGTGCATACGACAGTGTGTGTAAAGTGCCGGGTGTACTTTTCAACATTTGTGTTTGCGAACGAAAGCTGATGTTTTGTATGTAGGGATTTTAGTTTCATTTTCTATTGACTTGCTATCGTGCGGCGAAAATTAGCCATACCAGACATGTGGAAAGCTGTTGGCATATACAACGGTTGTTTTAGGCATAGAAGGGTGGCATACTAGGTTAACTATTGCATCATTGTACGACTGATGCAGCGTTTCGTCAAACGGGGAATGTTACTGACCTCCACGTGCAGGTAGACCACGCAAAACGACGCCGTGAGAGGACCGGCTCATATTCAGACGGGCGCGGTAACGGGCGTTCAGTACAGCTGGTGCACTTCATACTGTAATCAGACGCCTCGACAATCAGGGAATGCGAGTGCGACGACCCATAAAGCGTCCACAGTTGACATTACCTCATCGCCATGCTCGATTTGACTGGTTACATGATCATTTGGGGTGGAATATTCGCACATGGAGACTGGTCTGATGAAAGTCGTTTTATGATACGCCCTACCGACGGTCGTGCAAGGGTTTACCGCCAACGAAACACTTCATTTCAGGACAACCACATTTTGGGCACAACTGCTTTTGGAGGTGGGGATGTAACTATCTGGAGTTGTTTTTCCTTTGACTATAAGTTGGACTTGTACATTCTTGGTGGTAATCTGACATTTCAAAATACAGTGACTATGTGCTCGATCCGCGCGTAGTGCCCCATTTCGACAATCATGAGTTGGCTGACAGGCCATTGTTCATGGAGCCCGAATTGTCCAACTTTTTTACAGCAAGAGGCTGTTCAGACAATTCCATGGCCTGCGATGTCGCCAGACATGAATCCTATAGAGCATGTATGGGACTTTATTGGTCAAACAATTATCCACCGTCAATAATGTCAACATGTCAAAATATTGACGAATTAAAAACTGCTATCTTACAGGATTGGCAACAGTTCCCCCAAGAACGGCAAAGGCGTCGTGTGCGAAGCATGACGTGGCGTGTTACTGAACATCACAATATACGCCGTGGATATACTCGTTATTAATTTGTATGCCTTACACATACGCATAATAGTTGCATTTAAAAGGTCTTAAAATTTGAAGACTGCATGTTAAAAACCATGAAATACAAACGGGTTTTACGGTTTTCCAGCGTCAGTTTTGAACCCCATTTTTAGCCACGTCATAGTCACGTCTTTCAGGAGAATAAATACTTCGTTGATTGGTAATTTTAGAGCCGTTGATATAGTTCTATAAGAAGTGTAAGAACAACAGTATTGATGTAAAACTTATGTCGATAAAAATATAGGGGTGTTTAACTTTTGTCAGAGTATATAATTATATATTCTTGAGTGAACTATATTTCGATCAGTAAATTAAAAGAAAATTATCTTTTTATTTTAGACTGAAAACGGTCAGGCGGTAAATTACAATAGAATGTCGCATTTAGACGACGTCATAAATAAATGATGTCACTAACGGTTTGAGTCTGAACACGCTTACGTTGACACCATTTCAATAGGCAGTGGCTAGGAACAAAACGTGCACAAATAAATATGAGTATAATTGTTTGTTTCAGTGTATTATCGAATTATATATTTAGTATAGAAGCAGTGGGTGCAAACATTTTGATGTTGGATTTCAATAGAAAATCGATACATTTGATAACAAACACAATTTGGTTGATTACACACATATTAACAATTATTTTAAAGAATGTTATGGTAAAACGTATACATACTACACTTCTGTTAGCAAATATAACAAATGTTACAACTGTAAGTAAATACAAGCAAATAAGCGGAACAGATTGGTGCGTTTGCTACATGTTTGTTCCTTCCAACTGTATAGAAAATTAGATAGTGTACAACATAACTATTTGGGAAATATTTACAATGAAAACAACAAATTACAGATTGTTTACCCATTGGATATACTGTAGGTTATCTGTCGAGAAATAGTAAAATAATAAACATAATATGAGAAAGTGGAAGAAAATTGATGACATGTAGTGCAAACGAAACAACGATAAAAACAAAGGAAACAACTTAAGAGGACCTACATATGTTTCGTGAGTATGCCGGGGCAGTGACTGGCCGATGGCTCTCATTAAATATTGCACAACATAACTATTTTGGGAAATATTTACAATGAAAACATTGGCAGATAAAATCCGATTTATCCCTAAATGTATAGCGGTCCTTTCAGTTGGAATCCTTTGTTTGTACAGTAATATTATTTATGTTCCTTCCAACTGTATGGATATTGTACAACATAATTATTTAGTGTACTATAATTGTAAATGACATGAATACATGTGTACACAAGGTTCAGCTAGTGATGTCATTGTGGATATATATGCTGGATCTCAACCGGTATCCCAGCGGAACATACTAAAACACCAATTGCTACTACGGGAGAACACTGCACCAAATACAATGTAGAGAAGTGGGTACTCACACAGGCCATATACTTAGTACAAAACTCAACAGTAGTTGCAGCAACAAAATATATTAACTGTGAATCACATGTCTGGCTCAAACCGCGACACTATGTGCGGAACTATAAAAGGGGCACCGCCACACATTCCGGTGTTTATTGGCATCCTGGTAAATATTGTTTTAAAATAGAAAATACTGAATAATAGCATCTTGATTATCAGCCACGAGGCAAATGATAGACTGAAAGTAAACAAGGGAATATGAAAGACCCGTTGAAGACATAAACTATCTCCGTAATTACCGGTACATGCACGTAATTTAAGTATGTTAGCAGAGAATAAATGCCAAATGGTTATGCCGCCAAAACATAGATTGGCATAGAGTAAATTTACATTATATAATACATTAATTCAACTGTTATGGCTCCCTGTTGTTGCATGTGCATGAGATCCATTAACATTCTAGACTGACTGTACATCAAATTACATTTCACTTATATGACCGTTCTCTGTTATACTTGAGCAAATGCCGCTTCAAACAGCTAAAATGGCTAAAAGTTGTATTACATGCATCACACTCGTAAGGCCTTTTTTCCCAGTGTGTGTGCGCATGTGAACGTTTAAAGCCGTATTACATATTCCACATTCGTGTTGCCGTTCTCCGGTATGAGTGTGTATGTGCTGCTTCAAATTAGAGGACTAGGTAAACGTTTTATTGCACATTTCACACTAATGTGGAAGTTCTTCAGTATGTATGTGCATGTGCCTCTTTAAATTGCTAGAATGATTGAAAGCTTTATTACATATCTCACACTCATATGGTCGTTGCCCGGTATGTATGAACATATGCTTCTTTAAATTATCAGTATGACGGAAAGCCTTATTACACATTCCACACTCATGTGGTCGTTATCCGGTATGTTTGACCATATGTTGTCTTAATGTTCCAGACCGACTGAAATGGGTATGTATGAGCATATGCCGCTTTAAATGGCTAGAATGACTGAAAGCCTTATTACATATTTCACACTCGTGTGGTCGACCTCCGGTATGTATGAACATATGCTGCTTTAAATGGCTAGAATGAATGAAAGCCTTATTACATATTTCACACTCGTGTGGTCGTTCTCCACTATGCATGAGCATATGCTGCTTTAAAGTTCCAGACTGACTGAAAGCCTTATTGCATAGTTCACACCCATGTGGTTGTTCTCCAGTATGTATGAGCATACGTTGCTTTAAAGTTCCAGATTGACTGAACGCTTTATTACATATCCCACACGCATGTTGTCGATCTCCGGTATGTATGAGCATATGCTGCTTTAAATTTCCAGACTGACTGAAAGCTTTATTACACATTCCACACTCGTGTGGTCGTTCTCCGGTATGTATGAACATATGCTGCTTTAACTGGCTAGAATGACTGAAAGCCTTCTTACATATTTCACACTCGTGTGGTCGTTCTCCGGTATGTATGAGCATATGCTGCTTTAAATGGCTAGAATGACTGAAAGCATTATTACATATTTCACACTCGTGTGGTCGTTCTCCGGTATGCATGAACATATGCTGCTTTAAATGGTTAGAATGACTGAAAGCCTTCTTACATATTTCACACTCGTGTGGTCGTTCTCCGGTATGTATGAGCATATGCTGCTTTAAAGTTCCAATCTGTCTGAAAGCTTTATTACATATTCCACACGCATGCGGTATATATCCGGTATGTATGAGCATATGCTGCTTTAAATTTCCAGACTGACTGAAAGCTTTATTACACATTCCACACGCATGTTGTCGTTCTCGGGTATGTATGAGCATATGCCGCTTTAAATGGCTAGAATGACTGAAAGCCTTATTACATATTACACACTCGTGTGGTCGTTCTCCGGTATGTATGAACATATGCTGCTTTAAATGGTGAGAATGACTGAACGCCTTCTTACATATTTCACACTCGTGTGGTCGTTCTCCGGTATGTATGAGCATATGCTGCTCTAAAGTTCCAAACTGTCTGAAAGCTTTAATGTGTAATAAAGCTTTCAGTCAATCTGGAACTTTAAAGCAGCATATGCTCATACATACCGGAGAACTACCGCATGCGTGTGGAATGTGTAATAAAGCTTTCCGTCAGTCTAGCTATTTAAAGCGGCATATGCTCATACATACCGGAGATCTACCGCATGCGTGTGGAATGTGTAATAAAGCGTTCAGTCAGACTGGAAATTTAAAGCGGCATATGCTCATACATACCGGAGATCTACCGCATGCGTGTGGAATATGTAATAAAACTTTCAGTCAGTCTGGAAATTTAAAGCAGCATAAGCTCATACATACCGGAGATCTACCGCATGCGGATCTCCGGTATGTATGAGCATATGCTGCTTTAAATGGCTAGAATGACTGAAAGTCTTTCTACATGTTTCACACTCATGTGGCCGTACTTGAATGGTGATGTCCTGCATTGTACTTCTAGACATTGGGATAATCCATAGATTATGTTAATACATCCTTTATTCGCACTATATGATATGAATTGACAAGGTTGATAAGTTCTTATACAGCATAACATCTTTCTAACATCGAGTTCACATTTTGAAAATAATGAGCATATATGAAGAGTTCCTTAATTAAATAAGGGAACCGATGATATTTCCTCGACTGTTTTTCTAGTGAATATTAAATTGATGATCCGAAATGGACGAACATGAATATGTTCATAGCACAAATATTTAAATAAATGAACTCATCTAGATCTGTAAACATCGTGTTTCATCTCCTGGAAGTAAACAACATATTAAATATTTACATGCCATAGATGCACTTTTCAAATAGTTATTGGCCTTTCCAACCGCTTATTGTATAAAGTTATAATTCGGTCATACTGACCATATCATCATCATCATCACCATCATGAGTAGCCATATTTAACGAATGGGATATTCACCTCATATCGTATAACTTAGGGTATATACGTCGCCAGATACGGTAGATGGTAGAACAATATATGCGTCGCCAGATGGTAGAACAATATATGCGTCGCCCGATACGGTAGATGGTAGAACAATATATGCGTCGCCCGATACGGTAGATGGTAGAACAATATATGCGTCGCCCGATACGGTAGATGGTAGAACAATATATGCGTCGCCCGATCCGGTAGATGGTGGAACAATATATGTGTCGCCAGTTGTGTTTTATTTTACGAGCAATACCCACTATCCTGTTTTGTTGTTGATAATTTATTTGTGGCTGCTTCATAGAGTTCAAATGCATAATAAAACAATATATTGGGAATCTGGAAACTGGCTGCTTAAATTCTACATTCTAGTTCTACATAGTACTCCCAACACTCAGACGCTAGTATGACAGGGAGGCGCTTGTCAGGGACAGTGGTTAAACATCTCAATTAGTGAGATAGAAAGTGTTAAAAGAACTACATACCAAGGTTAAAAACAGACATCATGTTACATTAGTGGTACCGTGGCCAACCGCTCAGCCAAATAAGGTTAAGCTGGGGCTGGACTGTACATAGTAGGGGATGCCATTCCATAGACATATTTGTTTGGGGGGAAAAGAGTTTATATGGTATTGGGTTCGGGACTGAGGAATTAAGTAGTTCAGGTTCATTGTATATGTTAGGTGGTTTTGGTCGGCTCATACTAAATTTATTTTGATTTTGTTTATGTGGGTAGACAAGTTTAAATCTTTACTAATTGCAACACCTAGATATTTGGCGGAATCGTTTGATTTTAGTACCATGTTATGGAGTGTGTAAGGGAAAATAAGTGGTTTCCATTTGCGAATAATTCTCAGCACCTCACACTTGTCTGGATTGAATCCATGGACAAGTCCCGTTCCGATTGTTCAAGAGCATTGAGGTGACTTTGGAGGATTTGTGCATCAGAGGAGGATATTACTGTGAGATACAATATGGTGTCATCTGCGAACAGTCTAGCTTTACTCTTGGTGGAGTTTGGGAGGTCATTAATGTAGGCTAGAAAGAGGTACGTTCCTAAGACAGAGCCTTGCGGGACCCCAGAGATGACAAGCAGTGTATCAGAAGTGCAGCCATCCACAACTACTTTTTGGGATCGGCCCTTTAGGAATGACTTGATCCACCGTGATGCCAGCGGGTGGACACCCAGCTCATTAAGTTAGTATATTAGTTTGTTGTGATCAACCTTGTCAAACCCTTTACTAAAATTAATAACAATAACATCAGTTTGTTTACCATTTTCAAGGTTGTCGTTTACCTCTTGTGTGAAGCTGATAAGCTGAGATTCACAACTATATTTTTTTAGAATTAGCATTATTGTGAAAATGGATCATGCTGTTAGAGACAAAAATATGCTCCAATAGTTTGGAATCAATGCAGGTGAGAGAAATTGCCCTGTAGTTACTGGCGATACAGGTGACCAATAACACCGGTTTGACTGTAATCAGATAACACGCTGACAAGCAAAATAAATACATACGTTTGACATAAAGAAATACTTTCAAAATAAATCATATGTACAAGCGGCGATAAATAAACGTAAATACATACACAAACAATGATCATAATGTATCTGTTGCCACTGTTTTATTTGGATGGGGTGTTTTCTTTTATGTTTTCCAATCATATCTATTTTTAGATACATTTTGACCAAAGCTTTCGTGTTATCCGCGTAGTTATGAGAATATGTTGTGGTATATCCGCGTAGTTATGAGAATATATTGTGGTATATCCACGTAGGTATGAGAATATGTTTTGGTATATCCGCGTAAGTATGAGAATATGTTGTGGTATATCTGCGTAGTTATGAGAATATGTTGTGGTATATCTGCGTAGTTATGAGAATATGTTGTGGTATATCCACGTAATTATGAGAATATGTTGATGTATATCCACGTAATTATGAGAATATGTTGTGGTATATCCGCGTAGTTATGAGAATATGTTGTGGTATATCTGCGTAGTTATGAGAATATGTTGTGGTATATCCGCGTAGTTATGAGAATATCTTGTGGTATATCCGCGTAGTTATGAGAATATGTTGTGGTATATCTGGGTAGTTATGAGAATATGTTGTGATATATCCGCGTAGTTATGAGAATATGTTGTCGTATATGCTACAATAAAAATCTGATCAGAAAGAAAATGTACTTGTTTAGGGATAGAGGCAGTAATCCCACAAAACAGGTGGCAGTACACTAAAGCTGAAAATTAAAATACTCTTCAATTGAAGATCAAATGTAATACTAACCCTAATGTCCATATTACTCCCAATTGTTTCAAGATTACTGCCCATTATATATTTCGTTTACTGCCTCTAGATATCGTTAACGGTGGTAGCAGTCAGAATAAACAACTGATCTGGTCCGAATAAGCTCAGTCCGAATCTGCCGTTGAACCACAAATAGAAGGTATTGCAATGTATATATACAAACAAATAATTACCCAACTAACTATCCAATGTTCTTCAAAGTCGCCACCGCATACATGCATTTGGGGACTAGTATAATTACCTATTAGTAAATTATCACATTGGCCATTTTTGTTGAGTACTAACGGAGTATTTTTACTAAGGGACATAAGTGATCATATATTAGTGTGGAAATGTATCCAACTCTTCCGGGTCTATTCTCCGTACCGTACCTTCCAAATAGTATTCTTTATTATTCCCACTGCACATCAATCATTTTCTGATTATTTTTGGGAGGTCATTCTGCTGAGGTGGGGAGTGGAACAATCGCATTTCCTGGGAAATAATAGGTACTCTGACCGCTTTCTCCGATATATAATCATTTATCTCTTGTCCCCGATATGGAGCGAGCCTTTTGCAATGATGATATCAGTGAAAGGCCTGTTCCATCAACGGCGCGTTAGACAACTCGGCCACTGCGGCTCTGTGTATAATACCAACAATGTACGGAAACATCCGATAATGTACGGGGATATCTTTGCACGGACAATTAAATTAACTAATACTGTACGGCTTGTCGTTGCTGTTCAAGACACAAATGCCTACTTGTCAACTATTATGTTAATATACTGATAATGCAGGAATAGCAGGTAAGAGCCTTTTTCTGACCCTAATACAATTAACAGTCTTTCAGATGAACTTTAAAGAGTTCTCGTGTCTGTGCTTTACATCTTGCACGTAAACGAAGAGGAGGAGTCCCTGGAATGGTCCTATCTCTGTATCATTGCACTATCCTCCAAAAATATTCAACTCATCTAAAATGACTAATCTCAGGAAGCGTCGCTCACAGAGATACCGGTAGCGACGATAAATAAGGGTAAAACGTACATGTATATAGCTATAATCGAGGGTATTGATTTTGAAACAGATGTACAGGACAAACAATTACAAGAATATGAAGAAACACGAACGGAGAATACGCCGAATCATACGAATATTAATGATACATACAATGTGCTTAGAGCAATGTACAAACAACGTGCATAGGAGTAATGTACAAACAACGTGCATAGAGCGATGTACAAAAAAGTGTGCTTAGAGCAACGTACAACCTCTTAGCAAGAACAAACAAACAACGTGCTTAGAGCAAAGTACAAACAACGTGAATAGAGCAATGTACAAGCAGCGTCCGAATAGCAAAGTACAAACAATGTGCTTAGAGCAATGTACAAACAACGTGCATAGAGCAATGTACAAACAACGTGCTTAGAGCAATGTACAAACAACGTGCTTAGAGCAATGTACAAACAACGTGCTTAGAGCAATGTACAAACAACGTCCTTATAGCAATGTACAAACAACATCCTTATAGCAATGTACAAACAACGTGAATAGAGCAATGTACAAGCAGCGTCCGTATAGCAAAGTACAAACAACTTGCTTAGAGCAATGCAATGTACAAGCAGCGTCCGCATAGCAATGTACAAACAACGTGCTTAGAGCAATG
>CM026392.1:21883008-21912004 GCA_014843695.1 Archivesica marissinica | reverse complement strand
AGGCTTTCCGTCATACTGGTAATTTAAAGAAGCATATGTTCATACATACCGGGGTACGACCATATGAGTGTGAACTATGTAATAAGGCTTTTATTCAGTCTGGCCATTTAAAGCGGCACATGCACATACATACTGAAGAACGGCCACATTAGTGTGAAATATGCAATAAAACGTTTACCTAGTCCTCTAATTTGAAACAGCACCTGCACATTTATACCGGAGAACGGCGACACGAGTGTGGAATATGTAATACGGCTTTAAACGTTTACATTCGCACACATACTGGAGAAATGCCACACGAGTGTGATACATGTAATACAACTTTTAGCCATTTTGTCAGTTTGAAGCGGCACTTGCTCAAGTATAGCAGAGAACGGTCATATAGGAGAAATGTAATTTGATTTACTGTCAGTCTAGAATTGTTATGGATCTCGTGCACATTCATATTGGAGAACGGTCAAATGAATGAGTAATGCGTATTTATGAAGATGTTCCTACAGCCCATCGAATTAAAGAAGCACATCCACATACTTTCCGGAGAACGCCTGCATGAATGTTCATGTATGTCAGATATTTGACTAGTGTATAAATGTGAATAGGGACATATATGGAATTCCGTAAGCTACATATAGCGTGCATAACATTCGGTGTGCTAAATATCTAAGACGGCAATGAGTTGATATGGCAGTTTCAAACAGCACACGAGTGTGAACTGTGTACACACGCGTATATAGTTTAACAGATGGACGCTCTCATACATTCCTTTGCTTTTGAAATGAGTTTGCTGCAGTAAATGTATGTTTATTTAGTCTTTATTTCAGTCTGGTATATACATCATATTTTCAACATAATGTGTCATACATAATTATAAACAAATATAAGAACAGTATCTCGACACTTATTTTTTACATAATTATTTCAGTGCGAATTGTTAAATTATCTTTATTTATTTTAACGAAACACAACAATCATAACAACAGGGAGCCATAACAGTTGAATTAATGTAATATATAATGTAAATTTACTATATGCCAACAAAGGATTCCAACTGAAAGGACCGCTATACATTTAGGGATAAATCGGACATTATCTGCCAATGATTTCATTGTAAATATTTCCCAGATAGTTGTGTTGTACAATATCTAATGAGAGTCAGCGGTCAGTTACTGTCCCTGCATACTCACTAAACATATGTATGTCCTCTTAAGTTGTTTCCTCTGTTTTTATCGTTGTTTCCTTTGCACTACATGACATTTCTTCCACTTTCTCATATTATGTTTATTATTTGACAGATATCCTACAGTATATCCAATGGATAAACATTCTGTAATTTGTTGTTTTCATTGTAAATATTTCCCAAATAGTTATGTTGTACACTATCTAATTATCTATACAGTTGGATGGAACACACATGTAGCAACGCACCACTCTGTTCCGCTTGTTTGCTTGTATTTACTTACTGTTGTAACATGTGTTATATTTGCTAACAGAAGTGTAGCATGTATACGTTTTACCATAACATTCTTTAAAATAATTGTTAATATGTGTGTAATAAACCAATTTGTGTTTGTTATAAAATCTATCGATTTTCTATTGAA
This sequence comes from Archivesica marissinica, assembly GCA_014843695.1. NCBI lineage: Eukaryota > Metazoa > Mollusca > Bivalvia > Venerida > Vesicomyidae > Archivesica > Archivesica marissinica. Next base: position 21,910,406 of record CM026392.1, on the reverse strand, counting down.
ATCCAACATCAAAATCACTGCTTCTATACTGAATATATAATTCGATAATACACTGAAACAAACAATTATACTCATATTTATTTTTGCACGTTTTGTTCCTAGTCACTGCCTATTGAAATGGTGTCAACGTGCGTGTTCAGACCCAAACAGTTGTGTTTTTTTTGGTGTTGGTTTTTGTTTTGTGGTTTTCAGTCTAAAATAAAAAGATAATTTTTTTTTAATTTACTGATCGAAATATAGTTCACTCAAGAATATATAATTATATACTCTGACAAAAGTTAAGCACACCCCTATATTTTTATCGACATATTTTTTACATCAATACTGTTGTTCTTACACTTCTTATAGGACTATATCAACGGCTCTAAATTCAGCAATCAACGAAGTATTTATTCTCCTGAAAGACGTGACTATGGCGTGGCAAAAATGTGGTTCTAAACTGGCTCTGAAAAACCGTAAAACCAGTTTGTCTTTCGTGGAGGTTTTAAAATGCAGTCTTCAAATTTTAGGATCTTTTAAATGCAGCTATTGTGCGTATGTGTAAGGCATACAAATTAATAAGTAGTATATCCACCGCGTTTATTATGAAGTTCAGTAACACGCCACGTCATGCTTCGCACACGACGCGTAAGCCGTTCTTTGGGGAACCGTTGCTAATGTGCATGTATGTCATGCTTCACACACGACGCCTAAGCCGTTCTTTGGGGAACCGTTGCTAATGTGCATGTATGTCATGCTTCGCACACGACGCCTAAGCCGTTCTTTGGGGAACCTTTGCTAATGTGCATGTATGTCATGCTTCGCACACGACGCCTAAGCCGTTCTTTGGGGAACCGTTGCTAATGTGCATGTATGTCATGCTTCACACACGACGCCTAAGCCGTTCTTTGGGGAACCGTTGCTAATGTGCATGTATGTCATGCTTCACACACGACGCCTAAGCCGTTCTTTGGGGAACCGTTGCTAATGTGCATGTATGTCATGCTTCGCACACGACGCCTAAGCCGTTCTTTGGGGAACCTTTGCTAATGTGCATGTATGTCATGCTTCGCACACGACGCCTAAGCTGTTCTTTGGGGAACCGTTGCTAATGTGCATGTATGTCATGCTTCGCACACGACGCCTAAGCCGTTCTTTGGGGAACCGTTGCTAATGTGCATGTATGTCATGCTTCACACACGACGCCTAAGCCGTTCTTTGGGGAACCGTTGCTAATGTGCATGTATGTCCGATAGTTGACAAGTGCATACATTTGAAGAGGGACATGTATGATATGCCGGACAACTTCCAATAGAGTGCTAAATCATTAAGAAGGCTATCAGTGGCTATGTCAGTTTGAAACAGCGCATGATCACATCAGTGGGATATTTGTACAAACACGTATATACTGGCTAGCGATTTAAAGATGGAGGTGATCATACAATCCTTTGCACTTGGAAATGTGTGTGCAGGAAATGTATATATGTTTCATCTTTATTTCAGTACCATAGAACATTATATCACAGCATGCAGTAAATGTAGATAACATTTGCCATTTTGCTCCTCTCCTATTTTGTTCTTGGTTTCTGTCCATAAACTGAGGCGACCATTTAGAATACTACAATATATTTTGTACATTGAAGATGCCATGAAATATGTCCTATCTCGCAATTACACGTGCAGTTTGTACATTAAGCTAAGTACTTTGTATGTGGATTGCATTTACAGTACCTAGTATTGATGTTGTATATGATCTATTCAGTTAAAATATAAGAAACACATCAATTTACACACTGTACGAAATGGGAAACATTTAGCCTTACAGTAAATAGTTATGTTATACATTATCAATGCAGTTATGTCATTGCAATCGCATACATCTATTGTTCTTAACTGCTAGTATTTACTGTTGTCATGTGTGTTGTATTTGCTTGTATATAGATGTTGTATGATTTAGATTCATTTAATTAGAATAACTTCATTGTGTAACGACGACTATGAAAACAATAAGAACTTACATACTAGTATGTACAATTAATATTATAATGTGTGTAATAAAGCGAATTGTGTTCATTAAAACTTGTTGAATTTGTTATTGAAGTCAAACACCAAAATGTCTGCACCCGTTGTTTGTACATTGCTCTGAGCACGCTGTTTGTACATTGCTCAAAGCATGTTGCTTGTATATTGTTCTAAGCACGTTGTTTGCACATTGCTCTAAGCATGTCGCTTGTACTTTGCTCTATGCACGTTGTTTGCAAATTGCTCTAAGCATGTCGCTTGTACATTGCTCTAAGCATGTCGATTGTACATTGCTCTAAGCACGTTGTTTGTACATTGTTCTAAGCACGTTGTTTGCAAAATGCTCTAAGCATGTCGCTTGTACTTTGCTCTATGCACGTTGTTTGCAAATTGCTCTAAGCATGTCGCTTGTACATTGCTCTAAGCATGTCGATTGTACTTTGTCTATGCACGTTGTTTGAAATTGCTCTAAGCATGTCGCTTGTACATTGCTCTAAGCATGTCGATTGTACATTGCTCTAAGCACGTTGTTTGTCTTGTTCTAGCACGTTGTTTGAATTGCTCTAAGCACGTTGTTTATACATTGTTCTAAGCACGTTGTTTGCAAATTGCTCTAAGCATGTCGCTTGTACTTTGCTCTATGCACGTTGTTTGCAAATTGCTCTAAGCATGTCGCTTGTACATTGCTCTAAGCATGTCGATTGTACATTGCTCTAAGCACGTTGTTTGTACATTGTTCTAAGCACGTTGTTTGCAAATTGCTCTAAGCATGTCGCTTGTACATTGCTCTAAGCATGTCGATTGTACATTGCTCTAAGCACGTTGTTTGTACATTGCTCTATACACGCTGCTTGTACATTGCATTGCTCTAAGCACATTGTTTGTACTTTGCTATACGGACTCTGCTTGTACATTGCTCTAAGCACATTGTTTGTATTTTGCTATACGGACGCTGCTTGTACATTGCTCTAAGCACATTGTTTGTACTTTGCTATGCGGACGCTGCTTGTATATTGCTCTAAGCACGTTGTTTGTACATTGCTCTAAGCACATTGTTTGTACTTTGCTATACGGACGCTGCTTGTACATTGCTCTAAGCACATTGTTTGTACTTTGCTATACGGACGCTGCTTGTACATTGCTCTAAGCGCGTTGTTGTACGGTGCTCTAAGCACATTGTTGGTACGTTGCTCTAAGCACATTGTTTGTACATTGCTCTAAGCACGTTGATTGTACATTACTCCTATGCACGTTGTTTGTACAATGCTCTAAGCATGTCGCTTGTACTTTGCTCTATGCATGTTGCTTGTACATTGCTCTAAGCATGTTGTTTGTACATTGCTCCTATACACGTTGTTTGTACATTGCTCTATGCTTGATGCTTGTACTTTTCTCTATGCATGTTGCTTGTACATTGCTCTAGGCACATTGTATGTATCATTAATATACGTCTGTTTTCGGCGTATTCTCCGATCTTTTTTCTTCATATTGTTGTAATCGTTTTTCCTGTACATCTGTTTGAAAAGATATCCCCGTACATTAACGCATGTTTCCGTACATTGTTGGTATTATACACAGAGCCTCAGTGGCCTAGTTGTCTAACGCGCCGTTGATGGAACAGGCCTTTCACTGATATCATCATTGCAAAAGGTTCGCTCCATATCGGGGACAAAAGATAAATGATTATATATCGGAGAAAGCGGTCAGAGTACCTATTATTTCCCAGGAAATGCGATTGTTCCACTCCCCGCCTCAGCAGAATGACCTCCCAACAATAATCAGAAAATGAATGATGTGCAGTGGGAATAATAAAGAATACTATTTGGACGGTACGGTACGGAGAATAGACCCGGAAGAGTTGGATACATTTCCACACTAAAATATTATCACTTATGTCCCTTAGTAAAAATACGCCTTTGTACTCAACAAAAATGGCCAATGGGACAATTTATTAATAGGTAATTATACTAGTCCCCAAATGTATTTATGCGGTGGCGACTTTGAAGAACATTGGATAGTTAGTTGGGTAATTATTTGTTTGTATATATACATTGCAATACCTTCTATTTGTGGTTCAACGGCTGATTCGGACTGAGCTTATTTGGATCAGATCAGTTGTTTATTGTTTATTCTGACTGCTCACACCGTTAACGATATCTAGAGGCAGTAAACGAAATATATAATGGGCAGTAATCTTGAAACAATTGGCAGTAATATGGACATTAGGGTTAGTATTAAATTTGATCTTCAATTGAAGAGTATTCTAATTTTCAGCTTTAGTGTACTGAAACCTGTTTTGTGGGATTACTGCCTCTATCCCTAAACAAGTACATTTTCTTTCCGATCAGATTTTTATTGTGGCATATACGACAACATATTCTCATAACTACGTGGATATACCACAACATATTCTCATAACTACCCAGATATACCACAACATATTCTCATAACTACGCGGATATACCACAACATATTCTCATAACTACGCGGATATACCACAATATATTCTCATAGCTACGCCGATATACCACAACATATTCTCATAACTACGTGTATATACCACAACATATTCTGATACCTACGCGGATATACGAAAACATATTCTCATAACTACGTGGATATACCACAATCTATTCTCATAACTACGTGGATATACCACAACATATTCTCATAACTACGTGGATATACCACAACATATTCTCATAACTACGTGGATATTCCACAACATATTCTCATAACTACGTGGATATACCACAATATTCTCATAACTACCCAGATATACCACAACATATTCTCATAACTACGTGGATATACCACAACATATTCTCATAACTACGCGGATATACCACAACATATTCTCATAACTACGCGGATAACACGAAAGCTTTGGTCAAACCATGTATCTAAAAATAGATATGATTGGAAAACATAAAAGAAAACACCCCCATCCAACTAAAACAGTGGCAACAGATACATTATGATCATTGTGTGTGTATGTATTTACGTTTATTTATCGCCGCTTGCACACATGATTTATTTTGAAAGTATTTCTTTATGTCAAACGTATGTATTTATTTTGCTTGTCAGCGTTTTATCTGATTACATTCAAACCGGTGTTATTGGTCACCTTTATCGCCAGTAACTACAGGCCAATTTCTCTCACCTGCATTGCTTCCAAACTATTGGAGCATATTTTTGTCTCTAACAGCATGATCCATTTTCACAATAATGCTAATTCTAACATGGCTTCAGATCAAAATATAGTTGTGAATCTCAGCTTATCAGCTTCACACAAGAGGTAATCGACAACCTTGAAAATGGTAAACAAACTGATGTTATTGTTATTGATTTTAGTAAAGGGCTTGACAAGGTTGATCATAACAAACTAATATACAAACTTAATGAGCTGGGTGTCCACCCCCTGGCATCACGGTGGATCAAGTCATTCCTAAAGGGCCGAACACAAAAATATTTGTGGATGGCTGCACTTCTGATACACTGCCTGTCATCTCTGGGGTCCCGCAAGGCTCTGTCTTAGGAACGTACCTCTTTCTAGCCTACATTAATGACCTCCCCAACTCCATCAAGAGTAAAGCTAGACTGTTCGCAGATGACACCATATTGTATTTCACAGTAAAGTCCTCCTCTGATGCACAAATCCTCCAAAGTCACCTCAATGCTCTTGAACAATGGGAACGGGACTTGTCCATGGATTCATTCCAGACAAGTGTGAGGTGCTGAGAATAACTCGCAAAAGAAAACCAGTTATTTTCCCTTACACACTCCATAGCATGGTACTAAAATCAAACGATTCCGCCAAATATCTAGGTGTTACAATTAGTAAAGATTTAAACTGGTCTACCCACATAAACAACATCTGCTCCAAAGCTACTAATTCTCTCAGATTTATCAAAAGGAATGTAAAGACCGGTAATAAGAAGGTCAACGAAAAAGCTGATCACACCTATGTACGTCATCTACTCGAGTATTGCTCAACCGTCTTGCACCCCTGGCAAAAGTCTCTCACCTATAAAGCAGAAAGAGTGCAAAGATCAGCCGCACGTATGTCTGCAATGACTAACTATACAAGCAGTGTAACAAAAATGATCAATTTCCTGAACTGGCAAACACTTGAATATCGACGCATACAATCATCAGTAAAATACCTATATAAAATCAAAATAAATTTAGTATGCGCCGACCAAAACCACCTAGCAGATACAAGGAACCTGAACTACTTAATTCCTCAGTCCCGAACCCAATACCATATAAACGCCTCCCCCCAAACTAATACTTCTCTTGAATGGCCTCCCCTACTATGTACAGTCCAGCCCCAGCTTAACCTTTTTTGCTGAGCGGTTGGCCACGGTACCACTAACATGATATCTGTTTTTAACCTTAGTATGTAGTTCTTTTAAAACTCTATTTCACTAATTGAGATTTTTAACGACTGTCCCTGGCAACCGCCTTCCTGTCATACTAGCGTCTGAGTGTTGGGAGTACTATATAGAACTAGAATGTAGAACTTAAGCAGCCAGTTTCCAGATTCCCAATATGTTGTTTTATTATGCATTTGAACTCTATGAAGCAGCCACAAATAAATTATCAACAACAAAATAGGATAGTGGGTATTGCTCGTAAAACAAAACACAACTGGCGACGCATATATTGTTCTACCATCTACGTTTGGGGTTTTTGTTTTTGTTGGGACGCATATATTGTTCTACCATCTACCGTATCTGGCGACGTATATACCCTAAGTTATATGATATGAGGTGAATATCCCATTCGTTGAACATGGCTACTCATGATGGTGATGATGTTGTTGATGTGGTCAGTATGACCGAATTATGACTTTATATAATACCCGGATGGAATGGCCAATAACTATTATTTGAAACGTGCATTTATGGAATGTAAATATTTAATATGTTGTTTACTTCCAGGAGATGAAACATGATGTTTACAGATCTAGATGAGTTCATACATGCTCATTATTATCAAAATGTGAACTCGATGTTAGAAATATGCTATGCTGTATAAGAACGTATCAACCTTGTCAATTCATATGCATATAGTGCGAAAAAGGATGTATTAACATAATCTATGGATTCTCACAATGTCTTGAAGAATAATGCAGGACATCACCATTCAAGTACGGCCACATGAGTGTGAAACATGTAGAAAGACTTTCATTCAGTCTAGCCATTTAAAGCAGCATATATTCATACATACTGGAGAACGACCACATGAGTGTGGAATGTGTAACAAAGCTTTCAGTCTGTCTGCAAATTTAAAGCAGCATATGCTCATACATACTGGAGAACGACCACATGAGTGTGGAATGTGTAATAAAGCTTTCAGTCTGTCTGCAAATTTAAAGCAGCATATGCTCATACATACTGGAGAACGACATGAGTGTGGAATGTGTAATAAAGCTTTCAGTCGGTCTGGAACATTAAAGCAACATATACTCAAACATACCGGACAAGGACCGCATGAGTGTAACATATGTAATAAGGCTTTCAGTAAGCCTAGCCATTTAAAGGAGCATATGCTCATACATACCGGAGAACGAACACATCAGTGTGAAATATGCAATAAGGCTTTCCGTCGGTCTAGCCATTTAAAGCAACATATGTTCATACATACTGGAGAACGACCGCATGAGTGTGAACTATGCAATAAGGCTTTCAGTCGATCTAGCTATTTAAAGCAACATATGTTCATACATACTGGAGAATGTCCACATACCTGTGGAATATGTAATAAGTCGTTCCGTCTGTCTTGTAATTTAAAGAAGCATATGTTCATACATACCGGGCAACGACCATATGAGTGTGAGATATGTAATAAAGCTTTCAATCATTCTAGCAATTTAAAGCGGCACATGGACATACATACTGAAGAACGGCCGCATTAGCATGAAATATGCAATAAAACGTTTACCTAGTCCTCTAATTTGAAGCAGCACCTGTACATTCATACGGGAGAATGGCAACACGAGTGTGGAATATGTAATACGGCTTTAAACGTTCACATGAGCATACATACTGGAGAAATGACACACGAGTGTAATAATATATATAAACAATACAACTTTTGCCATGTTGGCAGTTTGAGACTGCACTTGCTCAAGCATAACAGAGAACGGTCATAAAGTGAAATGTAATTTGATTTACAGTCAGTCTAGAAATTTAATGGATCTCATGCACATTCATATTGGAGAACGGTCAAATGAATGAGTAATACGTATCTATGAAGATGTTCCTTCAGCCCAGCGATTTAAAGAAGCACATTCACATACTTTCCGGAGAACGTCTTCATGAATGTTCATGTATGTCAGATATTTGACTAGTGTATAAATGTGAAGAGGAACATATATGGAATTCCTTAAACTAAATATAGCGTGCATAACATTCGGTGTGCTAAATATCTAAGTCGGCAATGAGTTGATTTGGCAGTTTCAAGCAGCACACGAGTGTGAACTGTATACACACACGTATAGACTTTAACAGATGGACGCTCTCATACATTCCTTTGCTTTTGAAATGAGTTTGCTGCAGTAAATGTATGTGTATTTAGTTTTTATTTCAGTCTGGTATATACATCATATTTTCAACACAATGTGTCATACATATAAACAAATATAAGAACATTAGCTTTTATTTTAACGAAACATAACAATCATAACAACAGGGAGCCATAACAGTTGAATTAATGTAATAAATAATGTAAATTTACTATTTGCCAACAAAGGATTCCAACTGAAAGGACCGCTATACATTTAGGGATAAATCGGACATTATCTGCAAATGATTTCATTGTAAATATTTCCCAAATAGTTATGTTGTACAATATCTAATGAGAGCCATCAGTCAGTTACTGCCCCATGCATACTCTTTAAACATGTGTAGGTCCTCTTAAGTTGTTTCCTACAGTATATCCAATTGGTAAACAATTTGTAATTTGTTGTTTTCGTTGTAAATATTTCCCAAATAGTTATCTTGTACAATATCTAATTATATATACAGTTGGAAGGAACACACATGTAGCAAACACACCAATCTGTTTCCGCTTATTAGCTTGTATTTACTTACTGTTGTAACATGTGTTATATTTGCTTACAGAAGTGTAGCATGTATACGTTTTACCATAACATTCTTTAAAATAATTGTTAATATGTATTTAATAAACCAAATTGTGTTTGTTATAAAATCTACAGATTTTCTATTGAAATCCAACATCAATATGTTTGCACCCACTGCTTCTATACTGAATATATAAATTCGATAATACAATGAAACAAACATTTAACTCATATTTATGTTTGCACGTTTTGTTCCTAGCCACTGCCTATTGAAATGGTTTCAACGTAAGCGTGTTCAGACTCAAACCGTTAGTGACATCATTTATTTATGACGTCGCCTAAACGCGACATTCTAGTGTAGTTTAGCGCCTGGCCGTTTTCAGTCTAAAATAAAAAGATAATTTGTTTAAGGGACTGATCGAAATATAGTTCACTCTATAGGGAACTGTTGCCACTATTGTAAGATAGCAGATCTTAATTTGTCATTATTTTGAAATTTTGGATTACGTTGGTAATTGTTTGGTTAGCATTGTCGTCAATGAACATTGGCCTGTCAGCCAACTCATGATTGTCGAAATGGGGGACTAGGCATGGAGCTAGCACATTGTCACTGTATATTTGGCCTGTCAGATTACCATCAAGAACGTGCAAGTCCAACTTACAGTCAAAGGCAAAACATCCCCAGACAGTTACACCCCACCTCCAAAAGCAGTTGTGCCCAAAATGGGGTTGTCCTGAAATGAAGTGTTTCGTTGGCGCTAAACCCTTGCCTGACCGTCGATAGGGCGTATCATAAAACGACTTTCATAAGACCAGTCTCCATGTGCGATTAGTCTACCACAAATGTCCATGTAACCAGTCAAATCGAGCATGGCGATGAGCTAATGTCAAGTAAAGTCAAATGTGGACGTTATATGGGTCGTCGCGCTTGCAATCCCTGATTGTTTAGGCGTCTGATTACAGTACGCGTGCTAATGTGGCCCCAAACGCTAAATTACCACGAAGTGCACAATCTGTACTGAACGGCCGTTACCGCGCCCGTCTGGATATGAGCCGGTCCTCTCGCGGCGTCGTTTTGCTTGGTCTACCTGCACGTGGAGGTCAGTAACATTCCCCGTTTGACGAACACGCTGCATCAGTCGTACAATAATGGAATAGTTAACCTAGTCTGCCACCCTTATATGCCTAAAACAACCGTTGTATCTGCCAACAGCTTTCCACATTTCTAGTATGGTTAATTTTCGCCGCACGATACCCAGTCAATAGAAAATGAAAACTCTACATAACAAAGCTTTCGTTCGCAAACACAAATATTAGTACTTTACGTGACACTTACACACCCTGCCATATAAACATAAATAAAAGTTGATCATTAACCTGTTTCACAAGTAAGTACATGTATGTGTTTACAGGTAACGAAAACAGAAAATCGATTTAAAATAGGTTCATTATTAAAAAAGATAGTATTGAAACAAGTCAGGTGGTGCCTATCTTTTGTCGGAGTGTATACATAGAAAGCTAATATTGTCTAGTGTCGTCAAAACCATTTCCCTGTTATATTAACCAACACTAGATATACCAGTGGATGTGGCCCGCCGTAGCTGAGCTGTTATGATTATTTATATTAACTCACTTGAAATCATTGCGCTATCTTCAATTCCCTATCCGAATACTGTCATGTGAGTAAGCCATCCAGCTGGTTTGCAGAAGGTTGGAGGTTCCACCCGGGTGCTTGTCTGACATACTGCTCGGAATGAGACTCAGTGTATTCCTCCACCAATAACAGCCCAAGAATCGCGGCGGAATAAAACTAGTTATTCAATCCTGATGACCTACTTTGACAGATGTATGAAAACCATTTTTAGTAAAATTATACAGTCGTATGATTAGAATTGTGTTTCCAATATAACAAATTTTCAAATGGTACTGAACGGAATTAGCATAACGAATTTTGTAATCGCCATTGTTCTTCGTCGTCAGTCTTCCTCATATGCTATTGTCAAAATACTTCATAATAATTATTGCGCTTAAGTTTGTTTCTCTAATCTGAACGTGGACTATATTACTTCTAAACCTATTCATCCACAGCGTTCAAAGAGAGGGTAGTAATTTTGACCTCTGTTTATTACCAGAAAAGTAGCTTAGCTTTCAGTAAGCATATTGTAAAATGAATGTGATTTATTACAGTAAGTATGGGGAAATAGCTATAAAATTAATGGGATTTATTACATTAAGTATGGAGAAATATATGTAAAATTAATGGGATTTATTACATTAAGTATGGAGAAATAGATGTAAAATTAATGGGATTTATTACATTAAGTATGGAGAAATAGCTGTAAATTCATGGGATTTATTACAGCAAGTATGGAGATATAGATGTAAAATTAATGGAATTTATTACAGTAAGTATGGAGAAATAGCTGTAAAATTAATGTGATTTATTACATTAAGTATGGAGAAATATATGTAAAATTAATGGGATTTAGTACAGTAAGTATGGAGAAATAGCTGTAAAATGAATGGGATTTATTACAGTAAGTATGGAGATATAGATGTAAAATTAATGGGATTTATTACAGTAAGTATGGAGATATAGCTGTAAAATTAATGGGATTTACTACAGTAAGTATGTAGATATAGCTGTAAAATTAATGTGATTTATTACAGTAAGTATGGGGAAATATATGTAAAATTAATGGAATTTATTACAGTAACTATGGAGATATAGATGTTAAATTAATGGGATTTATTACAGTAAGTATGGAGATATAGATGTAAAATGAATGCGATTTATTACAGTAAGTATGGAGATATAGATGTAAAATTAATGGGATTTATTACAGTAAGTATGGAGATATAGCTGTAAAATTAATGGGATTTACTACAGTAAGTATGGAGATATAGCTGTACAATTAATGGGATTTATTAGAGTAAGTATGGGGAAATATATATATAATTAATGGGATTTATTACAGTAAGTATGGAGAAATGGCTGTAAAATTAATGGGATTTATTACAGTAAGTATGGGGAAATATATGTAAAATTAATGGGATTTATTACAGTAAGTATGGAGAAATGGATGTAAATTAATGGGATTTATCACTGTAAGTATGGAGAAATAGCAGTAAAATTAATGGGATTTATTACTGTAAGTATGGAGAAATAGCTGTAAAATTAATGGGATTTATTACAGTAAGGATGGAGAAATAGATGTAAATTCTACTGTTGTATGATTGTAATTTGTTTTCGGAAATAACTAGTTTAGGGTTAAAAGGAATTAGCTTACAAAGTCCTGTAATCGCCATGTTCTAATTATTGCGTTTTAGTTTGAGTCTCTAATCTGGACATGGAATAAATTACTTCTTATACGATTCGTCCATAGTCATAGGTGAGTGCAGAAACTTAGAGAGGGCAGTAATTTAGATTTCTGTTTATAACAATAACATGAGTTTAACTTTCCGTTAGCATATAATGAAATTAATGTGGTGTATTACAGTAATTATTGAGAAATATGAAACTTAGTTGCAATGGGCGGTTGTGGTTGGAGTTTGAAGGCATGATCGACAGTAAACTACTGTAATAGCTTCCAATGCAATCGGGATATACTCATTCTTGTCGACGTATATCAATACTAGCTTCATCTATCAGCCTCAATATTTAACGAACATGCTCATAATACCAACAATTATGTTAGTGTAGACACTATACTTATTAATACATCTACATTGAACACACGTGATGTGCTGAGATAAGTGTGCATTTCTGATTGCTTACAGTGTATATAATAATCACACATTGTATATGACCAGCCAGTAATATGACAGGAAATGTTGCAAGTGCTAACTATTTGCAAACTTGAGTGGTTACGGTCATTGGCTACACATCACGTGTCACTCACCGCTGTTCGAATCCCAAATGGAAGCTCAACCTAATTCGTTTAATTTGAAATAAAATTAACTACCAGCTAGTTAAATAATGGTTACCGATACCCTACTAGCATGGCGCCTGGCAAACAAGCATAGGATTCGGGATGTACTGGTGTTCCTAAAAAGAGGTGTCTCATAAGTCAGAAATGGCGTGCCCATTAAATAGGGGTGACACTATAATAAACAAACACTTTCCTTTTTATACACACAGATGATGTGCTCACATCAGGTAGTTATATAGTGTATTGGATTACATAAATATCTATTCCTTATCGTGCATTTTCTTGTTACTAGATTACTCTTAGATTCACTTCATTAGGAATAGTACTAAATACTTATTTAAGCATGTATATATATGTTATACCATACGTGAGTACAGTGACCATCATAATAAACACCGGATCCGATCCATTACATGTGTGTGAATCACTTGCATACTTAGCTCCCTTTGCCTAAAGACACCATCTGCACACGTGTAAGTATATTTTATTTCTGATTATATTTGATTGTAGTATGTACAGTATATATTTGTCAACACGTAAACCCCCAGCTTGCATGATATAGATCAAGGTGAAATGTGGATATACCACAACATAGTCTCATAAATAAGCGGATAAAGCGAATGTTTTCATGAAACCAGTTATCTAAAAATGTATATGATAATTAATATAATGATCTGATATGTCTAACAGTTTGAAGATGCACAGCCGCATACCTGCTTGAGAACGACCACATGAATGTGGAATATGCAATACGGCTTTTAGCCGATATGACAGTTTGAAGGTGCACAGTCGCATACATACTTGAGAACGACAAACTGAGTGTGGAATATGTAATACGGCTTTTAGCCTGTCTGATAGTTTGAAGATACACAGTCGCATACATACTTGAGGTCGACAAACTGAGTGTGGAATATGTAATACGGCTTTTAGCCGGTCTGATATTTTGAAGATGCACAGTCGCATACACGCTCGAGAATGACCATATGAGTGTGGAATATGCAATACGGCTTTTAGCCGATATGACAGTTTGAAGGTGCACAGTCGCATACATACTTGAGAACGACAAACTGAGTGTGGAATATGTAATACGGCTTTTAGCCTGTCCTGATAGTTTGAAGATACACCGTCGCATACATACTTATGTCGACAAACTGAGTGTGGAATAGGTAAGTACGGCTTTTAGGCGGTCTGATATTTTGAAGATTCACAGCTCGCTGACCGCTCGAGAATGACCCTATGGATGTGAATATGCCAATCTGCTTTAGCCCTGTATGACAGTTTGAAGGTGCACAGTCGCATACATACTTGAGAACGACAAACTGAGTGTGGAATATGTAATACGGCTTTTAGCCTGTCTGATAGTTTGAAGATACACAGTCGCATACATACTTGAGGTCGACAAACTGAGTGTGGAATATGTAATACGGCTTTTAGCCGGTCTGATATTTTGAAGATGCACAGTCGAATACACGCTCGAGAACGACCATATGAGTGTGGAATATGTAATACGGCTTTTACCCGGTCTGACAGTTTGAAGGTACACAGTCGCAGACATACTGGAGAGCGACCAACAACTGAGTGTAGAATATGTAATACAGCGTTTAGCCGGTCTGACAGTTTGAAGGAGCACATTCTCAAATATTCTAGAGAACGATTACGTGAGTGTGAATTATATAATAATCCAGATTAATGAGTGTAAAACAGCACATGGTCACATCCTCGAAGAACGACCACACTAATGTGCATGTATGTCAGATAGTTGACAAGTGTATACATTTGAAGAGGGACATGTATGATATGCCGTAGGACTTCCTGTATAGTGGTAAATCAATAAGAAGGCTATCAGTGGCTATGTCAGTTTGAAACAGCGCATGATCACATCAGTGGGATATTTGTACAGACACGTATATACTGGCTAGCGATTTAAAGATGGAGGTGCTCATACAATCCTTTGCACTTGGAAATGTATGTGCAGGAAATGAATATACAGTAAATACCCTCTATGCGACCGCCCCGATTTCGAGACCGGAATATTTCACTAGATATGTCAATGGTCGTTGACCCCGACAACAAGACCACCCCGTTATTCCGTAATACGACCAGTTAATTCGATGATAATGATTGAGCTTATTTACCCTCGACTCCGGCGAACCATATGGGTGAGCGTACTAAGAAATTTAGTTAACACTCCTATGTTATAAAGTAAGGTGATTAAGTTGTGTGTGTTAATAATACAATGTGAATGCTCAACCCGGCCATAGATTAGGCTACAACCACCAAAATGTATATGTTCAGTAAAGGAGTCACTCTATACTGTCTCACATGTCATATTCGTAAATGTATGAATATGTTTGATGTATTATATTATTTGCATGCTCAGCCCGGCCATGGATTAGGCTACAAGCACCAACATATATAGAATCGGTACAGGAGTCATGCTGTACTAACACGCATCTTAATTCTATAGTGTGTGAATTAGATGAGTAATGTTATTTGATAACTCAGTCCGACCATAACTTAGGCTACAAGCATCAACATACATAGGGTCTGTTTAGGAGGTTCTAAACTATCCTCGTATCTCTTGTAATTATATATCATTTCCATGTTCGCTAATCTCTATGTCCTCGCACGCGACGCGCGACCAATTCTCGACCCGATTTATTATGTTTCTCGCCGTTTATATGTCTTTTTTATGGTTCAAACAGTCACAAATCTCCAAAAACGGTCATCAGAAACAGTTTAATGTTTGAATGTTTTCGGCCAGATCCAGCGTTTGTAAGGATGTTTTTCATTGTTAGAAAAACTATCCGTTGTTTGGTCCTAGCTCGAATTGTTTACTGATTGGTTGATTTACTATCCGTTATTAAAGCCTAGCTCACAGCAAATTTGTGACTGCAAGAACCTGTACTCATGTTAATAATACAATTTCATATCAGTTCAAGAGGCTATATATAACCATAACATTCTGTAGATATATAATGTTTGGTTCTATAATTCTATGTTAGAATTCTAAATGTGTGTGCCCATATGATCTGTCTGCTGATGTTTCTCAACAGCCAAATATGTGGTCTGAAGATACTTTGCACACAAATATAAGCACTTCAGACACTTTCACTGAACCCAGGATACAATGTGCTCCATTTATATATTTACAAGGGTTCAGTGTACACAGTAAAATAGTAAAAATAAAGATGCATATAATGTACAAAAGTTGGAGTCTTTATGACATATTAGGCTACTAGAGCAGATTACCATGTCCCATTCCCAAATATAGGTTGAAGGTGAAAGCCTCGTGAACTTTTAAAGTTAAAAGTCTCTCTGTCTGGGCGGTACAATAAACAAATGGTACTAAAACATAGTGCTTCCATATCCGCAGAAAATAGTCTGTATATATAATATATACAAACGGTTTCCTTTCAGGGCCACGTTAAAACTAACATTATAACATAAACATAGATATATAATTTTATTTAAAACATTCGATGGTAACGCACATAGCAGATTATTTAAGATACTGATTGTTTTCGTATTTCCTGATAATATACATATAATTGAGGTCGCATCAGGTTGGAGGGTGAACAGCCTAGGATAGATCTATTTGGTGTTCAGAGTGTGCAATTGGTGTGCAATTGGACATACTGCTTAATGACATGTTTAGATTCTACCACCTGATTACTTGTTGTTATACCCAGGGAGCTATATATGTACATTTAGAACATTGGCATGAATGCTTTACACAAATCATGCATGTGTTGGTACAAAAAGGCTTATAGTTTACTAAGCTGAACATGTGCATGGGTTTAGGCCACATTCATTGTAAAAGATAAGAATTGATCTTTTACTGTCCACTACTAAATGTGTGGACTTATTACAGGTATCGCTTAGTCTTTTAAGAATTTTTGATGAGGATCTTAAGTCATATAGATATATCAGCTATCCCCGTCACTAAATTGTATTTAGAGTAAATGACTGTATTGGGATAGCATAAGTTGGAAAGACAGATTGAAATAAACAGATAGAAGGAAGAAGTAATTCCATGGGCACGTGTCCATCAGAGTATTGATGGCTAATAGTGTGCCCTGTATATTTCACAAGATCCTCCTACATTAATATTGTAAAAGTTAAATTTATCATGCACATATTCAGGTATATATTGTGTCATGATCAACCTGGGAGAGTAATCCTTGCACTCCCATGTTATCATGGACACATATCCTACTAATAAAAAGATAGACTAGAACAATTATGATTTCATGATAGCTTTATCCCTGGGTATGTATCATTATGATTTTAACTGCTGTTCTATATAGATAGTAAGTGTACTTTATTGAATCCTTCACAGATGATAGAAATAAATGTTATAATATCGAGCTTACTCCCGCAAGACCAAAAAGGAAGCCACATGGCTATATTTGTCTGTCTGCAAGATTGGCTCACATTAGAAAATTTAAGTAATTAGGGTAGACCTAGGTTGCCCAGAGACTGAATTATTCCAGCATTGAGGCAATGAGCGGGATCACTAACAGTAAGTGTCCGGGATGTCCGGAACACCCCAGTCACCCGCTAACCTTGCTCAGGTTGTCGAGTGTCTGCAGTGCTCATTACCTCGAATAAACCAAGAGGATTTGAAGAAAACAATCTCTACAAACCCAGCAATCCAATAGACAAGGATGTATAATAAGAATATATTGACGACGTATGTACAGTCTGCCCAAATTGCTTAATACTATTATTATTTATTAAGTATGATTAGTGTTTAGTTATTTATTATTTATTTAATAAGAGAGTACTCCTTTGTTGTGTATATAACGAGTTATTTACAAAGAGAAGACAATGTAATAGCATAGTTGTCGCAGTTGTAGTGTAGTCGCCGACTTAGACTGGCAGTATGGTCAACCCATACAAGCTGAGGTCGATAATTTGTTTTCCAGTAATCCATAAGGCTATGGATTTGCTGTGTGATACACAAGAATTACAGAGAGATGAAATGTCAAGAAGTGATTGATGTAACCATTGAACAGCATGTTTCGCAATCCAGCAAAATAACAAACTATAATAATTATAAATATGTTCATAACTAATTGTGTGACATGCTGTTAACTCAGAATGATGGAATACTGTAACTTAATTGTATTAGCATCATATATGAGAACCTGTGTATATTTGATCATAAGACCATAAATAGCCCCAAAGCATGTCTACCTAGCCTAGATTTCCTGGACAAATTATCACATTTATAAGGAATATTAAATATGTTTTTTCAAACACTGACATGTTCTTGACTTAACAGGATCAGATATTAATACATGTTTTGGCTATTACCAAAATGTAGAGCCTTATGCTATGACATATAAGAAATGGCCAATTGAAGCTAATTTGGACATATTTTGGTCATTTACACTATCAAATGAGTGATTGGCAGGAGAAAAAGACTTCTGCTTATTAAATATTACTTTGCAAAGCCAGATAACCATTCCATAATAAGGTTGGAGCAATATATAGAACAATTTTCTTTTTGAAAATTTCACATCACAATTGGACATATGTGGATAATATAGTCGGGTTAGCCTTAAAGCATGCTCACATAACCTAGATTTTCTGAACAATTATGTGATGTAACTAGAAGATTTATACATTTCTACAAACATTGATCTTTTATTGACTCATGATGATCAAAAAATATATCTAGTTTCTTAATAACTAAAAAGCATGCTTACATAACCTGGATTTTCTAGATAATTATTTGATATATCAAGATCATTGAAACATTTCTACAAAGGTTTATATCGTCGCTACCGGTTATCCATGTGAGCATGGCTTCCTGAGATTAGTCATTTTAGATGTGTCGAAGATGTTTGGAGGATAGTGCAATGATACAGACAGTGGCCCATTCCAGGGACTCCTCCTCTTCGTTTACGTTTACGATGTAAAGCACCGACACGAGAACTCTTTCAAGTCCATCTGAAAGACTGTTATTTGTATTAGGGTCAGACATAGGCTCGTACCTGCTAATCCTGCATTATCAGTAAATTAACATAATAGTTGACCAGTAGGTAGTTGTGTCTTCAACAACGACAACAACAAGCCGTAAGTATTAGTTAATTTAATTGTCCGTACAAAGTTATCCCCGTACATTATCGCATGTTTCCTTACATTGTTGGTATTATACACTGAGCCGCAGTGGCCGAGTTGTCTAACGCGCCGTTGATGGAACAGGCCTTTCACTGATATCATCATTGCACAAGGTTTGCTCCATATCGGGGACAAGAGATAAATGATTATATATCGGATAAAGCGGTCAGAGTTCCTATTATTTCCCAGGAAATGCGATTGTTCCACTCCCCGCCTCAGCAGAATGACCTCCCAACAATAATCAGAAAATGAATGATGTGCAGTGGGAATAATAAAGAATACTATTTAGACGGTACGGTACGGAGAATAGACCCCGAAGAGTTGGATACATTTCCACACTAAAATATTATCACTTATGTCCCTTAGTAAAAATATGCCGTTTGTACTCAACAAAAATGGCCAATGGGACAATTTATTAATAGGTAATTATACTAGTCCCCAAATGCATCTATGCGGTGGCGACTTTGAAGAACATTGGATAGTTAGTTGGGTAATTATTTGTTTGTATATATACATTGCAATACCTTCTATTTGTGGTTCAACGGCAGATTCGGACTGAGCTTATTCGGACCAGATCAGTTGTTTATTCTGACTGCTCACACCGTTAACGATATCTAGAGGCAGTAAACGAAATATATAATGGGCAGTAATCTTGAAACAATTGGGAGTAATATGGACATTAGGGTTAGTATTACATTTGATCTTCAATTGAAGAGTATTCTAATTTTCAGCTTTAGGTCAGACGGTGTTATTGATATATTGGTTTGGGATTGGTTGAAAAAGTGTAGGGAAGCCCTTAAGAGTTATTGATACATGAACTGATTGGCTGAGTAGGTATTGTCACAAATATTGAAAATGACTTCTAAATATTAAAATACAATATATGAGCTGCATTTTGGAATATTTAAAAATATTTGCAGACTATTTGGTGACAAATAAACAGCATATTATAAATGCAGGTGTCAGTGCAACATTCACCACCAAATTACCTTCAGAGTAGGGGGTGGGTGCCTTTAGTGGGAAATATAAAAAAACGCAATTGGTCAACCCCATTGAAATTTGACATTTTCCTGTGGCTCAAAGGCCATTCTGTTGAAAATTACTCTCTTTTGTGCCAAACTATTTTTGGGGGAAATCTAATGGCACTGTGTGTTATAATGGTGGCCTATGGAAATTGCAATAGCGGTGTCTGACCTAAAGGACAATGTAAAGAATGATGTTATTTGAAAAGTACTACACACCAAAATGCTGCCTGGGAGAGGCTTATTTTCAATGTATAGCTTGATTAACTGCCCGGCAATATGATTTGAATGTGTGAATGCTGGAAACAATAGGTAGCTATGCAATATGAGCCCAGACAGGGTGTTACATAACATAGTTCTGAGGTGTTTATGTATTGTTTACAATGAAGATTAGTCCTTATTCTCTGTGATACAAAGACTGTGCTGAGATAATTGCAACATCTGAATCACATATACTAGTTTATCAAGTTGGGAATTACTTCATGGTGTACATTAAGAACCATTTTAAGCTTAAATAATAATTCAAAGGGGTTCCTAATACATACAACAGTAGGGTCTGGAGAAATGCAGTTTTTTCACATAACGCGAGTCAATAAATGGCTTCAGCGACATATGTCGCAAATTCTGCCACCTAGGTTCCATGTGCGCTTCTTAAAATTTGTCGGTTTCCTTCGCAGTACTTATTGTGGTGCAATTTTCCAGGGAGCTTTCATTCTAATTACTGTTGAAAAGAATTACTATGCTGTTCAGACCTACAACATTGGATTTGATTTATTGAAACTTCACTAAAGATGCCTATTATGGCACAATAAGCCCAATGTGAATGCAGTTAAACAATGAAAGTGGTCATTTTACATTGCCTGATATAAAATGAACCCAAAAAATGATAAATAATTCATTGTACTGAGTAAATAATGGCATATAGGAACCTATAAGCAGGCTGGTATGTTCAAATTACCTCCCTTTATTAATGTTAATACTTTATAATTGATATCTCTGTCCTTCAGTGTGAGTATTTTATGGTTAAAATTGCTTTTTTCATTAGGAAATAGTGTTGTTTAATTGAAACAAGCTTGCAATTGGTTCCAGTAGCTATCAAGGGCCTCACAATAAGATTTTCAGTAAAATATATGGCACAAAGAGGCATATTCATTGCTTTGAGTGGTTATATTTCAGTAATTTATAAATATTTGCAACAAACTTCACCTCCCTAAGATGAAATGTCATATTTCAAGAGGCAATGCACAGGTGTAGTCCTCTCACAGTGCTTGTTCTAGACACACTAGCTGAGGTTAAATGCATATTGTAGTTACTTTTCTGCCATTTCTTACTGTCATGTGACCTACAGTAAGCTGCCTGACCCACTCAGCATTTGTAATGACCATCATTTGCCATGTTTGTTGTCTTCCTTTTTGCCTGTGTGACATTTTTTGTGCTCCATGCAAATAAGTATTTCCTTTCAGTAGCTTCCTGGTGCAAGATTTAGTTCCATTCTTCAAAAAACCCTTGTTTTGCAGGGGGTGGGGTAAAATAATTGTCTCTAATCACCACAATGTCCTATCTAATACTATAAATGTGGTATGTCTGTCTCATGCAGACATTATTTCATATATTCATGAGAAATATTACACTGTTAGTGTAAAGATTAATATGTGACGACATTATAAATGTCTTATTTAGAGTTCTATGGCAAAAATGGCCAACAGTCTATGTTAAGCACACTGCATAGTGTCCCATTTGAAGGCATGTGCTGTGCAATGGTGATGTGGAAGACATAAGAAAGTCATATTTATGTGCAGAAATGTTTATTGTAATGGTATATATCTTTTATATTAAATGAAATGCCAAAATAAATTGTCTTTAAAGTGTACTGCTACCTGTTTTGTGGGATTACTGCCTCTATCCCTAAACAAGTACGTTTTCTTTCTGATCAGATTTTTATTGTGGCATATACGACAACATATTCTCATAACTACGTGGATATACCACAACATATTCTCATAACTACCCAGATATACCACAACATATTCTCATAACTACGCGGATATACCACAACATATTCTCATAACTACCCAGATATACCACAACATATTCTCATAACTACACAGATATACCACAACATATTCTCATACCTACGTGAATATACCACAACATATTCTCATAATACCCAGATATACCACAACATATTCTCATACCTACCCAGATATACCACAACATATTCTCATAACTACGCGGATATACCACAACATATTCGACCATATGAATGTGAAATATGTAATAAAGCGTTTAGCCATTCTGGATATTTGAAGCTGCACATGCGCATTCATACTGGGGAACGGCCATATGAGTGTGAAATATGTAATAAGACTTTTACCCAATATGCATCTTTAAAGAAGCACATGCTCATACATACTGGAGAACAACCATATGAGTGTAAACTATGTAATAAAACGTTTAGCCATTCCAGTAGTTTGAAGATGCACATGATGAAGCATACTGGAGAACGTACACATAAGTGTGAAATATGTAATACGGCTTTTAGCCAGTCTGGCAATTTAAAGCAACATATGCTTGTGCATACCGGAGAACGTCCACACGAGTGTGAAATATGTAATAAGACGTTTAGCCAGTTTGGTACTTTAAAGCATCATAAGCTTATGCATACTGGAGAACGTCCACATGAGTGTGAAATATGTAATAAGACATTTAACCAGTCTGGTACTTTAAAGCAACATATGCTTGTGCATACTTGAGAACGTCCACGTGAGGGTGAAATATGTAATAAAGCATTTCGCCAATCTCAAACTTTAAAGAGGCATATGCTCATTCATACTGGGGAACGACCGTATCGGTGTGAAACATGTAATAAAGCGTTTATCCATTCCGGAAGTTTGAAGCTGCACATGCTCAATCATACTGGTTAACAACAATGTGAGTGTGGAATATGTAAGACGGATATTAGCCTGTCTGACAGTTTCAAGGTGCACAGTCGCATACATACTGGAGAGCGAACAACAACTGAGTGTGGAATATGTAATACGGAGTTTAGCCTGTCTGACAGTTTGAAGGAGCACATGCTCAAATATTCTAGAGAACGATTACGTGAATGTGAATTATATAACAATTCAGATTAATGAGTGTAAAACAGCACATGGTCACATCCTCGAAGAACGACCACACTAATGTGCATGTATGTCAGATAGTTGACAAGTGTATACATTTGAAGAGGGACATGCATGATATGCCGGACAACTTCCACTAGAGTGATAAATCACTAAGAAGGCTATCAGTGGCTATGTCAGTTTGAAACAGCGCATGATCACATCAGTGGGATATTTGTACAAACACGTATATACTGGCTAGCGATTTAAAGATGGGGGTGCTCATACATTCCTTTGCACTTGGAAATGTGTGTGAAGGAAATGTATATATATATTTAATCTTTATTTCATGACCATAGAACATTATATCACAGCATGCAGTAAATGTAGATAACGTTTGCCATTTTGCTCCTCTGCTATTTTGTTCTTGGTTTCTGTCCATACACTGAGGCGAACATTTAGAATACTACAATATAGTTTGTACATTGAAGATGCCATGAAACCTGTCCGATCTCGCAATAACACGGGCAGTCTGTACATTAAGCTAAGTACTTTGTATGTGGATTGCATTTACAGTACCTAGTATTGATGTTGTATATTATCTATTCAGTTAAAATATAAGAAACACATCAATTTACACACTGTACGAGATGGGAAACATTTAATCTTATAGTAAATATTTCTGTTATACATTATCAATGCAGTTATGTCATTGCAAACGCATACATCTATTGTACTTATTTGCTAGTATTTACTGTTGTCATGTGTGCTGTATTTGCTTGTATATAGATGTTGTATGATTTACATTCATTTAATTAGAATAACTTATTTGTGTAACGACGACTATAAAAACAATAAGAACTTACATACTAGTATGTACAATTAATATTATAATGTGTGTAATAAAGCGAATTGTGTTCATTAAACCATGTTGAATTTGTTATTGAAGTCCAACACAAACTGTCTGCACCCGTTGTTAGTACATTTCTTTATGCACGTTGTTTGTACATTGCTCTAAGCACGTTGTTTGTACATTGCTCTAAGCACGTTATTTGCACATTGCTCTAAGCATGTCGATTGTACATTGCTATAAGCACGTTATTTGCACATTGCTCTAAGCATGTCGATTGTACATTGCTATAAGCACGTTGTTTGTACATTGGTCTAAGCACGTTGTTTGCACATTGCTCTAAGCATGTCGTATGTACTTTGCTCTATGTACGTTGTTTGCAAATTGCTCTAAGCATGTCGCTTGTACATTGCTCTAAGCATGTCGATTGTACATTGCTCTAAGCACGTTATTTGTACATTGGTCTATACACGCTGCTTGTACATTGCATTGCTCTAAACACATTGTTTGTACATTGCTATTCGGACGCTGCTTGTACATTGCTCTAAGCACGTTGTTTGTACATTGCTCTAAGCACATTGTTGTACATTGTTCTAAGCACATTGTTTGTACATTGCTCTAAGCACATTGTTTGTACATTGCTATACGGACGCTGCTTGTACATTGCTCTAAGCACGTTGTTTGTACATTGCTGTACGGACGCTGCTTGTACATTGCATTGCTCTAAGCACGTTGTTTGTACTTTGCTATACGGACGCTGCTTGTACATTGCTCTATTCACGTTATACAGGCAGTGTAACAAAAATGATCAATTCCCTGAACTGGCAAACACTTGAATATCGACGAATACAACCATCAGTAAAATACCTATATAAAATCAAAATAAATTGTGTATGAGCCGACCAAAACCACCTAACAGATACAAGGAACCTGATCTACTTAATTCCTCAGTCCCGAACCCAATACCATATAAACTCTTCCCCCCCAAACTAATACTTCTCTTGAATGGCCTCCCCTACTATGTACAGTCCAGACCCAGCTTAAACGTTTTTTGCTGAGCGGTTGGTCACGGTACCACTAATGTAGCATGATGTCTGTTTTTAACCTTGGTATGTAGTTCTTTTAACACTTTCTATCTCACTAATTGAAATTTTTAGCCACTGTCCCAGACAAGCGCCTCCCTGTCATATTAGCGTCTGAGTGTTGGGAGTACTATGTAGAACTAGAATGTAGAACTTAAGCAGCCAGTTTCCATATTCCTAATATGTTGTTTTATTATGCATTTGAACTCTATGAAGCAGCCACAAATAAATTATCAACAACAAAACATGATAGTGGGTATTGCTCGTAAAATAAAACACAACTGGCGACACATATATTGTTCCACCATTTACCGTATCTGGCGTCGCATATATTGTTCTACCATCTACCGTATCTGGCGTCGCATATATTGTTCTACTATCTACCGTATCTGGCGACGTATATATTGTTCTACCAAATACCATATCGGGCGACGTATATATTGTTCTACCAAATACCATATCGGGCGACGTATATATTGTTCTACCAAATACCGTATCGGGCGACGTATACATTGTTCTACCATCTACGGTATCTGGCGACGTATATATTGTTCTACCATCTACCTTATCTGGCGACGTATATATTGTTCTACCATCTACCGTATCTGGCGACGTATATACCCTAAGTTATACGATATGAGGTGAATATCCCATTCGTTGAACATGGCAGCTCACGATGATGATGATGATGTGGTCAGTATGACCGAATTATGACTTATATAATATGCGGTATTAATGGCCAATAACTATTTGAAAATTGCATTTATGGCATGTAAATATTTAATATGTTGTTTACTTCCAGGAGATGAAACACGATGTTTACAGATCTAGATGAGTTCATTTATTTAAATATTTGTGCTATGAACATATTCATGTTCGTCCATTTCGGATCGTCAATTCAATATTCACTAGAAAAACAGTCGAGGAAATATCATCGGTTCCCATATTTAATTAAGGAACTCTTCATATACGATCATTATTTTCAAAATGTGAACTCGATGTTAAAAAGATGTTATGCTGTATAAGAACTTATCAACCTTGTCAAATCATATGTATATAGTGCGAATAAAGGATGTATTAACATAATCTATGGATTCTCACAATGTCTAGAAGTATAATGCAGGACATCACCATTCAAGTACGGCCACATGAGTGTGAAACATGTAGAAAGTCATTCTAGCCATTTAAAGCAGCATATGCTCATACATACTGGAGAACGACCGTATGTGTGTGAAATATGTAATAAAGCTTTCAGTCAGTCTGGAACGTTAAAGCCACATATGCTCATACATACTGGAGAACGACCGTATGTGTGTGAAATATGTAATAAGGCTTTCAGTCAGTCTACCATTTAAAGCAGCATATGCTCATACATACTGGAGAACGACCGTATGTGTGTGAAATATGTAATAAAGCTTTCAGTCAGTCTGGAACTTTAAAGCCACATATGCTCATACATACTGGAGAACGACCGTATGTGTGTGAAATATGTAATAAGGCTTTCAGTCAGTCTATCCATTTAAAGCAGCATATGCTCATACATACCGGTGAACGACCGTATGAGTGTAAAATATGTAATAAAGCGTTCAGTCAATCTGGAACTTTAAAGCAACATATGCTCATACATACTGGAGAACGACCACATGGGTGTGAACTATGCAATAAGGCTTTCAGTCATTCTAGCCATTTAAAGCGGCATATGCTCATACATACTGGAGAACGACCACATGCGTGCGGAATGTGTAATAAAGCTTTCAGTCGGTCTGGATCATTGAAGCAACATATGCTCTTACATACCGGACAACAACCGCATGAGTGTGAAATATGTAATACGGCTTTCAGTCAGTCTAGCTATTTAAAGCAGCATATGCTCATGCATACTGTAGAACGACCACATGAGTGTGGAATGTGCAATAAGACTTTTATCAAGTCTGGAAATTTAAAGCAACATATGCAAATACATACTGGAGAACGTCCACATGAGTGTGAAATATGTAATAAAGCTTTCAGTCGGTCTAGCCATTTAATACGGCATATGCTCATACATACTGAAGAACGACCACATGCTTGTGGAATGTGTAATACAGCTTTCAGTCTGTCTGGAAATTTAAAGCAGCATATGCTCATACATACCGGAGATCGACAACATGCGTGTAGAATGTGTAATAAGGCCTTCAGTCGGCCTGGA
>CM026392.1:21773889-21882008 GCA_014843695.1 Archivesica marissinica | reverse complement strand
TGGTTGTCTTTGCGGACATGTTCGGTTTGGTTGTCTTTGCGAACATGTTCGGTTTGGTTGTCTTTGCGAACATGTTCGGTTTGGTTGTCTTTGCGAACATGTTCGGTTTGGTTGTCTTTGCGAACATGTTCGGTTTGGTTGTCTTTGCGGACATGTTCGGTTTGGTTGTCTTTGCGGACATGTTCGGTGTGGTTGTCTTTGCGGACATGTTCGGTTTGGTTGTCTTTGTGGACATGTTCGGTTTGGTTGTCTTTGCGGACATGTTCGGTTTGGTTGTCTTTGCGAACATGTTCGGTTTGGTTGTCTTTGCGAACATGTTCGGTTTGGTTGTCTTTGCGAACATGTTCGGTTTGGTTGTCTTTGCGGACATGTTCGGTGTGGTTGTCTTTGCGGACATGTTCGGTTTGGTTGTCTTTGCGGACATGTTCGGTTTGGTTGTCTTTGCGGACATGTTCGGTTTGGTTGTCTTTGCGGACATGTTCGGTTTGGTTGTCTTTGCGGACATGTTCGGTTTGGTTGTCTTTGCGGACATGTTCGGTTTGGTTGTCTTTGCGAACATGTTCGGTTTGGTTGTCTTTGCGAACATGTTCGGTTTGGTTGTCTTTGCGAACATGTTCGGTTTGGTTGTCTTTGCGAACATGTTCGGTTTGGTTGTCTTTGCGGACATGTTCGGTTTGGTTGTCTTTGCGGACATGTTCGGTTTGGTTGTCTTTGCGAACATGTTCGGTTTGGTTGTCTTTGCGGACATGTTCGGTTTGGTTGTCTTTGCGGACATGTTCGGTTTGGTTGTCTTTGCGAACATGTTCGGTTTGGTTGTCTTTGCGGACATGTTCGGTTTGGTTGTCTTTGCGGACATGTTCGGTTTGGTTGTCTTTGCGAACATGTTCGGTTTGGTTGTCTTTGCGAACATGTTCGGTTTGGTTGTCTTTGCGGACATGTTCGGTTTGGTTGTCTTTGCGAACATGTTCGGTTTGGTTGTCTTTGCGGACATGTTCGGTTTGGTTGTCTTTGCGGACATGTTCGGTTTGGTTGTCTTTGCGAACATGTTCGGTTTGGTTGTCTTTGCGAACATGTTCGGTTTGGTTGTCTTTGCGACATGTTCGGTTTGGTTGTCTTTGCGAACATGTTCGGTTTGGTTGTCTTTGCGACATGTTCGGTTTGGTTGTCTTTGCGGACATGTTCGGTTTGGTTGTCTTTGGACATGTTCGGTTTGGTTGTCTTTGCGAACATGTTCGGTTTGGTTGTCTTTGCGGACATGTTCGGTTTGGTTGTCTTTGCGAACATGTTCGGTTTGGTTGTCTTTGCGGACATGTTCGGTTTGGTTGTCTTTGCGGACATGTTCGGTTTGGTTGTCTTTGCGAACATGTTCGGTTTGGTTGTCTTTGCGAACATGTTCGGTTTGGTTGTCTTTGCGGACATGTTCGGTTTGGTTGTCTTTGCGAACATGTTCGGTTTGGTTGTCTTTGCGGACATGTTCGGTTTGGTTGTCTTTGCGAACATGTTCGGTTTGGTTGTCTTTGCGGACATGTTCGGTTTGGTTGTCTTTGCGGACATGTTCGGTTTGGTTGTCTTTGCGGACATGTTCGGTTTGGTTGTCTTTGCGAACATGTCGTTTGGTTGTCTTTGGGACATGTTCGGTTTGGTTGTCTTTGCGGACATGTTCGGTTTGGTTGTCTTTGCGAACATGTTCGGTTTGGTTGTCTTTGCGAACATGTTCGGTTGTTGTCTTTGCGACATGTTCGGTTTGGTTGTCTTTGCGGACATGTTCGGTTTGGTTGTCTTTGCGAACATGTTCGGTTTGGTTGTCTTTGCGAACATGTTCGGTTTGGTTGTCTTTGCGACATGTTCGGTTTGGTTGTCTTTGCGAACATGTTCGGTTTGGTTGTCTTTGCGGACATGTTCGGTTTGGTTGTCTTTGCGAACATGTTCGGTTTGGTTGTCTTTGCGAACATGTTCGGTTTGGTTGTCTTTGCGGACATGTTCGGTTTGGTTGTCTTTGCGAACATGTTCGGTTTGGTTGTCTTTGCGAACATGTTCGGTTTGGTTGTCTTTGCGGACATGTTCGGTTTGGTTGTCTTTGCGAACATGTTCGGTGTGGTTGTCTTTGTGGACATGTTCGGTTTGGTTGTCTTTGCGGACATGTTCGGTTTGGTTGTCTTTGCGGACATGTTCGGTTTGGTTGTCTTTGCGGACATGTTCGGTTTGGTTGTCTTTGCGAACATGTTCGGTTTGGTTGTCTTTGCGAACATGTTCGGTTTGGTTGTCTTTGCGAACATGTTCGGTTTGGTTGTCTTTGCGGACATGTTCGGTTTGGTTGTCTTTGCGGACATGTTCGGTTTGGTTGTCTTTGCGGACATGTTCGGTTTGGTTGTCTTTGCGGACATGTTCGGTTTGGTTGTCTTTGCGAACATGTTCGGTTTGGTTGTCTTTGCGAACATGTTCGGTTTGGTTGTCTTTGCGAACATGTTCGGTTTGGTTGTCTTTGCGAACATGTTCGGTTTGGTTGTCTTTGCGGACATGTTCGGTTTGGTTGTCTTTGCGGACATGTTCGGTTTGGTTGTCTTTGCGGACATGTTCGGTTTGGTTGTCTTTGTGGACATGTTCGGTTTGGTTGTCTTTGCGGACATGTTCGGTTTGGTTGTCTTTGTGGACATGTTCGGTTTGGTTGTCTTTGCGAACATGTTCGGTTTGGTTGTCTTTGCGGACATGTTCGGTTTGGTTGTCTTTGCGGACATGTTCGGTTTGGTTGTCTTTGCGAACATGTTCGGTTTGGTTGTCTTTGCGGACATGTTCGGTTTGGTTGTCTTTGCGAACATGTTCGGTTTGGTTGTCTTTGCGAACATGTTCGGTTTGGTTGTCTTTGCGGACATGTTCGGTTTGGTTGTCTTTGCGGACATGTTCGGTTTGGTTGTCTTTGCGAACATGTTCGGTTTGGTTGTCTTTGCGAACATGTTCGGTTTGGTTGTCTTTGCGGACATGTTCGGTTTGGTTGTCTTTGCGAACATGTTCGGTTTGGTTGTCTTTGCGGACATGTTCGGTTTGGTTGTCTTTGGGACATGTTCGGTTTGGTTGTCTTTGCGAACATGTTCGGTTTGGTTGTCTTTGCGGACATGTTCGGTTTGGTTGTCTTTGCGAACATGTTCGGTTTGGTTGTCTTTGCGGACATGTTCGGTTTGGTTGTCTTTGCGGACATGTTCGGTTTGGTTGTCTTTGCGAACATGTTCGGTTTGGTTGTCTTTGCGAACATGTTTGGTTTGGTTGTCTTTGCGGACATGTTCGGTTTGGTTGTCTTTGCGAACATGTTCGGTTTGGTTGTCTTTGCGGACATGTTCGGTTTGGTTGTCTTTGCGAACATGTTCGGTTTGGTTGTCTTTGCGGACATGTTCGGTTTGGTTGTCTTTGCGGACATGTTCGGTTTGGTTGTCTTTGCGGACATGTTCGGTTTGGTTGTCTTTGCGAACATGTTCGGTTTGGTTGTCTTTGCGGACATGTTCGGTTTGGTTGTCTTTGCGGACATGTTCGGTTTGGTTGTCTTTGCGAACATGTTCGGTTTGGTTGTCTTTGCGAACATGTTCGGTTTGGTTGTCTTTGCGAACATGTTCGGTTTGGTTGTCTTTGCGGACATGTTCGGTTTGGTTGTCTTTGCGAACATGTTCGGTTTGGTTGTCTTTGCGAACATGTTCGGTTTGGTTGTCTTTGCGAACATGTTCGGTTTGGTTGTCTTTGCGGACATGTTCGGTTTGGTTGTCTTTGCGAACATGTTCGGTTTGGTTGTCTTTGCGAACATGTTCGGTGTGGTTGTCTTTGCGAACATGTTCGGTTTGGTTGTCTTTGTGGACATGTTCGGTTTGGTTGTCTTTGCGGACATGTTCGGTTTGGTTGTCTTTGCGAACATGTTCGGTTTGGTTGTCTTTGCGGACATGTTCGGTTTGGTTGTCTTTGGGACATGTTCGGTTTGGTTGTCTTTGCGAACATGTTTGGTTTGGTTGTCTTTGCGGACATGTTCGGTGTGGTTGTCTTTGCGGACATGTTCGGTGTGGTTGTCTTTGTGGACATGTTCGGTTTGGTTGTCTTTGTGGACATGTTCGGTGTGGTTGTCTTTGCGGACATGTTCGGTTTGGTTGTCTTTGTGGACATGTTCGGTGTGGTTGTCTTTGCGAACATGTTCGGTTTGGTTGTCTTTGCGGACATGTTCGGTTGGTTGTCTTTGGACATGTTCGGTTTGGTTGTCTTTGGGACATGTTCGGTTGGTTGTCTTTGCGGACATGTTCGGTTTGGTTGTCTTTGCGGACATGTTCGGTTTGGTTGTCTTTGCGAACATGTTCGGTTTGGTTGTCTTTGCGAACATGTTCGGTTTGGTTGTCTTTGCGGACATGTTCGGTTTGGTTGTCTTTGCGAACATGTTTGGTTTGGTTGTCTTTGCGGACATGTTCGGTTTGATTGTCTTTGCGAACATGTTCGGTTTGGTTGTCTTTGCGAACATGTTCGGTTTGGTTGTCTTTGCGAACATGTTCGGTTTGGTTGTCTTTGCGGACATGTTCGGTTTGGTTGTCTTTGCGAACATGTTCGGTTTGGTTGTCTTTGCGAACATGTTCGGTTTGGTTGTCTTTGCGGACATGTTCGGTTTGGTTGTCTTTGCGGACATGTTCGGTTTGGTTGTCTTTGCGAACATGTTCGGTTTGGTTGTCTTTGCGAACATGTTCGGTTTGGTTGTCTTTGCGGACATGTTCGGTTTGGTTGTCTTTGCGAACATGTTCGGTTTGGTTGTCTTTGCGGACATGTTCGGTTTGATTGTCTTTGCGAACATGCTCGGTTTGGTTGTCTTTGCGGACATGTTCGGTTTGGTTGTCTTTGCGAACATGTTCGGTTTGGTTGTCTTTGCGGACATGTTCGGTTTGGTTGTCTTTGCGGACATGTTCGGTTTGGTTGTCTTTGCGAACATGTTCGGTTTGGTTGTCTTTGCGAACATGTTCGGTTTGGTTGTCTTTGCGAACATGTTCGGTTTGGTTGTCTTTGCGGACATGTTCGGTTTGGTTGTCTTTGCGGACATGTTCGGTTTGGTTGTCTTTGCGAACATGTTCGGTTTGGTTGTCTTTGCGAACATGTTCGGTTTGGTTGTCTTTGCGGACATGTTCGGTTTGGTTGTCTTTGCGAACATGTTCGGTTTGGTTGTCTTTGCGAACATGTTCGGTTTGGTTGTCTTTGCGGACATGTTCGGTTTGGTTGTCTTTGCGAACATGTTCGGTTTGGTTGTCTTTGCGGACATGTTCGGTTTGGTTGTCTTTGCGGACATGTTCGGTTTGGTTGTCTTTGCGGACATGTTCGGTTTGGTTGTCTTTGCGAACATGTTCGGTTTGGTTGTCTTTGCGAACATGTTCGGTTTGGTTGTCTTTGCGGACATGTTCGGTTTGGTTGTCTTTGCGGACATGTTCGGTTTGGTTGTCTTTGGGACATGTTCGGTTTGGTTGTCTTTGCGAACATGTTCGGTTTGGTTGTCTTTGCGAACATGTTGGTTTGGTTGTCTTTGCGGACATGTTCGGTTTGTTGTCTTTGCGAACATGTTCGGTTTGGTTGTCTTTGCGGACATGTTCGGTTTGGTTGTCTTTGCGGACATGTTCGGTTTGGTTGTCTTTGCGGACATGTTCGGTTTGGTTGTCTTTGCGAACATGTTCGGTTTGGTTGTCTTTGCGGACATGTTCGGTTTGGTTGTCTTTGCGAACATGTTCGGTTTGGTTGTCTTTGCGGACATGTTCGGTTTGGTTGTCTTTGCGAACATGTTCGGTTTGGTTGTCTTTGCGAACATGTTCGGTTTGGTTGTCTTTGCGGACATGTTCGGTTTGGTTGTCTTTGCGGACATGTTCGGTTTGGTTGTCTTTGCGAACATGTTCGGTTTGGTTGTCTTTGCGGACATGTTCGGTTTGGTTGTCTTTGGGACATGTTCGGTTTGGTTGTCTTTGCGAACATGTTTGGTTTGGTTGTCTTTGCGGACATGTTCGGTGTGGTTGTCTTTGCGGACATGTTCGGTGTGGTTGTCTTTGTGGACATGTTCGGTTTGGTTGTCTTTGTGGACATGTTCGGTGTGGTTGTCTTTGCGGACATGTTCGGTTTGGTTGTCTTTGTGGACATGTTCGGTGTGGTTGTCTTTGCGAACATGTTCGGTTTGGTTGTCTTTGGGACATGTTCGGTTGGTTGTCTTTGTGGACATGTTCGGTGTGGTTGTCTTTGCGGACATGTTCGGTTTGGTTGTCTTTGCGAACATGTTCGGTTTGGTTGTCTTTGCGGACATGTTCGGTTTGGTTGTCTTTGCGAACATGTTTGGTTTGGTTGTCTTTGCGGACATGTTCGGTTTGATTGTCTTTGCGAACATGCTCGGTTTGGTTGTCTTTGCGAACATGTTCGGTTTGGTTGTCTTTGCGAACATGTTCGGTTTGGTTGTCTTTGCGGACATGTTCGGTTTGGTTGTCTTTGCGAACATGTTCGGTTTGGTTGTCTTTGCGAACATGTTCGGTTTGGTTGTCTTTGCGGACATGTTCGGTTTGGTTGTCTTTGCGAACATGTTCGGTTTGGTTGTCTTTGCGGACATGTTCGGTTTGGTTGTCTTTGCGGACATGTTCGGTTTGGTTGTCTTTGCGAACATGTTCGGTTTGGTTGTCTTTGCGGACATGTTCGGTTTGGTTGTCTTTGCGGACATGTTCGGTTTGGTTGTCTTTGCGGACATGTTCGGTTTGGTTGTCTTTGCGAACATGTTCGGTTTGGTTGTCTTTGCGGACATGTTCGGTTTGGTTGTCTTTGCGGACATGTTCGGTTTGGTTGTCTTTGCGAACATGTTCGGTTTGGTTGTCTTTGCGGACATGTTCGGTTTGGTTGTCTTTGCGAACATGTTCGGTTTGGTTGTCTTTGCGGACATGTTCGGTTTGGTTGTCTTTGCGAACATGTTCGGTTTGGTTGTCTTTGCGAACATGTTCGGTTTGGTTGTCTTTGCGGACATGTTCGGTTTGGTTGTCTTTGGGACATGTTCGGTTTGGTTGTCTTTGCGAACATGTTTGGTTTGGTTGTCTTTGCGAACATGTTCGGTGTGGTTGTCTTTGCGGACATGTTCGGTGTGGTTGTCTTTGTGGACATGTTCGGTTTGGTTGTCTTTGTGGACATGTTCGGTGTGGTTGTCTTTGCGGACATGTTCGGTTTGGTTGTCTTTGTGGACATGTTCGGTGTGGTTGTCTTTGCGAACATGTTCGGTTTGGTTGTCTTTGTGGACATGTTCGGTGTGGTTGTCTTTGCGGACATGTTCGGTTTGGTTGTCTTTGCGAACATGTTCGGTTTGGTTGTCTTTGCGGACATGTTCGGTTTGGTTGTCTTTGCGAACATGTTTGGTTTGGTTGTCTTTGCGGACATGTTCGGTTTGATTGTCTTTGCGAACATGTTCGGTTTGGTTGTCTTTGCGAACATGTTCGGTTTGGTTGTCTTTGCGAACATGTTCGGTTTGGTTGTCTTTGCGGACATGTTCGGTTTGGTTGTCTTTGCGAACATGTTCGGTTTGGTTGTCTTTGCGAACATGTTCGGTTTGGTTGTCTTTGCGGACATGTTCGGTTTGGTTGTCTTTGCGAACATGTTCGGTTTGGTTGTCTTTGCGGACATGTTCGGTTTGGTTGTCTTTGCGGACATGTTCGGTTTGGTTGTCTTTGCGAACATGTTCGGTTTGGTTGTCTTTGCGGACATGTTCGGTTTGGTTGTCTTTGCGAACATGTTCGGTTTGGTTGTCTTTGCGGACATGTTCGGTTTGGTTGTCTTTGCGAACATGTTCGGTTTGGTTGTCTTTGCGGACATGTTCGGTTTGGTTGTCTTTGCGAACATGTTCGGTTTGGTTGTCTTTGCGGACATGTTCGGTTTGGTTGTCTTTGCGAACATGTTCGGTTTGGTTGTCTTTGCGAACATGTTCGGTTTGGTTGTCTTTGCGAACATGTTCGGTTTGGTTGTCTTTGCGAACATGTTCGGTTTGGTTGTCTTTGCGGACATGTTCGGTTTGGTTGTCTTTGCGGACATGTTCGGTTTGGTTGTCTTTGCGGACATGTTCGGTTTGGTTGTCTTTGCGAACATGTTCGGTTTGGTTGTCTTTGCGAACATGTTCGGTTTGGTTGTCTTTGCGGACATGTTCGGTTTGGTTGTCTTTGCGGACATGTTCGGTTTGGTTGTCTTTGCGGACATGTTCGGTTTGGTTGTCTTTGCGGACATGTTCGGTTTGGTTGTCTTTGCGAACATGTTCGGTTTGGTTGTCTTTGCGGACATGTTCGGTTTGGTTGTCTTTGCGGACATGTTCGGTTTGGTTGTCTTTGCGGACATGTTCGGTTTGGTTGTCTTTGCGAACATGTTCGGTTTGGTTGTCTTTGCGAACATGTTCGGTTTGGTTGTCTTTGCGGACATGTTCGGTTTGGTTGTCTTTGCGGACATGTTCGGTTTGGTTGTCTTTGGGACATGTTCGGTTTGGTTGTCTTTGCGAACATGTTCGGTTTGGTTGTCTTTGCGAACATGTTCGGTTTGGTTGTCTTTGCGGACATGTTCGGTTTGGTTGTCTTTGCGAACATGTTCGGTTTGGTTGTCTTTGCGGACATGTTCGGTTTGGTTGTCTTTGCGGACATGTTCGGTTTGGTTGTCTTTGCGGACATGTTCGGTTTGGTTGTCTTTGCGAACATGTTCGGTTTGGTTGTCTTTGCGGACATGTTCGGTTTGGTTGTCTTTGCGGACATGTTCGGTTTGGTTGTCTTTGCGAACATGTTCGGTTTGGTTGTCTTTGCGAACATGTTCGGTTTGGTTGTCTTTGCGGACATGTTCGGTTTGGTTGTCTTTGCGGACATGTTCGGTTTGGTTGTCTTTGCGAACATGTTCGGTTTGGTTGTCTTTGCGAACATGTTCGGTTTGGTTGTCTTTGCGAACATGTTCGGTTTGGTTGTCTTTGCGGACATGTTCGGTTTGGTTGTCTTTGCGGACATGTTCGGTTTGGTTGTCTTTGCGAACATGTTCGGTTTGGTTGTCTTTGCGGACATGTTCGGTTTGGTTGTCTTTGCGAACATGTTCGGTTTGGTTGTCTTTGCGAACATGTTCGGTTTGGTTGTCTTTGCGGACATGTTCGGTTTGGTTGTCTTTGCGAACATGTTCGGTTTGGTTGTCTTTGCGGACATGTTCGGTTTGGTTGTCTTTGCGAACATGTTCGGTTTGGTTGTCTTTGCGGACATGTTTGGTTTGGTTGTCTTTGCGGACATGTTCGGTTTGGTTGTCTTTGCGAACATGTTCGGTTTGGTTGTCTTTGCGGACATGTTCGGTTTGATATGTGTGTTTGTGTTTTGCGTTTATTTATCGTCGCTACCGGTTGCCCATATGAGCGACGCCTCCTGAAGAGATTAGTAATTTTAGATGTTGAAGGATAGTGCAATGATAGAGACAGAGACCCATTCCAGAGTATACTCTGGTTCTTTTACGTGCACGTTGTAAAACACCGACACGAGACATCGGTGTAACGTCCCATATGAAAGACTTAATTGTATTAGGGTCAGACGGGGGATCGAACCTGCGATCCCTGGATTACCAGTCCAGCGTGTTGTTACCACTGGACTACAGATACGTGTGTGTGTTTTATGTTTATTTATTATCGCTACCAGTTGCCCATATGAAAGACACCTCCTGTTAGTCCTCCTGTTAGTTTAGTTATTTTATAGTGCAATGATACAGAGAGAGACCCATTCCAGAGTCTTCTCGTTCTGTTACGTGCAAGGTGTAAAGCAGAAAGCAACCCTATTACACAAATTATATATACCAAAAATAAATGATAAGAAACACTTTAATATTTAACATCAAAATTAGCAGTTACAGAAATACCATGCTATATGATATATAATAACTACAATACAACTATAGAATGATTAACAATCTGATCTAAGGACAAAATGAAATGATATCCTAAATTAAATTATTACCTCCCTTTATGAATACAGTATATATGTATTACATACTAAACATGCATGCAACATCTTATTATTTCGTTTTTTATTTTCATTTACCTCTTGAATACAATAAATGTCTAATGCTCGTACATATACATGTCTAATGCTAGTATATATACATGTCTAATGCTCGTACATATATATGTCTAACACTCGTACATGTCGAATACTCGTACATATATATGTATAACACTCGTACATGTATAATGCTGGTACATATACATGTCTAATGTGCATACATACATATACATGCTGTGATTATACATGCATATTTCGATGTGACTGTAAATTAATGATTCATCTCAATCTGAATATTTTGATCTTATCACAATGACGTTGTGTAACCATAATCCTGGGTGGATTTGGTAGGTAGGTTACCGTTCTAGGGTGTGTTATCCCGTCAGTTTGTGTCAGTAGTTCCTGTAAGACGTTGCCCCGGCTGTCAGTCTGGATAACATTGTGGGACTTCCAGCCACATACAAACAGTTGATCTCGGTCATCTACAGTAACATCGTACGCCCCCTTTAACCTGGGATCCGTGATAACTGTCTGTTTATTACCTTGTTTGTCTATAACTATAACCCCTGTATCCCCGGCAATGTACAGTAGTGAGCTGTTCCTGCTAACAGTTATATTCCGTAGGTATATAGGGCACTGCTGCTTCATGATTACACGTAGCTCGGAACCGGACATATCATAAACTCTAACCCCACCATGCCCACCACAACAAACGTATAACTCGCCCTGACTGTGACAGATACCTGTACACCCCCCATCTACACTGAATGACCTTGTCAGTGACAATGACCTGCGCACACATATAAACTGAACTTTCCCAGCATGAAAAAGAGTAACAGCTAGCTCAGTGGGACCAGTTTTACATATTCCCCACGGATCACCCGGTATGTCAACCCAGTCAGTAACCTTGAATGTACTATCCAGTCGTTTCAGTCTGTCATTGGGGTAGTCTGTAATGATAATCTGATTGTTGTCTAGCACACATACACCTCGAATGTAAGGCACCTTTTTATCAGGTTTTACCGTGATGCTGTAATCACCGAGAGGGGAAGCAATGTAAGGACGGTCGGTATCATCAATGAGAGTAATCAAGGATTTCATACCATGCAAACAAGACACAATGCCTGTATCTAATTCATACACAATGGTTGAAGCTTTCTTACTCTCAACTTGATTGATAAAGTCGTTACTCTTTGATGCTTGAGCATTACCGTGCTTAATATGCACAAAGAGTTGGGCCTCGTTGACAGTCTTGAACTGTTTTATATTGTCAAGTGTAACCTGTAGGGTCTTTAGCATTTCCTCAAAGGAGGTAATGTCACTGTTTATGCCATCTACTATCTCTTTATGTTTAAGCAATACTTGTTTATTAGACGTCTTTGCCAGTTCTTCAACCATAGTTATGATGCTTTTCTTCAACGTCTGGACGTAATTCAGCATATCGTCACGTTGTTTATCCACCTGACGCAGGTCATTCTCTCGTCTAGCCTTCAACTGAAGCAGCTCTTTCTTCACCTTCTCCACGAATGTCTGGGTTTGTTGCTTTTCCCGTCCTTTCAGTATTCCTGTGGCCACCGTTGGAATATATTCTACTCCTTTACACGCCCTGAAATAATATACAGTATTATATATACTAGTATTGTGCATGTATATACACATGCGTAGGACGTGATAGTATTATATATACTAGTATTGTGCATGTATATACACAGTGGTAGGACGTGATAGTATTATATATACTAGTATTGTGCATGTATATACACAGTGGTAGGATATGATAGTATTATATATACTAGTATTGTGCATGTATATACACAGTGGTAGGACGTGATAGTATTATATATACTAGTATTGTGCATGTATATACACATGAGTAGGACGTGATAGTATTATATATACTAGTATTGTACATGTATATACACAGTGGTAGGACGTGATAGTATTATATATACTAGTATTTTATATAAACAGGGGTAGGACGTGATAGTATTATATATACTAGTATTGTATATGTATATACACAGCGGTAGGACGTAATAGTATTATATATACAAGTATTGTATATACACAGGGGTAGGACGTGTTAGTATTATATATACTAGTATTGTATATACACAGGGTTAGGATGTGATAGTATTATATATACTAGTATTGTATATACACATGGATAGGACGTGATAGTATTATATATACTAGTATTGTATATGTACATACACAGGGGTAGGACGTGATAGTATTATATATACAGGTATTGTATATACACAGGGGTAGGACGTGTTAGTATTATATATACTAGTATTGTATATACACAGGGTTAGGATGTGATAGTATTATATATACTAGTATTGTATATACACAGGGTTAGGATGTGATAGTATTATATATACTAGTGTTGTATATACACAGGGGTAGGATGTGATAGTATTATATATACTAGTATTGTACATGTATATACATAGGGGTAGGACGTGATAGTATTATATATACTAGTATTGTATATGCATATACACAGGGGTAGGACGTGATAGTATTATATATACTAGTATTGTATATGTATATACACAGGGGTAGGACGTGATAGTATTATATATACTAGTATTGTGCATGTATATACACAGGCGTAGGACGTGATATTATTATATATACTAGTATTGTACATGTATATACACATGCGTAGGACGTGATAGTATTATATATACTAGTAGTGTACATGTATATACACAGGCGTAGGACGCGATAGTATTATATATACTAGTATTGTACATGTATATACACAGGAGTAGGACGTGATAGTATTATATATACTAGTATTGTACATGTATATACACAGGGGTAGGACGTGAAAGTATTATATATACTAGTATTGTACATGCATATACACAGGGGTAGGGCGTGATAGTATTATATATACTAGTATTGTACATGTATATACACAGGGGTAGGACGTGAAAGTATTATATATACTAGTATTGTACATGTATATACACAGGGGTAGGACGTGATAGTATTATATATACTAGTATTGTACATGTATATACACAGGGGAAGGACGTGATAGTATTATATATACTGGTATTGTACATGTATATACACAGGGGTAGGACGTGATAGTATTATATATACTAGTATTGTACATGTATATACACAGGGGTAGGACGTGATAGTATTATATATACTAGTATTGTACATGTATATACACAGGGGTAGGACGTGATAGTATTATATATACTAGTATTGTACATGTATATACACAGGGGTAGGACGTGATAGTATTATATATACTAGTATTGTACATGTATATACACAGGGGTAGGATGTGATAGTATTATATATACTAGTATTGTACATGTATATACACAGGGGTAGGATGTGATAGTATTATATATACTAGTATTGTACATGTATATACACAGGGGTAGGATGTGATAGTATTATATATACTAGTATTGTACATGTATATACACAGGGGTAGGGCGTGATAGTATTATATATACTAGTATTGTACATGTATATACACAGGGGTAGGACGTGAAAGTATTATATATACTAGTATTGTACATGTATATACACAGGGGTAGGACGTGATAGTATTATATATACTAGTATTGTACATGTATATACACAGGGATAGGACGTGTTAGTATTATATATACTAGTATTGTACATGTATATACACAGGGGTAGGACATGATAGTATTATATATACTAGTATTGTACCTGTATATACACAGTGGTAGGACGTGATAGTATTATATATACTAGTATTGTTTATACATTATATTGTAAGTAAACTCCATAATCCTCCACTCCTCGGACTATCATGGTGTACAGTATATTGTAAGTAAACTCCATAATCCTCCACCCTTCGGACTATCATGGTGTACAGTATATTGTAAGTAAACTCCATAATCCTCCACCCCTCGGACTATCATGGTGTACAGTATTTGTAAGTAAACTGCATAATCCTCCACCCCTCGGACTATCATGGTGTACAGTATATTGTAAGTAAACTCCATAATCCTCCATCCCTCGGACTATCATGGTGTACAGTATATTGTAAGTAATCTCCATAATACTCCATCCCTCGGACTATCATGGTGTACAGTATTTGTAAGTAAACTCCATAATCCGCCACCCTTCGGACTATCATGGTGTACAGTATATTGTAAGTAATCTCCATAATCCGCCACCCCTCGGACTATCATGGTGTGCAATATATTGTAAGTAAACTCCATAATCCTCCACCCCTAGGACTATCTTGGTGCAGTATATTGTAAGTAAACTCCATAATCCTCCACCCTCGGACTATCATGGTATGCAATATATTGTAAGTAAACTCCATAATCCTCCACCCTCGGACTATCATGGTATGCAATATATTGTAAGTAAACTCCATAATCCTCTACCCTTCGGACTATAATGGTGAACAGTATATTGTAAGTAAACTTCATAATCCTCCACCACTCAGACTATCATGGTGTACAGTATATTGTAAGTAAACTCCATAATCCTCCACCCCTCGGACTATCATCTCTCCCATATACCAGTTCGTTACTGATCGTCTCTCCCATATAACAGTACATTACTGATCGTCTCTTCCATATAGCAGTACATTACTGATCATCTCTCCCATATAGCCGTACCTTACTGATCATCTCTCCCATATAGCAGTACTTTACTGATCTTCTCTCCATATAACAGTACTTTACTGATCTCCTCTCCCATATAGCAGTACTTTACTGATCATCTCTCCCATATAACAGTACTTTACTGATCGTCTCTCTCATATAGCATTAATTTACTGATCACCTCTCCCATATAGCAGTACTTTACTGATGGTCTCTCCCACATAGCAGTACATTACTGATCATCTCTCCCAGATAGCAGAACATTTACTGATCGTCTCTCCCATATAGCAGTACTTTACTGATAATCTCTCCCATCTAGCAGTACATTTACTGATCGCCTCTCCCATATAACAGTACTTTACTGATCGTCTAACCCATATTGATCCTGGTGTTATTGTATATATAATTACTTGACACTGGTGTTATTGTATATATAACTACTTGACACTGGTGTTATTGTATATACAACTACTTGACACTAGTGTTATTGTATATATAACTACTTGACACTGGTGTTATTGTATATATGATTACTTGACACTGGTGTTATTGTATATATAACTACTTGACACTGGTGTTATTGTATATATAACTACTTGACATTGGTGTTATTGTATATATAACTACTTGACACTGGTGTTATTGTATATATAACTACTTGACACTGGTGTTATTGTATATATAACTACTTGACACTTATGTTATTGTACATATCACTACTTGACACTGGAGTTATTGTATATATACTTACTTGACACTGGTGTTATTGTATATAGAACTACTTGACACTGGTGTTATTGTATGTATAACTACTTGACACTGGTGTTATTGTATATATAACTACTTGACACTGGTGTTATTGTATATATAACTACTTGACACTGGTGTTATTGTATATACAACTACTTGACACTGGTGTTATTGTATATAGACCTACTTGACACTGGTGTTATTGTATATAGACCTACATGACACTGGTGTTATTGTATATAGAACTACTTGACACTGGTGTTATTGTATATATAACTACTTGACACACCGGTATTATTGTATATATAACTACTTGACACTGGTGTTATTGTATATATAACTACTTGACACTGATGTTTTTGTATATAGAACTACTTGCCACTGGTGTTATTGTATATATAACTACTTGACACTGGTGTTATTGTATATATAACTACTTGACACTGGTGTTATTGTATGCATAACTACTTGACATCGGTGTTATTGTATGTATAACTACTTGAAACTGGTGGTATTGTATATATAACTACTTGACACTGGTGTTATTGTATATATAACTACTTGACACTGGTGTTATTGTATATATAACTACTTGACACTGGTGTTATTGTATATAGAACTACTTGACACTGGTGTTATTGTATTTAGAACTACTTGACACTGGTGTTATTGTATATAGAATTGCTTGACACTGGTGTTATTGTATATATCACTACTTGACACTGGTGTTATTGTATATATATCTACTTCACACTGGTGTTATTGTATGTATAACTACTTGACACTGGTGTTATTGTATATATAACTACTTGACTCTGGTGTTATTGTATATATAACTACTTGACACTCGTGTTATTGTATGTATAACTACTTGACACTGGTGTTATTGTATATATAACTACTTGACACTGGTGTTATTGTATATAGAACTACTTGACACTAGTGGTATTGTATATATATCTACTTGACACTGGTGTTATTGTATTAATAACTACTTGACAGAGATATTGCTTATCACTTTATATTCAATGTTTGTACAGCCATCCACAAATATTGCATTTCACTTTATATTCAATGTTTGTACAGCCATCCACAAATATTGCATTTCACTTTATATTCACTGTTTGTACAACCCTCCCATACACAAATATTGCATTGCACTTTATATTCACTGTTTGTACAACCCTCCCATACACAAATATTGCATTTCACTTTATATTCACTGTTTGTACAACCCTCCCATACACAAATATTGCATTTCACTTTATATTCACTGTTTGTACAGCCCTACCATCCACAAATATTGCCTTTTCACTTTATATTCACTGTTTGTACAGCCACCCCATCCACAAATATTGCATTTCACTTTATATACACTGTTTGTACAACCCTCCATTCCACAAATATTGCATTTCACTTTATATACACTGTTTGTACAACCCTCCATTCCTCAAATATTGCATTGCACTTTATATTCACTGTTTGTAGAGCCATCCCTTCCACAAATATTGCACTGCACTTTATATTCACTGTTTGTACAACCCTCCCATACACAAATATTGCATTGCACTTTATATTCACTGTTTGTACAGCCCTCCCATACACAAATATTGCATTTCACTTTATAT
Organism: Archivesica marissinica; assembly: GCA_014843695.1. NCBI lineage: Eukaryota > Metazoa > Mollusca > Bivalvia > Venerida > Vesicomyidae > Archivesica > Archivesica marissinica. The sequence goes on along the minus strand of CM026392.1, from coordinate 21,864,992 downwards.
TCACTGTTTGTACAGCCCTACCATCCACAAATATTGCATAGCACTTTATATTCACTGTTTGTACAACCCTTCCATACACAAATATTGCATTTCACTTTATATTCACTGTTTGTACAGCCCTACCATCCACAAATATTGCATTTCACTTTATATTCACAGCCCTACCATCCACAAATATTGCATTGCACTTTATATTCACTGTTTGTACAACCCTTCCATACACAAATATTGCATTTCACTTTATATTCACTGTTTGTACAACACTTCCATCCACAAATATTGCATTGCACTTTATATTCACTGTTTGTACAGCCCTACCATCCACAAATATTGCATTGCACTTTATATTCACTGTTTGTACAGCCCTACCATCCACAAATATTGCATTGCACTTTATATTCACTGTTTGTACAACCCTCCCTTCCACAAATATTGCATTGCACTTTATATTCACTGTTTGTACAACCCTCCCATACACAAATATTGCATTTCACTTTATATTCACTGTTTGTACAGACCTCCCATACACAAATATTGCATTTCACTTTATATTCACTGTTTGTGCAACCCTCCCTTCCACAAATATTGCATTGCACTTTATATTCACTGTTTGTACAACCCTCCCTTCCACAAATATTGCATTGCACTTTATATTCACTGTTTGTACAACCCTCCCATACACAAATATTGCATTGCACTTTCTATTCACTGTTTGTACAACCCTCCCATACACAAATATTGCATTGCACTTTATATTCACTGTTTGTACAACCCTTCCATCCACAAATATTGCATTGCACTTTATATTCACTGTTTCTACAACCCTTCCATCCATAAATATTGCATTTTCACTTTATATTCACTGTTTGTACAACCCTTCCATCCACAAATATTGCGTTTCATTTTATATTCACTGTTTCTACAACCCTTCCATCCATAAATATTGCATTTTCACTTTATATTCACTGTTTGTACAGCCCTACCATCCACATATATTGCATTTTCACTTTATATTCACTGTTTGTACAGCACCCCATCCACATATATTTCATTTTCACTTTATAATCACTGTTTGTACAGTCCTACCATCCACATATATTGCATTTTCACTTTATAATCACTGTTTGTACAGCCCTACCATCCACATATATTGCATTTTCACTTTATATTCACTGTTTGTACAGCACCCCATCCACACATATTGCATTTTCTCTTTATATTCACTGTTTGTACAGACCTCCCATCCACAAATATTGCATTTTCACTTTATATTCACTGTTTGTACAGACCTCCCATCCACAAATATTGCATTTTCACTTTATATTCACTGTTTGTACAGACCTCCCATCCACAAATATTGCATTTCACTTTATATTCACTGTTTGTACAGCCCTCCCATCCACAAATATTGCATTTTCACTTTATATTCACTGTTTGTACAGCCCTCACATCCACAAATATTGCATTTCACTTATAAAGTTATATATATACGTTATAATAACTTTTTGTACAGCCCCCACATCCACACATATTGCATTTCACTTATAAAGTTATATATATACGTTATAATAACTTTTTGTACAGCCCCCACATCCACACATATTGCATTTCACTTATAAAGTTATATATATAAGTTATAATAACTTTTTGTACAGCCCCCACATCCACACATATTGCATTTCACTTATAAAGTTATATATATAAGTTATAATAACTTTGTGTACAGCCCTCACATCCACACATATATCCGGCGTATATTAACCTTTTTGTTCAGATCCCCAACGTGCAAACTTCCCTTATGTATAATCAATTTTTAAGCAAATAATATTGGCCCACATAATTTGATTAATTATTAGAAGCTAGTAAATATTTTTCCAAATAATATGGTTGAGTATTAAAGCTAGTAACCCTCCCCCCACAGCAAATTTAATCCCACCCCATTAAATTGTTAATTATTGAATTTATTACATATTGGTCCAAATAATTGTGATAAATTACCTGTGATCAACAGCAATGCAAATAGTACAGCAAACGATGTCATGGTGTCCACAGAACATGTTTATCACATTCCCAGGATGATTGTAGCACGTATCAGCTGGCAGCGGTCCCGTCTTTGATTTATTCTGATATTTCTGACCGTTACCAGCGTGCATGGCCGTCTTGTCAAGTAACGTGTGCGCTTTTTGGAATTTATTATGGAATTTCACACATCTCCGACACAAATACGCCGGACAGTCAACGCATTGATGCTCCGCCTCGGTGTTCTTACCATCGTCGGAACACGTCGTACAGCAAAAGTCGTATATAACGTCAGAAGCTCCAACCTGCGATCGCGTCATCGCCTGATGTTCCGCCATTTGTTCCCAATTGTTGGTCGTTACTGATTACGAGGAAAGAGAAACAAGCCCATTTCTTTTCTGTGTAAAACTATGAAAACGAAACTAGAAGTATATACAAATATATTAAAAACTTGCTAAGTAGTTGACCGAGTGTAATTCCAGGTGTCATGTGTCAACTGTGAATTAGTATTAGTGAAAACTGTGCATGTTATGCTAAATTAATTAACAATCCAATAATTATATTTTATATTAAACCAATACGGAAGTAAATGAGAAGCTATTATATCCCCTTCCTAAGTGACGTAGTGTTACCTAGTTGATAGTCGTTGTACTGGATATATATTATATCGACCCCAAAACAAATACATTAACAAGTTTAAAAACGTGTTTGAAATATGTAAATTATATATTACACTGACACCCATCCGTGTTTAACTGTTCTATTTGTAGGGGACACTGGACCGTCTTGCGTGAATAGCTGGATAGTAACATGACCACAGACGCGGGGGGGGGGTCTGGGAGCCTGGAACCGTCTTACGTGAATAGCTGGATAGTAGCATGACCACAGACGCGGGGGGGGGGTCTGGGACACTGGACCGTCTTACGTGAATAGCTGGATAGTAGCATGACCACAGACGCGGGGGGGTCTGGGAGCCTGGACCGTCTTACGTGAATAGCTGGATAGTAACATGACCACAGACGCGGGGGGGGGGGTCTGGGAAACTGGACCGTCTTACGTGAATAGCTGGATAGTAACATGACCACAGACGCGGGGGGGGGGTCTGGTACACTGGACCGTCTTACATGAATAGCTGGATAGTAACATGACCACAGACGCGGGGGGGGGGGGGTCTGGGATACTGGACTGTCTTACGTGAATAGCTGGATAATAACATGACCACAGACGCGGGGGGGGGGTGTCTGGGATACCGGACCGTCTTACGTGAATAGCTGGATAGTAGCATGACCACAGACGCGGGGGGGGGGGGTCTGGGACACTGGACCGTCTTACGTGAATAGCTGGATAGTAACATGACCACAGACGCCGGGGCGGGGGGCTGGGACACTGGACCATCTTACGTGAATAGCTGGATAGTAGCATGACCACAGACGCGGGGGGGGGGTCTGGGACACTGGACCGTCTTACGTGAATAGCTGGATAGTAGCATGACCACAGACGCGGGGGGGGGGTCTGGGACACTGGACCGTCTTACGTGAATAGCTGGATAGTAGCATGACCGCAGACGCGGGGGGGGGGGGGTCTGGGACACTGGACCGTCTTACGTGAATAGCTGGATAGTAACATGACCACAGACGCGGGGGGGGGGGGTCTGTGACACTGGACCGTCTTACGTGAAAAGCTGGATAGTAACATGACCACAGACGCGGGGGGGGGGGGTCTGGGTCTGGGACACTGGACCGTCTTACGTGAATAGCTGGATAGTAACATGACCACAGACGCGGGGGGGGGTGGGGTCTGGGACACTGGACCGTCTTACGTGAATAGCTGGATAGTAGCATGACCACATACGCGGGGGGGGGGGGTCTGGGACACTGGACCGTCTTACGTGAATAGCTGGATAGTAACATGACCACAGACGCGGGGGGGAGGTCTGGGATACTGGACCGTCTTACGTGAATAGCTGGATAGTAACATGACCAAAGACGCGGGGGGTGTCTGGGACACTGGACCGTCTTACGTGAATAGCTGGATAGTAACATGACCGCAGACGCGGGGGGGGGGGGTCTGGGACACTGGACCGTCTTACGTGAATAGCTGGATAGTAACATGACCACAGACGCGGGTCTGGGACACTGGACCGTCTTACGTGAATAGCTGGATAGTAACATGACCACAGACGCGGGGGGGGGGTCTGCGACACTGGACCGTCTTACGTGAATAGCTGGATAATAGCATGCCCACAGACGCGGGGGGGGGGTCTGCGACACTGGACCTTCTTACGTGAATAGCTGGATAGTAGCATGACCACATACGCGGGGGGGGGGTCTGCGACACTGGACCGTCTTACGTGAATAGCTGGATAGTAACATGACCACAGACGCGGGGGGTGTCTGGGACACTGGACCGTCTTACGTGAATAGCTGGATAGTAACATGACCACAGACGCGGGTCTGGGACACTGGACCGTCTTACGTGAATAGCTGGATAGTAACATGACCACAGACGCGGGGGGGGGGGTCTGGGACACTGGACCGTCTTACGTGAATAGCTGGATAGTAGCATGACCACAGACGCGGGGGGGGGGTCTCGGACACTGGACCGTCTTACGTGAATAGCTGGATAGTAGCATGACCACAGACGCGGGGGGGGGGGGGGTCTGGGACACTGGAGCGTCTTACGTGAATAGCTGGATAGTAACAAGACCACAGACGCGGGGGGGGGGGGTCTGGGACACTGGACCGTCTTACGTGAATAGCTGGATAGTAACATGACAACAGACACGGGGGGGGGTCTGGTACACTGGACCGTCTTACGTCAACAGCTGGATAGTAGCATGACCACAGACGCGGGGGGGGGGGGGTTTGACAAATGTTTGCGGGTTCAAAACAACAACACTAAACAAGCGTTCTATACACTGATATAGCCATATCATAGTTCAATCGAAGATCTATGCACTGATATAGCCATATCATAGTTCAATCGAAGGTCTATACACTGATATAGCCATATCATAGTTCAATCGAAGTTCTATACACTGATATACCCATATCATAGTTCAATCGAAGTTCTATACACTGATATAGCCATATCATAGTTCAATCGAAGTTCTATACACTGATATAGCCATATCATAGTTCATTCGAAGTTCTATACACTGATATAGCCATATCATAGTTCAATCGAAGTTCTATACACTGATATAGCCATATCATAGTTCAATCGAAGTTCTATACACTGATATAGCCATATCATAGATCAATCGAAGTTCTATACACTGATATAGCCATATCATAGTTCAATCGAAGTTCTATACACTGATATAGCCATATCATAGTTCAATCGAAGTTCTATACACTGATATAGCCATATCATAGTTCATTCGAAGTTATATACACTGATATAGCCATATCATAGTTCAATCGAAGTTCTATACACTGATATAGCCATATCATAGTTCATTCGAAGTTATATACACTGGTATAGCCATATCATAGTTCAATCGAAGTTCTATACACTGATATAGCCATATCATAGTTCAATCGAAGTTATATACACTGATATAGCCATATCATAGTTCAATCGAAGTTCTATACACTGATATAGCCATATCATAGTTCAATCGAAGTTCTATACACTGATATAGCCATAGCATAGTTCAATCGAAGTTCTATACACTGATATAGCCATAGCATAGTTCAATCGAAGTTCTATACACTGATATAGCCATATCATAGTTCAATCGAAGTTCTATACACTGATATAACCATATCATAGTTCAATCGAAGTTCTATACACTGATATAGCCATAACATAGTTCAATCGAAGTTCTATACACTGATATAGCCATATCATAGTTCAATCGAAGTTCTATACACTGATATAGCCATATCATAGTTCAATCGAAGTCTATACACTGATATAGCCATATCATAGTTCAATCGAAGTTCTATACACTGATGTAGCCATATCATAGTTCAATCGAAGTTCTATATACTGATATAGCCATATCATAGTTCAATCGAAGTTCTATACACTGATATAGCCATATCATAGTTCAATCGAAGTTCTATACACTGATATAGCCATATCATAGTTCAATCGAAGTTCTATACACTGATATAGCCATATCATAGTTCAATCGAAGTTCTATACACTGATATAGCCATATCATAGTTCATCGAAGTTCTATACACTGATATAGCCATATCATAGTTCAATCGAAGTTCTATACACTGATATAGCCATATCATAGTTCAATCGAAGTTCTATACACTGATATAGCCATATCATAGTTCAATCGAAGTTCTATACACTGATATAGCCATATCATAGTTCAATCGAAGTTCTATACACTGATATAGCCATAGCATAGTTCAATCGAAGTTCTATACACTGATATAGCCATAGCATAGTTCAATCGAAGTTCTATACACTGATATAGCCATATCATAGTTCAATCGAAGTTCTATACACTGATATAGCCATATCATAGTTCAATCGAAGTTCTATACACTGATATAGCCATAACATAGTTCAATCGAAGTTCTATACACTGATATAGCCATATCATAGTTCAATCGAAGTTCTATACACTGATATAGCCATATCATAGTTCAATCGAAGATCTATACACTGATATAGCCATATCATAGTTCAATCGAAGTTCTATATACTGATATAGCCATATCATAGTTCAATCGAAGTTCTATACACTGATATAGCCATATCATAGTTCAATCGAAGTTCTATACACTGATATAGCCATATCATAGTTCAATCGAAGTTTTTAAAAACAAAATTTAAACACAGTGGAGCCCTAGTCATTGATTAAAATCGAATATCGTCGTGAACAATGGTAAAGTGTACTAGGGCGTAAGACGAGGCCGATGGTTCGAGTTGGCTAGGGTACGATTTGATCTCGTACCTTTATATGTCAGAGATACAGGGGCGTATCTGTCCAATCCGATGGACGTACGCTGTTTGTGCTACAAAACCCCCAACAGACAATTACTGATAGCAAAGAAATTAATTAATCATTTTTAGCATGTAGTAAAAAATGGGAGAAGTGATAGCGCAGTAGTAGCGTGTTCACTTCAGGTGCGAAAGACTGGAGTTCGAGCCACACTGGAACCGTTACGAACGTGCCCTTAGGCAAGGCATTTAAATTCAACGTTGCCTCTGCTCTCTTCCTTGTGTAGATGGATTCCATCAGACATGAGATATCGAGAGTGCGTCTCTAGAGTGATTAATATAAGTTGTAAGAACTTGTTTCGCAATCGAGAGAAAATGTGATTTGCATAAACTAGCCTACTCTAGTAAATAATACGTATATGCTAGCTTTCAGAGCTCTGTTCTTCTGGGCAGGAATACAACTCTACATAGATATTAATTGTATGCAATGTTGTATACGTTTATTAAAAGTAATTTTAAGTGTTGAAACCACAGGGATTCGGCACGTTTGGGGTACTAGTATATATATTTATGTACTTACCACAGGGATTTGGCACGTTTGGGGGTACTAGTATATATATTTAAGTACTTACCACAGGGATTCGGCACGTTAGGGGGTACTAGTATATATATTTAAGTACTTACCATAGGGATTCAGTACGTTTGGGGGTACTAGTATATATGTTTAAGTACTTACCACAGGGATTCGGCACGTTTGCGGGTACTAGTATATATATTTAAGTACTTACCACAGGGATTCGGCACGTTTGGGGGTACTAGTATATATAGTTAAGTACTTACCACAGGGATTCGGTACGTTTGGGGGTACTAGTATATATATTTATGTACTTACCACAGGGATTCGGTACGTTTGGGGGTACTAGTATATATATTTAAGTACTTACCACAGGGATTCGGCACGTTTGGGGGTACTAGTATATATATTTAAGTACTTACCACAGGGATTCTGAACGTTTGGGGGTACTAGTATATATATTTAAGTACTTACCACGGGGATTCGGCACGTTTGGGGGTACTAGGATATATATTTAAGTACTTACCACAGGGATTCGGTACGTTTGGTGATACTAGTATATATATTTAAGTACTTACCACAGGGATTCGGCACGTTTGGGGGTACTAGTATATATATTTAAGTACTTACCACAGGGATTCGGCACGCTTGGGGGTACTAGTATATATATTTAGGTACTTACCACAGGGATTCGGCACGTTTGGAGGTACTAGTATATATATTTAAGTACATACCACAGGGATTCGGCACGTTTGGGGTTACTAGTATATATATTTAAGTACTTGAAACCTGTGCCATATATGGCATGAAGGAAACACAAAATAGAAATGTTGGCAAAATATTTAGCAGGTCATGTGAACTGTAATATTTAGTACCGTACAACTGCAAATATATACATGTACCGGTATAGCTTTAGTACCGTACAACTGCAAATATATACATGTACTGGTATAGCTTTAGTACCGTACAACTGCAAATATATACATGTACCGGTATAGCTTTAGTACCGTACAACTGCAAATATATACATGTACTGGTATAGCTTTAGTACCGTACAACTGCAAATATATACATGTACCGGTGTAGCTTTAGTACCGTAAAACTGCAAATATATACATGTACCGGTATAGCTTTAGTACCGTACAACTGCAAATATATACATGTACTTGTGTAGCTTTAGTACCGTACAACTGCAAATATATACATGTACCGTTATAGCTTTAGTACCGTACAACTGCAAATATATACATGTACCGTTATAGCTTTAGTACCGTACAACTGCAAATATATACATGTACTGGTATAGCTTTAGTACCGTACAACTGCAAATATACACATGTACCGGTATAGCCTTAGTACCGTACAACTGCAAATATATACATGTACCGGTGTAGCTTTAGTACCGTACAACTGCAAATATATACATGTACCGGTGTAGCTTTATAACCGTACAACTGCAAATATATACATGTACCGGTATAGCTTTAGTACCGTAGTCTTGACTACACTGTTAGACTAGTCTGGAGATATGTAGTCAACAGTATGTATGTAACATTGTCTGACGTAGTCTTGACTACACTGTTAGACTAGTCTGGAGCTATGTAGTCAACAGTATGTATGTAGCATTGTCTGACATAGTCTTGACTACACTGTTAGACTAGTCTGGAGATATGTAGTCAACAGTATGTATGTAACATTGTCTGACGTAGTCTTGACTACACTGTTAGGTTAATCCGTAGATATGTAGTCAACAGTATGTATGTAACATTGTCTGACGTAGTCTTGGCTACACTGTTAGACTAGTTTGGAGATATGTAGTCAACATTATGTATGTAGCATTGTCTGACGTAGTCTTGACTACACTGTTAGACTATTCTGGAGATATGTAGTCAACAGTATGTATTTAGCATTGTCTGACGTAGTCTTGACTACACTGTTAGGTTAATCTGGAGATATGTAGTCAACAGTATGTATGTAGCATTGTCTGACGTAGTCTTGACTACACTGTTAGACTATTCTGGAGATATGTAGTCAACAGTATGTATGTAGCATTGTCTGACGTAGTCTTGACTACACTGTTAGACTATTCTGGAGATATGTAGTCAACAGTATGTATGTATGTAGCATTGTCCGACGTAATCTTGACTACACTGTTAGACTAGTTTGAAGATATGTAGTCAACAGTATGTATGTAGCATTGTCTGACGTAGTCTTGACTACACTGTTAAACTAGTTTATAGATATGTAGTCAACAGTATGTATGTAGCATTGTCTGACGTAGTCTTGACTACACTGTTAGACTAGTCTGGAGATATGTAGTCAACAGTATGTATGTAGCATTGTCTGACGTAGTCTTGACTACACTGTTAGACTATTCTGGAGATATGTAGTCAACAGTATGTATGTATGTAGCATTGTCCGACGTAATCTTGACTACACTGTTAGACTAGTTTGAAGATATGTAGTCAACAGTATGTATGTAGCATTGTCTGACGTAGTCTTGACTACACTGTTAAACTAGTTTATAGATATGTAGTCAACAGTATGTATGTAGCATTGTCTGACGTAGTCTTGACTACACTGTTAGACTAGTCTGGAGATATGTAGTCAACAGTATGTATGTAGCATTGTCTGACGTAGTCTTGACTACACTGTTAGACTAATCTGGAGATATGTAGTCAACAGTATGTATGTAGCATTGTCTGATTGTATTCCTGACTACACAGTTAGGTTAATCTGGAGATATGCAGTCAACAGTATGTATGTAGCATTGTCTGACGTAGTCTTGACTACACTGTTAGACTAGTATGGATATATGTAGTCAACAGTATGTGTGTACCATTCTCTGCCATATAATACAGTATACCAACCTTCAGTATGCAATTCTTATACCACATCTTTTCTACATACCAACTAGTCTGAAGTCTTCTCAAGTCACCTAATTTCTCAAAAACCACAAAAGCTATACACTGCATGTCATGAAAATGCATTTTTACCTAAAAGAAACACGAATTATGTTAGTTATTGGGACTACATTCGACCGCGGATGCACTTATGCCTATTTACGTATATACAGTATTTTACTCGTTGCTTGTAACATCCGACAGACGGATCTGTAGTCCAGTGGTTAACACGCTGGACTGGTAATCCAAGGATCGCTCGTTCGACCCTAATAAAATTAACAGTCTTTCAGATGGGACTTTAAACCGAGGTCTCGTGTCGGTGCTGTACACCGTGCACGTAAAAGAACCAGAGGAGACTCTGGACTGGGTCTCTGTCTGTATCATTGCACTATCCTCCAAAAATCTAAAATGACTAATCTCTTCAGGAGGCGTCGCTCATAAAGTATGGGTAACCGGTAGCGACGATAAATAAACATAAACATGTGAAATCTATTCTAGATCTATTCAAACGAATTTCAGACGTTATTGTATTAGTGAGTGAATAGTTTTGGATGTTAAAAGAAAAAGGTTTGACATTTAAATGAATATTTGAAGAAAGTTCAAGAACATGACATAGTATATCGGAGCACGAGAAGAAGAAGCGATTAATTTAAAGAAATGTGGTTGAATAGGATCGGTTGTTGTGTCAATAACGACAGCATCCATTCGGATTGGAATCCGCCATATGAACATTTAACAAATCATACATCTCAGAACCTGTCACTGCCAATAATGTACTCGTGTACAGCAAGGCAAATTACGGTATTGGTTGCAATATCCTTAACAGTGTCACAGAAGAGGTGAATAAGGGCAATGCCCCCATGGTAATTGAGTCAATACTTGTACATGTTAGCAGTGTAAGAACCTACTGTACATATGAGCAGGTATTTCAATCAGAGAAGTAATGTAAACTGGTTTTACCCACACGACATATGTCGGCATTTAGTAAATTTTGATATATTATATCTTTATTTCTGTCTCATCTATGTACAGTACAGACATTTCAATTTATATCATAACACATACATTGCACATAGCCATTCTACAAATGAGAATTATAAGTGTAGAGAAAATAGCATATTACAGTAACGTTAAACATGTTTAACTTTCTAAAAGGAGAGGACAATCATAAGCTATACAGCTTTCTGTCCAATTCCTTATATCAGTTGTTGTAAATAATCATGTATTGACAGAAAATAAATATGTTTAGACTAACTTTCTAAAAGCTATGTAAAAATCGCTAATCATGACACTAAAATATTTAAAATACCTTTTTTAAGATTCTGACAGGGAAAAAGAGCACTATCGCAGCAGTTAAGGGGGGTACACTTTCTGTAAGGGGGGTATACTTTCTGTAGGGGGGGTACACTTTCAGAGGTGGTACATATTCTGTAAGGGGGTACACTTTCAGAGGTGGTACATATTCTGTAAGGGGGGTACACTTTCGAAGGGGGTACATATTATGTAAGGGGGGTACATTTAGCTGATTGAGTGAAGTATACATTTAATAAACCCTTAAATTTAAGTTTAATGTTGGTACATTTACATGTTGTAGGGGTTTCATAATTATTTTAAGGGGGTGTACCCCCATATATGGGGATAATAGCGACAGTACAACCATTATATAAATATTTATTGATGAAAATAAAAATGCTTAATGAAAACAGTAAACTCTCTCTATTCATATAGTGTTCAAAATAGTCTATGTCTTCACCAAATATGTCAGGTTCTGTATAAACAGTTCGATCAACCTCAAGTGTTCACAAAAGTCATGGGTCAAAATCAACACAGGTTTGTCTTCCTCGCTCAACCAGACCTTATGGAGTTTATCAATTGTGACCAAATATTCTATGTCGATACGTTCTTCACCAAATCTGTCACGTTCTTTAAGTCTCTGAATACAAATTTCAGGGGGTGTATCCATATATATATATATCCCTGGGGGGTTTGATGTAGAGACACATGTCTAGGTCGGAAATATGCTCTGCAGCTAGTGATCCAAACACTGTTCTGTTAGTTGTGACAGATCTTTCGGTAATGTTTATAGCCCCAGGGATGTCGTTAAAGTCCAGTACGGTTTTCATGTGGGTGTGTTGTGTCATGAGCTGAAGCGGTAAGGCGTAACGTTTCGGAAGCTTGCTAGTTAAATCTAACAAGTTGTACTCGCCCCCCCCCCTTTGGGGCTTTATAATATCCATTCATCAATTCGTTCTTTGTGCCCCGTGATATGGTAACACATTGGGGGCGTACCACCCCCCCCCCTCGTTCATCTGGGTAATTTTTAATGCATCTATTAACGTGCTCTTCCCTGAAGCTATGTTTCCTTCAATAGAGAGAAACATTACGAATGTGTACCGTTTGGGTTTGTATACTATTATGAAATTTATGTAGAAGTGATTAGCTTCTCAATAATTTTCAGAATAGAGTGAAGAGCCAACAAGTAATGAATATATGCAACATTTCATTATGACGCATGCAAGCATAAATTGTTAAAACATTATGATACATACATACAAAACATACATGTACAATAAAGATCTATCGGTTAAGTGTCACTTCCCGAGTGTTCAGGATCTAATGCATGAAATTGGTTGTAAACCACTTATACACACTCGCAACATTTATCCCGGTTTGGGTTAAAGACATTATGATACAATGAAAGAGCAAAGTGAGGGGGGCATAACAAGTAGTGGGGATACAATTGACCGTTGGCAAAAAATAAAAAATATACATGATAAATACATTTTACAAAAAACATACAATCAAAGGCAACTATAACGGTAGTTTGTAATAAAGCGTCCTAGAGATAAATGACCCCCAACGCGCAGGTTAAGTGTAGTCTGTTTGAGCGTTAGTTCAATTGATTATTTTGCGTTTCATTGACCAACACAGCTTGAATTTCTCCAATTTCTACACATAGTTCAAATGTTTATTTTGCGTTTCTTCGCCAGCTGCTCGGATTTCCGCAAATTCAGTTCCATAATCCGCGCACTACGTCTTGTGGGTAGCCGCTTCGCCGATTTCTGTGTCACCCGTTTCCAAGCCTCAATAATGCGCGACACCCTCAACAACTCGGGGTCAGTGTATACCTCATCAGGTCTCTGCCCCACCTGCTTGCAACCTTCAATAACTCTCATGAAATCTTCCCCCATTTCATCGGTATCGCGATGTTGTGGTATTACCCCCGGGGTAACCTCCTCATGTTTAATGGTCTCCCCCCAATTAGGTAGGGTTCAAACGCCCCCGATGACGTACGTTGCGGGGCCTGTGTATTTACAGACCCCGACGGTTGTTTTCACGACGGTTAAGTCAAACGGTTCCTGCGTATTTGGCGGAGCCGTAGCGTTATCTTCAGGGTTCGAGACGTTGGCCGTTGCAAACCTATTTATGTTCTTAGGTATCCTTATGTTGTGTCCTAGAGGTTTCACCCCGTGGTGGTGCTCCTTGATTATCTTACCATCAGCGACGTCGAATATTACGCAATGTAGTATTTCGAGCGAATTACCATCAAGGTCCTTATGAACCATTTCAGTCTTACCCGACTCCCTATAGGTAATACACAACCCAATGTCCACAAACAACTCCTCTAAGTCGTCACCTTCATCAATTTCAAGAACAGCGCTTGTTGTAAACGATACACCGACAGCCCTCATTGTTCTCGTCAAATCAGTGGCCATGATTAAGTGTTAAGCTCGTTGTAGAATAGTGAGAGTTGTATAGGGTTTCACCGACGTGCGAGGCAACGTTGACAAGTGTTTATTTCCGTCACGTCCAGATTGTTCTGTATCCAATGATTGAAATTGTTTGTAAACCACTTATACACACTCGCGTCATTTATTCTGAGGTGTGTGGGGTCAAACACCACATTTAAAATGTTAATGTTGTAATCGTTACTTAATACATGTATGTAAAACAAATAAACAATATATACCACACACGTCACTATCATCAGACTGAAAACCCTCGCTATTGCCGACACACAGTTTACAAGTCCCGTTTAGAAACGATTCTATTTCTTTTTCAATCTTATTATCAGCCCCGTAGGAATCGAAATAAAATGCAGAGTTATTGGCATAATAAAAACACACCCAATGCTCCCCGGGTTTACTAGAAGGGTCAGTATTTACAATGTAAGCCTTTCTCAAACCATTAATTTTAAACAATTCGTCACAAACTATCGCCCCCAGTCTCTGGTACTTTGTATTTAATATATCCTGCAATGTGCGAGTGTCCATTTTATATTGAGCGTGTTATATCGTTTCTCATCCCATCGATTAAGATCATATCGTTATATTCTGCGTATACCACCACATTTATAGGGGATGGTAGAGCAGTTTCCCATTCGAATTCAAATTCGATTTTACCAGCCCCCATAACGTGAAAATGCCTCGCAACCAAGGTCTGTGGTTAGATCGTATGCCCATACGACTCTATTTGCCATATATGCATCCAGGCTATGTACTCCCAGATCTTTCGAGTGATCAGCCCCCAGAGCTTTCCAGAAACGCCTGTATGCCTGTTTTACCTCCCGATGACCTGTACTTGAGTAACATCCGATCATCTGGACCTCTACTCGAGTATCACTAGATCATCTGGACCTTTACTTGAGTAACACCCGATCATCTGGACCTCTACTCGAGCAACACCCGATCATCTGGACCTCTACTCGCGTAACACCCGATCATCTGGACCTCTACGAAGTGTCGTCGCTTCGGTTAAATATGTAGCGACGATAAATAATGGCTTTAGAAATCGCAATTGAGTGATGCTGAACTTCAGACACGTCAGAGCACGGGTTAGATAATCACACTTTCGAACAATAATGACATTATGAATCTAGTGGACGCATGTTAATCACATCCTAGCGGAGTTGCAATTTCACGTCTATCACATGCCGCTGTGCTAGATTACTTTCCATTGGTACAATGACACTAATAGGACAACATAGAATATGTCAACAATGTAATACGAATGCTACGGACGCCGAGTACCATTTATTAATTTATACAAATTTATTTTAGCTCGATTGCGAAATAAGTTCTTGCAACTTATATTAATCATTATCGGGACCTCATTCCTGATGGAATCCATCGCCACGACGGAGAGAGAAGAAGCAACGTGGAATTTAAAGCCTTGCCTAAGGGCACACTCGTAACGCTACAGCGGGGCTCGAACTCCGGACCTTTCCCACCTGAAGCGAACGCGTATCCACTGCGCTATCACGACTTCCACATTTATTAATGGCATGTCCGAATCACAGGGATTCGGCACGCTTGGGGGTACTAGTATATATATTTAAGTACAGGGATTCTACTCTGTGGGATGTCAGATTTCGCATCGATCAGTAAAATGGCCCTATCTGAAACAATTTTGTACAAATATGTCCAAATATAACGCCTATCCCGAGTCTTTATATTGTTCTTCAAATAAAACACACCTTTAAGCTGCATGCATGTATACTTTGCAAACAATTGCCACATACATTGGCCATAGCAGGTCACATTTCCATACTAGGACACAGGTTCTGTTAGCAAATTAATTCTTCGACGGGAGAGTTTTAACCGTGAATAACATTATCAATAAAATGTGTTTCCACAAACGTGTAGGTTTATTCGGCAAAAATGTACGTCAAAAAGAGATTTCGTAGAATTTTTCAATTTGTTTTGAAAATTTCTCAAGCGGCGCAGTTCGCGTTGAAACGAGCGTTCTGATTGGATTATTAGAATGTAGCTAGATGTTTGTTTTTTATATGAAGAATAATCATAATCCAATCAGAACACTCGTTCTATATATGTACACATCTATATTAGTACCTCCCAAACGTGCCGAATCCCTGTAGTCCGAATATGCGTTACAGTTGTTCACAAAATATAGCAATGCCGAATTATAAAACATTAACATACTCATGTCGTCTAAACGATTTATTGTTGAACTTTGTCAATTTTTAAAGTAAGCTTATGGTCTTCACTCATTGTGTTTATAATGGACGAGTTAAGTCTTTATGTCGGAGCGGGTTTGTAATGAAGGAGTTAAGTGTTTATGTCGGAGTGGGTTTGTAATGGACAAGTTAAGTGTTTATGTCGGAGTGGGTTTGTAATGGACAAGTTAAGTGTGTATGTCGGAGTGGGTTTGTAATGGACAAGTTAAGTGTTTATGTCGGAGTGGGTTTGTAATGGACAAGTTAAGTGTTTATGTCGGAGTGTGTTTGTAATGGACAAGTTAAGTGTTTATGTCGGAGTGGGTTTGTAATGAACGAGGTAAGTTTATTATGTAGGGGCGGGTTTGTAATGGACAAGTTAAGTGTTTATGTCGGAGTGGGTTTGTAATGAACGAGGTAAGTTTTTATGTAGGGGCGGGTTTGTAATGGACAAGTTAAGTGTTTATGTCGGAGTGTGTTTGTAATGGACAAGTTAAGTGTTTATGTCGGAGTGGGTTTGTAATGGACAAGTTAAGTGTTTATGTCGGAGTGGGTTTGTAATGGACAAGTTAAGTGTTTATGTCGGAGTGGGTTTGTAATGGACAAGTTAAGTGTTTATGTCGGAGTGGGTTTGTAATGGACAAGTTAAGTGTTTATGTCGGAGTGGGTTTGTAATGGACAAGTTAAGTGTTTATGTCGGAGTGGGTTTGTAATGGACAAGTTAAGTGTTTATGTCGGAGTGGGTTTGTAATGGACAAGTTAAGTGTTTATGTCGGAGTGGGTTTGTAATGGACAAGTTAAGTGTTTATGTCGGAGTGGGTTTGTAATGGACAAGTTAAGTGTTTATGTCGGAGTGGGTTTGTAATGAACTAGTCAAGTGTTTATGTCGGAGTGGGTTTGTAATGAACGAGGTAAGTTTGTTATGTAGGGGCGGGTTTGTAATGAACTAGTCAAGTCTTTATGTCGGAGTGGGTTTGTAATGAACGAGGTAAGTTTGTTATGTAGGGGCGGGTTTGTAATGAACTAGTCAAGTCTTTATGTCGGAGTGGGTTTGTAATGAACGAGGTAAGTTTGTTATGTAGGGGCGGGTTTGTAATGAACAGAAGTTTTATGTCGGGTGGGTTGTAATGAACATAAGTTATGTAGGGGGGTTGTAATGAAAGAATTTTATGTCGGAGGGTTTGTAATGAACGAGGTAAGTTTGTTATGTAGGGGCGGGTTTGTAATGAACGAGGTAAGTTTGTTATGTAGGGGCGGGTTTGTAATGAACGAGGTAAGTTTGTTATGTAGGGGCGGGTTTGTAATGAACGAGGTAAGTTTGTTATGTAGGGGCGGGTTTGTAATGAGCGAGGTAAGTTTGTTATGTAGGGGCGGGTTTGTAATGAACGAGGTAAGTTTGTTATGTAGGGGCGGGTTTGTAATGAACGAGGTAAGTTTGTTATGTAGGGGCGGGTTTGTAATGAACGAGGTAAGTTTGTTATGTAGGGTCGGGTTTGTAATGAACGAGGTAATTTTGTTATGTAGGGGCGGGTTTGTAATGAACGAGGTAAGTTTGTTATGTAGGGTCGGGTTTGTAATGGAGGAGTTAAGTCATTATGTCGCAGTGGGTTTGTAATGAACGAGGTAATTCTTTATGTCGGAGTGGGTTTGTAATGAACGAGGTACATCTTTATGTCGGAGTGGGTTTGTAATGAACGAGGTAAGTCTTTATGTCGGAATGGGTTTCTAATAGACGAGGTAAGTCTTTATTTCGGAGTGGGTTTCTAATAGACGAGGTAAGTTTTTATGTCGGATTGGGTTTCTAATAGACGATGTAAGTCTGTATGTCGGAGTGGGTGTGCAATGGAAGAGATACGTATTTATGTCGGAGTGGGTTTCTAATGTACACGTTAAGTCTTTATGTCGGGGTGGGTTTGTAATGAACGAGGTAAGTCTTTATGTCGGAGTAGGTTTCTAATGAACAAGTTAAGTCTTTATGTCGGAGTGGGTTTCTAATAGACGAGGTAAGGCTTTATGTCGGAGTGGGTTTCTAATATACGAGGTAAGTCTTTATGTCGGAGTGGGTTTGTAATGGACGAGTTAGGTCTTTATGTCGCAGTGGGTTTGTAATGGACGAGCTAAGTCTTTATGTCGGAGTGGGTTTGTAATGGACAAGTTAAGTGTTTATGTCGGAGTGGGTTTGTAATGGACGATGTGAGTGTTTATGTCGGAGTGGGTTTATAATGAACGAAGTAAGTGTTTATGTCGGAGTGGGTTTGGGCATAGTATACAGGAATAGTTGCAACACATGATAGTAACGATTATATATTAACTTATTCGAATCCTTAGATACAACTCTATACACATACATATAGTATGCTATGTCAGGCTACATTACACACATAGTATGTTATGTCAGGCTACATTACACACACATAGTATGCTATGTCAGGCTACATTACACACATAGTATGTTATGTCAGGCTACATTACACACACATAGTATGCTATGTCAGGCTACATTATACACATATAGTATGCTATGTCAGGCTACATTACACACATAGTATGTTATGTCAGGCTACATTACACACACATAGTATGCTATGTCAGGCTACATTACACACACATAGTATGCTATGTCAGGCTACATTACACACATAGTATGTTATGTCAGGCTACATTATACACACATAGTATGTTATGTCAGGCTACATTACACACATATATTATGTTATGTCAGGCTACATTACACATAGTATGTTATGTCAGGCTACATTACACACACATAGTATGCTATGTCAGGCTACATTACACATATAGTATGTTATGTCAGGCTACATTACACACACATATTATGCTATGTCAGGCTACATTACACACACAGTATGTTATGTCAGGCTACATTACACACACATAGTATGCTATGTCAGGCTACATTATACACATATATTATGCTATGTCAGGCTACATTACACACATAGTATGTTATGTCAGGCTACATTACACACACATAGTATGCTATGTCAGGCTACATTACACACACATAGTATGCTATGTCAGGCTACATTACACACATAGTATGTTATGTCAGGCTACATTATACACACATAGTATGTTATGTCAGGCTACATTACACACATATATTATGTTATGTCAGGCTACATTACACATAGTATGTTATGTCAGGCTACATTACACACACATAGTATGCTATGTCAGGCTACATTACACACATAGTATGTTATGTCTGGCTACATTACACATAGTATGTTATGTCAGGCTACATTACACACACATAGTATGTTATGTCAGGCTACATTACACACACATAGTATGTTATGTCAGGCTACATTATACACACATAGTATGTTATGTCAGGCTACATTATACTCACATATTGTGGCCGTGTGGTCAATGTCATTGACTTCAAACCACTCACATCGCTGTAGGTTGAGTCGACTCCCATCGGAGGTGTCGAAGCTATCCAGTTGGGTGGGTGGGTGGGTGGGTGGGTGGATGGGTGGGTGTGGGTGTGGGTGGGTGTGGGTGTGGGTGGGTGTGTGTGGGTGTGTGTGTGTGATAAAGTTATATACTTGTATTAAATTGCAGGTATATACATTTGTTATATTCTTTATGTAACCTTTTAAGCATGGCAATACTTTTGAAAGCTTACCACATGTTACTTAATACCTGTAGGGGCTGCTTTGCTGGAGAGTGACGGCGGAAGTGATGTAAGTGAACCACCAGTAAGAAAACCAAAGTCCAGTAAGTACTTAGACATCCACATACTATTATGCCACCTACAATAGTGCTACTTGTAAGTCTAGAACGAGTGCTGGATTCTTTTTCTCTGGGTTTATCAAAATATCCAATGAAAACTAGGACAACTACAAAAGAGAGGACAGAATGGAACTTTCAAACTTTATTTATTGTTATTCACAGTAAACATTAGCTATGAATAGCTACTGACCGACACGGTATACATGTTTTGTAAAATACTCTGCAGATATCAACAGATAACAGTATTTAATATGCAACATTGGTCAAGAACTGTAGAAGTTGGTTTCTATTCAATTGTGTTTAATTTTCAGTCTGCAGTGGCAGAAGACCATGGACTGAGGGAGAACAACGGATTGTGTTGTTGGCGCTGCAGAAAAACCTGCTTCTCCAAAAACTACCTGGAAAACACCAGTGTGAGGAGCTCATTCGTAAGCACCAAGAGCTTCAACAGAGATCGTGGACTATGATAAAACATTTCATAAGGAACCGTATTTTGGCAGAAAACAGAATGAAATACGAAGGCTGATAGCCCTTTTTGCTTTCAATAGACGAATACCGGTATTTGTTTGAACGTGAATACACAATAGAATGGTTGACATACAGCACTGTACCGTTAAAGAACGTATTTTTTGTTCTTACCCGAAAGAGCACTGTATCGTTGAAGAACGTATATATACTACTCAAAATTTGATAAGTATCACTTTTTCTATGCTACGTAATTCGTAAGTTCTAAACATATGCTGCTATATTTTTGTTGCCAAATAATTGTACATGTATGGACCTTGTAAATCTGTATTACGGGTTTTGGTTATTTTCCGATAGCTTGCTCGGTTAGCACGGGAAAACGGCGTCCAGTGTAAAGTGTGATTTGGGGACAGTAGCTTTATGGACATGTTTATTTTTAGCCAGATTTCCTTGAGTACTGCAGTCATCTGTTGCAAATCGTCAACAACCATGGCAAATGTGCGAGTTAGGCGACGCCTTGACGCTGAGGAAATGAATAGGGGCATCGGGATGCTGGAAAGTGGGCGATCTCAGAGGGACATTGCAGGCATCCTTGGTGTGTCACAGAGTGTGGTAGCAAGAATGTGGAATCGTTTCCAAACGCATGGACATGTTGTGCATCGACATGGCGGTGGCCGAGAAAGGGCAACTACCCAAGCCCAAGACCGATTTATCGTCCTTCAAGCAAGACGTCATCGTTTCCAGAACGCTACAGCACTGCAAAATGACTTGCAGAATGCGTCTGGCCTTCGAGTTTCCATCCAAACAATCAGAAACTGACTCCACGATGTTGGTTTGAGGGCGAGACGGCCTGCAATCCGTATTCCTTTGACGCGACGCCACTGCCAGGATCGTCCACTGCCAGGATCGTCTCCAATGGGCACGCGATCATGTGACTTGGGCATTGAATTGAATTTTGTTACCATACCATGAACATGTCGAATAATGTCCATTGTCATTTTTATTCTTGTGTCACGCTGGAGTAATCCATCCATTGTTTGGTTTTCCCTTAAACAAATATTTTTTAATTAATTAAATGTAATTATAACTAATTAACTCATATTTACAACATGCCACATGAAAATAGCATACACTATAAAAAGTGATCCTTTGTGAGTAGTATATATGTTTATTTTATACGCTTTTATACGGTAAATAAAGTCATTATAATGATAATCTGCAACATCTACAACTGCAAACAACGTAAATTGGTTCATTTTTTCTTCAAAATACGCCAAAAACCCTCAAAAAAGGCACCCGTCTCATAACGTAACAGGCAATCGCTGTAAAGATTGGCCCGGTTTTGAGGCAACAATTTTTTTACCCGTTTCAATACGTTACAGGCCAGGTGCACAATTGATAAATAAACTGGTCCAAATGTAATTTTCTTATTAATTTATTGGTCTAAATATATGGTGCATCAGTCCATTTCATTTACTTGGTGTTGAATGGGTTCAACCCTGAAGCCTCTAGGTGAAGGTGCAGAATTCTGCCAGTGAAACATGTCATCAGCCACATTTCACAAGCAATTTTCATATTCATCAAATAGAAGGATGGTAATGCCTGAAAAATTACCCAATTCAAAGACCTTTGTTTGGAATAAAACATTGGAACCAAACCTGGAGTATCCCCCAGTGACCTTAATATCAGTGAATACTAATTAGCGGCAATATCAGAATCAATCCAAATGAACCGCGCATGCGCATTTTGTGTTTACTATTGACTCTTTCCGTTGGAGTTCAGCAACGGTCCATAGCAAAAAGAAGCTGAAATGTCATTTCTAAGATATTTCTGCCTTCATTTATTCAAACCTTGTTCTTTTTTGCAACTTTCTTGAGCATCAGCTGCTGTTTATATTTGTAAGTGCCTGCCACTCATGTGACGTCACATGATTGCCTTATACGGCATGTATTACTACTGGTATAAACCTCTGGGGCAATATTTACATCGTCGCCAATAATTGGTATCACCGCGTAAATAAATGATGTAGGTCAGTGCTGCTGCTTGCACTTTGTTATTGATTCAGTTATGATTTATTTCTTACTAACTGATATTGCATACAATATAATCATCATTGTACTTAATTGAGGGTGAACATTATTTGCACAGCCTCTTTTTGAAACACAAATACACAAGATATTGTTTATGTCTCCAGCTATCGGTATTCGCAGGACACATGTAGAATAGATGGGAGAGCTTCTCAGCCTTCTGTGATGTAAATTCATATAACAGTTACTTCCCTTTTGTCAATACAACATTAACCCATTTCATTCTGGATATATTTAAAGGCTTTTGCAACCAACATAGATCCAGATCAGCCGCAGCGTGACGCAAGATCATCTGAATAGCAACCAGCATAAATCCTGATCAGACGGCACGTTTCGTGGCGGTTGATCTGGCTCTATGTTCTTTGCAGATACCGTTTGAACGGTATCCAGAATGAAATGGGTTAATAAATGAAATGGGACCCGGCATCTACGATAAATCTGTCTATTTCTTCAAATAGAAAAATTAAACCAACTTCATTTCAAAATTTATCATAATTTTTGTAAACCAAAGTTATTGAGAATTTTGTAAATATATACCGTTATTTTCACTGTTAGCGTACATGACATATTTGACTGTTATTTTCACCGCTAGCGTACATGACATATTTGACTGTTATTTCCACTGCTAGCGTACATGACATATTTGACTGTTATTTTCACTGTTAGCGTACATGACATATTTCACTGTTATTTTCACTGCTAGCGTACATGACATATTTGACTGTTATTTTCACGGCTAGCGTACATGACATATTTGACTGTTATTTTCACGGCTAGCGTACATGACATATTTGACTGTTATTTCCACTGCTGGCGTACATGACATATTTGACTGTTATTTTCACTGTTAGCGTACATGACATATTTCACTGTTATTTTCACTGCTAGCGTACATGACATATTTGACTGTTATTTTCACGGCTAGCGTACATGACATATTTGACTGTTATTTTCACGGCTAGCGTACATGACATATTTGACTGTTATTTCCACTGCTGGCGTACATGACATATTTGACTGTTATTTTCACTGTTAGCGTACATGACATATTTCACTGTTATTTTCACTGCTAGCGTACATGACATATTTGACTGTTATTTTCACGGCTAGCGTACATGACATATTTGACTGTTATTTTCACGGCTAGCGTACATGACATATTTGACTGTTATTTTCACTGCTAGCGTACATGACATATTTGACTGTTATTTTCACTGCTAGCGTACATGACATATTTGACTGTTATTTTCACTGCTAGCGTACATGACATATTTGACTGTTATTTTCACGGCTAGCGTACATGACATATTTGACTGTTATTTTCACGGCTAGCGTACATGACATATTTGACTGTTATTTTCACTGTAGCATACATGACATATTTGACTGTTATTTTCATGTTAGCTACATGACATATTTGACTGTTATTTTCATGTTAGCGTACATGACATATTTGACTGTTATTTTCACTGCTAGCGTACATGACATATTTGACTGTTATTTTCACTGCTAGCGTACATGACATATTTGACTGTTATTTTCACGGCTAGCATACATGACATATTTGACTGTTATTTTCACTGCTAGCGTACATGACATATTTGACTGTTATTTTCACTGCTAGCGTACATGACATATTTGACTGTTATTTTCACTGCTAGCGTACATGACATATTTGACTGTTATTTTCACTGCTAGCGTACATGACATATTTGACTGTTATTTTCACTGCTAGCGTACATGACATATTTGACTGTTATTTTCACGGCTAGCGTACATGACATATTTGACTGTTATTTTCACTGTTAGCGTACATGACATATTTGACTGTTATTTTCACGGCTAGCATACATGACATATTTGACTGTTATTTTCACTGTTAGCGTACATGACATATTTGACTGTTATTTTCACTGCTAGCGTACATGACATATTTGACTGTTATTTTCACCGCTAGCGTACATGACATATTTGACTGTTATTTTCACCGCTAGCGTACATGACATATTTGACTGTTATTTTCACGGCTAGCATACATGACATATTTGACTGTTATTTTCACTGCTAGCGTACATGACATATTTGACTGTTATTTTCACGGCTAGCATACATGACATATTTGACTGTTATTTTCACTGCTAGCGTACATGACATATTTGACTGTTATGTTCACGGCTAGCGTACATGACATATTTGACTGTTATTTTCACCACTAGCGTACATGACATATTTGACTGTTATTTTCACTGCTAGCGTACATGACATATTTGACTGTTATTTTCACTGCTAGCGTACATGACATATTTGACTGTTAATTTCACTGCTAGCGTACATGACATATTTGACTGTTATTTTCACTGCTAGCGTACATGACATATTTGACTGTTATTTTCACGGCTAGCGTACATGACATATTTGACTGTTATTTTCACTGCTAGCGTACATGACATATTTGACTGTTATTTTCACGGCTAGCGTACATGACATATTTGACTGTTATTTTCACTGCTAGCGTACATGACATATTTGACTGTTATTTTCACGGCTAGCGTACATGACATATTTGACTGTTATTTTCACTGCTAGCGTACATGACATATTTGACTGTTATTTTCACGGCTAGCGTACATGACATATTTGACTGTTATTTTCACTGCTAGCGTACATGACATATTTGACTGTTATTTTCACGGCTAGCGTACATGACATATTTGACTGTTATTTTCACTGCTAGCGTACATGACATATTTGACTGTTATTTTCACGGCTAGCGTACATGACATATTTGACTGTTATTTTCACTGCTAGCGTACATGACATATTTGACTGTTATTTTCACTGCTAGCGTACATGACATATCTCACTGTTATTTTCACCGCTAGCGTACAAAGAGTGATATTCCTGTTTAAGATTACTTTCACACTTTCTAAATAACGTTGTTGTCGTGTAATTGTACTTGTTACTAAGCAAGTATTACACAAGTGTTTCAGTACGTTTCTGACATAATTAGCGTATCTCATATAGTCGGGGCTCATTCTAGAGGGTGACTTGGGCGAAGTAATCATCCCAGGGACACTGACGTCTGACCCCAATTCAACCCCAAAAAAAGTATGATACACTTGCCATGTCTATTCACATGTTGTATTTAATGATCATAATGTGCATTTTAAGCCCATTTTGTTGAACTTTATTAAATAATACCATTTAAAGGAGAGGACAACCATAAGCTGTATAGCTTTCTGTCCAATACCTTATTTAAATTGTTGTAAATAACTATGTACATGATAGAAAATAAATATGTTTAAACGTTAAGGACGCAATCGCATGCTTTTTCACTTCTCCATAAATTTCTGACCTAGAAATGAGCCCAGATATTAAGGGGATATTTGTTTGTTTAATTGAATGATCGAATAATATATCACCGAGTGAACATGGAAAGCATTACCAATGAGTGATAATAATAGCTTTCTATGTTCATGAATGAAATATTATTCAATCATTCGCTTAATTAAACTAACATATTCGTTTTATTTTAGACTGAAAAGTATTTTTATGAAAACGATGCAAGTGTACGCTAAATCGTGCTAGACCGTCGTGTTTAGATGACCATAAATGACGCATAAAAGATGTCATAAATGACGTCACTGACAACCTGTGTCGGAAACCGTTCACGTTGATATTCCAATATGCAGCGGCTACCACACGTGCAAAACTGAGAAATAAAATGTGCTATTCCACTGCTTTCAATCAGTAGAATAACAGATTTTATTTTCACTGATAAATGTCTATTATTTCATTGGAAAGTATCTTTTTATTTTTGACTAGAAACTTTTGTTTGGTTTGGTTCTCTCACTTAGCGTCGTTTCTCTGTAACACAGTATATGCAATGAAACTAATGTCCGAAAATCGGTTTTAAAATTTAATGCCTCGTATATTATGTTGTCTCTCTGAACAGGAATAAATAAATATGTGACGTTAAAATTTGAATCAATTATTATTAACAGGCCCGTCGCTGGTCATACGCAAGTATGCACGTGTGTATCATTTGTCTCAGAATATGAAAAATGCAATAAAACCCCAGGGGTAGGGATACATAGGCGCCATGATGTGTGAAGTGGTGGAATAATTGAGCCCATTGCAAATATGGTGCATCTCGAAATTTAGTTTGTGCTATTTTACGTGCTTGTTTAATTGTTTAAGGGCGATAGATCATGTATATTATACATCTAGCCTTAATTTATACCTTTATACGGATTGTTGTAAGAACTTTAGTACTGCATTTGTACGTTACAAAATACATTGAAATGCAGGAAATTGCTTCCTCTTTCAACAAATCTCCGGGGGTCGTGCCCCCGGACCCCCCCCCCCGAGCGTACTCGCTCGCTATGCTCACTCGACAAACAAGCATAGTTGGCCGTGCATATCATCAAAATAGCTCCGGCGACGGCCCTGATTAAAGTAAAAAATAACACATAATTTCTAATTATCCACTGCTTAGAATATCCCAGTACACAACACAGGGATTCGGCACGTTTGGGGGTACTAGTATATATATTTAAGTACAGGGATTCTACTCTGTTGGATGTCAGATTTCGCATCGATCAGTAAAATGGCCCTATCTGAAACAATTTTGTACAAAGCTGTCCGAATATAACGCCTATCCCGAGTCAGACATTGGCCATATCAGGTCACATTTCCATACTAGGACACGGGTTCTGTCAGCAACAACAAAAAATCTTCGACGGGAGAGTTTCAACAGTGAATAACATTATCAATAAAATGTGTTTCCACTAACGTGTAGGTTTATTCGGCAAAGATGTACGTCAAAAAGAGATTTCGTAGCATTTTCAATTTGTTTTGAAAATTTCTAAAGCGGCGCAATTCGCGTTGAAACGAGCGTTCTGGTTGGATTATGATTATTCTTCATATATAAAAAAACATCTTGTTACATTCTAATAATCCAATCAGAACGCTTGTTTCAACGCGAATTGCGCCGCTTTAGACATTTTCCAAGCGTGCCATATCCCTGTGCAAAGGATATGTACTAATGAGGAGAAATTGACACACACTGTTGATTTTTGCTGCCACATGATGTTATAGACTGTAATTAGTAACAAAAACCTGATTAATCATGAAATAAAATGTGTATTAGATCAGAACTTCTCGTATGTTTACTTTTATTATTTCATATTGGTTCCCGCTCTACTGGTGGTATTGTGACCCAGCCTACGTTCAATATTTTTACGTAAGTGAATGCAACAACTTGCGAACGTTTAGTAAAAGGCACTTAGGAATTTACGAGACATTTACGCAATGTTAGTAAAACAGTACCCAGGCGCGTGAATGCAAGTACGCAGCTGAATCCACATGATTCTGACCAAAAAATAATTTCAGTCAAAGATTGCAGTATGCCTACTTGACTACAGGCTCAAATAATTTCTATACTAAATTAAAATAGCACTGGAAGTACCCACTACACAATAAAAATCTTCCGAAATCGAGCTCTATTTCAGAGAAAAAGCTGCAGAGTAAAGGGTTTATTTGTTGATTTATGATCCTAGAACTGTTTTTAATATTAAATAAAGCACCTCAGAACCCAGATTGCACCATATTTTGTCAAAATTGAGCATGCCCTTCGAACCCCCTAGCTTCCTGCCGTACTGGTCTATCGAGAAATATTCTCTTGTCTTGATACGTTAAGCAGGATGCGTATTGTTCTATTCAACTATTGTCAACCTTGAGATGCAGCCTTGGCATAACCTGACAGTGATTGTCAGAAACTGATCTCCAAAAATATGTTTGTATGGCAACTAACACAAATTCGCTCATTAAAACGACATGGTTGAAACGTAAATTTACCAAATTAATCGTACCAGTCGTCGCTTGAATGGAACGATGCTCTATCTACCAATCAATATTTCGAGAAAATCAAGTTCCATAATAAAATTAACAGTCTTTCAGATGGGACGTTAAACCGAGGTCTCGTGTCGGTGCTTTACACCGTGCACGTAAAAGAACCAGAGGAGACTCTGGAATGAGTCTCTGTCTGTATCATGCACTATCCTCCAAAATCTAAAATAACTAATCTCTTCAGGAGGCGTCGCTCATATGGGCAACCGGTAGCGACGATAAAAAAATGTAAAACACAAACATTACTAGGTATCTTCATTTGTGTTGAACGGATCTATATATAGCTTAGATGCATATATTAGTGTAGAGCTCGAGTAGGTCTTTTTCCCACAAATTTACATTACATGTATTTCACAAAAATGCCAACTTTCGGGGGCGCATGACTTATTTCGTAAGTATGTATCGTAATAAGGAAATGTTTTTCTTACATTTTTTGATAAAAGTAATGACCGAACACAGTTCATTATAATGTCCCAGGGAACCGCTCGACCTTCCACATGACCGTAATCTACTTGAATATTAGGTATGCCTATGGACAGTGGATATGCCATTTGATATCCACTAATGAATATCTTTCCTTCAGCACAGTTCGCCAGGTAGCGAAGAAGGAAATCTGCGACTTCGTAGATTGTTTTATCCGAAGTTACAGTCATACAGAGAACATTTTAAAATGTGGAGTTACTTATATGCTGGAAGGAGAGAAGTTTAACTGATACCGTATAATAGTCGTGTAGTGTAAATTAAAGGGTACCGGGGTTAAAACTCGGCACCACTCTCTGTGAGAGTGTTTTGTCCTGCAACTGTATCAACCACTCCATGTAACTGAGTACGCGTTCAAATATATATTTGTGTCCTGCTACTGATATTCCGTCTCTTCATAGCAAACAACTAATACACTGATTTAATATTACGCCGTTTATATTTTTAAAGATATTTCTAGTTTCTGTCTACATTTGACTTTTAGTTTAGGTATAAGTCCCACAAACAATATTTCAGTCACATGGAGACTTAAAGTTGCTCATTGGCACAAAATCATCTTTAAAGTTATTAAAAACAAACCTTCCCATAATTGCTTTCCACTTTAATTAAAAACATCATTCACGACGACCTATTACCAGAAACTTACCATATATCTACATAAAACGTGACTGTGTATTCATCCGATTTTCACTGTAGGCCCTATGTTGATTATATCCAAACTTAGAATACCGTTGACTGCTTAGACGGGCATCGTATTTGCCAAATATAAATAGAATCTGACCTCTGAGCCGTGACCTTTCGGCTGAATCCATTTACAAGGTAAATCAATACATGATAATTTCAAGGATTTATTCTAATTGCTAGGTATAAAACTCTGAATATGTTCCCATATAGCGCAGTCGTTAACGAAGCAGGCTTGTAACGTGATACGATTCAGAATGTTACTGGTTCGATTCTCAACCATACTCCTTTTTGTTTGCCAGACATTTTATCACGATATCCAGATTTCTTCAATTCTTGACAAAATGCATATGTGCATTTTGAATAATTGTACAAAAGCCAGTTTTAATACACAAAACTCACACCAAAAACCATGGAATAGCATAAAAACAAATACGCGCGATGTGGGATTCGAACCCACACTCCTTATGGAACAAAGCTTAATATAATCCTAGACATTTCCCGATGACTAACATGCGTAATTGACTAATTACAATCGTACATATATCAAATTATCCCCTAAAACGAGGACGAGTCTAAAATTAAAAGTGCAGCACGGCTCAATACTCGTTTTCTATTTATACAACTTTGTTGATAATGCATAAATATAGCCTACCGTTAGAGTTGTCACATGCCCATAATATTGGCTATATAAATCTTGCCCTGACCCGCATAAACAGACGGATATGTAGTCCAGTGGTAACACGCTGGACTGGTAATCCAGGTATGGCAGGTTCGATCCCCCGTCTGACCCTAATTAAATTAACAGTCTTTCAGATGGGACGTTAAATCGAGGTCCATGTCGGTGCTTTACACCGTGCACGTAAAAGAACCAGAGGAGACTCTGGAATGGGTCTCTGTCTGTATCATTGCACTATCCTCCAACATCTAAAATAACTAATCTCTTCAGGAGGCGTCGCTCATATGGTCAACCGGTAGCGACGATAAATAAACGTAAAAACACATACGCATAAAGTCGGGCGATTCTGTAAACTTCGGCAGGCAATGAAATCGAAGGTAGAAACAACAACTGGATATTACTTATATTTTTTTTTATTTACTACACATTATGACACTACGAAGTGTGCGATGTACTTATTGACCGACAGATTAAGGTGATGCATAGTTTGGTTTGTTTATAATTAGAAATAGGACACTTAAGATATTGGGGTCTGAGAAAAGTACAGTTGGAAATATGTCAACTCGTGTGTGATATTGATGCTAATTAAGTATACATCATTACTATAACGGTGTGTGACAATTTACCAATGTTTAATACATATTATATTATTAAAAAAATGGTATGTTGATATTTACTGACTTGACTGTTGTGGAATAAAGGCCACGTATTGAAGTCACGACTTGTCTTACATATTTCCTATATAAGTGTGACCTCTGGACAGCTAGCATGGGTTAGAACTTTGGAAGCTTCGAAATTATATCGGCATTCTATTAATTATTTACTTTAGAAAGTACATTCATAAATGTGTGTGCATCTAGTTAGAGAGATATCTTATTTCACGTTGATTCGTACTTGATTATGGTTTAGATCACAATTAAAATTAATTTACTGAGATTGTACTACGGTTTTGTGCTTTCCTAGTACTAAAGTATCCACTATACGGTCACATGATTACGGCGTAACACATGACCGGGCTAGAGATAGATAGATTTCTTTATTTATAGAGGGTGACCTAATTAGTTTTGAACTAATCCTCCTTAGGGCCCTCTTCAATGTGTTAACACTATAGAATAAATGTACATACACAATAATTATAACATAGTTATGCCATAATACATGCATAATGTTGTACAATGTAACTTAAACAACAGCCTAAGTAAATCAGGTACTTTGATAGAAATACAAAACGACATAAGCATATTGATTTACAATCATTATATATATATAACTGTCTAGTGTCTACCAATTAAAACGTTGTATCCATACTTTACATTTTGTCTTGAATATATTTAAAGATCTGGATGTCTTAATTTCAAATGGTAGACAATTCCATATCTTTGGACCAGAGTATTCTAATGATTTCTTATACATTTCACATCTAGGTATTGGAATATAGAGATCCATATTTGAAACATTTCTCAATGTCATATCTGAAGTAACTGAATTGCAATGTCTTAATTGAAAATGTTCATTCAAATAATTCGGTACAAGATTGTTCATAATTTTGTACATTGTTACTGCTTTTTGAAAAATAATCCGTTGGTCAAAAGTCATTATATTAATTTCAGACAGTGATTCACGCAAAGAAATATAATCTTGGCCCAGAATGAATTTACAAGCTCGTCTCTGCAATCTTAATAATGTGTTGATATTTTGTTGTGTGGTGTTTCCCCATATGATACAACAATAATCAAAATGTGGTTGGATATATGCCTTGTAATAAAGTATTCTGTAGTTCAGATTCACAATATACCGTATTTTACCTAATAGACAAATGTTAGTTGAAATCTTTTTCACAATATATTTGATATGTGAGTCCCATTTTAATGAATCCTGAATGTGTACTCCAAGCAACTTCTCTGATTTGCTGGTTTTCAATAATATATTTTCATATTTAAGAGAGAGGGTAGGATTAGGGAAAGCACATTTTCGCTGGGCTGTCATCATAAATAGAACTTTCGTTTTGTCTGTATTAATCTTCATTCCATTTTGGAAACACCAGTATTTCAAGTCTTCCAAAGCTTGTTGTAATCTTGTTTCTAACACGTCTTTCTTATTATGGATATCATATAATGTAGTATCATCTGCATATAAATCGCTACCGGTGATTTTATTTGAAAACATTAGTGGTAAGTCATTGATAAAAAGTAAGAATAAAAGAGGTCCTAATATTGAGCCCTGCGAGACTCCACAATTAACAGTTCTATTTTCAGATAAAACGTCATTTATAGAAACAGTTTGCTTTCTATCACAAAGATATGCTACACATCTAAATGAATGTATTTCCATTACAATGATGCAGTTTTTGCAGAGATTTGAAATAACTATATTTTTGGTCTGAGTGAAGTTTGGTATCGCTATCGGTAAAATTGCAGGACATCATGAACCGTACACATTCCTATATAATTCTTTATAGATCTACCGACATAACATATATGTACAATGTATAAAAATACAGTTTGATTTGTGTTTTGTTTTAATTACACTTTGTACTGAAGATGCGGGCAGTAGACCACCTCGTACTACACCTTGTATCTTCATTGCAAACAACTAACCAGTATATCCACCTGTTTTATCTTTGCGCTGTTTAACTTTTTAAAAAGATAGTTCTTGTTTCTAGTGAATAGAAATACCAATTACTAAGACTAACTAAGCATAACTTAACAGTAATAATATCACGGTTAAATGAAGCTCATAATTTCAGTCCAGCACGGACATGTAGCCCATGTTTTCTTCTTTAGCAGTTTATTACCAGAAGAAAACACGGATACATGCCTGCAATTGCGAGTTTCATTTAACTATGATATCATTACTGTTTAATATTATGTTATTATAGTTATAAAGAAATAAACGCTATATTATATAGTCGACGTTCCGTTTTTGCATGTTATAGTTCTGGACAAAATATGTAACTAATATACAAATGTATTGAACATAAAACTTTGGGAATTAGTCAATGACTAATTGGTCAGTGATGTGAACAAGGTAGGTCCTGTTGAAACAAATGTTTATTGTGTGACGACTTCGTGTATACTGTCCTCAGTGACAGGTCACACTGTCCTCAGTGACAGGTCACACTGTCCTTAGTGACGGGTCGCATTATCCCCTTTTGATATCGGTTATGACCAAATAGTTCTCTACGGAATTCTATAAACGACATCGTCCCACCTACTGCTATAGCGTACCGCTTACTGTGTGCATGTACCGAGTACTGCTTACGGCGTAGGTAAAATCAAGCTTGAATTGACTTCATATTGTAAGCATTAGAATATTGGAATACATGGCTTGTGAATACCAATAAATAAATACATGGAACATGTATTCACTTAGATATTGAAGCACCCCCCCCCCCCGTGTTTGTGTGGCTCTTTCATTTTAAATTAGTCTGTCTCAAATGTGTGTGGATATCACGAACAAGAGTGTCTGTATACCCTCATATCGTCACATATGTTGTTGAATCATTATTAATTTATGCATTTTCTAAAGTTTGACCTTTAATTTATACTAATTTTTAGGTCGATTGTGAAACATGTTCTTACAACTTAGATTAATCACTCTCGACACCTCATGCATGGTATCCATCGCCACGAGGGTTTCAGAGAGAAAAACCAGATTTTCCTTTTTATGCTGAGCGTCTAGCAAGGGAATTACTGGTACCATTTTTATTTCGTCTTTGGTATGACGCGGCCTGGGAGCGAACCCGGGACCTCCCGCACTCAAAGCGGACGCTCTACCACTATGCTATCGAGGCGGTTAAGTTTGACCGTTGTTTTACCGTGTATACTAGGCAACAGTTTCAACATCCGCCTATACTGAAGCATGACTACAGAATGATTCAACAGTGCCATGTTGGAGACTTAAATAAAACGTAATTTGTATAAAAGTTTACATTAAATGTCAATTTCTCATAATACATACTCGCCCCTGATAAGTTTTATCAGCATTTTTTGCCCTCCACGCGCACATGACATATTGCCCTTTTAAACATCATTGAATGCATCTAAATACCCAACATATTGATGGGGAAAAAACACGGAATTAAACTTGTTTAAACTTGCACTGTCGCAACCACTATAATGACATCTCGGAGTACACCAGTTGTCAGCAAAACAAGGTATAAGAACGGACGGAAATTGACGATATCTTCATGGATATAAAGAATCATTTGGTTTATCTCCAGCATGCTCCAGGGACTTCAAGTGCTAGTATGGTAACAAACTTAGTACATATGGAATGGTATATGTTACGTGGTTATGTTCCGGGTCATGTTGCATAATGATCGTCGCTACCGTCTTCGGTGGCCGAGTGGTTAGAGCGCCCGCCTCTGGAATGGAAGGTTGCGGGTTCGATCCCAGACCGCGATCGCCATACCAAGATCGTTAAAATAGTACTGGTATATCTCCCTTGCTTGACGCGCAGCAGATATGAGGGTAGTTCCAGATAACTGCTGGTTCGCCCGGTGTCAGGATAATGTGACTGGGTAGTCTTGATATGACTGAAATACTGTTGACCAATGGTGATTAAAACAATATTTAAAAGAAATATGGTCGTTCGATAGTCAAAACCTCGTATCTGGCGATTTTATCGAAAATAACTTTGATGCAGCGGGAAACAAGAGACCCTTTTGCACCTTCTATCAAAATATCGTACCTTTACAGCAATCAGTTTCTTTAATATACATGTACGTCATATGACACAGTCGAAGCCTCGTAACTATGTTTTTTATAACAAAATGTCGTATCTCTTTTTGTCCCAAATTTGTCTAAAATTCCGGTGACCTTTTTACACAGAATTTCACTATTTTTTTACCTAGTTTTTCCTGAAAGAAGGCAAACACCTATCATGGTCTAAAATAACTTCAAGTAAAATCAGTTAAGTTTTTTGTCTCTCCTGAAAAGTTGGAAAACCATGGCACTGGAGTGCCACTCTGCAGTTATTGTCGAGTATCTGAATAGGGCTTTTGCTAGATGTAGTTTGTTGATTATTCAGGTCTTGTAGTGCTGACAACGCGTCTGTCAACCATGGAGCTCTTCTGTTTTGAGCCTTCAACAAGAGAAATGGCCTTTACCAATGCCTCCGACTCTGCTTTGCACTTGTTATACAGTGTATTCCAGAGGATGCACTGGCTGTTTCTGTGTTGCCGCTAGGGTAGTAAATGGCAATACCAGCCCCAACGTCCTGAATGGCATTGGTTACATAACCATCAGTATAGACATAGTCCAGGCTTCTGATGGGTATAGTTCACAGATCATGGCTAGAGTCTGGTTACGCTTGGTATTGTCATATTCAGTTCCCTGCTCAAGGTATGGTGCAAATTGTCACTAGCGATATGTCATATTCTATATTCAGCCCATGCGGTGAGTATCAATGCCTCTTGTATCCTCAGTGTGACTGTGGTAGCGTGCTCCTCTTTGCACCAAGTCATCTGCATATAATGATGCATGTACTCCTCTTATAAAAAGGTTAGAATAATATGTTTTTATCAAATATGTGTTCTTGTATTGAAAGAGAAACAATATAATTATACTTTGTGAATCATGTCCTCAGACAACGGTGTGTGAAGTCCTCATTGTCTGTGTGCAACTTGTCCTCAGTGGTTAGACTGTCCTCGGAGATAGGTTTGTCCTCAGTGCGAAGTGTATCTAGCAAAAGTACCCATTTTCAGGTAAAATGTCATGTACTTACCCTTACGTTTTAGAACAAAAATGAATAGCCGTACGAGTTGTAAATACACCATAGAGTATGTATGTGAATGTTGAAGGTCATACGTTGCTCGCATAATGGTGTCCTCAGTTGGCTGCAAAAAATCAGGTGTCCTCAGTCAACACAGCGTGCGCGTGTGCGTGTGCGTGGTTGGTTGTCTTTGCGAACATGTTCGGTTTGGTTGTCTTTGCGGACATGTTCGGTTTGGTTGTCTTTGCGAACATGTTTGGTTTGGTTGTCTTTGCGGACATGTTCGGTGTGGTTGTCTTTGCGGACATGTTCGGTTTGGTTGTCTTTGCGAACATGTTTGGTTTGGTTATCTTTGCGGACATGTTCGGTTTGGTTGTCTTTGCGAACATGTTCGGTTTGGTTGTCTTTGTGAACATGTTTGGTTTGGTTGTCTTTGCAGACATGTTCGGTTTGGTTGTCTTTGCGAACATGTTCGGTTTGGTTGTCTTTGCGAACATGTTTGGTTTGGTTGTCTTTGCGAACATGTTTGGTTTGGTTGTCTTTGCGAACATGTTTGGTTTGGTTGTCTTTGCGAACATGTTCGGTTTGGTTGTCTTTGCGGACATGTTCGGTTTGGTTGTCTTTGCGAACATGTTCGGTTTGGTTGTCTTTGCGAACATGTTTGGTTTGGTTGTCTTTGCGGACATGTTCGGTTTGATTGTCTTTGCGAACATGCTCGGTTTGATTGTCTTTGCGAACATGCTCGGTTTGGTTGTCTTTGAGGACATGTTCGGTTTGGTTGTCTTTGCGAATATGTTCGGTTTGGTTGTCTTTGCGGACATGTTCGGTTTGGTTGTCTTTGCGGACATGTTCGGTTTGGTTGTCTTTGCGAACATGTTCGGTTTGGTTGTCTTTGCGGACATGTTCGGTTTGGTTGTCTTTGCGAACATGTTCGGTTTGGTTGTCTTTGCGAATATGTTTGGTTTGATTGTCTTTGCGGAAATGTTCGGTTTGGTTGTCTTTACGAACATGTTCGGTTTGGTTGTCTTTGCGAACATGTTCGGTGTGGTTGTCTTTGCGGACATGTTCGGTGTGGTTGTCTTTGTGGACATGTTCGGTTTGGTTGTCTTTGTGGACATGTTCGGTGTGGTTGTCTTTGCGGACATGTTCGGTGTGGTTGTCTTTGTGGACATGTTCGGTTTGGTTGTCTTTGTGGACATGTTCAGTTTGGTTGTCTTTGCAGACATGTTTGAATATGTGTATCAATATGAAAATGTAAATCAATTCACTCGGGTAAAGCAAGTAAATAATGATGATAGACAGGGATTGTGGTATTTAGCACGATTGTTTGAAATGTATGTCTAATACACGTGCATATGTATGCTGCGATGCATGGCAGTTTCATATGTACGACATGTACTATTTCGATATGACTGTCAATTAACGATTTGTCTCAATCTGATATGTGTGTTTGTGTTTTGCGTTTATTTATCGTCGCTACCGGTTGACCATATGAGCGACGCCTCCTGAAGAGATTAGTAATTTTAGATTTTGGAGGATAGTGCAATGATACAGACAGAGACCCATTCCAGAGTCTACTCTGGTTATGTTACGTACACGGTGTAAAGGACCGACACGAGACCTCGGTTTAACGTCCCATCTGAAAGACTGTTAATTGTATTAGGGTCAGATGGGGGATCGCAGGTTCGATCCCTGGAGTGTGTTTTACGTTTATTTATCGTCGCTACTGGTTGCCCATATGAGCGACGCCTCCTGAAGAGATTAGTAATTTTACAGACAGAGACCCATTACAGAGTCTCCTCTGGTTCTTTTACGTGCACGGTGTAAAAATTTTGTTTTTCATAAAATTTATTTTCATATAATGTATGTACATGTACAATAAATGACAGAGCTGTATGGAGACTCTGAACCTGCTTCTCTTGAGAAATGAAGATATAGCCGAAAATAGAGACAAAGAAAGAAAGGGAAGTAATAATAAACTGTAACTGAACGAATCACTTGGGAAAAGTAGCACTGATTGTCCTAAATTAACACAATATTGAAATAGTCTATATAAGTCCTTTGAATAGTTTCACTGGTATGTTTCGAATGTAGAATGTCCTGAATGAATTAACATTAATCACGCATAATTGTATACACATGTACTGCCTCAAGGGCTTAACAAATATCTTGCACACACACAAAAAACAAAAACAAAAACGTTAGGTATCCTATTGCGAGAAGCAGGTTTTACACTGTTTGATGTTAGTAAGTCATATAATAACTACTGAAGTCTAGACGACATATTTATGAAAATCTATAAATCTGCTTGTAAGCTGTGTGTCCCAATTGAATTATGGAAGTACAATTAAGGACTTTTTTCACTGGGTCATATATATACCTACTAACGGCATCGATTAGAGAGATATACAAGCTTGATGCATATATCGGCGTAATGTCCGAGTTGTAAAACAGGACTGAGCGACGCCCGACGGAAACATAGGAAACAACCTAGCCACCATAGAGTGCCACCCAGGCCCGTTCAACCCGTTGTAACACGACACGCTTATAATGTGAGCATATTGAAAACTATAGAAAACTAGACTTCAGTATTGAGTTGTTATTTCTGTAATACGCACATACCTGAAACGAGAAGAACATAATTAGATACTATTTATATATATATAACGATATGATTGAAATGTTTGAATGATCCCTGACTGGGTTACATGTGCAATGACGGGTGTGTGGAATGAGCCTACATGAACGAACACTGAGGTAATGGTCCCAGGCTGGGTTACATATACATGGCGAAATATGAGTGAAAATGAGAATGAAGCCAGACTATTACTTAGTAATATACATAAATATAAATTGTTAGGTATGTGCGGTAATTTACTGTATAACTATTTACTAAGGCAATAACAGCATTTCCAAGGACACACGTCCTTAACTATAATCACTGCCCTGGCAAACGGAACTTAATAAACGAAAACGAAAAGTAGCATTCCACTTATATATATATATAGCTAAGAGAGATAATAATTATTCATTTTGGAATGTATGAACGAACCACAACTCTGTTTATACTTAGTGCTACAAAAACAACAATACTATTCTTAACATCGCTAAAATAAAAGGGTTAATCATACAACTGAAGTTATACGGTGATGCATAACACAAACAAAAACTGTAGGGTGTTGGGGGATGGGGCTACTACGTGTTGCATTGAATAATAAAGTTGCAAAACTCGCTGTAAAACATGACTGCGACTGAACAAAAGAAACGTTCAGCGCATAATTAAAGAGGATGGTATAATGCTGTTAGTACTACTGATACTAAAAACATGGAAGTCGTGATAACGCAGTGGACGCGCGCCCGCCCCAGGCGCGAAAGGCCTGGAGCCCCGCCGGAGCCGCCACGATTGCGCCCCCAGACAAGGCACTCACATTCCACGTTGCCTCTTCTCTCTCCCTCGTGGCGATGGATTCTATCAGGAATGAGGTCTCGAGAGTGATTAATATAAGTTGAAAGACCTTGTTTCGCAATCGAGCTAAAACAAACTTGTATAAACATAATAAAAACGTTAGATAACAACTAGCTTAAACGTGAAGGTTTTAATTACACGTTATACCTAGACGTGTAATAGTCGATGGAAACAATTTCGTTGAAGATAACTTCTTTTT
Source organism: Archivesica marissinica (assembly GCA_014843695.1). Taxonomy (NCBI): domain Eukaryota; kingdom Metazoa; phylum Mollusca; class Bivalvia; order Venerida; family Vesicomyidae; genus Archivesica; species Archivesica marissinica. The sequence continues at coordinate 21,825,182 of CM026392.1, read as the reverse complement.
CTGTCATAGTGCAAATACCGTGTTGTGCCCAACAATCCAGAAATATTACATTTATAAGTCTATAGCTATCTGTGACAATTCGCAATTTTAATAATGATAGAAACTTTTGGATGACATCAGCTTTGGAGCAAAACTTCTTATTATGTTTGGCTAAATTCCTATATTGCCAAATAACAAATCTAGAAATAGATAATATCACTAGACAAGAGTATAAAACGTGATTATCCAGTTTGGGAAGGTCGAAAAATCTAAAGTTTTTCTCTGAGAAAAGGACTTTCTTTTCACTGATAATGTTTAATAAGTGTAAAACAGTCTTATTTAAAGGCGAAAAATGGGAGCATTCTATAAATAAATGACTAACCGTTTCGAAATTATTACAGAAATAACATGTCTTGCACTTAGAAATATTTTTCAAATACAAATAATAATTTACAAAAACGACATCGTGAGCCAGTCTGAAGCATATATTCCTATGACAAGGGTCGATAACTTTGGAAAATATGTTCTGAAATACATTGGGAAAATTTATTTGTGGGAATATCCCATTACATTTAACTTTGCTATCTGTGTCTAAAATGATTTTGTAAAAAACGCGGGTAGGCATACCTATAAAGGCAATGCCTGGCATTAAGTTAGTAGTTTTGCGGAAAACTTTCATACATAATCTGTAGAAGGGAGGAATAAATTCCGTACTATGCGGGAAATTATTTTGTGCAAATGTAGAGTTATACTTTCTCAAGCTCAACCCAATCCAGTATTTGGCAAAATAGCACCACACTGCATTGTGACCTGTAATTAATTTCTGTACATGACTAAGTAATAATGAGTGCCATTTTAATTATACATTCGGGATATTGAGGCCACCATCTTTAAACGGTAAAAACAAGGTCTTCCGGGCCACCGGGTCAAAGGTAGAACCCCAGATGTATTTAAATGCTGTTCTTTGGATCATATTTATATAATGTGCCGGTATGATTCCTGCAGTGATATAGAACACAATCGTGGAGAAGGCCAATGCATTCAAAATAGTACTTTTACCTTTAAAAGAAACGTTCCGTATGGAGCCTAGGTTTATCACTCTGGTGAACTTCAGCAATAATTTTGACCAGATGTCATCGGGACTTATGTCATAACCGAAATAATAACCTAAACATTTACAGTTTCTAACCCACGATATACCAAATGGATGATCAGATGGATTTTTCCATTTGCCTAAATACAAACCATTTGATTTTCTATAATTGATTTTTGACCCAGATACTTTTTGAAAAAGGTCAAATTCTGTAAAGAAACGCTTGACGGAAATATCATCAGTTAGAATGGTAGTGTTGTCATCTGCATATAAAGACATTTTACACTCAAATTGACCACCTGGGACAACGATGCCCTTGATATCTGCGTTGTCCTGTATTTTCTTTGCAAATGGCTCTAAGCACAACACAACACAACGAACTGACCTGGAAAGTGTAAAAGTATCTGAAATGTGATTATTTACTATGACCGATGACTTGATGTCATTGTACAAAACTTTGACCCAGTGAATAAAAGTGGGAGAAAAACCAAAGGCCAACAGTGTGTCATACATATATGACCATGACACCCTGTCAAATGCCTTCTCTTGGTCCAAATTTATGAAACAAGCAGATAATTGTTTCTGCTCAACATAATCAAATATATTACGTAATAAATGAAGATTATCAAAAATTGACCTTCCTCGAATTGAACATGTTTGGCTAATACCAACGATATCTGGTAATACTGCCGATAACCTATTAGAAATGACCTTGGATACAATTTTTCTATCAATATTCAACAGTGAGATAGGCCTGTATTTTTTCATGGAACAAGCATTGTTTCGATCTTTGCATAATAGTGTAATGTACGAAAGTTTTTGTGACTCGGACATTTCACCTGAATCAAAACATAACTGGAAAAGTAATTCCAAAATATTACCAAACAGATGAAAGAACCTAAGATAGAAGTTTGAAGTAAGACCATCACTCCCTGGCGATTTAGAAGAATCCATATTTTTTAAACAAGACAATATTTCAGTCTTAGTAATAGGACTTTCTAGAACATTGTTATTTTCTGTTGATACTTGTGGCAAGTTATTCAAAAAATAGTCATTTATATTGGTATCTACTGGCTCCGATGAGTATAGTGTTTTATAGAATTGTCTAAACGAATTTAAAATATCTTTTGAATTTCTAAAAATAGAACCGTTATCTTCAATAATGTTATCATTATTTTTCTTTTGTTCAAAATTGCAAAAATATGAAGATGGATTTTCATTATTGTTCATAATTTTAACTTTACTCCTGATAATGAAACCTTTGTTTAAATTATTTTCTATTTCAGCAATGTGTAATTTAATGTCATGTTTTTTTCTTCTAAATCAGAAGATTTTTGATATTTATATTTTAACGTTCTGAGTGATTTATATTAACTCTTTATTTTTATGTTTAGAATAATCTATGCAAACATCTTTAATTAAAAGTTTCATGTGGTCCCACCAATCTAAAGTAATTTCGTTAGTTCTGGATATAATTTGCCAGTAATAATCGAATCCGGAAATGAAATCTTCATCTTCTAAAATACTGTCATTAAATTTCCAATATGAATTTCCAAATGTTAAGCTGGTATTTAAATTAATCTTAACAAAAACAAAATCATGATCAGAAATGGAACAAGGAACAATGTCACAATTAATAATACTATTAGTTAAATTCGCTGGCAAATAAAAACGGTCAAGTCTACATCCTACTTTTGATTTGTGACAAATACGACTCCATATTACTAGTGTAATAGGACAGGATTTTACCTCTTTTTAAACAAATAAATAAGTATTATTATAGCTGAATTATTCGTCAATTTCTAAGTCATGGAGGCATCCATTTTGGAATGCTTGCCTAGTTGCTTTCTAGTACGCTTGTTTTAATTGGCTGTTCAATACAGAAATCTACATTAATTGGAATGGGGGTGTTTTTATTAAAATGAGTTAGTCCTTTTCTATCATGTGATTTATGTTGACCAATGATCTATTTCTCCGGTCCTGTGCACATGGAAATGTCTATTTAATCTCTGACATATGTGTATTTGGCGATTAGGTTTGCTGGCCTTTGGGTCAGTATTCCAACAGAGCTTTGGCTTTGAACTTTAAATTGGAATTAGTTCCAAATGTAGTGATTATTCACTATCCAGCTACTTTATACATCTCTAGAAATCAATTATTTGAACGGTTAGGACATTTAAAACTAATATCTAAATATCAAACTAATAATTATCATATTGAAATATTACAGTATATTAAAAGTATAGATTAGCACTGACACTACATTTCGTTGTCTTTTACCGGAAACGTCTTCTATCTAGATCGTCTTCTACCTAGATCACGCCACATATGTGTGTATATATAGGCCTATATACATGAACTTATAAGGAGTTATCTGTCCGTCCGTCTGAACCATAGGTATAGGTTGGTTCGTCAGGTCATAACCCACTGTGTCTGAGACGTACATGTCCGGTCCAAGTATAAACGGCTTCTCTGAGGACCCTTTCCCAATATGTTACAATACATGTTACTATTCAGTAACGTGTAGGTTGTGGATTAGCACATGGTTAGTTATTGAGTGCTAGTTGAACATAGATCAATACGTTAGTCTACCACTATACATAATTATACAAGGCAACGACTACAAATTGAACCTTTACTGAGTTGTCACGAGGTTAAGCTTATAACTATAAAAAGCTCAGCCTATTACACTAGTTTGCGTTTTGGGAAAATATGTCTAAAAGCATCTACTAGTTTAAATTTGTTTAGAATTTCGGAAAAACATTTGGAACCTACAGTTCCTCTCTCTAAATGTCCACCTATCTTATCTAACTTGGTGTTAAAAATAAAGTTAAAATCGCCAGTTACAATTAAATGTTTTGAGGTTACCAGGTGAGGGGTCAGTGTATTGAAAAAATCATTTCGGTACTCTTCAACAGTAGGTCCATACAAATTCAAAAGTCGAAACCCATTGTTGTGTATTTTAAAATCTGCATATAAATATCTACCGTCAAAATCCAATTCAAACGTTTCATAAGAAATCAAAGGATTTACGAATATAATGGCAACACCATTCCGTCTTCCATGACCAAAACTCCACAATATTCTGTTATCAAAACCTAAGTATTTATCAATTGACTTTGCAGCAAAATAATTATCAATATGTGTTTCTTGTAAACAAAGAATGTCAACGTTGTTTGCGCTTATAAAATATTTCAAGTAACTTTGACGTTCTCTGGATTTCAATCCATTTATATTTAATGTATATATCTTTAATTCAAACATTATCTAAGTATCCCGTACGGTACGTATAGCTGTACAAATGAATGCATGCAAGTTGACTTCAATAAATGAGGTCATGATATCATATCTAAGATTTGATAAGATAAGGTCAAAGTTAAACAAAATGCCGGCGCTGGTATACCAGGTCATTATCAGCTGATATAAATTAAATCGATATATTGAGTACAATAATAGTTGTACAACTTGGAGATACTCTCTGCAGTCTATATACACAACTTCGAGGCTTATCAAAAGAATTGTATCGCTGAGCGGCGAAAATAATCTGGGGTATTGTTTAGTTTGTCCGATCGTGCTGCACAGGACAAAGGCAATCAAAATAATGATAATATACATATGCGCATAAGAAATATAACAAAGCATCTTAGTCGATGAGAAAATAAATTGAATAATTGACCAGTTTATACGACGAGAGCAAGATTTGCCGTTATGAAAGCTATCACCTGATAGTTCAAGGTCAAAGTTTAACAAATTGTCCGTATTATTTAGTATGGTCAGCTGATATAAAATTAAACGAAATACTGAGCACACTTGCTTTAGAAAAGGACGATTAATTATCCAGTTTGGAAAAACAAAGTCGCGTCTTGTCAAAAAAAGTTATCATTGAGCGGAAAACATAATATAGGGTATTGTTGAGTTTGTCCGACTGTGCTGGAAAGGACAAAGGAAATTAAAATTACATTACAAAAAGAGGGGACATACAATATGGCTTGATTTATAATGCAGAGCACACGTTTATAAGTGTAGTTTTTGAAATATAAACACATACATATAAAACTACTGTTTATCACTACAATGTTTGCAAGTTCTGTTGTCTTTATAACAGAATGTTTACACAATACTAGTATTGATTTGGCGAATTGATGTAAATATAAGCAAACGTTTTGGTGTCGTATTCTGAAACATGTGTCAATAATATATCTACATGTTTTTATATGTGCTAGCTGGGCTGAAAATAACGTTTCATAATAGCAGCAAGAAACGTGTAGCGAAATAATATATATTATGAGAAAAACGTAGGTGGAAATGTGGAACAATTTCAGTACGAAATTTGAATTATGAAACATGTAATAATCTGGCAATGTAGCAATTACCATAAATTGTCCGATAAGCAAAATCATAATCGATAGACGTTCAAGGTCGAAACCACCCGTAGTTAATAATATCAAAATCATTGTTCTGTAGTCGTAGTCCATTTTTCAAATTTATATGGTCATATTTCTATCGCTGTAGGTCTAGCATAGAATCCATAATCGCATCGAGTCCCGGCGTATGAGCCGCCGGCGACTCGATGGACCTCTCCTCCTCGTCCGCAAACACAGCAAAAATATTACTGGTCTGAACGGACTCGAGGCGCCCGGACGCAGCCACGGATCCCTTGGCCGACCTACGCTGCTTCTGGGGAGGGAAATTCTCCCTAAATGAGCCCTCCGCCTCCCCAGAACCAACCATATTACCATCATTCTCATCCTCCTCATCATCTCCACCTCTCTTCTCACCTCTGTTAACAGTCTCCATCTCCTTCATCTCTACGGGCTCTTCGACATCTACCACTGTTTCCGGTGCACGTGGCGTTGTTTCTTTCTCCTTTTCCTCCGGTACAGTTGGCTGTCTTTCTTGTCTTGGCTGTCTTGCAACTTCTGAAAAGGATCTATAGCTACCGTTAGTTGGGCATTGCCTCCTAACATGTCCGACCCTAGAACACTTTAGGCAGAGCGGAGGTCTGCCTGCTAAAGTCAGCAGAACTGACATGCCACCCTCAAATTTTAACATATGAGGTATGGCCAACCTCTGAACCTCTGTTACTTCCAGAGTGACCTGTCGCATACCGTTTGCAATATTTGTTGACCCATAGGTAGAGGTCAGTCGCTTAACATCTAACACCTTCCCGAAATCCAGAAATACCGCCTTTAGAAAATATAATGTGGCATCCACTGCACTCTGACGGTTATGACCTGCTTACTCAGAGCAGTGTATGTGAACACCGTATGCCGGTAAATAAGATATTCCACCGTAACTTTTCAACCAATTCCTTACTCTTCAGAGTGACCGTGAAACCATCCTCATAAGGTGACCCAGTACCCAGAGCTTCCACATCCTTGGCTCCAATCCCATTGCTGCTTAACATGTTTACAAGGTCCGATATAGACGCTCCAGCACAAGTGAGCTTCACAGTCCTCTCCACCACATCTTCCTCATAAAACTTCGGCCCCCACAGCCGGCAAGTACATAATTGACATATTTAATTTACAAGTAGGTTTGCAAAGATTCGATGATATATAGGCAAAACAATTTTACCACTGGACTACATATTCGTTAGTAAAGGCGAAATAAATACCTCATTGGCAAAGCGGACTTTATTTTTTTGTTTTTCATAAAATTTATTTCATATAATATAATACAATGTACAATAAAATGTCAGAGCTGTAACTCTGAACCTGCTTCTCTAAACAATTTGAGCCAAAAGAAATATTGCGAGAAGCTAGGTGATGGTAATGACTGATTTTAATTGAAAATACTAAATTACTGTGGTACTTAATAATAGAAGACTGGTATACTTTAATGAAAGGAGATGTACACGTTTTGCCTCAAGAGCTTAACAAATGAATGTTTGAATATAGTAAGAATATACACATTTGCCTCAAGGGCTTAACAATTATCTTGATAAAAACTTAGGTCCTATGACGAGAAGCAGGTTGTACAATATAGTTTTAGTTAGTAGACATGTGATATGAACTATACTGAAGTGTAAAACAACATATTTAATAAATAGATGTTTCCGTGTCATGTTAACCTATGTCCCATAAAAGTACTTGAATAGAAGATCGTTAGTTAATTACTAAACGTATTTGCATAGGGACTGGAGTAGATACCAGGCTGAGGCCTCGCCCAGCTCGCCCCCATGAGCGACACGCAATGTGTCCCCAATGGAGGCGAGCCGAGACGTGCCAGGCCTGGTGCTGTCAAATACCGGCATGATGTCAGAGGCGTGACGGGACTGAGCGACACCCGGCGGAAGCTTGGGGACACATCCAAGCCACCACCGAGTACCCCCCAGCCACACCACACCCGAAAGAATATACCGAGCTAAGTTTAAAATTTTAATATAAATGACTTCAGTATATGAGCGTTAGTTAGTGTACTATTATAAAGGCTGTATAATTCGCACATACCTGAAACAAGAGAGAAATGACGTACTTACTACATGATATGATTGAAATGATAGTATGGTCCCCAACTGGGTTACATGTACAATGAAGGGTGAGTGAAATGGGCCTACATGAACGATTAATGATGCAATGGTCCCAAACTGGGTTACATATACATGATGAAATATGAGTGAAGATGGATCAGTACGTAGATGATTATTTACTAATATACATGGTTATACTGGTATGTGCGATGAAATTACTATAGTGTAATCGCTTCCGCCTCAGGACAGCATCAGGCACCCCAAGGGCATCCGCCCCTGGAATACAAGTCACTATCCCGCAAACGACAGCGGATAACAAAACGAAAGTAAGATATGCTAAAAATAGCCTATTTCTACTATCAATATAATAATGTATAATAATAGATTCAAAGATACACCACTCAGTATCATAAGGACGTTGTATCGAACGACATGTGTAATGTACGTTAATTAAATAGTTAACCAGTGCAAGCGTATGCATGTAACTCATGGAAGGAAAACCCCGTAGAATATTCTAGGGACTGAATGTATATAAAATGACTAATTTTACCCGGAGTTACTCGAGGTCTTAAGCTATATAGTCCTTACGCAACTATATCGATTGACGAAATGTGTGCAGACGGAAGAATATAATTCACATCTAATAACATTGCTTTACGGCGTAAAACAGTACTGTATGATTAGATGTGTACTAGTGATAGGCAGGAATGTGTATAAAATATTCAACAAATGGACTGAATGCATGTATAAAATGACAACAATTTTACATGCAAAGTTGTGTGCGTGCGTGCGTGCGTGCGTGCGTGCGTGCGTGCGTGCGTATTTAATAAGTGTTTAGCTTTCATTTCAATCCACTTGTATTTTATTGTGTACATAAATATTTGTTGTAAATTATGTTGTATAATGTCGAATAAATTAGTTTAAACCAACGTATTTACATTCGGTTTGGTTGTCTTTGAGAACATGTTTGGTTTGGTTGTCTTTGTGGATATGTTCGGTTTGGTTGTCTTTGTGGACATGTTCGGTTTGGTTGTCTTTGCGAACATGTTCGGTTTGGTTGTCTTTGTGGACATGTTCGGTTTGGTTGTCTTTGCCAACATGTTCGGTTTGGTTGTCTTTGTGGACATGTTCGGTTTGGTTGTCTTTGCGGACATGTTCGGTTTGGTTGTCTTTGTGGACATGTTCGGTTTGGTTGTCTTTGTGGACATGTTCGGTTTGGTTGTCTTTGTGGACATGTTCGGTCTGGTTGTCTTTGCGAACATGTTCGGTTTTGTTGTCTTTGTGGACATGTTCGGTTTGGTTGTCTTTGCGGACATGTTCGGTTTGGTTGTCTTTGCGAACATGTTTGGTTTGGTTGTCTTTGTGGACATGTTCGGTTTGGTTGTCTTTGTGGACATGTTCGGTTTGGTTGTCTTTGCGAACATGTTCGGTTTGGTTGTATTTGTGGACATGTTCGGTTTGGTTGTCTTTGCGGACATGTTCGGTTTGGTTGTCTTTGCGGACATGTTCGGTTTGGTTGTCTTTGCGAACATGTTTGGTTTGGTTGTCTTTGTGGACATGTTCAGTTTGGTTGTCTTTGTGGACATGTTCGGTTTGGTTGTCTTTGCGAACATGTTCGGTTTGGTTGTCTTTGTGGACATGTTCGGTTTGGTTGTCTTTGCGGACATGTTCGGTTTGGTTATCTTTGTGGACATGTTCGGTTTGGTTGTCTTTGTGGACATGTTCAGTTTGGTTGTCTTTGTGGACATGTTCGGTTTGGTTGTCTTTGTGGACATGTTCGGTTTGGTTGTCTTTGCGAACATGTTCGGTTTGGTTGTCTTTGCGAACATGTTTGGTTTGGTTGTCTTTGTGGACATGTTCAGTTTGGTTGTCTTTGTGGACATGTTCGGTTTGGTTGTCTTTGCGAACATGTTCGGTTTGGTTGTCTTTGTGGACATGTTCGGTTTGGTTGTCTTTGCGGACATGTTCGGTTTGGTTATCTTTGGGACATGTTCGGTTTGGTTGTCTTTGCGGACATGTTTGGTTTGGTTGTCTTTGCGGACATGTTCGGTTTGGTTGTCTTTGCGGACATGTTTGAATATGTGTATCAATATGAAAATATAAATCAATTCACTTGGGTAAAGCAAGTAAATAATGATGATAGACAGGGATTGTGGTATTTAGCACGATTGTTTGAAATGTATGTCTAATACACGTGCATATGTATGCTGCGATGCATGGCAGTTTCATATGTACGACATGTACTATTTCGATATGACTGTCAATTAACGATTTGTCTCAATCTGATATGTGTGTTTGTGTTTTGCGTTTATTTATCGTCGCTACCGGTTGCCCATATGAGCGACACCTCCTGAAGAGATTAGTAATTTTAGAATTTGGAGGATAGTGCAATGATAGAGACAGAGACCCATTCCAGAGTCTACTCTGGTTCTTTTACGTGCACGTTGTAAAACACCGACACGAGACATCGGTGTAACGTCCCATATGAAAGATTTAACTTTATTAGGGTCAGACGGGGGATCGAACCTGCGATCCCTGAATTACCAGTCCAGCGTGTTGTTACCACTGGACTACAGATCCGTGTGTGTGTTTTACGTTTATTTATTATCGCTATGCCCATATGAACGACGCCTCCTGAATAGATTAGTTATTTTAGATGTTTGGAGGATAGTGCAATGATACAGAGAGAGACCCATTCCAGAGTCTCCTCTGGTTCAGAAATACCATAATATATGATATATAATAACTACAATAGAACTATAGAATGATTAACAATCTGATCTAAGGACAAAATGATCCTAAATTAAATTATTACCTCCCTTTATGAATACAGTATATATGTATTACATACTAAACATGCATGCAACATCTTATTATTTCGTTTTTATTTTCATTTACCTCCCTTTATGAAAACCTCTTGAATACAATAAATGTCTAATGCTCGTACATATACATGTCTAATGCTAGTATATATACATGTCTAATGCTCCTACATATATATGTCTAATGCTCGTACATGTATAATGCTCGTACATATATATGTCTAATGCTCGTACATTCCTAATGTTCGTACATATACTTGCTGTGATTATACATGCATATTTCGATGTGACAGTAAATTAACGATTCATCTCAATCTGAATATTTTGATCTTATCACAATCATTTAGTGCAACCATAATCCTGGGTGGATTTCGTAGGTAGGTTACCGTTACAGGGTGTGTTATCCCGTCAGTTTGTGTCAGTAGTTCCTGTAAGACGTTGCCCCGGTTGTCAGTCTGGATAACATGGTGGGATTTCAAGCAACATACAAACAGTTGATCTCGGTCATCTACAGTAACATCGCACACCACCTTTAACCTGGGATCCGTGATAACTGTCTGGTTGTCACCTTGTTTGTCTATAACTATAACCCGTGTATCCCCGTCAGCAATGTACAGTAGTGAGTTGTTCCTGCTAACAGTTATACTCCCTGGGTAAATAATGTACTGCTGCTTCATGATTACACGCAGCCTGGAACCGGACATATCATAAACTCTAACCTCACTCTCACCAAGCCCACCACAACAAACGTATAACTCACCCTGACTGTGACAGATACCCCTACACCCCACACCTGCACTGAATGACCTTGTCAGTGACAATGACCTGCCCACAGATATAAACTGAACTTTCCCAGCATTACAAAGAGTAACAGCTAGCTCAGTGGGACCAGTTTTACATATTCCCCGCGGACTATCCGGTATGTCAACCCAGTCAGTAACCTTGAATGTACTATCCAGTCGTTTCAGTCTGTCATTGTTCATGTCTGTAATGATAGTCTGATTGTTGTCTAGCACACAGACACCACGAATGTGAGGCACCTTTTTATCAGGTTTTACCTTGATGCTGTACTCACCGAGAGGGGAAGCAATGTAAGGACGGTCGGTATCACTGAGAGGGGAAACAATGTAAGGACGGTCGGTATCATCAATGAGAGTAATCAAGGATTTCATACCATGCAAACAAGACACAATGCCTGTATCTAATTCATACACAATGGTTGAAGCTTTCTTACTCTCAACTTGATTGATAAAGTCGTTACTCTTTGATGTTTGAGCATTACATTGCTTAATATGCACAAAGAGTTGGGCCTCGTTGACAGTCTTGAACTGTTTTATATTGTCAAGTGTAACTTGTAGGGTCTTTAGCATGTCCTCAAAGGAGGTAATGTCACTGTTTATGCCATCTGCTATCTCTTTATGTTTAAGCAATACTTGTTTATTAGACGTCTTTGCCAGTTCTTCAACCCTAGTTATGATGCTTTTCTTCAACGTCTGGACGTCATTCAGCATGCCGTCACGTTGTTTATCCACAAGACGCAGGTCATTCTCTCGTCTAGCCTTCAACTGAAGCAGCTCTTTCTTCACCTTCTCCACGGCCGTCTGGGTTTGTTGCTTTTCCCGTCCTTTCAGTATTCCTTTGGCCACCGTTGGAATATATTCTACTCCTTTACACACCCTGAAATAATATACAGTATTATATATACTAGTATTGTGCATGTATATACACATGGGTAGGACGTGATAGTATTATATATACTAGTATTGTACATGTATATACACAGTGGTAGGACGTGATAGTATTATATATACTAGTATTGTATATACACAGGGGTAGGACGTGATAGTATTATATATACTAGTATTGTATATGTATATACACAGCGGTAGGACGTGATAGTATTATATATACAAGTATTGTATATACACAGGGGTAGGACGTGATAGTATTATATACACTAGTATTGTATATGTATATACACAGGGGTAGGACGTGATAGTATTATATATACAAGTATTGTATATACACAGGGGTACGACGTGTTAGTATTATATATACTAGTGTTGTATATACACATGGGTAGGACGTGATAGTATTATATATACTAGTATTGTATATGTATATACACATGGGTAGGGCGTGATAGTATTATATATACTAGTATTGTACATGTATATGCACAGGGGTAGGGCATGATAGTATTATATATACTAGTATTGTATATGTATATACACAGGGGTAGGACGTGATAGTATTATATATACTAGTATTACACAGGTATATACACAGGGTTAGGACGTGATAGTATTATATATACTAGTATTGTACATGTATATACGCAGGGGTTGGACGTGATAGTATTATATATACTAGTATTGTACATGTATATACAAAGGGGTAGGATGTGATAGTATTATATATACTAGTATTGTACATGTATATACCCAGGGGTAGGGCGTGGTAGTATTATATATACTAGTATTGTACATGTATATACATAGGGGTAGGACGTGATAGTATTATATATACTAGTATTGTACATGTATATAAACAGGGGCAGGACGTGATAGTATTATATATACTAGTATTGTACATGTATATACACAAGGGCAGGATGTGATAGTATTATATATACTAGTATTGTACATGTATATACACAGGGGTAGGACGTGATAGTATTATATATACTAGTATTGTACATGTATATACACAGGGGTAGGACGTGAAAGTATTATATATACTAGTATTGTACATGCATATACACAGGGGTAGGATGTGATAGTATTATATATACTAGTATTGTACATGCATATACACAGGCGTAGGACGTGATAGTATTATATATACTAGTATTGTACATGTATATACACAGGGGTAGGGCGTGTTAGTATTATATATACTAGTATTGTACATGTATATACCCAGGGGTAGGGCGTGTTAGTATTATATATACTAGTATTGTACATGTATATACACAGGGGTAGGACGTGAAAGTATTATATATACTAGTATTGTACATGTATATACACAGGGGTAGGACGTGCTAGTATTATATATACTAGTAGTGTACATGTATATACACAGGGGAAGGACGTGATAGTATTATATATACTAGTATTGTACATGTATATACACAGGGGTAGGACGTGATAGTATTATACATACTAGTATTGTACATGTATATACACAGGGATAGGACGTGATAGTATTATATATACTAGTATTGTACATGTATATACACAGGGGTAGGACGTGATAGTATTATATATACTAGTATTGTACATGTATATACACAGTGGTAGGACGTGATAGTATTATATATACTAGTATTGTATATACACAGGACTATCATGGTGTACAGTATATTGTTTGTAAGTAAACTCCATAATCCTCCACCCCTCGGACTATCATGGCGAGCAGTATATTGTAAGTAAACTCCATAATCCTCCACCCCTCGGACTATCATGGTGTACAGTATATTGTAAGTAAACTGCATAATCCTCAACCCCTCGGACTCTCATGGTGTACAGTATATTGTAAGTAAACTCCATAATCCTCCACCCTTCGAACTATCATGGTGTACAGTATATTGTAAGTAAACTCCATAATCCTCCACCCCTCGGACTATCATGGTGTACAGTATTTGTAAGTAAACTCCATAATCCTCCACCCTTCGGACTATCATGGTGTACAGTATATTGTAAGTAAACTCCATAATCCTCCACCCCTCAGACTATCATGGTGTACAGTATTTGTAAGTAAACTGCATAATCCTCAACCCCTCGGACTATCATGGTGTACAGTATATTGTAAGTAAACTCCATAATCCTCCACCCCTCGGACTATCATGGTGTACAGTATATTGTAAGTAAACTCCATAATCCTCCACCCCTCGGACTATCATGGTGTACAGTATTTGTAAGTAAACTCCATAATCCTCCACCCCTCGGACTATCATGGTGTACAGTATAGTGTAAGTAATCTCCATAATCCTCCACCCCTCGGACTATCATGGTGTGCAATATATTGTAAGTAAACTCCATAATCCTCCACCCCTAGGTCTATCTTGGTGCAGTATATTGTAAGTAAACTCCATAATCCTCTACCCCTCGGACTATAATGGTGAACAGTATATTGTAAGTAAACTTCATAATCCTCCACCACTCGGACTATCATGGTGTACAGTATATTGTAAGTAAACTCCATAATCCTCCACCCCTCTCCCATATACCAGTACATTACTGATCGTCTCTTCCATATACCAGTTCGTTACTGATCGTCTCTCCCATATAACAGTACATTACTGATCGTCTCTCCCATATAACAGTACATTACTGATCGTCTCTCTCATATAATAGTACTTTACTGATCGTCTCTCCCATATAGCAGTGCTTTACTGATCGTCTCTCCCATATAGCAGTACTTTACTGATCTCCTCTCCCATATAGCAGTACTTTACTGATCTCCTCTCCCATATAGCAGTACATTACTGATCTTCTCTCCCATATAACAGTACTTTACTGATCATCTCTCCCATATAACGTACTTTACTGATGGTCTCTCCCATATAGCAGTAATTTACTGATCACCTCTCCCATATAGCAGTACTTTTCTGATCGTCTCTCCCATATAACAGTACTTTACTGATCACCTCTCCCATATAGCAGTACTTTACTGATGGTCTCTCCCACATAGCAGTACATTACTGATCATCTCCCCCATATAGCAGTACATTTACTGATCGTCTCTCCCACATAGCAGAACATTTACTGATCGTCTCTCCCATATAGCAGTACATTTACTGATCGCCTCTCCCATATAACAGTACTTTACTGATCGTCTCTCCCATATTGACCCTGGTGTTATTGTATATATAATTACTTGACACTTGTGTTATTGTATATATAACTACTTGACACTGGTGTTATTGTATATATAACTACTTGACACTGGTGTTATTGTATATATAACTACTAGACACTGGTGTTATTGTATATATAACTACTTGACACTGGTGTTATTGCATATATAACTACTTGACACTGGTGTTATTGTATATATAACTACTTGACACTGGTGTTAGTGTATATATAACTACTTGACACTGGTGTTATTGTCAGGGCTCGACAAATCCTATTGCCCGACACCCGGGGCAAGTCAAAACAACGTTCGGGCAAGTGGCCGTCAACCAGAGTTTAGTCCCGGGCAAGTCAAAATGCCATGGATGTGATTATCGAATAAACATATCAATTAACAGATAAATAAACAAACTAATCAACTGTTTGTGTCATGATTGGACCCTATTATAAACCCTGCAGACTACATGCTATGAATGACAGGTATTGCCCCAAACATTTGACCAATCGAGGCTCTCGCTAAGTTTCAATTGTTTTATTTGCACTTATCAAATTAGTCCTATTAAATAGACTACGGCGCTTTTAACATCCGGGCGCTTTCTTAATTTCTACAATTTGCAGTCGCCGGCGAAATATCAAAGAATCTGTCAATGCCTTGCTTATATACTTGTTAATTACACATTAGTCGTAGCATTATCCACGAGTACATACACAGTAAGTACATGTTTTCTACACCTATGTTGATTAATCTCGGAAGACAGGCCGATTTCATTGATGTATTGTAAGTTATAATTGACAAAATTAAACAGTTAGAACTCAGGTAATTATCAGATTACAAATGTATATAAAATGTTTTATAATCAAGCCCCAAATCCCCTGTTATCATTCAAATGCATGTTCAATTACAATAATTTTGCTAAAATTCTTTAACTCCAATGAAAATGAAAGTGAAAGTAATAGTAAAAAACGTAAACTAGATTTAAAATGTGTGCCTACTTCATGGGTAAAAAGGATACTATATAATAAATATGATTCAAAACGCGAAATGACTATTCATTATATACTATGATGATGTTATTCATAACCTTATTAAACTAAATTAATAATAATAATTGGGGCAAGTCAAATTCACATTGGGGCACATTGGGGCAAGTCAAATTCACATTGGGGCAAGTCAAATTCACATTGGGGCAAGTCAAATTCACATTGGGGCAAGTCAAATTCACATTGGGGCAAGTCACTTTGCCAGTGTCACTTGTCCCGGGCAAGTCAGTTTGAAAAGAATGTGTCGAGCCCTGATTGTATATATAACTACTTGACACTGGTGTTATTGTACATATAACTACTTGACACTGGTGTTGTTGTATATATAACTACTTGACACTGGTGTTGTTGTACATATAACTACTTGACACTGGTGTTATTGTACATATAACTACTTGACACTGGTGTTATTGTATATATAACTACTTGAAACTGGAGTTATTGTATATATAACTACTTGATACTGGAGTTATTGTATATATAACTACTTGACACTGGTGTTATTGTATATATAACTACTTGACACTGGTGTTATTGTATATATAACTACTTGACACTGGTGTTATTGTATGTATAACTACTTGACACTGGTGTTATTGTATATATAACTACTTGACACTGGTGTTATTGTATATATAACTACTTGACACTGGTGTTATTGTATATATAACTACTTGACACTGGTGTTATTGTATATATCACTACTTGACACTAGTGTTATTGTATATATAGCTACTTGACACTGGTGTTATTGTATGTATAACTACTTGGTTCTGGTGTTATTGTATGAATATATTGCTTGTCACTTGATATGTACTGCTTGTACAGCCCTCCCATACACAAATATTGAATATCACTTTATATTCACTGTGTGTACAGCCCTCCCATCCACAAATATTGCATTTCACTTAATATTCACTGTGTGTACAGCACCCCTTCCACAAATATTGCATTTCACTTTATATTCACTGTTTGTACAGCCACCCTATCCACAAATATTGCATTTCACTTTATATTCACTGTTTGTACAGCCCTCACATCCACAAATATTGCATTTCACTTTATATTCACTGTTTGTACAGCCCTCCCATACACAAATATTGCATTGCACTTGATATTCACTGTTTGTACAGCCCTCCCATACACAAATATTGCATTTCACTTTATATTCACTGTTTGTACAGCCCTCCCATACACAAATATTGCATTTCACTTTATATTCACTGTTTGTACAGCCCTCCCATACACAAATATTGCATTGCACTTGATATTCACTGTTTGTACAGCCCTCACATCCACAAATATTGCATTTCACTTTATATTCACTGTTTGTACAGCCCTCCCATACACAAATATTGCATTGCACTTGATATTCACTGTTTGTACAGCCCTCCCATACACAAATATTGCATTGCACTTTATATACAATGTTTGTACAGCCCTCACATCCACAAATATTGCACGGCTCTTTATATTCACTGTTTGTACAACCCTCCCATACACAAATATTGCACTGCACTTTATATTCACTGTTTGTACAACCCTCCCATACACAAATATTGCATTTCACTTTATATTCACTGTTTGTACAGCCCTCACATCCACAAATATTGCATTTCACTTTATATTCACTGTTTGTACAGCCCTCCCATACACAAATATTGCATTGCACTTGATATTCACTGTTTGTACAGCCCTCCCATACACAAATATTGCATTGCACTTTATATACAATGTTTGTACAGCCCTCACATCCACAAATATTGCACGGCTCTTTATATTCACTGTTTGTACAACCCTCCCATACACAAATATTGCACTGCACTTTATATTCACTGTTTGTACAACCCTCCCATACACAAATATTGCACTGCACTTTATATTCACAGTTTGTACAGCCCTCCCATACACAAATATTGCATTGCACTTTATATTCACTGTTTGTACAGCCCTCCCATCCACAAATATTGCATTGCACTTTATATTCACTGTTTGTACAGCCCACCCATCCACAAATATTGCATTGCACTTTATTCACACTGTTTGTACAACCCTCCCATACACAAATATTGCATTGCACTTTATATTCACTGTTTGTACAGCCCTCACATCCACGAATATTGCATTTCACTTTATATTCACTGTTTGTACAGCCCTCACATCCACACATATTGCATTGCACTTTATATTCACTGTTTGTACAACCCTCCCATACACAAATATTGCATTGCACTTTATATACACTGTTTGTACAGCCCTCCCATACACAAATATTGCATTGCACTTTATATTCACTATTTGTACAACCCTCCCATACACAAATATTGCATTTCACTTTATATTCACTGTTTGTACAGCCCTCACATCCACAAATATTGCATTGCACTTTATATTCACTGTTTGTACAGCCCTCCCATCCACAAATATTGCATCGCACTTTATATTCACTCTTTGTACAGCCCTCCAATCCACAAATATTGCATTGCACTTTATATTCACTCTTTGTACAGCCCTCCCATCCACAAATATTGCATTGCACTTTATATTCACTCTTTGTACAGCCCTCCCATCCACAAATATTGTATTGCACTTTATATTCACTGTTTGTACAGCCCTCATATCCACACATATTGCATTGCACTTTATATTCACTGTTTGTACAACCCTCCCATACACAAATATTGCATTGCACTTTATATTCACTGTTTGTACAGCCCTCCCATCCACAAATATTGCATTGCACTTTATATTCACTGTTTGTACAGCCCTCCCATACACAAATATTGCACTGCACTTTATATTCACTGTTTGTACAGCCCTCCCATACACAAATAGTGCACTGCACTTTATATTCACTGTTTGTACAGCCCTCCCATACACAAATATTGCATTGCACTTTATATTCACTGTTTGTACAGCCCCCATCCACAAATATTGCATTGCACTTTATATTCACTGTTTGTACAGCCCACCCATCCACAAATATTGCATTGCACTTTATATTCACTGTTTGTACAGCCCTCACATCCACAAATATTGCATTGCACTTTATATTCACTGTTTGTACAACCCTCCCATACACAAATATTGCATTGCACTTTATATACACTGTTTGTACAGCCCTCCCATACACAAATATTGCATTGCACTTTATATTCACTATTTGTACAACCCTCCTATTCACAAATATTGCATTTCACTTTATATTCACTGTTTGTACATCCCTCACATCCACAAATATTGCATTGCACTTTATATTCACTGTTTGTACAGCCCTCCCATCCACAAATATTGCATTGCACTTGATATTCACTCTTTGTACAGCCCTCCAATCCACAAATATTGCATTGCACTTTATATTCACTCTTTGTACAGCCCTCCCATCCACAAATATTGCATTGCACTTTATATTCACTGTTTGTACAGCCCTCCCATCCACAAATATTGTATTGCACTTTATATTCACTGTTTGTACAGCCCTCATATCCACACATATTGCATTGCACTTTATATTCACTGTTTGTACAACCCTCCCATACACAAATATTGCATTTGGCCTGTTGCACAGTAAAATGGTCTATTCAGTGAAAAACATGTAATGCCCTAAAATAATGATTAGCGCTACAATATATGTAACATTATACATATATTCATTTAGTTTATTTCACAATGTAATTGTAGACGTGAATTTTATGAAAATCGGACAAGGCAAAGTATATTTGTTTGTCAATTGAAGGCCTCAAAAATCATCATATTTGTATGTAATGGGTTAGCATCTGCTTTTTTAACAATTTTGAGACCGTGCTATTTCAATGATCATATTATGTTTAATAGAAACTATAATAATATTATTGTACAGATAGCTTCTATCTTTCGTTTGATACATATTTTATGTATTTATCTTCAAAAATAAAAATATTACCAGCTATAATGTGAAAACATACACTATGTAATGGTGTGCTTTTGAGACTAACACTGATCTTCATAATACAGCCATCAAAGTTAGAAAAGTATGTTATATATAGTTGGTTAATGTTTAACATGCATGTGTTGTGACGTATATTATGATGAAAATCAAATTTTGTTGTTGTTTTACTACGATTTTCAGATATTTGATATTATGATCAACATTTTTTTGTGTAACGAAAAATGTGTAACGTCCATCCCCTATGCATATTCTCCAAACAGGGTGTCCTAGGTAGCTAAAAATATGTTTATTACAATGCCTTTCTATTTTGGTGCTTCTAATGATCATTTTTTATGAATCTACTGTTGTCATGGCATTCACTTGGGTATTCAGTGGTAGCTAAACCATTACTGTTCACTATTTGTACAGGATTCACATATAATGTACATAAACTGTTGTTATGTTGCCACTTCGATTAATAGGGGATGGACGTTACACTAATTTACAAGTCCAGTTGCAATAGGCCAGATCATGCACTAATCATGCTACTTTTTGCAGGTAATATTAGGAAATCAGCAGGTCAATATAATTTGGGTGATTTAAAACCATACATTAGTTTAATTGTGGCACTGCACATGAAGTTGAGAGGTGTAGTAAGTGAATGTGTGGCAATTCCAAAATACTGTACATGTATATTGGAAACTTATGACACTATACCTTTCATGCTGGGCATATGTCAAATTTTGAAATTCAAATAATAAAAATGAAAAACAGGTGTGTGTACCTGCCAAGGTGTGGGAATTTCAACACAGTCACAGTATTGGGAATTTATGGCAATACCTGAAATGGCAATATACAATGTACTACTGCCTGCCAAGGTTTGTATATTTCATTTTTTCTTATATAAGCTACATATTTCTTGGGAAAGATCAATTCTGCATCAGTCATTGTCATGGATGCTGCAAGCTTAAAACGTGAGAAAGAAAGGATAAAAAAGAAAAAACAAAGAGAAAGAACAAAGGAAAATGAGGTATGTATTTTATTTTCAATTATTACATGTATGTATTATCCACCATTATTATGATTATGTCATTTGTTCCCATGATAACTTGATCCAATGAGAGACTTCTGCAGCAATATATTAAATGAAACCATGATAGCCATATTATGGTTTGTTAGAAGCATACATGGCGCATATATTTCACTGACTAAATGATGACAAGTGCAGACCTGGATCAGACTTTATGATCAGAATCTACATTGGTTGCAACAACCATAAGTCATATTAGGTCAGACAGGGTCGCCTTATATGTAATCTAAAATATTATCAAAAAGCTTTGAAAAGCGTATTGGTGATTGCACAATTCATTGCATTTACGTCTGTCCAAAAGTGTTCAATAGACTTTCACTAAATTGTGCCACCTCTTCTATATTGTATTCTGTTTCAATCACACAGCTGTAATGGTAACTTAGACGGGGGCATATATGATACATTCTGTGGCTTATTGTTTTCAGGAGAAGTATTCGGAATCGAAACGAAAAGATGCAGAAAGGAAAAAGAAAGAACGACTTGCCTTCAGAGAAAATGTGGAGAAACACCCACGAAAATACAAAGGTGTTGTTGATGAAATTAGGAGACAGACTGCGGAACGTGTTCGTAGACACAGAAACAACAAGCGTCAGTCTACAGACCCGCAGACACCTGATACATGTAATCCACAGAAGCTAAGACGTAGAAAAGAAAGCACATGTGCAGCAGTCGCCAACAGTCGTAAGAAAGAACAGCATCAACAGGCTTTAAATAGAAATCGTGTTAGAGATTTCCGTTTGCGGATAAAACTGGGGTCCGCATTCTTCAATGCCGACAATGTACCAACTGCATGTACAACGTCAAGTCCATCATCGGCACAGGTTGAGAACCAAACGTCGGAGGGCTACAAACACAAAAGTGATTCGCGGGCTGTGAAACGAGCACGGGAATCGTTACCTGAAACACCGGAAAAGAAAGTGCGTATTATAGAACAAATAGTTACGCAAACTACTCCTCGATCCCGAAATATGATCAGCCAGAGTCCAACAATGCAAGCAATATTCTTAGGCAGCGACTGTCGAAAGAAATTGGAAACCCAGTTTAACATAGCTAAATCCATCAAAACATTTGTAGCAGCAAAATCTAAGCAAAGGAAAAGGTTAGCAATGCACATTGTCGCTAGTAATCTGGTGAATAAATCACGCAAAATGTCAAGTGCGGCAAGAATGCTTGGTGTTCCAAAATCATCTTTATTCAGGAATGCTAAAACGAATGAGAGAAAAGAAAGAAATGACTCAATTCCAACTGATCACAAAGATTCCATCCATAATTTCTATCTCAACCAAGCCAGCAGAGAAATGCCCAACAAGAGATATGTGTTACTTCTCCCGAACGAACAGGGTGAGAAAATTCCAACACATAATGGAACTAACGCAGCATGAAGCATACACCAAATTCAAGCAACAATACCCCGATATTAAAATAGGCCAGCGTAAAGTTGACATGCTCAAGCCCACACAAGTACGACGAAGTAAATGTTCCAATAGAGTTGTGTGCTGTTGCACTTATTGCGAAAATGTTCGTCTTAAAGTGCAAGCCCTAAACCAGTTTACTGGTAAATCATTCAGATCCAGCTCGGACATAGTTGACAGCACAATGTGCCAGATAAATTAATCCTTCCATGACAGCAAATGCTTGAAGAGAGATTGCAGCAACTGTGGAACTAAGCTACTCTCCAGACAGTACAGTGTGGAGTTATGTGAAAAGGGCGACACTGTAATCAGATGGAAGGAGTGGAAGAAATGTACAGTCCCACTGGATGACAAGAGACAAGTGTCGCGTTTGCTTTGTGTTGATAGAGAAGCCACATTTAAGAGTTTCTTTCATGATGTGTTATGCCCTACACTTGAACCGCATGCAGAACACCAATTTCGTTCTATGTGGCAAGCTAGACAATTCCGCAAAAATGTCGACAATGTCAATGATGGTGAATTGGTTATAGCCATGGATTTTTCTGAAAACTACACGTGTCGGTATGGACGGGAAATTCAGTCTTATCATTGGAACCAAAAACAGGTGACACTTCATCCTATGATGCTGTATTATAAAGAAGGACAGGAAGTACAGAAAGAAGGTTTTGTGTGCATAACAGATGATTTAAAGCATGACACACATGCAGTTTCTCGATTTGAGTCTGAAGCTATAGAGCATGTCCGAAATAAAAGTGTAAATATAAATTGTGTACACGAGTGGACTGATGGCTGTGCCTCCCAATACAAAGGGCGCCATAGTTTTGCAGCCATCAGTCTAGGCGAAGAACTTCATAATGCCAACATCACCAGAAATTATTTTGAAACAAGTCATGGAAAGGGCCCTTGTGATGGCCTTGGTGGCATCGTCAAACACAAAGTGTTGCATGCCATTATACAGAACCCATCACTGTCCATAACAAATGCCAAAGAGCTCCACCAGTTCAGCGAAGAAAATTTAAGTAAAGTTGGCCAGTCCACATTCAAATCTAGGACAACGCAATACAGTTCAAATAAGCGTACCTTCAAATATATTGAAAAAATAGATCGCTCTTCTGCAACAACAGCCAAAACTTTAAAAGGTAGTCGTAAACTACACATTTTGCCGGTACAGGGGTTGGATACCAATTAAGGATCAGAGACCTTAGCTGTTATTGTACTGGGTGTAGAGTTGATAGTGAGTGTGTCAATAATGAACATGTGGGTCAATGGGCGGTACAGGCTCTAAAAACTGATGACGGAGATAAGACTGTATCAGCTAATGACAGAAACACAGAAGACAATGGAGACAATGAATATTCTACAGAGCCGGTTGAAAGAACCACTGATAACCATGAGGTACATGTAGCAACGAACAGAACTGAACACCAACCAAATGAATTTGTCGCTGTTAAATTTCAGATCAAAAAGTCGAAATTATCTTTCTTTGCGAAAATACTTGAAATTGAAAAGGATGAAGTACGAGTGGAATACTTGGGAAAAAATGGGAAGTATTACCAGTATCGGTCAGTGCCAGATGTGTCATGGCAGCATAAGAATGACATAGTGTGTAAATTGGCAGCTCCGGATAATATAGTAACTGGGTCACGTGTGAAGTGCTTATTCAAATTAACGGATGAACAGAGAGAATCCCTAAATGGATTCCAACTGAAGTGAATGTCACTGCAGTCATTGTATAACATAATTTTGTGAAAATGTACTCTGAATCATGCATGTATAGCTGAAATATGAGATCGTTTTACCCTAAACTGGCAAGAGTGCCATATTTTATTCATAAAACCTAAACATTATTAAGTTGCAAGTCATGATTGTAACAGAATATTGCTGATACATGATTTATGTAACATCCGTCCCCTTATTTGTAACGTCCGTCCCTTTTGTCAAAGTATTTGATATGATATGTTATTTATATTCTGAACACTAATATCTAGCTAGCAGAGTGTTTTATAAATGCTGATACGGGGTACTTACTTTTGACTCGTTAATACTGTGTGTATCAGGTCATATTCAAGTATTAGCAACAATGAATCTGTACCACTTTGAGTTGGAAAAAGTTACTTTCTCTAACAGAGACATAATACTTTTGAAACAGTTACGGATGTTCATCGGATTAGTTTTAAAATTGATAGATATAACATATACATAATGTTGGAAGACAAAACTGTACAATTTGCATGTTGGTTGAAAGAATATGAAGCTTGGTCATGTATGTAATGTCCGTCCCCTAATTTGTAACGTCCGTTCCTTTGGTCGGAGTATTTAAATATCGGATTTCATTTCTCTTTAGACCACTAAGTCCAGCTATACATAATTGTATTATACACATGTATAATATACTTATTTATGACCAGCAAATCAGAGGTATACCAAGCAGATCTCAAATGTTAGCATAAATGATCTAATTGCCATTTGTGCGGGGAAAAATGTCTTTCTCTACCATTCATGTAATAATTCGGAAAACGTTAGTTACTTGGATTTTTTTTGCTTGGCAATTAATATGTGCAACATGTACATCATTTTAAGAGACAAATAACATTGATTTGTATTGTTAGTGTGAAGATTGAGGAGTTTGATCTATTACATGTAACGTCCGTCCCCTTTGTCGACAGCAGTGACATACATGTATATTTTCGCAAAACAAAATATGTCAAAAGTTATCCTTGCGTGTATTAATTCAGTAGAGAGGAATGTTCAACAATAAAAAAAATGTACAAAGTGTAACGGAATATTGAACTTTATTTTTTACTTCTGATGCTAACCCATTGGACCACTTTACTGTGCAACAGGCCATTTCACTTTATATTCACTGTTTGTACAGCCCTCCCATACACAAATATTGCATTGCACTTTATATACAATCTTTGTACAGCCCTCACATCCACAAATATTGCATTGCACTTTATATACAATGTTTGTACAGCCCTCACATATACAAATATTGCATTGCACTTTATATTCACTGTTTGTACAGCCCTCACATCCACAAATATTGCATTTCACTTTATATTCACTGTTTGTACAGCCCTCACATAAACAAATATTGCATTGCACTTTATATACAATCTTTGTACAGCCCTCACATCCACAAATATTGCATTGCACTTTATATACAATGTTTGTACAGCCCTCACATATACAAATATTGCATTGCACTTTATATTCACTGTTTGTACAGCCCTCACATCCACAAATATGTCCGGCGTATATTAAACTTTTTGTTCAGATCCCCAACGTGCAAACTTCCCTTATGTATAATCAATTTTTAAGCAAATAATATTGGCCCACATAATTTGATTAATTATTAGAAGCTAGTAAATATTTTTCCAAATAATATGGTTGATTATTAAAGCTAGTAACCCCCCCCCCCCCCAAGCAAATTTAATCCCACCCCATTATATTGTTAATTATTGAATTTATTACATATTGGTCCAAATAATTATGATAAATTACCTGTGATCAACAGTAATGCAAATAGTACAGCAAACGATGTCATGTTGTCCACAGAACATGTTTATCACATTCCCAGGATGATCGTGGCACGTATCTGCTGGCAGCGGTCCCGTCTTTGATTTATTCTGATATTTCTGACCTTTACCAGCGTGCATGGCCGTCTTGTCAAGTAACGTGTGCGCTTTTTGGAATTTATTATGGAATTTCACACATCTCTGACACAAATACGCCGGACAGTCAACGCATTGATGTACCGCCTCGTTGTTCTTACCATCGTCGGAACACGTCGTACAGCAGAAGTCGTATATAACGTCAGAAGCTCCAACCTGCGATCGCGTCATCGCCTGATGTTCCGCCATTTTTTCCCAATTGAAGGTCGTTACTGATTACTAGGAAAGCGAAACAAGCCCATTTCTTTTCTGTGTAAAACTATGAAAACGAAACTAGAAGTATATACAAATATATTAAAAACTTGCTAAATAGTTGACCGAGTGTAATTCCAGGTGTCATGCGTCAACTGTGAATTAGTATTAGTGAAAACTGTGCATGTTATGCTAAATTAATTAACAATCCAATAATTATATTTTATATTAAACCAATACGGAGGTAAATGAGAGGCTATTATCTCACATTCCTAAGTGACGTAGTGTTACCTAGTTGATAGTCGTTGTACTAGATATATATTATATCGACCCCAAAACAAATACATTAACAAGTTTAAGAACGTGTTTGAAATATGTAAATTATATATTACACTGAAACCCATCCGTGTTTAACTGTTCTATATGTAGGGAACACTGGACCGTCTTACGTGAATAGCTGGATAGTAACATGACCACAGACGCGGGGGGGGGTCTGGGACACTGGACCGTCTTACGTGAATAGCTGGATAGTAACATGACCACAGACGTGGGGGGGGGGGTCACTGGACCGTCTTACGTGAATAGCTGGATAGTAACATGACCACAGACGCGGGGGGGGGGGGTCTGGGACACTGGACCGTCTTACGTGAATAGCTGGATAGTAACATGACCACAGACGCGGGGGGGGGGGGGTCTGGGACACTGGACCGTCTTACGTGAATAGCTGGATAGTAACATGACCACAGACGTGGGGGGGGGGGGTCACTGGACCGTCTTACGTGAATAGCTGGATAGTAACATGACCACAGACGCGGGGGGGGGGGGGGTCTGGGACACTGGACCGTCTTACGTGAATAGCTGGATAGTAACATGACCACAGACGCGGGGGGGGGGGTCTGGGACACTGGACCGTCTTACGTGAATAGCTGGATAGTAACATGACCACAGACGCGGGGGGGGGGGGTCTGGGACACTGGACCGTCTTACGTGAATAGCTGGATAGTAACATGACCACAGACGTGGGGGGGGGGGTCACTGGACCGTCTTACGTGAATAGCTGGATAGTAACATGACCACAGACGCGGGGGGGGGGGTCTGGGACACTGGACCGTCTTACGTGAATAGCTGGATAGTAACATGACCACAGACGCGGGGGGGTCTGGGACACTGGACCGTCTTACGTGAATAGCTGGATAGTAACATGACCGCAGACGCGGGGGGGGTCTGGGACACTGGACCGTCTTACGTGAATAGCTGGATAGTAACATGGACACACTGGACCACCATACGACCACAGACGGGGGGGGGGGGGTCACTGGACCGTCTTACGTGAATAGCTGGATAGTAACATGACCACAGACGCGGGGGGGTCTGGGACACTGGACCGTCTTACGTGAATAGCTGGATAGTAACATGACCACAGACGCGGGGGGGGGGTGTCTGGGACACTGGACCGTTTACGTGAATAGCTGGGTAGAATGTTTGCGGACGGGGGGGGGGGGGTCTGGGACACTGGACCGTCTTACGTGAATAGCTTGATAGTTACATGACCACAGACGCGGGGGGGGGTCTGGAGAAATGTTTGCGGGTTCAAAACAACAAAACTAAACAAGCCATATCATAGTTCAATCGAAGTTCTATACACTGATATAGCCATATCATAGTTCAATCGAAGTTCTATACACTGATATAGCCATATCATAGTTCAATCGAAGTTCTATACACTGATATAGCCATAACATAGTTCAATCGAAGTTTTTAAAAACAAAATTTAAACACAGTGGAGCCCGAGTCATTGATTAAAATCGAAAATCGTCGTGAACAATGGTAAAGTGTACTAGGGCGTAAGACGAGGCCGATGGTTCGAGTTGGCTAGGGTACGATTTGATCATTTTTAGCATGTAGTAAAAAATGGGAGAAGTGATAGCGCAGAAGTAGCGTGTTCACTTCAGGTGCAAAAGACCGGAGTTTGAGCCCCACTGGAGCCGTTACGAGTGTGCCCTTAGGCAAGGCATTTAAATTCAAAGTTGCCTCTGCTCTCTTCCTTGTGTAGATGGATTCCATCAGACATGAGATATCGAGCGTGCGTCTCTAGAGTGATTAATATAAGTTGTAAGAACTTGTTTCGCAATCGAGAGAAAATGTGATTTTTATAAACTAGCCTACTCTAGTAAATAATACGTATATGCTAGCTTTCAGAGCTCTGTTCTTCTGGGCAGGAATACAACTCTACATAGATATTAATTGTATGCAATGTTGTACACGTTTATTAAAAGTAATTTTAAGTGTTGAAACCACAGGGATTCGGCACGATTGGGGGTACTAGTATATATATTTAAGTACTTACCACAGGGATTCGGTACGTTTGGTGATACTAGTATGTATATATAAGTACGTACCACAGGGATTCGGCACCTTTGGGGGTACTAGTATATATATTTAAGTACTTACCACAGGGATTCGGCACGTTTGGGGGTACTAGTATATATATTTAAGTACTTACCACAGGGATTCGGCACGTTTGGGGGTACTAGTATATATATTTAAGTACTTACCACAGGGATTCGGCACGTTTGGGGGTACTAGTATATATATTTAAGTACATGCCACAGGGATTCGGCACGTTTGGGGGTACTAGTATATATATTTAAGTACTTGAAACCTCTGCCATATATGGCATGAAGGAAACACAAAATAGAAATGTTGGCAAAATATTTAGCAGGTCATGTGAACTGTAATATTTAGTACCGTATAACTGCAAATATATACATGTACCGGTATAGCTTTAGTACCGTACAACTGCAAATATATACATGTACCGGTGTAGCTTTAGTACCGTACAACTGCAAATACATACATGTACCGGTATAGCATTAGTACAGTACAACTGCAAATATATACATGTACCGGTCTAGATTTAGTACCGTACAACTGCAAATACATACATGTACCGGTCTAGCTTTAGTACCGTACAACTGCAAATATATACATGTATCGGTGTAGCTTTAGTACCATACAACTGCAAATATATACATGTACCGGTATAGCTTTAGTACCGTACAACTGCAAATATATACATGTACCGGTATAGCTTTAGTACCGTACAACTGCAAATATATACATGTACCGGTGTAGCTTTAGTACCGTACAGCTGCAAATATATACATGTACTGGAATAGCTTTAGTACCGTACAACTGCAAGTATATACATGTACCGGTATAGCTTTAGTACCGTACAAATGCAAATATATACATTTACCGGTGTAGCTTTAGTACCGTACAACTGCAAATATATACATGTACCGGTGTAGCCTTAGTACCGTACAGCTGCAAATATATACATGTACTGGTGTAGCTTTAGTACCGTACAACTGCAAATATATACATGTACCGGTATAACATTAGTACCGTACAACTGCAAATATATACATGTACTGGTATAGCTTTAGTACCGTACAACTGCAAATATATACATGTACCGGTATAGCTTTAGTACCGTACAACTGCAAATATATACATGTACCGGTATAGCTTTAGTACCGTACAACTGCAAATATATACATGTACCGGTATAGCTTTAGTACCGTACAACTGCAAATATATACATGTACCGGTATAGCTTTAGTACCGTACAACTGCAAAAATATACATGTACCGGTATAGCTTCAGTACCGTACAACTGCAAATATACACATGAACTGGTATAGCTTTAGTACCGTACAATTGCAAATATATATATGTACCGGTATAGCTTTAGTACCGTACAACTGCAAATATACACATGTACTAGTATAGCTTTAGTACCATACAACTGCATATATATACATGTACCGGTATAGCTTTAGTACCGTACAACTGCAAAAATATACATGTACCGGTATAGCTTTAGTACCGTACAACTGCAAATATACACATGTACCGGTGTAGCTTTAGTACTGTACAACTGCAAATATATACATGTACTGGTATAGCTTTAGTACTGTACAACTGCAAATATATACATGTACCGGTATAGCTTTAGTACCGTACAACTGCAAATATATACATGTACCGGTGTAGCTTTAGTACCGTACAGCTGCAAATATATACATGTACTGGAATAGCTTTAGTACCGTACAACTGCAAGTATATACATGTACCGGTATAGCTTTAGTACCGTACAAATGCAAATATATACATTTACCGGTGTAGCTTTAGTACCGTACAACTGCAAATATATACATGTACCGGTGTAGCCTTAGTACCGTACAGCTGCAAATATATACATGTACTGGTGTAGCTTTAGTACCGTACAACTGCAAATATATACATGTACCGGTATAACATTAGTACCGTACAACTGCAAATATATACATGTACCGGTATAGCTTTAGTACCGTACAACTGCAAATATATACATGTACCGGTATAGCTTTAGTACCGTACAACTGCAAATATATACATGTACCGGTATAGCTTTAGTACCGTACAACTGCAAATATATACATGTACCGGTATAGCTTTAGTACCGTACAACTGCAAATATATACATGTACCGGTATAGCTTTAGTACCGTACAACTGCAAATATATACATGTACCGGTATAGCTTTAGTACCGTACAACTGCAAATATATACATGTACCGTATAGCTTTAGTACCGTACAACTGCAAATATATACATGTACCGGTATAGCTTTAGTACCGTACAACTGCAAATATATACATGTACCGGTATAGCTTTAGTACCGTACAACTGCAAATATATACATGTACCGGTATAGCTTTAGTACCGTACAACTGCAAATATATACATGTACCGGTATAGCTTTAGTACCGTACAACTGCAAATATATACATGTACCGGTATAGCTTTAGTACCGTACAACTGCAAATATATACATGTACCGGTATAGCTTTAGTACCATACAACTGCAAATATATACATGTACCGGTATAGCTTTAGTACCGTACAACTGCAAATATATACATGTACCGGTATAGCTTTAGTACCGTACAACTGCAAATATATACATGTACCGGTATAGCTTTAGTACCGTACAACTGCAAATATATACATGTACCGGTATAGCTTTAGTACCGTACAACTGCAAATATATACATCTACCGGTATAGCTTTAGTACCGTACAACTGCAAATATATACATGTACCGTGTAGCATTAGTACCGTGCAACTGCAAATATATACATGTACCGGTGTAGCTTTAGTACCGTACAACTGCAAATATATACATGTACCGGTATAGCGTTAGTACCGTACAACTGCAAATATATAGCGTACAACTGCAAATATATACATGTACCGGTATAGCTTTAGTACAGTACAACTGCAAATATATAAATGTACTGGTGTAGCTTTAGTACCGTACAACTGCAAATATATACATGTACCGGTATAGCTTTAGTACCGTACAACTGCAAATTTATACATGTAATGGTATAGCTTTAGTACCATACAACTGCATATATATACATGTACCGGTATAGCTTTAGTACCGTACAACTGCAAAAATATACATGTACCGGTATAGCTTCAGTACCGTACAACTGCAAATATACACATGAACTGGTATAGCTTTAGTACCGTACAATTGCAAATATATATATGTACCGGTATAGCTTTAGTACCGTACAACTGCAAATATACACATGTACTAGTATAGCTTTAGTACCCTACAACTGCATATATATACATGTACCGGTATAGCTTTAGTACCGTACAACTGCAAAAATATACATGTACCGGTATAGCTTTAGTACCGTACAACTGCAAATATACACATGTACCGGTGTAGCTTTAGTACTGTACAACTGCAAATATATACATGTACTGGTATAGCTTTAGTACCGTACAACTGCAAATATATACATGTACCGTATAGCTTTAGTACCGTACAACTGCAAATATATACATGTACCGATATAGATTTAGTACCGAACAACTGCAACTATATACATGTACCGGTATAGCTTTAGTACCATACAACTGCAAATATACACATGTACCAGTGTAGCTTTAGTACCGTACAACTGCAAATATATACATGTACTGGTATAGCTTTAGTACCGTACAACTGCAAATATATAAATGTACCGGTGCAGCTTTAGTACCGTACAACTGCAAATATATACATGTACCGGTATAGCTTTAGTACTGTACAACTGCAAATATATACATCTACCGGTATAGCTTTAGTACCGTACAACTGCAAATATATACATGTACCGTGTAGCGTTAGTACCGTGCAACTGCAAATATATACATGTACCGGTGTAGCTTTAGTACCGTACAACTGCAAATATATACATGTACCGGTATAGCGTTAGTACCGTACAACTGCAAATATATAGCGTACAACTGCAAATATATACATGTACCGGTATAGCTTTAGTACAGTACAACTGCAAATATATAAATGTACTGGTGTAGCTTTAGTACCGTACAACTGCAAATATATACATGTACCGGTATAGCTTTAGTACCGTACAACTGCAAATTTATACATGTACCGGTATAGCTTTAGTACCGTACAACTGCAAATATATACATGTACTAGTATAGCTTTAGTACTGTACAACTGCAAATATATACATGTACCGGTATAGCTTTAGTACCGTACAACTGCAAATATATACATGTACCGGTATAGCTTTAGTACCGTACAACTGCAAATATATACATGTACCGGTATAACTTTAGTACCGTACAACTGCAAATATAGACATGTACCGGTATAACATTAGTACCGTACAACTGCAAATATATACATTTACCAGTGTAGAGTTAGTACCGTACAACTGCAAATATATATATGTACCAGTATAGCTTTAGTACCGTACAACTGCAAATATATACATGTACCGGTGTAGCTTTAGTACCGTACAACTGCAAATATATACATGTACCGTATAGCATTAGTACCGTACAACTGCAAATATATACATGTACCGTATAGCTTTAGTACCGTACAACTGCAAATATATACATGTACCGGTATAGCTTTAGTACCGTACAACTGCAAATATATACATGTACCGGTATAGCTTTAGTACCGTACAACTGCAAATATATACATGTACCGGTGTAGCTTTAGTACCGTACAACTGCAAATATATACATGTACCGGTATAACATTAGTACCGTACAACTGCAAATATATACATGTACTGGTATAGCTTTAGTACCGTACAACTGCAAATATATACATGTACCGGTATAGCTTTAGTACCGTACAACTGCAAATATATACATGTACCAGTATAGCTTTAGTACCGTACAACTGCAAATATATACATGTTCCGGTATAGCTTTAGTACCGTACAACTGCAAATATACACATGTACCGGTATAGCTTTAGTACCGTACAACTGCAAATATATACATGTACCGGTATAGCTTTAGTACCGTACAACTGCAAATATACACATGTACTGGTATAGCTTTAGTACCGTACAATTGCAAATATATATATGTACCGGTATAGCTTTAGTACCGTACAACTGCAAATATACACATGTAATGGTATAGCTTTAGTACCGTACAACTGCAAATATACACATGTACCGGTATAGCTTTAGTACCGTACAACTGCAAATATATACATGTACCAGTGTAGCTTTAGTACCGTACAACTGCAAATATATACATGTACTGGTATAGCTTTAGTACCGTACAACTGCAAATATATAAATGTACCGGTGTAGCTTTAGTACCGTACAACTGCAAATATATACATGTACCGGTATAGCTTTAGTACTGTACAACTGCAAATATATACATGTACCGGTATAGCTTTAGTACCGTACAACTGCAAATATATACATGTACCGTGTAGCTTTAGTACCGTACAACTGCAAATATATACATGTACCGGTGTAGCTTTAGTACCGTACAACTGCAAATATATACATGTACCGGTATAGCTTTAGTACCGTACAACTGCAAATATATACATGTACCGGTATAGCTTTAGTACCGTACAACTGCAAATATATACATGTACCGGTATAGCTTTAGTACCGTACAACTGCAAATATATACATGTACCGGTGTAGCTTTAGTACCGTACAACTGCAAATATATACATGTACCGGTGTAGCTTTAGTACCGTACAACTGCAAATATATACATGTACCGGTATAGCTTTAGTACCGTACAACTGCAAATATATACATGTACCGGTATAGCTTTAGTACCGTACAACTGCAAATATATACATGTACCGGTATAGCTTTAGTACCGTACAACTGCAAATATATACATGTACCGGTATAGCTTTAGTACCGTACAACTGCAAATATATACATGTACCGGTATAGCTTTAGTACCGTACAACTGCAAATATATACATACCGGTATAGCTTTAGTACCGTACAACTGCAAATATATACATGTACCGGTAGCTTTAGTACCGTACAACTGCAAATATATACATGTACCGGTATAGCTTTAGTACCGTACAACTGCAAATATATACATGTACCGGTATAGCTTTAGTACCGTACAACTGCAAATATATACATGTACGGTATAGCTTTAGTACCGTACAACTGCAAATATATACATGTACCGGTATAGCTTTAGTACCGTACAACTGCAAATATATACATGTACCGGTATAGCTTTAGTACCGTACAACTGCAAATATATACATGTACCGGTATAGCTTTAGTACCGTACAACTGCAAATATATACATGTACCGGTATAGCTTTAGTACCGTACAACTGCAAATATATACATGTACCGTGTAGCTTTAGTACCGTACAACTGCAAATATATACATGTACCAGTATAGCTTTAGTACCGTACAACTGCAAATATATACATGTACCGGTGTAGCTTTAGTACCGTACAACTGCAAATATATACATGTACCGGTATAGCTATAGTACCGTACAACTGCAAATATATACATGTACCGGTATAGCTTTATTACCGTACAACTGCAAATATATACATGTACCGGTATAGCTTTAGTACCGTACAACTGCAAATATACACATGTACTGGTATAGCTTTAGTACCGTACAATTGCAAATATATATATGTACCGGTATAGCTTTAGTACCGTACAACTGCAAATATACACATGTAATGGTATAGCTTTAGTACCATACAACTGCATATATATACATGTACCGGTATAGCTTTAGTACCGTACAACTGCAAAAATATACATGTACCGGTATAGCTTCAGTACCGTACAACTGCAAATATACACATGAACTGGTATAGCTTTAGTACCGTACAATTGCAAATATATATATGTACCGGTATAGCTTTAGTACCGTACAACTGCAAATATACACATGTACTAGTATAGCTTTAGTACCATACAACTGCATATATATACATGTACCGGTATAGCTTTAGTACCGTACAACTGCAAAAATATACATGTACCGGTATAGCTTTAGTACCGTACAACTGCAAATATACACATGTACCGGTGTAGCTTTAGTACTGTACAACTGCAAATATATACATGTACTGGTATAGCTTTAGTACCGTACAACTGCAAATATATACATGTACCGGTATAGCTTTAGTACCGTACAACTGCAAATATATACATGTACCGATATAGATTTAGTACCGAACAACTGCAACTATATACATGTACCGGTATAGCTTTAGTACCATACAACTGCAAATATACACATGTACCAGTGTAGCTTTAGTACCGTACAACTGCAAATATATACATGTACTGGTATAGCTTTAGTACCGTACAACTGCAAATATATACATGTACCGGTGCAGCTTTAGTACCGTACAACTGCAAATATATACATGTACCGGTATAGCTTTAGTACCGTACAACTGCAAATATATACATCTACCGGTATAGCTTTAGTACCGTACAACTGCAAATATATACATGTACCGTGTAGCATTAGTACCGTGCAACTGCAAATATATACATGTACCGGTGTAGCTTTAGTACCGTACAACTGCAAATATATACATGTACCGGTATAGCGTTAGTACCGTACAACTGCAAATATATAGCGTACAACTGCAAATATATACATGTACCGGTATAGCTTTAGTACAGTACAACTGCAAATATATAAATGTACTGGTGTAGCTTTAGTACCGTACAACTGCAAATATATACATGTACCGGTATAGCTTTAGTACCGTACAACTGCAAATTTATACATGTAATGGTATAGCTTTAGTACCATACAACTGCATATATATACATGTACCGGTATAGCTTCAGTACCGTACAACTGCAAATATACACATGAACTGGTATAGCTTTAGTACCGTACAATTGCAAATATATATATGTACCGGTATAGCTTTAGTACCGTACAACTGCAAATATACACATGTACTAGTATAGCTTTAGTACCATACAACTGCATATATATACATGTACCAGTATAGCTTTAGTACCGTACAACTGCAAAAATATACATGTACCGGTATAGCTTTAGTACCGTACAACTGCAAATATACACATGTACCGGTGTAGCTTTAGTACTGTACAACTGCAAATATATACATGTACTGGTATAGCTTTAGTACCGTACAACTGCAAATATATAAATGTACCGGTGCAGCTTTAGTACCGTACAACTGCAAATATATACATGTACCGGTATAGCTTTAGTACCGTACAACTGCAAATATATACATCTACCGGTATAGCTTTAGTACCGTACAACTGCAAATATATACATGTACCGTGTAGCTTTAGTACCGTGCAACTGCAAATATATACATGTACCGGTATAGCGTTAGTACCGTACAACTGCAAATATATAGCGTACAACTGCAAATATATACATGTACCGGTATAGCTTTAGTACAGTACAACTGCAAATATATAAATGTACTGGTGTAGCTTTAGTACCGTACAACTGCAAATATATACATGTACCGGTATAGCTTTAGTACCGTACAACTGCAAATATATACATGTACCGGTATAGCTTTAGTACCGTACAACTGCAAATATATACATGTACCGTATAGCTTTAGTACCGTACAACTGCAAATATATACATGTACCGGTATAGCTTTAGTACCGTACAACTGCAAATATATACATGTACCGGTATAGCTTTAGTACCGTACAACTGCAAATATATACATGTACCGGTATAGCTTTAGTACCGTACAACTGCAAATATATACATGTACCGGTATAGCGTTAGTACCGTACAACTGCAAATATATACATGTACCAGTATAGCTTTAGTACCGTACAACTGCAAATATATACATGTACCGGTATAGCTTTAGTACCGTACAACTGCAAATATATACATGTACCGGTGTAGCTTTAGTACCGTACAACTGCAAATATATACATGTACCGGTGTAGCTTTAGTACCGTACAACTGCAAATATATACATGTACCGGTATAGCTTTAGTACCGTACAACTGCAAATATATACATGTACCGGTATAGCTTTAGTACCGTACAACTGCAAATATATACATGTACCGGTATAGCTTTAGTACCGTACAACTGCAAATATATACATGTACTGGTATAGCTTTAGTACCGTACAACTGCAAATATATACTTGTACTGGTGTAGCTTTAGTACCGTACAACTGCAAATATATACATGTACCGGTGTAGCTTTAGTACTGTACAACTGCAAATATATACATGTACCGGTATAGCTTTAGTACCGTACAACTGCAAATATATACATGTACCGGTATAGCGTTAGTACCGTACAACTGCAAATATATACATGTACCAGTATAGCTTTAGTACCGTACAACTGCAAATATATACATGTACTGGTATAGCTTTAGTACCGTACAACTGCAAATATATACTTGTACCGGTGTAGCTTTAGTACCGTACAACTGCAAATAATACATGTACCGGTATAGCTTTAGTACCGTACAACTGCAAATATATACATGTACCGGTGTAGCTTTAGTACAATACAACTGCAAATATATATATGTACCGGTATAGCTTTAGTACCATACAACTGCAAATATATATATATACCGGTGTAGCTTTAGTACCGTACAACTGCAAATATATACATGTACCATTGTAGCTTTAGTACCGTACAACTGCAAATATATACATGTACCGGTATAGCTTTAGTACCATACAACTGCAAATATATACATGTACTGGTGTAGCTTTAGTACCGTACAACTGCAAATATATACATGTACCGGTGTAGCTTTAGTACCGTACAACTGCAAACATATATATATATACCGGTATAGCTTTAGTACCGTACAACTGCAAATATATACCGGTGTAGCTTTAGTACCGTACAACTGCAAATATATACATGTACCGGTATAGCTTTAGTACCATACAACTGCAAATATATACATGTACCGGTATAGCTTTAGTACCATACAACTGCAAATATATACATGTACCGGTGTAGCTTTAGTACCGTACAACTGCAAATATATACATGTACCGGTGTAGCTTTAGTACCGTACAACTGCAAAATATATACATATACCGGTGTAGCTTTAGTACCTACAACTGCAAATATATACGTACAACTGCAAATATATACATGTACCGGTATAGCTTTAGTACCGTACAACTGCAAATATATACATGTACTGGTGTAGCTTTAGTACCGTACAACTGCAAATATATACATGTACCGGTATAGCTTTAGTACCGTACAACTGCAAATATATACATGTACCGGTATAGCTTTAGTACCGTACAACTGCAAATATATACATGTACCGGTATAGCTTTAGTACCGTACAACTGCAAATATATACATGTACCGGTATAGCTTTAGTACCGTACAACTGCAAATATATACATGTACCGGTATAGCTTTAGTACCGTACAACTGCAAATATATACATGTACCGTATAGCTTTAGTACCGTACAACTGCAAATATATACATGTACCGGTATAGCTTTAGTACCGTACAACTGCAAATATATACATGTACCGGTATAGCTTTAGTACCGTACAACTGCAAATATATACATGTACCGGTATAGCTTTAGTACCGTACAACTGCAAATATATACATGTACCGGTATAGCTTTAGTACCGTACAACTGCAAATATATACATGTACCGGTGTAGCTTTAGTACCGTACAACTGCAAATATATACATGTACCGGTATAGCTTTAGTACCGTACAACTGCAAATATATACATGTACCGGTATAGCTTTAGTACCGTACAACTGCAAATATATACATGTACCGGTATAGCTATAGTACCGTACAACTGCAAATATATACATGTACCGGTATAGCTTTAGTACCGTACAACTGCAAATATATACATGTACCGGTATAGCTTTAGTACCGTACAACTGCAAATATATACATGTACCGGTATAGCTTTAGTACCGTACAACTGCAAATATAAATATATACATGTACCGGTATAGCTTTAGTACCGTACAACTGCAAATATATACATGTACCGGTATAGCTTTAGTACCGTACAACTGCAAATATATACATGTACCGGTATAGCTTTAGTACCGTACAACTGCAAATATATACATGTACCGGTATAGCTTTAGTACCGTACAACTGCAAATATATACATGTACTGGTATAGCTTTAGTACCGTACAACTGCAAATATATACATGTACCGGTATAGCTTTAGTACCGTACAACTGCAAATATATACATGTACCGGTATAGCTTTAGTACCGTACAACTGCAAATATATACATGTACCGGTATAGCTTTAGTACCGTACAACTGCAAAAATATACATGTACCGGTATAGCTTTAGTACCGTACAACGGCAAATATACACATGTACCGGTGTAGCTTTAGTACTGTACAACTGCAAATATATACATGTACTGGTATAGCTTTAGTACCGTACAACTGCAAATATATACATGTACCGGTATAGCTTTAGTACCGTACAACTGCAAATATATACATGTACCGATATAGATTTAGTACCGAACAACTGCAACTATATACATGTACCGGTATAGCTTTAGTACCATACAACTGCAAATATACACATGTACCAGTGTAGCTTTATTACCGTACAACTGCAAATATATACATGTACTGGTATAGCTTTAGTACCGTACAACTGCAAATATATACATGTACCGGTGCAGCTTTAGTACCGTACAACTGCAAATATATACATGTACCGGTATAGCTTTAGTACCGTACAACTGCAAATATATACATCTACCGGTATAGCTTTAGTACCGTACAACTGCAAATATATACATGTACCGTGTAGCATTAGTACCGTGCAACTGCAAATATATACATGTACCGGTGTAGCTTTAGTACCGTACAACTGCAAATATATACATGTACCGGTATAGCTTTAGTACAGTACAACTGCAAATATATAAATGTACTGGTGTAGCTTTAGTACCGTACAACTGCAAATATATACATGTACCGGTATAGCTTTAGTACCGTACAACTGCAAATTTATACATGTAATGGTATAGCTTTAGTACCATACAACTGCATATATATACATGTACCGGTATAGCTTCAGTACCGTACAACTGCAAATATACACATGAACTGGTATAGCTTTAGTACCGTACAATTGCAAATATATATATGTACCGGTATAGCTTTAGTACCGTACAACTGCAAATATACACATGTACTAGTATAGCTTTAGTACCATACAACTGCATATATATACATGTACCAGTATAGCTTTAGTACCGTACAACTGCAAAAATATACATGTACCGGTATAGCTTTAGTACCGTACAACTGCAAATATACACATGTACCGGTGTAGCTTTAGTACTGTACAACTGCAAATATATACATGTACTGGTATAGCTTTAGTACCGTACAACTGCAAATATATAAATGTACCGGTGCAGCTTTAGTACCGTACAACTGCAAATATATACATGTACCGGTATAGCTTTAG
Source organism: Archivesica marissinica (assembly GCA_014843695.1). NCBI lineage: Eukaryota > Metazoa > Mollusca > Bivalvia > Venerida > Vesicomyidae > Archivesica > Archivesica marissinica. The sequence goes on along the minus strand of CM026392.1, from coordinate 21,783,750 downwards.
TACCGTACAACTGCAAATATATACATCTACCGGTATAGCTTTAGTACCGTACAACTGCAAATATATACATGTACCGTGTAGCTTTAGTACCGTGCAACTGCAAATATATACATGTACCGGTATAGCGTTAGTACCGTACAACTGCAAATATATAGCGTACAACTGCAAATATATACATGTACCGGTATAGCTTTAGTACAGTACAACTGCAAATATATAAATGTACTGGTGTAGCTTTAGTACCGTACAACTGCAAATATATACATGTACCGGTATAGCTTTAGTACCGTACAACTGCAAATATATACATGTACCGTATAGCTTTAGTACTGTACAACTGCAAATATATACATGTACCGGTGTAGCTTTTGTACCATACAACTGCAAATATATACATGTACTGGTATAGCTTTAGTACCGTACAACTGCAAATATATACATGTACCGGTATAGCTTTAGTACCATACAACTGCAAATATATACATGTACCGGTATAGCTTTAGTACCGTACAACTGCAAATATATACATGTACCGGTATAGCTTTAGTACCGTACAACTGCAAATATAGACATGTACCGGTATAACATTAGTACCGTACAACTGCAAATATATACATTTACCAGTGTAGAGTTAGTACCGTACAACTGCAAATATATATATGTACCAGTATAGCTTTAGTACCGTACAACTGCAAATATATACATTTACCGGTGTAGCTTTAGTACCGTACAACTGCAAATATATACATGTACCGGTATAGCTATAGTACCGTACAACTGCAAATATATACATGTACCGGTATAGCTTTATTACCGTACAACTGCAAATATATACATGTACCGGTATAGCTATAGTACCGTACAACTGCAAATATATACATGTACCGGTATAGCTTTAGTACCGTACAACTGCAAATATATAGCGTACAACTGCAAATATATACATGTACCGGTATAGCTTTAGTACAGTACAACTGCAAATATATAAATGTACTGGTGTAGCTTTAGTACCGTACAACTGCAAATATATACATGTACCGGTATAGCTTTAGTACCGTACAACTGCAAATTTATACATGTTCCGGTATAGCTTTAGTACCGTACAACTGCAAATATATACATGTACTAGTATAGCTTTAGTACCGTACAACTGCAAATATATACATGTACCGGTATAGCTTTAGTACCGTACAACTGCAAATATATACATGTACCGGTATAGCTTTAGTACCGTACAACTGCAAATATATACATGTACCGGTATAGCTTTAGTACCGTACAACTGCAAATATAGACATGTACCGGTATAACATTAGTACCGTACAACTGCAAATATATACATTTACCAGTGTAGAGTTAGTACCGTACAACTGCAAATATATATATGTACCAGTATAGCTTTAGTACCGTACAACTGCAAATATATACATTTACCGGTGTAGCTTTAGTACCGTACAACTGCAAATATATACATGTACCGGTATAGCTATAGTACCGTACAACTGCAAATATATACATGTACCGGTATAGCTTTATTACCGTACAACTGCAAATATATACATGTACCGGTATAGCTTTAGTACCGTACAACTGCAAATATATACATGTACCGGTATAGCTTTAGTACCGTACAACTGCAAATATATACATGTACCGGTGTAGCTTTAGTACCGTACAACTGCAAATATATACATGTACTGGTATAGCTTTAGTACCGTACAAGTGCAAATATATACATGTACCGTGTAGCTTTAGTACCGTACAACTGCAAATATATACATGTACCGGTATAGCTATAGTACCGTACAACTGCAAATATATACATGTACCGGTATAGCTTTATTACCGTACAACTGCAAATATATACATGTACCGGTATAGCTTTAGTACCGTACAACTGCAAATATATACATGTACCGGTATAGCTTTAGTACCGTACAACTGCAAATATATAGCGTACAACTGCAAATATATACATGTACCGGTATAGCTTTAGTACAGTACAACTGCAAATATATAAATGTACTGGTGTAGCTTTAGTACCGTACAACTGCAAATATATACATGTACCGGTATAGCTTTAGTACCGTACAACTGCAAATTTATACATGTTCCGGTATAGCTTTAGTACCGTACAACTGCAAATATATACATGTACTAGTATAGCTTTAGTACCGTACAACTGCAAATATATACATGTACCGGTATAGCTTTAGTACCGTACAACTGCAAATATATACATGTACCGGTATAACATTAGTACCGTACAACTGCAAATATGTACATGTACTGGTATAGCGTTAGTACCGTACAAGTGCAAATATATACATGTACCGTGTAGCTTTAGTACCGTACAACTGCAAATATATACATGTACCGGTATAGCTATAGTACCGTACAACTGCAAATATATACATGTACCGGTATAGCTTTATTACCGTACAACTGCAAATATATACATGTACCGGTATAGCTATAGTACCGTACAACTGCAAATATATACATGTACCGGTATAGCTTTAGTACCGTACAACTGCAAATATATAGCGTACAACTGCAAATATATACATGTACCGGTATAGCTTTAGTACAGTACAACTGCAAATATATAAATGTACTGGTGTAGCTTTAGTACCGTACAACTGCAAATATATACATGTACCGGTATAGCTTTAGTACCGTACAACTGCAAATTTATACATGTTCCGGTATAGCTTTAGTACCGTACAACTGCAAATATATACATGTACTAGTATAGCTTTAGTACCGTACAACTGCAAATATATACATGTACCGGTATAGCTTTAGTACCGTACAACTGCAAATATATACATGTACCGGTATAGCTTTAGTACCGTACAACTGCAAATATATACATGTACCGGTATAGCTTTAGTACCGTACAACTGCAAATATAGACATGTACCGGTATAACATTAGTACCGTACAACTGCAAATATATACATTTACCAGTGTAGAGTTAGTACCGTACAACTGCAAATATATATATGTACCAGTATAGCTTTAGTACCGTACAACTGCAAATATATACATTTACCGGTGTAGCTTTAGTACCGTACAACTGCAAATATATACATGTACCGGTATAGCTATAGTACCGTACAACTGCAAATATATACATGTACCGGTATAGCTTTATTACCGTACAACTGCAAATATATACATTTACCGGTATAGCATTAGTACCGTACAACTGCAAATATATACATGTACCGGTATAGCTTTAGTACCGTACAACTGCAAATATATACATGTACCGGTATAGCTTTAGTACCGTACAACTGCAAATATATACATGTACCGGTGTAGCTTTAGTACCGTACAACTGCAAATATGTACATGTACTGGTATAGCGTTAGTACCGTACAAGTGCAAATATATACATGTACCGTGTAGCTTTAGTACCGTACAACTGCAAATATATACATGTACCGGTATAGCTATAGTACCGTACAACTGCAAATATATACATGTACCGGTATAGCTTTATTACCGTACAACTGCAAATATATACATGTACCGGTATAGCTATAGTACCGTACAACTGCAAATATATACATGTACCGGTATAGCTTTAGTACCGTACAACTGCAAATATATAGCGTACAACTGCAAATATATACATGTACCGGTATAGCTTTAGTACAGTACAACTGCAAATATATAAATGTACTGGTGTAGCTTTAGTACCGTACAACTGCAAATATATACATGTACCGGTATAGCTTTAGTACCGTACAACTGCAAATTTATACATGTTCCGGTATAGCTTTAGTACCGTACAACTGCAAATATATACATGTACTAGTATAGCTTTAGTACCGTACAACTGCAAATATATACATGTACCGGTATAGCTTTAGTACCGTACAACTGCAAATATATACATGTACCGGTATAACATTAGTACCGTACAACTGCAAATATATACATTTACCAGTGTAGAGTTAGTACCGTACAACTGCAAATATATATATGTACCAGTATAGCTTTAGTACCGTACAACTGCAAATATATACATTTACCGGTGTAGCTTTAGTACCGTACAACTGCAAATATATACATGTACCGGTATAGCTATAGTACCGTACAACTGCAAATATAGACATGTACCGGTATAGCTTTATTACCGTACAACTGCAAACATATAAATGTACCGGTATAGTTTTTGTAGACGTTCGTTGTTATTTTTATATCTTCGCCACACCTTAGTTAGGCCTGCATCCACATACCTTAGTTTGGCTTGCATCCACATACCTTAGTTTGGCTTGCATCCACATACCTTAGTTTGGCTTGCATCCACACACCTTAGTTTGGCTTGTGTTCACACACCTTAGGTTGGCTTGTATCCACATACCGTAGTTTGGCTTGCATCCACATACCTTAGTTTGGCCTGCATCCACATACCTTAGTTTGGCTTGCATCCACATACCTTAGTTTGGCTTGCATCCACCAGCACATTTCTGTAATTATTGTTTCTCTGTTGCTTCTATTTACAGAGTTACGTCCCATTATTGTTCTTTTAATTGCTATTTATCCGTATATAAATTAGGTTCTGTCAGTGGTATTTCCTATTAAAACCTATATTGTTACAGTATGTATGTAGCATTGTCTGACGTAAATGTAGCATTGTCTGACGTAGTCTTGACTACACTGTTAGACTAGTCAGGAGATATGTAGTCAAACAGTATGTATGTAGCATTGTCTGACGTAGTCTTAACTACACTGTTAGACTAGTCAGGAGATATGTAGTCAACAGTATGTATGTAACATTGTCTGGCGTAGTCTTGACTACACTGTTAGACTAGTCTGGAGATATGTAGTCAACAGTATGCATGTAACATTGTCTGACGTAGTCTTGACTACACTGTTATACTAGTCTGGAGATATGTAGTCAACAGTATGCATGTAACATTGTCTGACGTAGTCTTGACTACACTGTTAGACTAGTCTGGAGATATGTAGTCAACAGTATGTATGTAACATTGTCTGACGTAGTCTTGACTACACTGTTAGATTAGTCAGGAGATATGTAGTCAACAGTATGCATGTAACATTGTCTGACGTAGTCTTGACTACACTGTTAGACTAGTCAGGAGATATGTAGTCAACAGAATGTATGTAGCATTGTCTGACGTAGTCTTGACTACACTGTTAGACTAGTCAGGAGATATGTAGTCAACAGTATGTATGTAACATTGTCTGACGTAGTCTTGACTACACTGTCAGACTAGTCAGGAGATATGTAGTCAACAGTATGTATGTAACATTGTCTGACGTAGTCTTGACTACACTGTTAGACTAGTCTGGAGATATGTAGTCAACAGTATGTATGTAACATTGTCTGACGTAGTCTTGACTACACTGTTAGACTAGTCTGGAGATATATAGTCAACAGTATGCATGTAGCATTGTCTGACGTAGTCTTGACTATACTGTTAGACTAGTCTGGAGATATGTAGTCAACAGTATGTATGTAGCATTGTCTGACGTAGTCTTGACTACACTGTTAGACTAGTCTGGAGATATGTAGTCAACAGTATGTATGTAGCATTGTCTGACGTAGTCTTGACTACACTGTTAGACTAGTCTGGAGATATGTAGTCAATTGTATGTATGTAGCATTGTCTGACGTAGTCTTGACTACACTGTTAGACTAGTTTGGAGATATGTAGTCAACAGTATGTATGTAGCATTGTATGACGTAGTCTTGACTACACTGTTAGACTAGTCTGGAGATATGTAGTCAACAGTGTGTATGTAGCATTGTCTGACGTAGTCTTGACTACACTGTTAGACTAGTCTGGAGATATGTAGTCAACTGTAAGTATGTAGCATTGTCTGACGTAATATTGACTACACTGTTAGACTAGTTTGGAGATATGTAGTCAACAGTATGTATGTAGCATTGTCTGACGTAGTCTTGACTACACTGTTAGACTAGTCAGGAGATATGTAGTCAACAGTATGTATGTAACATTGTCTGACGTAGCCTTGACTACACTGTTAGACTAGTCAGGAGATATGTAGTCAACAGTATGTATGTAACATTGTCTGACGTAGTCTTGACTGCACTGTTGGACTAGTCAGGAGATATGTAGTCAACAGTATGTATGTAGCATTGTCTGACGTAGTCTTGACTACACTGTTAGACTAGTCAGGAGATATGTAGTCAACAGTATGTATGTAGCATTGTCTGACGTAGTCTTGACTACACTGTTAGACTAGTCAGGAGATATGTAGTCAACAGTATGTATGTAACATTGTCTGGCGTTGTCTTGACTACACTGTTAGACTAGTCTGGAGATATGTAGTCAACAGTATGCATGTAGCATTGTCTGACGTAGTCTTGACTACACTGTTAGACTAGTCTGGAGATATGTAGTCAACTGTAAGTATGTAGCATTGTCTGACGTAGTCTTGACAACACTGTTAGACTAGTCTGGAGATATGTAGTCAACAGTATGTATGTAGCATTGTCTGACGTAGTCTTGACTACACTGTTTGACTAGTCTGGAGATATGTAGTCAACTGTAAATATGTAGCATTGTCTGACGTAGTCTTGACTGCACTGTTGACTAGTCAGGAGATATGTAGTCAACAGTATGTATGTACATTGTCTGACGTAGTCTTGACTACACTGTTAGACTAGTCAGGAGATATGTAGTCAACAGTATGTATGTAGCATTGTCTGACGTAGTCTTGACTACACTGTTAGACTAGTCAGGAGATATGTAGTCAACAGTATGTATGTAACATTGTCTGACGTAGTCTTGACTACACTGTTAGACTAGTCTGGAGATATGTAGTCAACAGTATGCATGTAACATTGTCTGACGTAGTCTTGACTACACTGTTAGACTAGTCTGGAGATATGTAGTCAACAGTATGCATGTAACATTGTCTGACGTAGTCTTGACTACACTGTTAGACTAGTCTGGAGATATGTAGTCAACAGTATGTATGTAACATTGTCTGACGTAGTCTTGACTACACTGTTATACTAGTCTGGAGATATGTAGTCAACAGTATGTATGTAGCATTGTCTGACGTAGTCTTGACTACACTGTTAGACTAGTCAGGAGATATGTAGTCAACAGTATGTATGTAGCATTGTCTGACGTAGTCTTGACTACACAGTTAGGTTAATCTGGAGATATGTAGTCAACAGTATGTACGTAACATTGTCTGACGTAGTCTTGACTACACTGTTAGACTAGTCTGGAGATATGTAGTCACCAGTATGTATGTAGCATTCTCTGCCGTAGTCTTGACTACACTGTTAGACTAGTCAGGAGATATGTAGTCAACAGTATGTATGTAACATTGTCTGACGTAGTCTTGACTACACTGTTAGACTAGTCAGGAGATATGTAGTCAACAGTATGTATGTAGCATTGTCTGACGTAGTCTTGACTACACAGTTAGGTTAATCTGGAGATATGTAGTCAACAGTATGTACGTAACATTGTCTGACGTAGTCTTGACTACACTGTTAGACTAGTCTGGAGATATGTAGTCAACAGTATGCATGTAGCATTGTCTGACGTAGTCTTGACTACACTGCTAGACTAGTCAGGAGATATGTAGTCAACAGTATGTATGTAACATTGTCTGACGTAGTCTTGACTACACTGTTAGACTAGTCTGGAGATATGTAGTCAACAGTATGTATGTAGCATTGTCTGACGTAGTCTTGACTACACTGTTAGACTAGTCTGGAGATATGTAGTCAATTGTAAGTATGTAGCATTGTCTGACGTAGTCTTGACTACACTGTTAGACTAGTTTGGAGATATGTAGTCAACAGTATGTATGTAGCATTGTCTGACGTAGTCTTGACTACACTGTTAGACTAGTCAGGAGATATGTAGTCAACAGTATGTATGTAACATTGTCTGACGTAGTCTTGACTGCACTGTTGGACTAGTCAGGAGATATGTAGTCAACAGTATGTATGTAGCATTGTCTGACGTAGTCTTGACTACACTGTTAGACTAGTCAGGAGATATGTAGTCAACAGTATGTATGTAGCATTGTCTGACGTAGTCTTGACTACACTGTTAGACTAGTCAGGAGATATGTAGTCAACAGTATGTATGTAACATTGTCTGGCGTTGTCTTGACTACACTGTTAGACTAGTCTGGAGATATGTAGTCAACAGTATGCATGTAGCATTGTCTGACGTAGTCTTGACTACACTGTTAGACTAGTCTGGAGATATGTAGTCAACTGTAAGTATGTAGCATTGTCTGACGTAGTCTTGACAACACTGTCAGACTAGTCTGGAGATATGTAGTCAACAGTATGCATGTAACATTGTCTGACGTAGTCTTGACTACACTGTTAGACTAGTCTGGAGATATGTAGTCAACAGTATGGATGTAACATTGTCTGACGTAGTCTTGACTACACTGTTAGACTAGTCTGGAGATATGTAGTCAACAGTATGTATGTAACATTGTCTGACGTAGTCTTGACTACACTGTTAGACTAGTCAGGAGATATGTAGTCAACAGTATGCATGTAACATTGTCTGACGTAGTCATGACTACACTGTTAGACTAGTCAGGAGATATGTAGTCAACAGTATGTATGTAGCATTGTCTGACGTAGTCTTGACTACACTGTTAGACTAGTCAGGAGATATGTAGTCAACAGTATGCATGTAGCATTGTCTGACGTAGTCTTGACTACACTGTTAGACTAGTCTGGAGATATGTAGTCAACAGTATGTATGTAGCATTGTCTGACGTAGTCTTGACTACACTGTTAGACTAGTCTGGAGATATATAGTCAACAGTATGCATGTAGCATTGTCTGACGTAGTCTTGACTACACTGTTAGACTAGTCTGGAGATATGTAGTCAACTGTAAGTATGTAGCATTGTCTGACGTAGTCTGGACTACACCGTTTGACTAGTCTGGAGATATGTAGTCAACAGTATGTATGTAGCATTGTCTGACGTAGTCTTGACTACACTGTTAGACTAGTCTGGAGATATGTAGTCAACAGTGTGTATGTAGCATTGTCTGACGTAGTCTTGACTATACTGTTAGACTAGTCTGGAGATATGTAGTCAACTGTAAGTATGTAGCATTGTCTGACGTAGTCTTGACTACACTGTTAGACTAGTCTGGAGATATGTAGTCAACAGTATGCATGTATCATTGTCTGACGTAGTCTTGACTACACTGTTAGACTAGTCTGGAGATATGTAGTCAACAGTATGCATGTAACATTATCTGACGTAGTCTTGACTACACTGTTAGACTAGTCTGGAGATATGTAGTCAACAGTATGTATGTAACATTGTATGACGTAGTCTTGACTACACTGTTAGACTAGTCAGGAGATATGTAGTCAACAGTATGTATGTAGCATTGTCTGACGTAGTCTTGACTACACTGTTAGACTAGTCAGGAGATATGAAGTCAACAGTATATATGTAACATTGTCTGACGTAGTCTTGACTACACTGTTAGACTAGTCAGGAGATATGTAGTCAACAGTATGTATGTAGCATTGTCTGACGTAGTCTTGACTACACTGTTAGATTAATCTGGAGATATGTAGTCAACAGTATGTATGTAGCATTGTCTGACGTAGTCTTGACTACACAGTTAGGTTAATCTGGAGATATGTAGTCAACAGTATGTATGTAACATTGTCTGACGTAGTCTTGACTACACTGTTAGACTAGTCTGGAGATATGTAGTCACCAGTATGTATGTAGCATTTTCTGCCGTAGTCTTGACTACACAGTTAGGTTAATCTGGAGATATGTAGTCAACAGTATGTATGTAGCATTGTCTGACGTAGTCTTAACTACACTGTT
>CM026392.1:21754629-21772889 GCA_014843695.1 Archivesica marissinica | reverse complement strand
GAACATGTTCGCAAAGACAACCACACCGAACATGTCCACAAAGACAACCAAACCAAACATGTTCGCAAAGACAACCAAACCGAATATGTTCGCAAAGACAACCAAACCGAACATGTCCGCAAAAACAACCAAACCGAACATGTTCGCAAAGACAACCACACCGAACATGTCCACAAAGACAACCAAACCAAACATGTTCGCAAAGACAACCAAACCGAATATGTTCGCAAAGACAACCAAACCGAACATGTCCGCAAAGACAACCAAACCGAACATGTCCGCAAAGACAACCAAACCGAACATGTCCGCAAAGACAACCAAACCGAACATGTCCGCAAAGACAACCAAACCGAACATGTCCACAAAGACAACCACACCGAACATGTCCACAAAGACAACCAAACCGAACATGTCCGCAAAGACAACCAAACCGAACATGTCCGCAAAGACAACCAAACCAAACATGTTCGCAAAGACAACCAAACCGAATGTAAATACGTTTGTTTAAACTAATTTATTCGACATTATACAACATAATTTACAACAAATATTTATGTACACAATAAAATACAAGTGGATTGAAATGAAAGCTAAACACTTATTGAATTTCTTTGTAAATACGTGGACCTTGTTGACCGGTGGTCTCTCATAACAGTTTGAAAGCGAATGTAAATACGTGGACCTTGTTGACCGATGGTCTCTCATAACAGTTTGAAAGCGAATGTATATACGTGGACCTTGTTGACCGGTAGTCTCTCGTAACAGGTTGAAAGCGAATGTAAATACGTGGACCTTGTTGACCGGTGGTCTCTCGTAACAGGTTGAAAGCGAATGTAAATACGTGGACCTTGTTGACCGGTGGTCTCTCATAACAGGTTGAAAGCGAATGTAAATACGTGGACCTTGTTGACCGGTGGTCTCTCGTAACAGGTTGAAAGCGAATGTAAATACGTGGACCTTGTTGACCGGTGGTCTCTCGTAACAGGTTGAAAGCGAATGTAAATACCTGGACCTTGTTGACTGGTAGTCTCTCGTAGCAGGTTGAAAGCGAATGTAAATACGTGGACCTTGTTGACCGGTAGTCTCTCGTAACAGGTTGAAAGCGAATGTAAATACGTGGACCTTGTTGACCGGTGGTAACAGAAGTAACAACCCAATACTGAAGTCTAGTTTTCTATAGTTTTCAATATGCTCACGATATAAGCGTGTCATGTTACAACGGGTTGAACGGGTCTGGGTGGCACTCTATGGTGGCTAGGTTGTGTCCTAAGTTTCCGTCGGGCGTCGCTCGGTCCTGTTTTTACAACTCGGACATTACGCCGATATATGCTAGTATCAAGCTTGTATATCTCTAATCGACGCCGTTAGTAGGTATATATATATGCTGACCCATTGAAGGAAAAAAGTCCTTAATTGTACTTCCATAATTCAAATGGGACACACCGTTTACAAGCAGATTTATAGAATTTCATAAATATGTCGTCTAGACTTCAGTAGTTATTATATGACTTACTAACATCAAACAGTGTAAAACCTGCTTCTCGCAATAGGATACCTAAAGTTTTTGTTTTTTGTGTGTGTGCAAGATATTTGTTAAGCCCTTGAGGCAGTACATGTGTATACAATTATACGTGATTAATTCATTCAGGACATTCTACATTCGAAACATACCAGTGAAACTATTCAAAGGGCTTATATAGACTATTTCAATACAATTATGGTGTTAATTTAGGACAATCAGTGCTACCTTTCCCAAGTGATTCGTTCAGTTACAATTTATTATTACTTCGCTTTCTTTCTTTGTCTCTATTTCCGGCTATATCTTCATCTCTCAAGAGAAGCAGGTTCAGAGTCTCCATACAGCTCTGTCATTTATTGTACATGTACATACATTATATGAAAATAAATTTTATGAAAAAAAAGAAGAGGCTTTCTGCTTTACACCGTGCACGTAAAAGAACCAGAGGAGACTCTGGAATGGGTCTCTCTCTGTATCATTGCACTATCCTCCAAAAATCTAAAATAACTAATATATTCAGGAGGCGTCGCTCATATGGGCAACCGGTAGCGATGATAAATAAACGTAACACACACACGGATCTGTAGTCCAGTGGTAACAACACGCTGGACTGGTAATCCAGGGATCGCAGGTTCGATCCCCCGTCTGACCCTAATACAATTAAGTCTTTCATATGGGACGTTAAACCGAAGTCTTGTGTCGGTGTTTTACAACGTGCACGTAAAAGAACCAGAGTAGACTCTGGAATGGGTCTCTGTCTGTATCATTGCATTATCCTCCAATAAAATTAAAAATGACTAATCTCTGCAGGAGGCGTCGATCATATGGGCAACCGGTAGCGACGATAAATAAACGTAAAACACACATACATTCCAAGGTAATATGCATCTATGCCATAAACCTGCGCGTAGAGCAACCAGGAGATACTTGGTGAGGGCCGTTGTCAAATGTTGCTAAAACGTGTGGCCCAAACCATTTGTATGTTCATGCTATGTATTGTATATTTATGTGCATGACATATTTACTATTGATTTGTATGTTCATGCTATGTATTGTATATTTATGTGCATGACATATTTACTATTGATTTGTATGTTCATGCTATGTATTGTATATGTATGTGCATGCTATGTATTGTATTTGTATGTTCATGCTATGTATTGTATATTTATGTGCATGCTATGTATTGATTTGTATGTTCATGCTATGTATTGTATATGTATGTTCATGCTATGTATTGTATATTTATGTGCATGCTATTTATTGATATTTATGTTCATGCTATGTATTGTATATTTATGTTCATGCTATGTATTGTATATTTATGTGCATGACATATTTACTATTGATATGTATGTTCATGCTATGTATTGTATATTTATGTGCATGCTATTTATTGTATTTGTATGTTCATGCTATGTATTGTATATTTATGTGCATGCATATTTATTATTGATATGTATGTGCATGCTATGTATTGTATATGTATGTTCATGCTATGTATTGTATATTTATGTGCATGCATATTTACTATTGATTTGTATGTTCATGCTATGTATTGTATATGTATGTTCATGCTATGTATTGTATATTTATGTGTATGACATATTTACTATTGATTTGTATGTTCATGCTATGTATTGTATATTTATGTGTATGACATATTTACTATTGTATATGTATGTGCATGCTATGTATTGTATATGTATGTGTATGACATATTTATTATTGTATATGTATGTTCATGCTATGTATTGTATATGTATGTGTATGATATATTTATTATTGATTGTATGTGCATGCTATGTATTGTATATGTATGTGTATGACATATTTATTATTGATATGTATGTGCATGCTATGTATTGTATATTTATGTGCATGCTATGTATTGTATATTTATTGTATATTTATTTATTATTGATTTGCAATAAAATATGATTACATAATAAAAAGGAGATAGTTCTGGAATTTGGGGTCACTCTGAATATTGCATTATCCTCCAACATACAAAAGGGCCAATATTTGTGTTTTTGTTTGTTTTGTTGGGGGATCGCACCAACAACCTATGTCACATGACCATCTCAAGCTGTTATTGGTGGAGGAGGACCCCGGTGTCCTTCCGAGCAATATTTCCGACACTGAAGGACACCCGAGCAGAACCACTCCCCGTCCGCACGCCAGCTGGATAGCTTCGACACCTCCAATGGGATTCGACTCAACCTACAGCAGTGTGAGTGGTTTGAAGTCAATGACATTGACCACACGGCCACAAAGGCCTCTACGAGGACTACTTTATCAATACTTCTGGAGAAATTCCAATAATTTCCAATAATCAACAAGCATTAATTCCCGAATGTGTTTTGGTTAAGTTTATATACATTTATTTGAGCTCGATTGCGAAACAAGTATTTGCAACTTATTAACAATTTAACCACTCTCCAGACATCATTCCTGGTGGAATCCAACGCCACGAGGGAGAGAAGAGGCAACGTAGAATTAAATGCCTTGCCTAAACTCCGGTCCTGAATCAAACGCTCTACAAAAGCGCTATCACGATTTCGATTATATGCTGTTATTCTATTGTTTATTGGTTTCATTTGCAATCGTTCAGACTAAATAATGTAGCCTGGCATAACATACTATGTGTGTGTAATGTAGCCTGACATAGCATACTATGTGTGTGTAATGTAGCCTGACATAACATACTATGTGTGTGTAATGTAGCCTGACATAGCATACTATGTGTGTGTAATGTAGCCTGACATAACATACTATGTGTGTGTAATGTAGCCTGACATAACATACTATGTGTGTGTAATGTAGCCTGACATAGCATACTATGTGTGTGTAATGTAGCCTGACATAACATACTATGTGTGGGTAATGTAGCCTGACATAACATACTATGTGTGTATAATGTAGCCTGACATAACATACTATGTGTGTATAATGTAGCCTGACATAACATACTATGTGTGTATAATGTAGCCTGACATAGCATACTATGTGTGTGTAATGTAGCCTGACATAGCATACTATGTGTGTGTAATGTAGCCTGACATAACATACTATGTGTGTGTAATGTAGCCTGACATAACATACTATGTGTGTGTAATGTAGCCTGACATAACATACTAAATGTAGCCTGACATAACATATTATGTGTAATGTAGCCAGACATAACATACGATGTGTAATGTAGCCAGACATAACATACTATGTGTAATGTAGCCAGACATAGCATACTATGTGTGTGTAATGTAGCCTGACATAAAATATTATGTGTGTGTAATGTAGCCTGACATAACATATTATGTGTAATGTAGCCAGACATAACATACTATGTGTAATGTAGCCAGACATAACATACTCTATGTATGTGTATAGAGTTGTAAGGATTCGAATATATAACTGTTTCCCAATCGTTACTATCATTTGTTGCAACTATTCCTGATGCTATGCCCAAACCCACTCCGACATAAATACTCACCTCGTCCATTACAAACCCACTCCGACATAAGCATTCACATCGTCCATTACAAACCCACTCCGACATAAATACTCACATCGTCCATTACAAACCCACTCCGACATAAACACTACTCATCCATTACAAACCCACTCCGACATAAACACTCATTTCGTCCATTACAAACCAACTCCGACATAAACACTCACCTCATCCATTACAAACCCACTCCGACATAAGCATTCACATCGTCCATTACAAACCCACTCCGACATAAACACTCATTTCGTCCATTACAAACCCACTCCGACATAAACACTCACCTCATCCATTACAAACCCACTCCGACATAAATACTCACCTCGTCCATTACAAACCCACTCCGACATAAGCATTCACATCGTCCATTACAAACCCACTCCGACATAAACACTCACATCGTCCATTACAAACCCACTCCGACATAAACACTTAACTTGTCCATTACAAACCCACTCCGACATAAAGACTTAGCTCGTCCATTACAAACCCACTCCGACATAAACACTCACATCGTCCATTACAAACCCACTCCGACATAAACACTTAACTTGTCCATTACAAACCCACTCCGACATAAAGACTTAGCTCGTCCATTACATACCCACTCCGACATAAACACTTAGCTCGTCCATTACAAACCCACTCCGACATAAATGCTTACCTCGTCCATTACAAACCCACTCCGACATAAATACTTACCTCGTCCATTACAAAGCCACTCCGACATAAACACTCACCTCGTCCATTACAAACCCACTCCGACATAAACACTCACATCGTCCATTACAAACCCACTCCGACATAAACACTTAACTTGTCCATTACAAACCCACTCCGACATAAATACTTACCTCGTTCATTACAAACCCACTCCGACATAAAGACTTAACTCGTTCATTACAAACCTACCCCGACATAAAGACTTAACTTGTTCATTACAAACCCACTCCAACATAAATACGTATCTCGTCCATTGCACACCCAATCCGACATAAAGACTTACATCGTCTATTAGAAACCCACTCCGACATACAGACTTACCTCGTCTATTAGAAACCCACTCCGAAATAAAGACTTACCTCTTCTATTAGAAACCCACTCCGAAATAAAGACTTACCTCGTCTATTAGAAACCCACTCCGACATACAGACTTACCTCGTCTATTAGAAACCCACTCCGACATACAGACTTAACTCGTTCATTACAAACCCACTCCGACATAAAGACTTACCTCGTTCATTACAATCCCACTCCGACATAAATACTTACCTCGTTCATTAGAAACCAACTCCGACATAAACACTTAACTCGTTAATTACAAACTCGCTCCGACATAAAGACTTAACTCGTCCATTATAAACAAAATGAGTGAAGACCATAAGCTTACTTTAAAAATTGACAAAGTTCAACAATAAATCGTTTAGACGACATGAGTATGTTAATGTTTTTTAATTCGGCAATGCTATATTTTGTGAACAACTGTAACGCATATTCGGACTACAGGGATTCGGCATGTTTGGGGGTACTAGTATAGATGTGTACATATATAGAACGAGTGTTCTGATTGGATTATGTTTATTCTTCATATAAAAACAAACATCTAGCTACATTCTAATAATCCAATCATAACGCTCGTTTCAACGCGAACTGCGCCGCTTGAGAAATTTTCAAAACAAATTGAAATATACTACGAAATCTCTTTTTGACGTACATTTTTGCCGAATAAACCTACACGTTAGTGGAAACACATTTTATTGATAATGTTATTCACGGTTAAAACTCTCCCGTCGAAGAATTTTTTTGCTAACAGAACCCGTGTCCTAGTATGGAAATGTGACCTGCTACGGCCACTTTATGTGGCAATTGTTTGCAAAGTATACATGCATGCAGCTTAAAGGTGTGTTTTATTTGAAGAACAATATAAAGACTCGGGATAGGCGTTATATTTGGACAGATTTGTACAACATTGTTTCAGATAGGGCCATTTTACTGATCGATGCGAAATCTGACATCCCACAGAGTAGAATCCCTGTACTTAAATATATATACTAGTACCCCCAAGCGTGCCGAATCCCTGTGATTCGGACATGCCATTAATATGGAAGTCGTGATAGCGCAGTGGATACGCGTTCGCTTCAGGTGGGAAAGGTCCGGAGTTCGAGCCCCGCTGTAGCGTTACGAGTGTGCCCTTAGGCAAGGCTTTAAATCCACGTTGCTTCTTCTCTCTCCGTCGTGGCGATGGATTCCATCAGGAATGAGGTCCCGATAAGATTAATATAAGTTGCAAGAACTTATTTCGCAATCGAGCTAAAATAAATTTGTATAAATTAATAAATGGTACTCGGCGTCCGTAGCATTCGTATTACATTGTTGACATATTCTATGTTGTCCTATTAGTGTCATTGTACCAATGGAAAGTAATCTAGCACAGCGGCATGTGATAGACGTGAAATTGCAACTCCGCTAGGATGTGATTAACATGCGTCCACTAGATTCATAATGTCATTATTGTTCGAAAGTGTGATTATCTAACCCGTGCTGTGACGTGTCTGAAGTTCAGCATCACTCAATTGCGATTTCTAAAGCCATTATTTATCGTCGCTACATATTTAACCGAAGCGACGACACTTCGTAGAGGTCCAGATGATCGGGTGTTGCTCGAGTAGAGGTCCAGATGATCGGGTGTTACTCGAGTAGAGGTCCAGATGATCGGGTGTTACGCGAGTAGAGGTCCAGATGATCGGGTGTTACTCGAGTAGAGGTCCAGATAATCGGGTGTTACTCGAGTAGAGATCCAGATGATCGGGTGGTACTAGAGTAGAGGTCCAGATGATCGGGTGTTACTCAAGTAAAAGTCCAGATGATCGGGTGTTACTCGAGTAGAGGTCCAGATGATCGGGTGTTACTCAAGTACAAGTCCAGATGATCGGTGTTACTCGAGTAGAGGTCCAGATGATCGGGTGTTACTCGAATAGAGGTCCAGATGATCGGGTGGTACTCGAGTAGAGGTCCAGATGATCGGGTGGTACTCGAGTAGAGGTCCAGATGATCGGGTGTTACGCGAGTAGAGGTCCAGATGATAGGGTGGTACTCGAGTAGATGTCCAGATGATAGGGTGTTACGCGAGTAGAGGTCCAGTTGATCGGGTGGTACTCGAGTAGAGGTCCAGATGATCGGGTGTTCATACGTATTTTTGTTATCACGACATATTAGATCTATACACGATCGTTCCTCGATCAACTCGACCTCTACTTGACAAATACCCGATCGCTTCCCGGTTGTTTCTATAGCGATTTGCTTGTGGATTCCTAATTCTGTTGACATGCCAACAATTTTCGGGTAGGAAGCCGAGCAAGGTAGACCACCCCGACCACTCCTGACGAGCGTGTCAGACCAGTTCCCGATCGCTTGATCGGACTTGATCGAGTCGATCTGATCGGCAGTGGGAACCCACCATATGTGCAAGATATACAATCGTTGTCTCAATCCTTAACCCCTTTTAACACCACATACCTCTAAATAGGCTTACAAAAAGTGTAGATCCTGATGAGCCTGATGATTTTACAATTTGTTATGTCAACAATCGTCGTATACGACGCTTGTTTAGTAATTGAAATACTCAGATTCTGTGGGAAATATTTGGGAAACACATTATGAAATATAGAATGAAATTCTATAGAAATTTCTTTCCCCACCGATTTAGTTTCGCTTTAAATCTCATAAATGGTACATGTAGGTGGATGCGGTAAGACAACCTAGTTTCGCTTTAAATCTCATAAATGATACATGTATTGTCGCAAACTCCTTGTCGCAAACTCTCCTTTTTCTTCTTGTATGTATATGACTCAGTTGCTTCGGCTCTTACCAGGGTCTATCCTATTGTAGACTCGCTGGAGTTGTCTAGGGGGTTTCTTCTTCGATATATGTTTTAATGATAACTCAACACAGTCTTACATTTCTTCTATATAATATCTTGTCTAAATTGGCATCAGAGATCTTCATATATATATAATCAGTGATTTATATATATATACATCGTATCATTAAACGCTTATTTAACAATCCAATTGTGTGAGCCGACTATGCGCTACACAGTATAATTAACTCCATTCTCTCTAATCCGTCATTACTCAATATCACTATAATCTAATCAAGGTTTCTGATTTATTAACTTTTAATCACCTTCGATATGGTTCGCCGAAACTCTCTGTTTCTTCTATGGCTGAACGATTTTATTTAATTATTCGACAAATCTTTATAAGTTATAATTCTTATAATGTCCATAATATCTAAGTATCATAGAAACAGTTTATCTGTTCTATATAATAGAATGAGATCACGCCACTCTCTCTCCTGGAGGTAGGCTTTAGTGTTCTGATTTTAGTTACTAAAATCCATTTCTTATATACACGATTGAATCATTGTCTATATGATATAACAATTCCTAGAACATCTGTTATTCCTAAAACATCTGTTATGTTATCTAATATTACACCATCAAACCAGTTCGTCGCCTTTATATTACATAACTGGACACCTGCTACCACGGCCTCGATAAACTGAGATTAGGCCTAAAATCTTAAGTCATTTCCCGCGCGAAGCGAGACTGATAATTTTAGGCGCGAAAATAATAGCAGACGATTATGCATAAAACAAATATATATATATTACATGGTAAACACTTGGCCATATATAGAAACAGTTTAATGTATTTATATAATACATTACTATTAATATATAACAATAATAAACATTTCGTGCAAATAATTGTGGTTTTGCACAGTAGGTGGATGCGGTAAGATAACCTAGTTTCGCTTTAAATCTCATAAATGGTACATGTAGGTGGATGCGGTAAGACAACCTAGTTTCGCTTTAAATCTCATAAATGATACATGTAGGTGGATGCGGTAAGACAACCTAGTTCTATATTTTCACTATATATTCTATAAGGTTGTATATACGTAAATAGGCAAAAGTGGACCGCATGTAGTCCCAATAACTAATATAGTTTATTTTTCTTTTTGGTAAAAATGCATTTTCATGACAGACAGTGTATAGTTTTTGTGTTTTTTGAGAAATTATGTGACTTGAGAAGACTTCAGACTAGTTGATGTGATATAGGAATTCAGGCCATTGCAAACTGAAGGTCGGTATACTGTATTATTTGGAGGAATACAGTGTGTAAACACAGTGACGTTATTCACAGGCGAGCACTGGCTATTTGAAACATTAAATTTGAAACATTCTTGGTGTGTTTCAGGCTGATTTGAATACCTCTTCACAGTGGGTGTGTGTGGTATCAGAAGAAATGAAAGATTGAAAATATAAATGAACAGACTGTATGTTTTTACTATGTAATTAATAGGGAATTTATTTGTTGTTTTACAACGTATAATGGAACATTCATGTTTTCGTTATCGGCACAGATGATAGATACTCATGATTGATAGTTCTTCCATTACACTACATGGATTGTATCAAATAATATCTTCATGCAGACGGATCTGTCGTTGGACTTGTAATCCAGGGATCGCAGGTTCGATCCCCCGTCTGACCCTAATAAAATTAACAGTCTTTCAGATGGGACGTTAAACTGAGGTCTCGTGTTGGTGCTTTACATCGTGCACGTAAAAGAACCAGAGGATACTCTGAAATGGGGCACTGTCTGTATCATTGCACTATTCTCCAAAATCTAAAATGACTAATCCCTTCAGGAGGCGTTGCGCATATGGGCAACCTGTAGCGACGATACATATACGTAAACCACACACATAATATCTTATCCAAATGGTGCAATCGAAGATTTAGCAACATAAATAGAAACAAAAGACGGTCAACGTTAGACTAAAGTGAACAACATTCGCGTCTGTAATGACTGATGTATTGAACCATGTGGCTTCTATGTATCCAGACAGAGTGCAGTCTGGCACTAAACACACAGACCCTTGGGCCTGGACAAGTGGTTTCGGGTTCAAAACAGATGATTGATCTACGATCTACGATACCAGTACTAACTTCACACTCAATTCTATATTCGCTTGAATGTTGATCTATGATATATGATACCAGTACTAACTTCACACTCAATTCTATATTCGCTTGAATGTTGATCTATGATCTATGATACCAGAACTAACTTCACACTCAATTCTATATTCGCTTGAATGTTGATCTACGATACCAGTACTAACTTCACACTCAATTCTATGTTCGCTTGAATGTTGATCTATGATCTATGATACCAGTACTAACTTCACACTCAATTCTATGTTCGCTTGAATGTTGATCTATGATCTACGATACCAGTACTAACTTCACACTCAATTCTATGTTCGCTTGAATGTTGATCTACGATACCAGTACTAACTTCACACTCAATTCTATGTTGGCTTGAATGTTGATCTACGATACCAGTACTAACTTCACACTCAATTCTATGTTCGCTTGAATGTTGATACACGATACCAGAACTAACTTCACACTCAATTCTATGTTCGCTTGAATGTTGATCCACGATACCAGTACTAACTTCACACTCAATTCTATGTTGGCTTGAATGTTGATCTACGATACCAGAACTAACTTCACACTCAATTCTATGTTCGCTTGAATGTTGATACACGATACCAGAACTAACTTCACACTCAATTCTATGTTCGCTTGAATGTTGATCCACGATACCAGTACTAACTTCACACTCAATTCTATGTTGGCTTGAATGTTGATCTACGATACCAGAACTAACTTCACACTCAATTCTATGTTCGCTTGAATGTTGATCTACGATCTACGGTACCAGTACTAACTTCACACTCAATTCTATGTTGGCTTGAATGTTGATCTACGATACCAGAACTAACTTCACACTCAAGTCTATGTTCGCTTGCATGTTGATCTACGATACCAGTGCAAACTACACAACTTCACATGTATCTCCAATTATTGGCAATTATTCGCATAACTCAATCATGTATCTCTGTAAATTAATTGCAATAACCTCATCAAACTTCGAACACCCGATTAGAGTACTCAACTTTGAGGTAAATGCTGGGAAGTCTGTTAAAATGGTTAATTAAACAAGTTCTGGTAAAGTGCGGGAACGTGTTTATTTTCATTAAGAGCAATTAGCAGATAGTGTAGTTGGTAAAGGGTATCGTAATAAAGTCTTATTTTTGTAATTAACCTTTGGAGCATTAGTAAGCTTTACTATTTTAATATGGACAGGCATGCGTCATACAGTGCTTAGTTTTCGTCTTTATTAAAGTCTCATCCATGTACATATATATAATGCAAATAATTAAACATATAAATGCAACGCGATATTGAGGACGATACCATTACACTAAGATTAGCGCGCTCGCTTCTCACCTATGCGACCCGGGTTCGATCCTCGGACAGGGAAGTATGTGAGATGGTACGATGGTCGCCAGATCGGACAGGTGGGTTTTCTCCGGTTACTCCGGTTTCCTCCCACATGAATGACCACATATACGCTTTCATCTGAGCCAACGAGAGTGATTAATATAAGTTGTTAAAACTTGCTTCGCAATCGTTGTAAAATAAATAAAGTATAAAAAAAAGATATAGTGAAACACGCTTTTATTTTGACTAAGTGATTGTATCTCATTATACCTGGTCGATACCAACTACCTGGTTCACCTATATCATGTTTATTTTATTGGTTTTCTGTTTATATGCATATTTCACATATCACGTTGGACCAGTAATTATACAAGTTCGCCTCCGTGGTCGAGTGGTTAAAATCACTGTAACCTATCATCACTGATTGTCACGGGTTCGAGCCCCTCTCAGACCGTGATTCATTTATGTGAACAAGTTGGCGGTTTCCGTACGGAGGTTGGTGCACCAAGTAATGGTTAACCGCTGGAGCCTGCCCAGGATATGTGTTGTTGGGTAAACCGCCCGACGCTGAAATGGGCAACCGTTAGCGACGTTAAATAAACTTAATTTAAAAAAAATTATACAAATAAAATATTAGCCGTTGTAAGTAGAATTACAAGAGACAGGTTGCAACAATCCGTATCAAAGCATCACAGATGTGCATAGACAATATAACCACTTATCTAAAAGCCACACCCTAAAGCCAAGAAACAGTTGCTAATTAAATAAATAATTTTAAAATACGGAACTATCTTTAAAAATCAGTTACCACCCGCGATCTAGTATGACATAATTAGGAGCTGGTTTCTGAGAAGAAATTATTTACAAAGGTAAAAGTATCGAAGCTAGAGTATATTAAAACAGGTTTCGGCAGAACGTCTTATCACTGACAGAGAAATAGCAATTGATCACTTGAAACAAATCGTGTCTTATTACAAACATTATGGTCAACATATATTGCCGTGTTGTGATAACTCAGTGGTAACGCGATTATAGCGCACAGGTAGCGCGATGATAGTGCAGTGGTAGCACGATGATATCGCAGTGGTAACGCGATGATAGCGCACAAGTAGCGCGATGATAGCGCAGTGGTAGCACGATGAAAGTGCAGTAGTAGCGCGATGATATCGCAGTGGTAGCGCGATGATAGCGCACAGGTAGCGCGATGATAGTGCAATGGTAGCACGATGATAGTGCAGTGGTAGCGCGATGATATCGCAGTGGTAGCACGATGATAGTGCAGTGGTAGAGCGATGATAGTGCAATGGTAGCGCGATGATATCGCAGTGGTAGCGCGATGATAGTGCAATGGTAGCGCGATGATATCGCAGTGATAGCACGATGATATCGCAGTGGTAGCGCGATGATAGTGCAGTGGTAGCGCGATGATAGTGCAATGGTAGCACGATGATAGTGCAATGGTAGCGCGATGATATCGCAGTGGTAGCGCGATGATATCGCAGTGGAAGCGCGATGATAGTACAGTAGTAGCGCGATGATATCGCAGTGGTAGCGCGATGATAGTGCAGTGGTAGCGCGATGATAGTGCAGTGGTAGCGCGATGATATCGCAGTGGTAGCGCGATGATATCGCAGTGGAAGCGCGATGATAGTACAGTAGTAGCGCGATGATATCGCAGTGGTAGCGCGATGATAGTGCAGTGGTAGCGCGATGATAGTGCAGTGGTAGCACGATGATATCGCAGTGGTAGCGCGATGATATCGCAGTGGTAGCGCGATGATATCGCAGTGGTAGCACGATGATAGTGCAGTGGTAGCACGATGATAGTGCAATGGTAGCGTGATGATATCGCAGTGGTAGCGTGATGATAGTGCAGTGGTAGCACGATGATAGTGCAGTGGTAGCACGATGATATCGCAGTGGTAGCGTGATGATAGTGCAGTGGTAGCGTGATGATAGTGCAATGGGTAGCGCGATGATAGTGCAATGGTAGCACGATGATATCGCAGTGGTAACGCGATGATAGTGCAGTGGTAGCGCGATGATATCGCAGTGGTAGCGCGATGATAGTGCAGTGGTAGCGCGATGATATCGCAGTGGTAGCGCGATGATAGTGCAGTGGTAGCGCGATGATATCGCAGTGGTAGCGCGATGATAGTGCAATGGTAGCACGATGATAGTGCAGTGGTAGCGCGATGATAGCGCAGTATTAGTGCGACGATAGCGCAGTAGTAGTGCGACGATAGCGCAGTGCTAGAACGGTGATAGCGCAGTAGTAGCGCGATGATAGCGCAGTGGTAGTGCGACGATAGCGCAGTGATAGCACGATGATAGCGCAGTAGTAGCGCGACGATAGCGCGATGATAGTGCAGTGGCAGCGTTCGCTTCAGGTGCGAAATGCCCGGAGTTCGCGCCAAACTGTAGCCGTTACGATTGTGCCATTAGGCAAGGCATTTAAATTCCACTTTGCCTCTTTTCTCTCCCTCCTGGTGATGGATTCCATCAGGAATAAGGTCTCGAGAGTGATTAATATATGTTGTAAGAACTTGTTTCGCAATCGAGCTAAGATCACGTTGCATGCACTAAACCAATAGTACCTTACGAGAAAGTACAGGAAAAAGATCACCATATATTGCACATTCTAATATAACATGATGTTCATCTTCTACCACATACAGACTTTACGATAACCTAATCTTAAATTCTTATATCTTCCGGTGTCAATATGGAATGGTACACCACTACATCTAAAGCTGCTAATCCATCCATCCCTGATCTGATCAGAGGTGGTTCTGATTTCTGAAAACATATTCTAATTTGCGCGATAGTGCTCATTTTCCCTGTCAGAATCTTAAAAAAAGGTATTTTAAATATTTCAGTGTCATGATTAGCGATTTTTACATAGCTTTTAGAAAGTTAGTTTAAACATATTTATTTTCTGTCAATACATGATTATTTACAACAACTGATATAAGGAATTGGACAGAAATCTGTATAGCTTATGATTGTCCTCTCCTTTTAGAAAGTTAAACATGTTTAACGTTACTGTAATATGCTATTGTCTCGTATAATTCTCATTTGTAGAATGGCTATGTGCAATGTATGTGTTATGATATATATTGAAATGTCTGTACTGTACATAGATGAGACAGAAATAAAGATATAATATATCTAAATTTACTAAATGCCGACCTATGTCGTGTGGGTAAAACCAGTTTACATTACTTCTCTGATTGAAATACCTGCTTATATGTACAGTAGGTTCCTACACTGGTAACATGTACAAGTATTGACTCAATTACCATGGGGGCATTGCCCTTATTCACCTCTTCTGTGACACTGTTAAGGATATTGCAACCAACACCGTAATTTTCCTTGCTGTGCACGAGTACATTATTGTGAGTGACACCTCCAGAAGAGATTAGTCATTTTAGATATTTGGAGGATAGTGCAATGGAACAGTCAGAGACCCATTCCAGAGTCTCCTCTGGTTCATTTACATGCACGGTGTAAAGCACCGAAACGAGACCTCGGTTTAACATCACATCTGAAATACTGTTAATTTTATTAGTGTCAGACGGGGGATCGAACCTCTGATCCGTGGATTATCGTTCGACCCTGTATACATTGTATCCGTCTGGGGATACCACATGTCATTTATATTGGTCTGTTCCGGGTGGGCCAGACGTGATTAACCTTTCTAGATTATTCACTCAATTTTTCAGTAATAACGTTATACTGGTTTGCTTGCGAGTTCCATCTGATAAGTTTGAAGACCTGTCACTAACAATTTTCTTTATGTACAGTATTTCTGCCAGTTCGCGCATGTTTGAAGTGGTTAGCTGCACTCAAACATTAGTTCTCCATTTGTACACATGTGTTCAGTTGTTTTATAGATGACAACGTCGCCGAACTTCTGAAGTTTTTGCTAAATTGCTCAATCGATTTAAAGTTTAAACTTTACTTATTTTACAATCGAAGCCAGTTCTAACAACTTATATTAATCACTCTCGTTTGCGCGGATGAAAGCGTATATGTGGTCATTCGTGTGAGAGGAAACCGGAGAACCCGGAGAAAACCACCTGTCCGATCTGGCGACGATGGTACCATCTCACATTCTTCCCGGTCAGAGGATCGAATCCGGGTTGCATTGGTGAGAGGCGAGCGCGCTAACCATTGCACTTATCGGACAGCTCAATCTGTTACGGATATATTACCACATGCATCGTTTTGTTTCATGTTCATATGATCCTAAGTTATTAATATATACGCTATATTAGATGATTGATTGAGAGAACGAATGAATCTACTGTTTTGAATGTAGTGATATTGCACAAGAGAATATGTGTACAGAGGCGTAACTAGTGATATTGCACAAGATAATATGTGTACAGAGGCGTAACTAGCGATATTGCACAAGAGATTATGTGTACAGAGGCGTAACTAGCGATATTGCACAAGAGAATATGTGTACAGAGGCGTAACTAGCGATATTGCACAAGGGAATATGTGTACAGAGGCGTAACTAGCGATATTGCACAAGGGAATATGTGTACAGAGGCGTAACTAGCGATATTGCACAAGAGAATATGTGTACAGAGGCGTAACTAGCGATATTGCACAAGAGAATATGTGTACAGAGGCGTAACTAGCGATATTGCACAAGAGAATATGTGTACAGAGGCGTAACTAGTGATATTGCACAAGAGAATATGTGTACAGAGGCGTAACTAGCGATATTGCACAAGAGAATATGTGTACAGAGGCGTAACTAGTGATATTGCACAAGAGAATATGTGTACAGAGGCGTAACTAGCGATATTGCACAAGAGAATATGTGTACAGAGGCGTAACTAGCGATATTGCACAAGATAATATGTGTACAGAGGCGTAACTAGCGATATTGCACATATGTGTACAGAGGCGTAACTAGCGCACAAGAGAATATGTGTACAGAGGCGTAACTAGCGATATTGCACAAGAGAATATGTGTACAGAGGCGTAACTAGCGATATTGCACAAGAGAATATGTGTACAGAGGCGTAACTAGCGATATTGCACAAGAGAATATGTGTACAGAGGCGTAACTAGCGATATTGCACAAGGGAATATGTGTACAGAGGCGTAACTAGCGATATTGCACAAGAGAATATGTGTACAGAGGCGTAACTAGCGATATTGCACAAGAGAATATGTGTACAGAGGCGTAACTAGTGATATTGCACAAGGGAATATGTGTACAGAGGCGTAACTAGTGATATTGCACAAGGGAATATGTGTACAGAGGCGTAACTAGCGATATTGCACAAGAGAATATGTGTACAGAGGCGTAACTAGCGATATTGCACAAGAGAATATGTGTACAGAGGCGTAACTAGCGATATTGCACAAGAGAATATGTGTACAGAGGCGTAACTAGCGATATTGCACAAGAGAATATGTGTACAGAGGCGTAACTAGCGATATTGCACAAGAGAATATGTGTACAGAGGCGTAACTAGTGATATTGCACAAGAGAATATGTGTACAGAGGCGTAACTAGCGATATTGCACAAGAGAATATGTGTACAGAGGCGTAACTAGTGATTTTGCACAAGAGAATATGTGTACAGAGGCGTAACTAGCGATTTTGCACAAGGGAATATGTGTACAGAGGCGTAACTAGTGATATTGCACAAGGGAATATTGTGTACAGAGGCGTAACTAGCGATATTGCACAAGAGAATATGTGTACAGAGGCGTAACTAGTGATATTGCACAAGGGAATATGTGTACAGAGGCGTAACTAGTGATTTTGCACAAGGGAATATGTGTACAGAGGCGTAACTAGCGATATTGCACAAGAGAATATGTGTACAGAGGCGT
>CM026392.1:21724809-21753629 GCA_014843695.1 Archivesica marissinica | reverse complement strand
TTGATATTGCTAAACACCATTTTCCACTTGTCTCCTGCATGTATATATTACATTTAGCGTATTAACTGTAAAAACAAATACATTCATTGTTACTTTGAACATCAAATGTATTATAAGCACAACCAATTTGGTATTTATGAACATATATAGTCGATAAAGTAACTGTCTTCCTTCTCAAATATGTCTTGGTTTTATACCCTGTGGGGAGCCCCATAAATTATAACGATTGTTTGTAAACAAGTATGTCCAGTTTGTCCACTGACATATACCATAGAATGTTGATTTTAACCGCTACAATGATTAAACAACTACTGGTAGTTATAAGATACATCGTTAGTGCTCAAAACTAAATAATTCTTACAAAATATAATGTAGCAACAAACCTTGCGTTTAGTAGATAATACGCGACGAAATTGGTGAATTTCAATGACTTTGTCTTTCTAAATCCTCCACATTTGCCCCACGTTGTCTGTTTTAATTGAATTACTTGATATGTCAATTCATAACCACTGTTGTATAGGTTCATGCAAGGGGTTTGACATTAATTGGACATACGTACACTTCTGTCATGTTCAACGTGCTTTTCTACATCCGCTATTTCACGCATGCGTGTTGTGCGCGTTTACATTTTGGTTTGTTGATAAACAGTGCGTGTTGACGTAAACAAATTCGCGTATACGACGATTTAAATTTATTGGAATTTTATCGTTTCTGAGCGACTATTTCGATTTTTGTAAACACACACCCATTAGTATTTACATTTTACACAAAACATCCTTTATTACGATGTAATGCTGCTTTAAGAACGTTTAAAATATATTGTCTAACCGTTGTGCATATCATTTAGCTGTTTGAAATAGACAGGTAAGATTCTCCCATTTTTTCTGCGCAGTCTTCACAAAAGAAATCCGAATGAATTAGTTTTAGTACATTTCATGTGTATGAACAATTGGATATTACACGAAATCTTATTTGGTTCACCGTAATGGCACGGGGATAAATCTTGTAAATATTTTCGTCTAATTATTTCTATTTTTGTTTTTCGCAATAATCAAATATTCAAAATGGACGAGTTGGAATGGCGAAACTCTGCCATGAAATATAAACGTTGATTTCATGTATAATATTGTGTTAAGAGACGTTATAGGCTGTGCAGAATTCAAACAACGGTATTAAATTTTGTTGTGCAAAAGATAGAAAAAACAAACATCTATTTGCACGAATAAATTATTGTCATATATAAATAGAAATGTATTATATAAATACATTTATTTATTTATATATATGACACATTGTTAACCATGTAAGATTATGATTTTTATGTAATATGTATAATCGTCTGCTATTATTTTCGCACCAAAATTATCAGTTCTCTGTTTGCGCGGGAACAATATATTTTGACACTACCGAGTGCAGGTGGGTCAGCTATGTAAGATAATCGCCGCTTTATTGATGACAGAGAAACATGTAATAATAATGTATAACATCACAGATGTTTGGCGCCGTTATGTCTGTTATAAATGTTAATTTTGCTATTTAAGAAATTAGTGCATTTTTATCCAGCCAAGGAGGCATTAAGGAAATGATGTAACTCACTTTTAAGATATAAACTGTTTCTATGATAGTTAGAAAAATTAATATTTAAAGAAGTAAACTCTTAGTCTTAACTCTTAAATATTAGTCGTATTAAATAGGTGAACGGAAGATAATTAGGCCTTGTAAGAAACGATTGTTTTGGCTAATATATCTATTAGAATAGTTTGATTAAGGAAGGAAATTAGTATAGTCATAGGACTATTATGAACACATTGAAATAGTGAGGCGAACAATAAGATACGAGATATCACGAAGATATGATACATGTATAGATATAAATTAAAGGCGATTGTTATAAATTATATTATACAAAGGAAAATGATAGACTGTGTTGAGTTATAAATTATTAAAGGACCATAGAGAAACCCCCTAGACAACGCCAGCGAGTCTACGATAGGATAGACCCTGGTTAGAGCAGTATTGAAGGACTGTAGAGAAACCCCCTAGACAACGCCAGTGAGTCTACGATAGGATAGACCCTGGTTAGAGCAGTATTGAAGGACTGTAGAGAAACCCCCTAGACAACGCCAGTGAGTCTACGATAGGATAGACCCTGGTTAGAGCGTTATTGAAGGACCGTAGAGAAACCCCCTAGACAACGCCAGCGAGTCTATGATAGGATAGACCCTGGTTAGAGCGTTATTGAATGAACGTAGAGAAACCCCCTAGACAACTCCAGCGAGTCTACGATAGGATAGACCCTGGTTAGAGCATTATTGAAGGACCGTAGAGAAACCCCCTAGACAACTCCAGCGAGTCTACGATAGGATAGACCCTGGTTAGAGCGTTATTGAATGACCGTAGAGAAACCCCCTAGACAACTCCAGCGAGTCTACGATAGGATAGACCCTGGTTAGAGCATTTATAACGGACAATATATATAAGAAGAAAGAGGTTTGCGACAGTGTGTTCATCTTGTTAACAATTTTAATTTATAAAAACGACTTTTTAGAATATAAAATATGCTACGCGTAATTGAGGTTTAGTGTTTAGACTTTGAAAAATGCCTGGATAGTAAAATGTCACATTTTTCAAGTCTAAATATTTGGACTAGGCAAACCCCAACCTACTTCAGTATCAAGTAATCGTTTCACTCCAGTGTATACATGTTAATCCACTGCAAACCTGAGTGTCAACATTATCTAACAACACAACAAATGCTTATGAAACAAGGGACTTCCCGGGTGTTCCAGTCCTTTCTAACATAACCTCAACATACAAATACAGTGTCCCACACATAAAATGACATCCCATTCCAGTCTTATATCGATCTACTCTCTCCCGCCGCTATCATATTGAAAACCCCGTCTCTCTATATAATGGCCACGTCCCATGCCGTAATATATTTCGTAAATATTATGGACATGTATAGACCGATATATCAATTTTGTTACACATGCTTCACAGCAGTCCATGATCGTTCTTATCCGAAAAATCGGTCTTTAGGACGTCATTATGCAGCCAAACGCAAATAAAGTACGCAACATGTAATGTAATGTCAATTTACTGTTTTACACAATATCAAGACATGAACATGAGTGTGACTGTATGACATGAAACACTGAGATAAGATAAAACAAATAAATAACAGTCCAAATAATTCTCATTTTTCTAGGCATGCAGAGCTGATCAATATGCTATCTTACAGACAGTCCACAATCAACAAAAGTCCTAATCGGTCACCTGGTGTTTTACACTATTTGGAGCAAACTAATAACCATATAGGAAAAATATTCATTATTATCTTATCTGATATACACATATTTTATTACATATTTTTATGCAATGAATTGCTATATAATCTAGAATAAAATGTATTAAAGGACAATATGAAAATATTTATATTGTATGATTTTTAGTTGGTACCATATATTATAAAACGCAAGGGGACCGATTAGGAATGTTGTTGAATGTATATCATAAGTGGTATATTACATCTTAGACAATACCCGATTGTCTTGTTAAGTATTGGTTACAATCTCAAATATGATATACATGGATGATGTATGTACATGTATGTATGTTCCATTAACCCTTTGTATTCTGGACCCCTTTCAGATAAGGACCTCTGAATATCTGGACATTTTATCAGAAATCTGTTAATCCACTTTTGTTTTGATGGTAGTTACATTTAAATGCATATGCTGTTTATTATGCTTCATAAACACCCATATAACTATATATTTTTGGAAAGGTAATAAAATTCTTCATATCATGCATATAACATAACAAAATTTTGCATGCACAATAAAAAGGAATATTAGTAAAAACATTGGATAAAATTAAATTTGGGCCACAACGAAAATCCTACCCCCGTCTTCAGGCTTTATTACTAGTATTACCATCCAACATAAAGAATATAATCCAATGTATGGATTATGCACAATTTTAAGCATTACAAAAGCACCCAAAAAAAATTAAATTATTCCATATATTTCCAAAGATATGAATTTTTCAATAAAACCACTGCCTCTCCAATTTGGAAAGAACTTCTGAGATAAAAAAACAACACAAAACACTACACTGGTATTCACACTATAGCCCAGTTCAATAAGTACTGTTGAAATTATCTCCCTTGTTTAACTCTTCGCCGAGAAAGATACAATCGGCACAAAGTTTTACTTCCGGTGAGCAAATACCGAATATCTAATAATGGCGTCTATCGTAAATGTACCAAAATCTACTAAAAAAAAGCGACATTACTGTTCCGTGTGTTCAAATTTCCGTGGAAAGATCATTGATGGTAAATCTATTATCCGATGGAATGTTGAGAAAAACGTGGATTAAACGTGTAAAGATTGTGATGAAAACTTTCAACTACAATGTCAATTCGCAAGTTTGTTCAGCACATTTTGTGGATGGGCGTATGTCATCGGACCACAACGTTCCATCAGTGTTCCAGATCCAGTCGAAGAAGAAAGTATTCGCAACATCATCAGTATGTTAAACATTGTTTATTTGTCAATCATTTTATTTTATGTCATACATCCAGCTACCTAATTAATATGAAGGTGGGTGGGGGATGTTAGTGGTTTCGTCTACATGTAACTACCTCTTCGGCTAACATACCTTGCTGTATAAAACAGGGGGTAGTGGATTCGTCAACTATAAATTATATAGTAGTTTATTGCATATGGTCGCGGATGTGGTATTATAATTTTACCAAATGGTAGATCTAAAGAAAATTCAAGATTTAACAAATGTAATGGCAATTGCAGTCTGCCCAACACTGGTTTCGGAGTTAGCGATTAATTCGGTATTTATAGCAATTATATAATTCTGTGTAACAAAGGGGGAAGTGAGTATACCTATTGCCAGTGATATATAAACAATAACCTGTGTATTTGTATTTTAAAACGAGGCTGTGCAAATACTTTTCACTCTCAATTAATTATTTTCTTGTATACAATATCGGTTAGTAAGAAATAAATCATAACTGAATCATTAACAAAGTGAAAGCAGCTGCATTGACCTCCATTTCTTATTTACACACGGATACGAATCACCGGTGACGATTTAAATTTTAGTAATAGAAGTTTATACCAGTGTTGTTGTGTTTAGTTTTATGAACCATATGGGGTTTTAATGCATTTTTGGAGTTTTCATATTCTGAGACCAATGATATGCACGTGCGTACTTGCGTATGCCCAGCGACGGGCCTGGGCGAGCTCCAGTTATTATTGGTGGAGGAAGACCCCGGGTGTCCCTCCATGCAGTATTTCAGACTCGGACGGGTACCCGGGTAGAACCACCGACCTTCCGCAAGCCAGCTGGAAAGCTTACTCACATGAAATAATTCGACACCCTAGTGGGATTCTAACCTACAGCAGTGAGGGGCAAGTGATTTGAAGTCAACGACCTTAACAACTCGACCACGGAGGTCCCTAGTTTATACCAGTACCAATACAGTCATGCCATATTTATAAGACAATTATGTGACGTCACATCAGGGGCGGGCACTAGACAAATGTCAATGCAGCCGGTATTTAACAAAGTCATTGAAATTCACCTAAATATTGACTACATGAATGAAATGTTATGAGAGTAATGAAAAAAGAACATCTTTTTGAATAAATGAAGGTGCATTTATGATTTACCGGTGGAAATGTCATTTCAGCTTGCTTTTGCTATTGACAGTTGTGGAGGATAGTGTAATGAAACAGACCCATTACAGAGTGAACCTGGTTCTTTATGTGACAGTGTAGAGCACAGACATCGAACCTAGATTTAAAGTCTCTTAGGAGACTAGGAGTATGATACATGTCATTTTTGAATGGTTACATGTAGGTCGGTCATGTCTGCCCAGGAAAACATTTGCAGGTCCATCCAAGATGACAGACTATAAATGTAAAAATCAGTAATGATATCTTAAATTATCAAAATGTTTGTGTACCTGTAGCTAAACGTAAACATTATCATTTCAGATGACGAATGAGCATCGTGTCGACAATGATTCCTGTGATTATATGTATACAGCAACTAGACTCCACATGGCCAGCGACGCTGCGTTTGAATGTGAATCAGTGGATACAGATAATGTAAATCTATGTGTAACTGACACAAGTAACGAATGTGTTTCTGTGTTATTTCATGACTATTGTGGGGAAGCAAGTGTTAATACGGTATCAACATTTTTGAACAAATGTGAACAGACGGTAGTGGGTCAGGTGGCTGTGAAAACAGTCGAGACCCAGATGGGAATAAAAACAGTTTCCAAACTTATGCAGACTGAACATACGCAATATCCAGTGATAGAGACGAGGGATATTGGAATACAGTGTAAGCTCCCCGATTTAGTGTTTGACGACATTGCAGAGAAAGACTCAAAAGTTATGTTTTATACTGGGCTGCCAAATGCTGGTACTTTTCATGCACTGTTCAATGAAATGGGGGATGCGGAGTCACTAACTGGAAGGAATGAACATACAGAAAGGAAAGGACGTCCTCGACAGCTCAGACTAATCGACGAGTTTTTTCTGGTCCTAATGCGCTTGCGACTAGGACTACTGGTGGAAGACATTGCGGCTAGATTTCACATATCAAAAGCTACATCCTCGATAATCATCGGCAAATGGATTGATTACCTGTCTATTAAACTTTCCATTTTGACAACATGGCCAAGCAAATTAGTTATAGAAGAGTCGATGCCAAGGAAATTCAGAGCAACATATCCAAAGACACGAGTTATCATCGACTGTACAGAATTTTTTACAGAAACACCCCCATCACTCATTAACAAGTCATTAATGTATTCACATTATAAATCACACATGACATATAAAGCTTTGCTTGGCATCAGTCCATCGGGTTTGATAACATTTGTGTCAGATATGTGGGGTGGCAGCATCAGCGATAAACAGATAACCAGATCGTGTGGTATTCTTGATATGTGTGACCGTGATGATGCCATAATGGCAGATAAAGGATTCTTAATTGCTGACCTTACAACACCAAAGGGACTGTCATTAATCATACCACCATTTAAGCACCACAGATTTTCTAGGAGAGAAGTGGAGGAAACTAGACGGATTGCAAATCTTAGGATATATGTTGAAATGGCAATGGAACGGGTAAAAAACTTCAGAATACTACAAGGAACTATTCCGATTACGATTTCGAAACGCCTCAGTAAAATTTTGAAGTTATGTGCTGGACTGTCAAATTTGCAACCGCCTCTTATACTGGATGACTGAACTTGAATAATATAAACTAACAATGATAACATGTACAAACAGTGTTTATTTCATGAATGAACAATCTTTTATTATATTCTATTATAACCATACATGTATGTATGTATGTTGTGCTTGTTTGGGGATTAGGGTCGCATCAATAGCTGAGGTCATATAGCGACTCTCCAGCTTATTACTTGGTGAAGAAAGACCCTGTGTGCCCCCTCAAGCAGTATTTCTAGCACAGACGAGCACCGGGTAGAACCACCGACTCACGAATTTGACACCCATATGGGATTCTACATCGGTTAGTGGCATGGGGCCAGTCATACATGTATTTATATCAAAACAAGAAGTTTATCCTAGTAATTTTAGGTATAAAACTTATTGTTAATTAAAATATTGATAAACTATTAAAGTCATATTCCTGTTCAAAATGACCGTCACAATTTCTGAAATGGTTGTTATCATGTACATGTATTTGCTAAACCAGTAATGAAATCCAACTTATTTAACATGTTGAATGTACTTGATGTTGTACATGTATAAATCATATTTTGACTAGTCTTTTTCATTTTGCTCTCTACATACATGTAGCTCTGTTTCTCCAGAATAAATAGATATACCTGTACATGTGTAGGAAAGAAATTAATGAAAATCACTTTGCAATGTAGTCAAATAATTAATATTTCTGGCATAAAAAAACGATGCAATTGCATACAGTGAAATTGTGTCTTTCTGAACAGGAATATAACTTTGTGGATGTTACACTAGGAATTAATACAGACATATTTTATTAAATTTGATTTAGACTTCAAGCCCAGGATAGCGAACAGTGCAAACATAGTGCATAAGTTTACATTTCACATTGCCTCCACTCTCTCATGGTGATGGATTCGATTAATGTTGTAAACACATGTTTTGCAATCAAGCTAAAATAAATGTGTACTAACACAATGCATACACCCAGCCCACCATTTCAACCCAGGTTTGATCCCACATACAATGTACATGCTTTCACCCGAGCCAACGTGATATCAAAGTTGATAAAGTTTGTTTCAATAAATAAACCACATTCAGTTGTGTACATGTAAATAGGAGAGATCAGTAAAGCATTCATTGTTAATTTTAATGTTCTGCAAATTTCCATGTGTGTATATTAGTAGATACATCTATAACAATTTATAAATTTTGAGACATGTATGCGATTTTCAATAGGTGAAAGTGACACTGTACCACAATTTTTCAAGGCATTAATTGTTTGCCACGCTTCACACGTCGTGTGAAAATTTCAGGAACCATTGATTGTATGTAAAATCCATCCAATTTAATTAGCATATTTTCCCAGAAACTTTTATCAAAATGAATTCTTTCAGTTGATCGTCCTTCTAAAGTCCACACATAAAAGTCACACCAGCTGCATTCCAGTATACCCATTTGACCTTGTACTTGATAGTAATAACTATGATTTTTTTTCAGTGTCACTTTTCCATTTTGTAAATAACAGAAGAAGTCTTTCTGTTTGGATGCCTCTACTGGTGTTACAGTTCTATATTTGTATGGACATTTTATTTCTAAAATTCCCTTGTTACACACACAACGAGGGCAGTTAACAAGCCCATCAGGGCTAGCACCAAGGTGGGGATGTTTGGTATTTACAACAAATCCCGTTTCACTCACTGTTATGTTGGAGTGTATCTTTACCGAGTCTTTTAAATAAAATCTGCGGGCAGCTGGTTCATGATTTTTCCCCCAGTTGGTACTGGCTGAACTGAAGCTATTGTACTCAAACACAGTTTTCAAAATAGAATCGGGAACGGTATCTGTTTTTTTCTTGCAGACAAGTCCAAATGTTGACGACGTAAGTCTATCACAGCGAGTGATTTTCCACAATTTTGACATTGCCTGCTTTCGTGTTTTCACTTCAATATTTTTACACATTTCATCACTTAGAGTTAATTTCTCTAAATATCTTTTGAAAGCATGTTTGGGTCCGTTAGCAGACAAATCAACACCATCTCTAAACATGACATCTGGACTGGGCATGCCCAACTGTTCAAGTGTTTGATGGGCTGGCTTCTTGAAATTGTTCAAAGTTTCAGTATGTGCCAAGTGGAATGCAGCATACGGATTACATTTTGAAAGGCTGTCAGTAAACCGTTGAAAGTTAATTGGGGTTGGTAATATGACTTTCCCGGTATTCAATTGTCTTGTTTGTTTGTCACATACACTGTCACCTACAAGCATATCATCACTGAATTTTTGTTTCTTAAAAACAATCTCTGTCACTTTTTTCGGACTAAGCTTCCGAGCTCTTGGCTTATTCCACAAACAGGCTTT
Organism: Archivesica marissinica; assembly: GCA_014843695.1. Taxonomy (NCBI): domain Eukaryota; kingdom Metazoa; phylum Mollusca; class Bivalvia; order Venerida; family Vesicomyidae; genus Archivesica; species Archivesica marissinica. The sequence continues at coordinate 21,744,021 of CM026392.1, read as the reverse complement.
TGATGTAGATGCATCTAGACCTTCCTTCTTCTTGTCAGATATGTCAACCAGTGCATACAGAAGTGCCGCAACATGGTTGCACGACTCGCCCTCTCTAAAATGACAAAATAATATGACTTTATTAAGTAAATCTTACATGGTCCATACATGTATATATATTACTGTGTAATGATTGATTGACTTAACAGTACCGGCCAAATGACTGCCTCGGTTAAAACCACCCAGTCAATACATGTACTCCCAAAGTAGTCATATTGGTTGATTGGATGTTATAAAATAGTCTTTTGATGTTTGGCTGTTGAAACCATGTTGGCAATTTTACAGGCTAGCTGTCAATATTGATCATTACATTGCTGAACTGAACATTTTGCTCTAAGAATAAGATACACTTACAGTGTACCTTTTGAAGTTTTCTTACAGTTATATATATTGAGTATATTTGTTTGTTTCAGTGAATGATCATCAAATTATATTTCACCGGATGAACATTGAAAGCATTAGCATCACGAGCGGTGCTTGCCACGAGTGACAATACATGTAATAGCTTTCTATGTTCATGAGTGAAATAATTAATTTGTAAATTTTATCATTCACCTACCCATATATGTATGTATGTGAGTGTAAATAAACAAGTTTTCTTTATATTATATTGCAATATAATTAGTAATGTGATGCATATCTGATAACATTATACAAATCTGATTTATTGTATAGAATATATAGCATGATATTGCAATATATACAATGTTTGAATGTTATACCATTTTCATATCATGATTTTCTGCATAATTTGCTTAAATACATGTATGTTTCTTGGCGATGAGTGTTTATTTATTATATTGTCACCACTCTTTAAATGGTCCGATTTACAATGTACATGTACAGACAATGTACATGAATGAGGCAGGAAATTGTGTAGGGGTGCGTAATAAATCGACTGGGGCCGGGGTTGCTAGGGGGTCCAGGTGCATGCCCCTCCCCGAATTTTGTTTTTAAACTACAATGCAGGAGATGCGTTTTCCTGCATTTTGGGAAGTATATTTTACACCTGTATTTGCCTCAGAATAAGGAGAGAAATACAAATCCATAAGAAGACCCAGGAACGACTGGAGAAAATTAACTATAACATTCTAGCACCACATAAAAAATGGCACGCGTACAGACGGTGGTCACGGAAACTTCAACGAGGCACGAATGCCCATACCAAGACCAGCAGTGTACGGTCCCCATGAAAAATTATTTGAAAAGTCCACGGATGTATTGACCCAACCCCTTGAATGTTACCATCTTAGTTGTCCCTGAGTAGTGTGCCAAACATATTTATGGCAGTGTGGTAATAATATATTAACATTTACGTTCTGAAATAGCAGACCTCGGCGGCAAAGGGTGTGCATATGCACCCCCCCTGCCTACGGGCCTGGCACCTTCTTAAATCATATCTTTGCAGGCCAGACTTATAGGCAATCGGTAATCATTATTTAACTAACTGGCTCTCTATCCAACCATATAAGAATGAACCCCGGACAAGGTTGAAACCATCCACCTCCTGCAGCGTTCAGCCTCAGGTGAACAATCATTATCAATCAGGCTTGCAAGGTCGCACTTTTAGGTGGAAAGCCTGTACCGAATATATTATACTCTTTAGGGACTATTTTAACAAGAATACGCACCCTGCATCACATGTACAATCAGCTGCATGAACTCGTCCAGTAACCTTCGACAGGCAAACCCACACAACGTAATCCTTTTTCCTGTCATTTACAGCAGGAACCGATTTTATGCATTCTGCCCGGACATAGCAATGCGATATATTTGTATCTATATCATGGTATTGTACACTGTGAATGTGCCCGTCTGTGCAAAAAACTTTAGCTTTCAGTTGTTTCCTGGCATTAACTGGTTTGTTGTCAAAAGTCCTAGAATCATTCAACACAAGATAATTGTATAGGTCCTCTTTAGTTATACTTGGAATCAACTGAATATCACTAGACCATCCCGATTTCAATGCATCCGCGGATGACAACCTTTCACCGAACGGCGTTCGCAATTTGTCCAAGTTCCTGCGTTTCGCAAAATTTTCGTCACAAGTACGTAGTTCCTGAAGTGGAATTCTGCCGATTTCAAGAGATCCTTTCACCCGTTCTACTAGTTCACGCTTAGATCCCGATACAGGCAATCCATGCTTTCTTAAATAATCCCTTAATTCGATCACTTTCACGTTTTCTGGGTCAAAAATTGACACGTCTCCCATTCCTTTGTTTGTTATAGACGCCATTTTGTTAGAATTTGCTCACAGGAAGTGAAAAAACCGAAGAACAAGAACTCTGTCGATACTTTTAACGGGAGGTAAATCATGTTATTGAACTGGGCTATATACACAGGTCTTCTTCTGTTTATTCTGCTGGTATTCCATATTTTATAATATATAATAGCTGGGTTAGTGTCCAAATGAAATTATTTTATTTAAAACTTAAATATCATTGAATTTTTTTTAAAATTGTATTGTTTTTTTGTTGGTATTTTTGATTTGTTCCTGAACTATACATGTCTACATCTGTTTGATTGTTGTCTGTTTGTCGTAAGCACTGTCAGACTGCACTAAGTATGTGTTCAGCAACACACTTGGTACACACTGGTACCTGGCACTGGGTACAGCCACTGTGGTAGGCACATCAACAGGCGTCCACTTCGGTGCAAAAGGTGGAGGCGGGTTTCTGGTCCTTTCCTGTTCGGCATAACGGTTGGTCTCTGTTACCAGGTGTTTCCTGCCCCCAAAGGATGTCAAAATAATGCATGGGTTGGGCTTCTTCAGGGTGTTGTTCTGAAGCACCTGGATGCATGGTGAATCGGCGTTTCATACGAGTGGTAAACCCATCCTTGACCCATTGCTCGTGAAACCCATCAAAATCGTCATCGTCCTCCTCCGAATCCGATGCAAAAAATCCATCTAACAATGGATCACGGTACCGATCAATCTCGTCAAAGTCTAAACGGCCTCTATCATGCCCATTCCCAACAAAATCGTCGATAGTCTCATCAAAATCCACCTCTACATAGCTCCCATCACTAATCAAGTCAGATGATGGATCTGCCATTATTATTCTACGATCGAAATTTCTGAAAATAACGCTTCGAAAAATGCTTTTTTTTCCACTTCCTGGCTGTTTTAAAATTCGCGGCGAGTACCTGTCTAACTGCGCAAAACGTTGCGCAGTGAAAACGAAACCGGAAGAGCTATTATTTACGACAAATTTGACAAAAATCAGCTGTATACATGTCACCTCTCCAAAATACACATGAATGTGTATCCCGAATAGAAAGGGTAATTACACACGGATGTGTATCCCGAATATAAAGGGTTAATATCAAACCCCTCTCGGGGACCTAGACATTTTTCCTGGGCAGGCTTAGCTGACCTAAGCGATTAACCAGTACTAAGCAATGTGTGTGAGGTGCCTTCCAAATCCGACGCTCTACCACTGGACCACGGACGCCAAACATGGTTATTAATAATAATTAAAGTACATTATTAGAGGTTTACTATTAATTAAAGCTAAATTAAATACGATATTTGTTAAATAATCATAGTTTATTGGACAACGTAATATATGATACCACATCAAGACATGATAGGCTCTGTCGCAACATTCTTTCTGGTATGTGATGCTATGACATCACTGGGCAACCAAACATACTATGCAACACTAGATATCTATGCATAATTTACTTACAGTATTGTGACAGTAATGGCGTTCCATATGACTTATGACTATAGCAATCTTACAGTCTGATATTTGACAGTCCCGGACTGGACATTGCAACAAGTGTATTAAATGTGTCACTGTAACACCACAGGTACATTTACATCGAACATGGCTTCAGGATAAAACCCAAAGTTCAGTTTGGTTCAGTTTGTTCGTTTGTTTCAAAACATTGATATAATAGTACTTACTTTATTTGCAAACAAGCCCGTTTGTCACCATTTGTAACGTATATATCATCATGTCGCAGAACTAAAATATATAATTATATATATATATAAATTTCAGCTTTCATAAAGCGTGGCATATATACATGTATTGGAATCAATCACATTGACGTCTAATCTCTGAATCACTTTGTAGAAGGTGGGTGGGTAGGTGGGTGGGCTTAGGTGTGTATTGGATGCATGCATGGATGGACGGATGGATGGATGGATGGATGGATGGATGGATGGATGGATGGATGGATGGATGGATGGATGGATGGATGGATGGATGGATGGATGGATGGATGGATGGATGGATGGATGGATGGATGGATGGATGGATGGATGGATGGATGGATGGATGGATGGATGGATGGATGGATGGATGGATGGATGGATGGATGGATGGATGGATGGATGGATGGGATGGGACGGATGAATGGATGGATGGGACGGATGAATGGAACATGTACATAAATACAATAAGGCAGAAACAACTTTATTTAAGTTAAACCTGTTGGCAATTAAATATTAAACACCAATGAAATGTTATTTAATTCTATGTTTTTGTAAATAGCCACTAGATCCCATATATATATATATATGTATATTACATACACGTATGTTAACTAAGGGTCTCCGTGGCAGAGTGGTTACAGTCATTGACTTCAAATAACTTGCCATTCACAGCTGTAGGTTCGAATCCCAGTTGGGGTCGAATTGTTTAATGTGAGGTAGCTATCCAACTGTCTTGTGGTAGGTCGGTGGTTCTACCAGGGTACCATTCCGTGTCTGCAACACTGTTCGGTGTCTTCCATCGGAGAGTCGCCGTATAACCTAACTTGTTAGTGCGACTTTAAACCTCAAAAATATACAAATGCAGTAAATAGGCTACCAATTGTTTTTGCTTCACATGTTGTGCTTAGTTGTATCAACTCTTCACAGTAAAGTATCAACTGTTCACGATGTGTACGGTTGTATATGATTATGATGTACAGTGAATGTCTAGGCTTTTTGATTAGCAGTTGTATCGTATGTTTTACTACACAATGTAATGTCCTATATTATGGTATTTCTTTCCTCCAAATATTCGCAACATAATCTATTACAACAAATAACCAAAACTTTGTATACAGCATTGTTTGCATAACACAATGATGTGAATAGGGTCAACATTCATGAGTAATACAATGCATGTATCACGAATAACAACATTCATGAGTAATACAATGCGTGTATCACGAATAACAACATTCATGAGTAATACAATGCATGTATCACGAATAACAACATTCATGAGTAATACAATGCATGTATCACGAATAACAACATTCATGAGTAATACAATGCATGTATCACGAATAACAACATTCATGAGTAATACAGTGCATGTATCAGGAATAACAACATTCATGAGTAATACAGTGCGTGTATCACGAATAACAACATTCATGAGTTATACAATGCATGTATCACGAATAACAACATTCATGAGTAATACAATGCGTGTATCACGAATAACAACATTCATGAGTAATACAGTGCGTGTATCACGAATAACAACATTCATGAGTAATACAATGCATGCATCACGAATAACAACATTCATGAGTTATACAATGCGTGTATCACGAATAACAACATTCATGAGTAATACAATGCGTGTATCACGAATAACAACATTCATGAGTAATACAATGCATGTATCACGAATAACAACATTCATGAGTAATACAGTGCGTGTATCACGAATAACAACATTCATGAGTTATACAATGCATGTATCACGAATAACAACATTCATGAGTAATACAATGCGTGTATCACGAATAACAACATTCATGAGTAATACAGTGCGTGTATCACGAATAACAACATTCATGAGTAATACAATGCATGCATCACGAATAACAACATTCATGAGTTATACAATGCGTGTATCACGAATAACAACATTCATGAGTAATACAGTGCATGTATCACGAATAACAACATTCATGAGTAATACAATGCATGTATCACGAATAACAACATTCATGAGTAATACAATGCATGTATCACGAATAACAACATTCATGAGTAATACAATGCATGTATCACGAATAACAACATTCATGAGTAATACAGTGCGTGTATCACGAATAACAACATTCATGAGTAATACAATGCATGTATCACGAATAACAACATTCATGAGTAATACAGTGCGTGTATCACGAATAACAACATTCATGAGTTATACAATGCATGTATCACGAATAACAACATTCATGAGTAATACAGTGCATGTATCACGAATAACAACATTCATGAGTAATACAATGCGTGTATCACGAATAACAACATTCATGAGTTATACAATGCATGCATCACGAATAACAACATTCATGAGTTATACAATGCGTGTATCACGAATAACAACATTCATGAGTAATACAATGCGTGTATCACGAATAACAACATTCATGGTACAGATTTACCGTTATATCTCACATTTTGGGCCTGTACACATTTATTTTTAGACTAATCCGAGTTAAATGATCTCTAAAAGATAGTAGCACAAACTAACAATACATGTAGACTCCAATAATAAACGCAGGTCAATTCAGAGGGTAGCTGACCGTTATATGAAATTCTACTTTCACAGAGTGTGTTGATCGCAAAAAAACACGTTTTATTTATTAAAAGTTAGTGTTCGAATTACTTCGGAACAATTTGTAGTAGCTGATATACGTAAAAAGGGCATTTTTGGGTGTTTTACGATGTAATGTCGCTTTAATATTTTTATATCTTTTACAGGTACGTAAAACGATAATTTATATGAAGTAAGAGTATAAATTTGTTTATATTTATGTATAGGCCAAAAAAAATAATAGGTGTGTTTCCTATTACATTGAAATAAAATTTAGGGTAGGTAGGTAGGTGTCAAGTTTTTTTTTTGTCAAAACTTTTTATCGCCAAATTACTAGGGTAGGTAGGCATTTTTTTCTTTTTTTTTCTCCGTCCAACAGTAAAACGTGTCCGATATTGAAGAAACATGCTGTATACTGATGAAAGATGATTAATACATATTAAAATGTATAAAATAACACTCATATTGCTCTTTGCACTGGAACATTGCACAGAAGTATTTATTCAACATAAAATGAGTTTTGAACAATTGAACATACAGTCAAACCTGGCTTTGAATGTGACTAGAAGGGACTTCAATACTATTACGGTCACTTTTATATATAATATGAAATTTCAACCGATTCCCAACACTACTATATACAATAAATGAATTATGGAATTGAAAGATCAAACTTAGTGTTAAAGTACCAGGCCTGTAGATTTGAAAACAAGATAGAAAACTTCAGTCTCCAATATCAGCAAAACCAGAGTGCAGAATGGCCACTTGAGGCTAGCAGATTCCTAAAACAAAGTCATTCTGCACTCTGTTTTTGCTGATTCTATCCTGCTTTAACATATACAGGCCAGTGGCACAATAACTTAATGGACAATTCACAGTGAAACAACAATATTAGTATAGATATTACACACACGCACACACACGTACACGATCGCTCGCACGCAACATTGTATTGACACAAAATTATGTTTTTATATCCAATGAAAATTAGCTATAAAATATTTGTATTAATATCACATAACATAGGGTCTGAGAGTGGAATAAAGCCATTGAATAAATATCCGTAATTAATACACTAGTGGTATAATTATGCACTCTTATGACAATCAAACTGCACACGGCAGTGACAGTGGTCGTGTTTACTCACGAATCAGATTGACAGTTATGTGATAAATATATTAATATAATATTATATTCGTGCTCATATATTATTGAATTTATTACACTTGCTGGACAATGACAATGTGAACACGGCGCCTCTCGCCAGGCCCGTAGCAGACGACGCCATGTTCCCAAGTGCATTGATCGACGAAATGAATGCTGATCGCTGATTCGTTTAAAGAGCATAGATGGACCAATAGAAATGGCGCATTCAAACAAATGTGGTATATAGTACAACCAGATCACCGCGACGCTTTCCGCTACGTAGGGGAAAGCGACACTGTGTTTTTTCCGTAGTGGAAAGCTTCTCGGCGATCGAGATGGTATATAGTGCAATTCAATATCCGCTTCCTGTGATCAGCAATGCTGCGTTTTTTCAAGGAATAAACTAGGAAAGATCGTTATTACAGTCATGGCAAGGTAAGCAGCGAGGACGCGAACACCCGGAGAGTGAGGAAGAAATAAAAAGACGTGAATATATCATGGCATTGCAACAAGAGGGCCGAGGGTCGGTCTGAAATCTTTATTTTTTCCTGGAAAATGCAATAAAAATGCTAGGGTCGCCAGGATTTTCTAGGGTCGGTCGGGTAACCGGAAACACACCTATTATTTTATTTGGCCTTATTGGAGAGTTGGATAGTGTATCACAGTCTAGTGTATCACATTCTAGTGGAGATTTACGAGAACATAGCCTAATTCATACAGGCACACGAGACAAACGCGTGTTTTATCAGTGTGCCTGTCTTACATGTTGTGACGGCGACGTATGGTTTTTGCTGCAAGCGTCTCTACATTGTGTTGTGTAAACGGGGAGGATTAGAAAATTTGAATAGAATAATTCGATTTGTATCAATTTTATATTTATATTCCCGTTAACTGTTTAATCTATTATACATTGTATATGATATTGCCTTCATCTATGCCAACTCCAATCGTTACGTGGAGAGGGTTTATTCTCTATTTAGATCTCCTGAAATGGCAGGTTAAGCAACGATTCGAATAATTATTGTATAGGGACATTTGAACATATGGCCTACGGAAAGCAGAATTGTCAACTTGATTATTGATCCGACTAGGATTTAAAAGAGTCTTTACTGAGTTGGGGTGCTATCGTATGCTGCAGAACATTGCAAGATTGTGTGACATGCGTGCTGCTTTATTAGTGATGTGTCCCAGCACAGCTAAACGTCATAAACTCCCCAAAACGTCAAAAGACTGCTAATTATGGAGAAGCTCTCTGCGTTAGGAACTCTCTGCGTTAGGAGCTCTATGCGTTAGGCGCTATATGCGGTGCAACAGCGCTCCCGTACGTGTTCCGGCCGTAACTGCCAGCGTCTGATTTGATAATAGGACACATAACAAAATTAGCATTTAACGCCCGCATAAAAGTATTTGCAATAATTGACGTTTACCAGAAATATTTATGACGTTTAGCGGTATTTATTTATATGACGTATTGCGTATTTTTTATGATGTTTAGCAGTTACGCATTTACGATGTTTAGTGGATTTTTATGACACTTATCGGTCTTACGACGTATATTGGATTTGTTTATAACATTTAGCGGTCTTATGTCGTATATTGGATTTGTTTATAACATTTAGCGGTCTTATGGCGTATATTGGATTTGTTTATAACGTTTAGCGGTCTTATGGCGTATATTGGATTTGGATTTGTTTATAACATTTAGCAGTCTTATGGCGTATATTGGATTTGGATTTGTTTATAACGTTTAGCGGTCTTATGGCGTATATTGGATTTGGATTTGTTTATAACATTTAGCGGTCTTATGGCGTATATTGGATTTGGATTTGTTTATAACGTTTAGCGGTCTTATGGCGTATAGGGAGTGTATGACGTTTAGCGGTCTTATTAGCGGCGTATACTGGATTTGTTTATAACGCTTAGCAGTCTTATGGCGTATATTGGATTTGTTTATAACATTTAGCGGTATTATGGCGTATATTGGATTTGTTTATAACGTTTAGCGGTCTTATGGTGTATATTGGATTTGTTTATAACATTTAGCGGTATTATGGCGTATATTGGATTTGTTTATAACGTTTAGCGGTATTATGGCGTATATTGGATTTGTTTATAACATTTAGCGGTATTATGGCGTATATTGGATTTGTTTATAACGTTTAGCAGTCTTATGGCGTATATTGGATTTGTTTATAACGTTTAGCGGTCTTATGACGTATATTGGATTTGTTTATAACATTTAGCGGTCTTATGGCGTATATCAGATGCACTCCTACATACATCTATTTAATACAAATGCACGCTTACATACATCTATTTACTACAGATGCACGCCTACATACATCTATTTACTACAGATGCATGACTACATATATATTTACTACCGATGCACGCCTACATACATCTATTTACTACAGATGCATGACTACATATCTATTTACTACCGATGCACGCCTACATACATCTATTTACTACCGATGCACGCCTACATATCTATTTACTACAGATGCACGCCTACATACATATATTTACTACAGATTCACGCCTACATACATCTATTTACTACAGATGCATGACTACATATCTATTTACTACAGATGTACGTGTACATATCTATTTACTACATATGCACGCCTACATACATCTATTTACTACAGATGCACGCCTACATACATCTATTTACTACAGATGCACGCCTATATATCTATTTACTACAGATTCACGTGTACATATCTATTTACTACATATGCACGTGTACATATCTATTTACTACATATGCACGTGTACATACATCTATTTACTACAGATGCACGCCTATATATCTATTTACTACAGATTCACGTGTACATATCTATTTACTACATATGCACGTGTACATATCTATTTACTACATATGCACGTGTACATATATCTATTTACTACCGATGCACGCCTACATATCTATTTACTACAGATGCACGCCTACATACATCTATTTACTACAGATGGACTTGTACATACATCTATTTACTACAGATGCACGCCTACATATATATTTACTACAGATGCACGCCTACATACATATATTTACTACAGATGCACGCCTACATACATCTATTTACTACAGATGCATGCCTACATATCTATTTACTACAGATGCACGCCTACATATATATTTACTACAGATGCACGCCTACATACATATATTTACTACAGATGCACGCCTACATACATCTATTTACTACAGATGCACGCTTACATACATATATTTACTACAGATGCACGTGTACATATCTATTTACTACAGATGCATGCCTACATACATCTATTTACTACAGATGGACTCGTACATATCTATTTACTACAGATTCACGTGTACATATCTATTTACTACAGATGCACGCGCACATATCTATTTACTACAGATGCACGTGTACATATCTATTTACTACAGATGCACGTGTACATATATCTATTTACTACAGATGCACGCCTACATACATCTATTTACTACAGATGGACTCGTACATATCTATTTACTACAGATTCACGTGTACATATCTATTTACTACAGATGCACGCCTATATACATCTGTTTACTACAGATGCTCGTGTACATATCTATTTACTACAGATGCACGCCTATATACATCTGTTTACTACAGATGCTCGTGTACATATCTATTTACTACAGATGCACGCCTATATACATCTGTTTACTACAGATGCTCGTGTACATATCTATTTACTACATATGTACGCTTACATACATCTATTTACTACAGATGCACGCCTACATACATCTATTTACTACAGATGCTCGTGTACATATATATTTACTACAGATGCACGCCTACATACATCTGTTTACTACAGATGCTCGTGTACATATCTATTTACTACAGATGTACGCTTACATACATCTATTTACTACAGATGCACGCCTACATACATCTGTTTACTACAGATGCTCGTGTACATATCTATTTACTACAGATGTACGCTTACATACATCTATTTACTACAGATGCACGCCTACATAGTACATACATATATTTACTACAGATGCACGTGTACATATCTATTTACTACAGATGCACGTGTACATATCTATTTACTAAATATCACAAATGGCCTGTTGCACAGTAAAGTGGTCCAATGGGTTAGCATCAGAAGTAAAAAATAACGTTCAATATTCCGTTACACTTTGTACATTTTTTTTATTGTTGAACATTCCTCTCTACTGAATTAATATGCGCAAGGATAACTTTTGACATATTTTTGCGAAAATATACATGTATGTCACTGCTGTCGACAAAGGGGACGGACGTTACATGTAATAGATCAAACTCCTCAATCTTCACACTAACAATACAAATCAATGTTATTTGTGAGGTTAACCCTTTACTCCATATCCATATAGGCTTATCCGCTATCCCATGTCCATACAATACACAGTATAATTGATAATCAATGATCAATAGAGGACATAGATAAGAGATGCATTTACTACACTGTCTCCATACAGGTTATTGGGAAAATAATGAAGACCTGATACCTGTCTTATTCTAGGCAAAATTAATGTATGAAGTATTAGTTTTAGCATTTTGTGATGAATGTAAAGTTTTTATAGTGATTAAATTATCTTTTCAGTGATGTAAGTTTCATACTGGTGGGACAAATATTTCTGTTGCAGTTGGGCAGTAAAGAAAATGGAAAACTAATTTTCTGTCAAATTTGAAATTTAAACTTACTCCAGTTCTGTAAATAATATCATACAAAAACGTAACAACATTCTTTACCTAGTATTTACATAATATTTACATTAAAAATACATCTAATAAATCACACACAGATATAATCTGATTGAATAGTTCCTGTAAGTTATATCCATCTGAGTAAGTAAATTATTCCATCTCTGAAAGCTAGTTATAAAAGTATATTATAAAAAGAAAAATACACATGTTGCCGTTATTATTTCAATATTTGTATGTTTAGTTAAAATTCGGTCATAGAAATAAAAGTATCTCAAGCTCGGTAAAAAAAACACACACTCAAATTATCTTTGGTAACGCACCCTCAACTGTGAAAAGTTGGATGTCCATCCGTCCCCATGAATAGGTACGGGTTCTTCGTCGGAGCTATCACCAGAACCGTCGGCATCGATGTCTAAATCGATATCAGAGCCAGAAAACCCAGAAAATTCGGACTCGTCGGAATCACTGTCAAACATGTTCCGAAATCCAGCACATTTTAGAACAAATATGTTTGGGAATTACTGTGAACTCTAAATCAAGCGTCTGGCGATTGGGGATTCCTACTTTCGATTTCAAGATATTTTCGCATGCCGTTTTCGTAAGTATTTTAAATAGCAACACCATTATTTTTCATGGCCTATTGTTTCATAAATGTTCAATGCTTATTTTAATTCATTTGCGGGGTTTCTGACATTAATAAATGTATTGGAAATTTACATTTAAAAATGGACGCGTGAAAAGTCGTATGCATGCAGATCTCCACAAAGCGGGATAATGCGTATGTATGGAGCAATCGATAGACACAGGAAATGTCGTATCAATGGAGGAGTCGATAGACACGGGAAAAGTCGTATATATGGAGTAAAGGGTTAATATGATGTACATGTTGCACATATTAATTGCCAAGCAAAAAAAATCCAAGTAACTAACGTTTTCCGAATTATTACATGAATGGTAGAGAAAGACATTTTTCCCCGCACAAATGGCAATTAGATCATTTATGCTAACATTTGAGATCTGCTTGGTATACCTCTGATTTGCTGGTCATAAATAAGTATATTATACATGCGTATAATACAATTATGTATAGCTGGACTTAGTGGTCTAAAGAGAAATGAAATCCGATATTTAAATACTCCGACCAAAGGGACGGACGTTACAAATTAGGGGACGGACATTACATACATGACCAAGCTTCATATTCTTTCAACCAACATGCAAATTGTACAGTTTTGTCTTCCAACATTATGTACATGTTATATCTACCAATTTTAAAACTAATCCGATGAACATCCGTAACTGTTTCAAAAGTATTATGTCTCTGTTAGAGAAAGTAACTTTTTCCAACTCAAAGTGCTACAGATTCATTGTTGCTAATACTTGAATATGACATGATACACACAGTATTAACGAGTCAAAAGTAAGTACCCCGTATCAGCATTTATAAAACACTCTGCTAGCTAGATATTAGTGTTCAGAATATAAATAACATATCATATCAAATACTTTGACAAAAGGGACAGACGTTACAAATAAGGGGACGGATGTTACATAAATCATGTATCAGCAATATTCTGTTACAATCATGACTTGCAACTTAACTCATTCAGCCCTGGTGTTGATTTACTGATAAGCTCCTGTTAGCCAGTTCTTATCTAACTCCTACAGCAGATATCAGTAGTTTAGTCCTGTATTCCTGGAGCAATTTATCAATATTGATGATTTATCAGAATGTTTCATTTAGAATTGTTACTAAACTTGCTAACTTTGAATGCATGTATCTTTCATGTTCTAATGCTGAATAAATTAAAATTTTCACCTATGTCTTGTTGATTCATTATTTTTACAATCCCCATATTTTATATAAAATCATTAATAAGTAAAATCATGCAAAACAGGGTTGAACAGGGTGAATATGAAACATTACTTACGGAGGAAGAATTCATTTATTACCCATTTCACTTATTAATCCAATGAATGAAATTCACACACATTATATTTACACTATTTACAACACAATAATAAATTTCAATTTAATAAATATACTACATTTTTTTGTGTTTTTTTATTATTATTTCTTTTTTTTTCACTTTGAAACTTTATATACACACTCACTGACCCAATGCTGTGTGGTATGGCTGAAAGCAATCGATACACAAATTTACATTGCACGCCACACACTTGACACACGGTTCGCTCCTCTTCTTCGTCTTCGAACATTCACGACAGCGCCCCTTCTTTGCTTTTCTTGGGAAATGTCGGTTTCCTTGGGGATCCATGGGAGCTAGAACTTTCCTTGAAGAGGTCCTGTACCCTATCAGCTGCTTTGCTAGGTTCTGTCGGAAGTCTTTCATTGTACGGACTTTTTCCTTGCCCCCCTTGGTACGTCGCTGGTGGTTTGGTGACTCTTTCATGAGGATGAAAGCATTTGTCACGGCAACATCAAACAGGAACCAGAATATGTATATCCACCATTTCCGAGATGTGCGATATGTTGAATATTCGGTTCGCATCTGATCAGCCCGATCTACCCCATTCATGTACTCTTGTATGCCGGTACAACTGACGGACAAGGAAAGTTATCACGAGTTCCATTGCGAAGCTTCCTTGCGACTTGACTATCAACCTGCGACGGATTCTCGGCAGTGGACAAGAAGTTGGTAAGCTTTTTGTCTGTCCATGCACAAGCTAACATCTCCCCCTTTGTAGCTGTGAGAAAGTCGCCTCTGTTCTTTAGGTCCTTTTTGGGAAACAGATCTTTCGGGTATCCTTTTCTGTTTTGCCGAACAGTATACGTTCCACGAGTAAGAAGATGTTGTAATAGATCTAGACTAGTGAAGAAGTTGTCGATGTCGATGATATGATACCTACCTGCAATTTTGTGTGTCATGTCCATGACAACTCTCGTGGCAAGTCCAACTTCTACTCTGGCTCGATCCTCCCTACCAGTATATATTTGATATTCATTGACATCCATTATACGGGTCAGCTCGCATCCAAACTTTTATGCCGTACTTGGTTGGCTTTGCTGGCATGTACTGTCTGAAGCCTAAACGTCCACGAAATGCCACCATGGCCTCATCCACGCTCGAGTTTCTGTGCGGGTTATAGTTGGCAAGACATTTCTTCAGAACACCTTCAAGAATTGGTCTGATCAGATAGAGTTTGTCATGTCCAGGTGAGCCTTTTAGTACCATTTGAGAGCGGTCATTCACATGAAAATACTGCATCAACTTGTCAAACCGGTCACGTTTCATGATGTTGGCATAAACAATTTCCCAAACAACCAGTCACTTGACCAATACATCCGGAATGCAGGGAGATGTAATATGGACATGAACACACGCATACCAAGGTAGGCGTGCATTTCTTCCATCGTTACATCAAACCAGTTTGGGTCGGCCTTGTCAACAATTCTTTGTTGAGCATACAAGTTGGTTTGTATTACAATGTGTTGAATCATGTTCAATGGGAAAAATAAATAGAAAAAATCTACTTCCCTTGATTCCTTTGCAAGAGTCACATTGGGACCTGGTCGTGGGCCTGTAAAACCATGTTTTACCCGATTGCTTCGATCGTTCAAAGTCCACTGTCCGGGCCCGACATATTCGTCTTCATTTTCTGAGCTTTCATTTTCTGATGAAAATTCTAAATCGCTCGGTAGATCGTCCGAATTAAATCCGGAAAAGTCACTCTCATCACTGTCAGATTGCAACATATCGTCAATGTCCATATTTTCGTTGGAATCGGCAGCCATTTTTACAAAAATCGCCAAATTTTGTTCGTTTTTGTACACGGAAATATCTTATTTTGCTGTTTTAAATCTCGGGAATTTTTTTTCAACTTGCCCGGATGTTAGATTATTCTTTTGTAAACTTAATTTTCATTGGTTTATTTTGAAAATAGCACAAGAAACCGCCGATATTAAGCCAATGAAATGCGACGTTAGAAAACGTCGCTCGGAATTCAGAGTTCAGTATAATGCGCCGCCGATATTCGTCTCACGGAAAGCTGGTGTGTTATCAGGCAACATCTGATAGCGGCTCTCGGAAAGCGGCTTATCTTATCTACGCCGCCGTTTGACGGCTCAATGTGTTAATAATGTTTAGGTTTTATGAATAAAATATGGCACTCTTGCCAGTTTAGGGTAAAACGATCTCATATTTCAGCTATACATGCATGATTCAGAGTACATTTTCACAACATTATGTTATACAATGACTGCAGTGACATTCACTTCAGTTGGAATCCATTTAGGGATTCTCTCTGTTCATCCGTTAATTTGAATAAGCACTTCACACGTGACCCAGTTACTATATTATCCGGAGCTGCCAATTTACACACTATGTCATTCTTATGCTGCCATGACACATCTGGCACTGACCGATACTGGTAATACTTCCCATTTTTTTCCCAAGTATTCCACTCGTACTTCATCCTTTTCAATTTCAAGTATTTTCGCAAAGAAAGATAATTTCGACTTTTTGATCTGAAATTTAACAGCGACAAATTCATTTGGTTGGTGTTCAGTTCTGTTCGTTGCTACATGTACCTCATGGTTATCAGTGGTTCTTTCAACCGGCTCTGTAGAATATTCATTGTCTCCATTGTCTTCTGTGTTTCTGTCATTAGCTGATACAGTCTTATCTCCGTCATCAGTTTTTAAAGCCTGTACCGCCCATTGACCCACATGTTCATTATTGACACATTTACTATCACCTCTACACCCAGTACAATAACAGCTAAGGTCTCTGATCCTTAATTGGTATCCAACCCCTGTACCGGCAACACTGTGTAGTTTACAACTACCTTTTAAAGCTTTGGCTGTTGTTGCAGAAGAGCGATCTATTTTTTCAATATATTTGAAGGTACGCTTATTTGAACTGTATTGCGTTGTCCTAGATTTGAATGTGGACTGGCCAACTTTACTTAAATTTTCTTCGCTGATCTGGTGGAGGGAGCTCTTTGGCATTTGTTATGGACAGTGATGGGTTCTGTATAATGGCATGCGACACTTTGTGTTTGACGATGCCACCAAGGCCATCACAAGGGCCCTTTCCATGACTTGTTTCAAAATAATTTCTGGTGATGTTGGCATTATGAAGTTCTTCGCCTAGACTGATGGCTGCAAAACTATGGCGCCCTTTGTATTGGGAGGCACAGCCATCAGTCCACTCGTGTACACAATTTATATTTACACCTTTATTTCGGACATGCTCTATAG
The DNA here is from genome assembly GCA_014843695.1 of Archivesica marissinica. Lineage (NCBI taxonomy): Eukaryota > Metazoa > Mollusca > Bivalvia > Venerida > Vesicomyidae > Archivesica > Archivesica marissinica. The sequence continues at coordinate 21,726,316 of CM026392.1, read as the reverse complement.
CTTCAGACTCAAATCGAGAAACTGCATGTGTGTCATGCTTTAAATCATCTGTTATGCACACAAAACCTTCTTTCTGTACTTCCTGTCCTTCTTTATAATACAGCATCATAGGCAGTGTACGACAAATCCTATGCCCGGAGCCCGCGGACAACTGAAATATCTCGGCGGGCAACTAAGTTTGAAAAGCAGTTGCCCACCGGGCAACCCCAATAATGCCAAAATAGTTGCCCGGAAAATCCCGTTAAATATTATAAAACAAATATTTCGCTAAGCCAAAAATGTTGACTCCGCTGTCAAGATTTCTATGCTCCGCGTATTTTAATTGATGACGTATTATGCCGGTTCCCGATGGGTTCGGGTCAAAACGTACCCGAGTCAAAACGTACCTTGGGCATCGGGTCAAAACGTACCCATATCTCGGGTCAAAACGTACCCATGGTCGGGTCAAAACGTACCCTTCGATATATCAATATATTATACCAATATATCCACATTTTATTTATCTTTTTGGCATTTGTGAGGTTAATTTACCCATTTATATATCAATATATTTCATTTAATAATCAAAAATTTCATATTTAGTTATCTTTTTAGCAGTGAAAGTTGACTGGAAATCAATGACCAGAAGCACTCGTGTGATGAATGTCTGTTTAAATTACGTGTGAAAAACAATTAGCATTCAATTATTAAAAGTGTAATTCTGGATGAAAGTGATTACCGATATGCGGTGGCTGCTTTAATGATTACTTAATGGGATTAAGTGGAAACCAATCAATGATCAAAGAGAGAGTATACTGCTTTAATGATTACTTAATGGGATTATGTGTACGGCGGAAACCAATTACCAATCAGTGATCAAAGAGAGATTATACCAACTATTTTAATTTCAATCGCTCGTTAAATAACGTTGATATAAAATATCCTGTCCCAGATATGAAAATATCAAACTCTAACATGACTTCGTTATGTTTGTATTGCGAGCGGGTCGTGGGGAGTCGTCACCAGGCCATAGATTGCGACGCTTGTGGTGGATGGCAGCACCGTGCATGTGGAGATACAGGTAATTAAGCTTATTAGGTAATTAAGCTTATTAGGTCTTGCAATTGAATATCGTACGTGTTTCTATTAAGTTTATTTACCACTGCGATATATGAACATGGTCTCACGAGTGGTCTTACGAGAGACTAATAGCAACATAATGATACTATAGACTGAACATATGATTACATTGTACATGTTTATATTACGTGTATAGCAACATAATGATACTATAGACTGAACATATGATTACATTGTACATGTTTATACTACGTGTATAGCAACATAATGATACTATAGACTGAACATATGATTACATTGTACATGTTTATACTACGTGTATAGCAACATAATGATACTATAGACTGAACATATGATTACATTGTACATGTTTATATTACGTGTATAGCAACATAATGATACTATAGACTGAACATATGATTACATTGTACATGTTTATATTACGTGT
>CM026392.1:21702299-21723809 GCA_014843695.1 Archivesica marissinica | reverse complement strand
CGTTTGTATATTAAAAACGTTTCTCCCGTATATGTTTCGTCGTACGCTCTGGAAAATACATGTTTTAAGTGACTGATGCGCACATAATCACCAATTGTATATTTGAATGTTTTGAGTTTGCCATTGTTCTTGCTCTGTGCGAAATATGTGGACAGTCTGACTGTTTCTTGATTGTCTTGGTTGACGTCGGCTGGAGCCATATCTATGATCCGGTGATAGGTTTGGTTATAACTGTTAGCCATGTCTCTGTATATCATACCGATTAGGTACTCGTATCCTCCACGTTCGCGTGTGTCCACATACGATTTAGTGCTTGTCTGTTGATAGGGAATAATTGGCTTCCTCACATCAAGGTATAATGAAGAAAAAGGGGAAATTCAAAAGAAACTGTTTAAGCTTTAGTTTCGTTGCAATGAGTGGGGGGTGGGGGGGGGGCGTAAGGGAAGCTAAATGATTCCGTATTCTTTTCATGACCACCTGTACTCTATATATATAGGGCACGGAAATAAAAAAAAAAGACAAACGGAGGGATAACATTTGACCGCGTAAAATGATATTAGAATGCATATGTAATGAATCACATCATAGTGATTACGACAAGTAAAAAAGAAACAGGAGAAAAGGGGAACAAGTAATACATATAGTAGAGTGTATATACAAGTAGGAAAGCTTTACTAATAGATGTGGATAATTAAGGCATATATATTCCTTTGGAGAAGGTGGTTTTTGCAACCTGGATAGACCTCCAGAAGGCTTTTGACAAAGTCTGGACTGATGGGCTGCTGGTCAAGATGCAACGATGCGGAATTGCCGATAAGATGCTCCGATGGACCAAATCCTTCCTACACAATCGCAGAGCCAGAGTACTTGTTGACAATCAGAAGAGCTAGAAATTCTTCATCCGACACGGTGTTCCTCAAGGAGGAGTGATCTCGCCTACGCTGTTCCTCATCTTCATCGATGACTTGCTTGCAGAGTTCCCAAAAGGTATCAAAGCAGCACTCTATGCTGACGACTTGGTCATGTGGTGTGTTGAAGAACATGCAACGACTGCCACATACAGAATGCAGATGGCCACAGACAAGCTCACAGCATGGGCAGAAGACTGGTGCATCTCTATTAATAAGGAGAAGTCGTCAACCACACTCTTCACACTTTCCACCAAACAGAAAGCTGGAACCATCAACGTCGGTGAAACTGCCTTGAAGACGGACAACGAGCCAACATACTTGGGGGTGACATTTGACAGACGGCAGACATGGAAGCCACATATCCAGAAAGCAGAGGCCAAAGCCAAGCGCAAGCTTGCAATCCTTCGGAAGCTTGCTGTCACTACATGGGGTGCCAATGATCAATCACATCCTGAAGACTATATACCAAGGTGTGGTCAGGCCTCACCTGGAATATGGATCCACCGCCTGGACAACATCAGCCAAGACCAACCAACAGACACTCGACAAGGTTCAAAACAAGGCTCTCAGGCTGATCACAGGTGCAATGAACAGCACTCCAATCAAGGCCATGGAGAAAATTACTTCCATCCAGCCACTGCAAGAACGTCGCGACACAAGAATTCTTCTACAGACAGAGAAGTTTCGATGTCAGGAAGAACAACCGATGAAGCAGAGAGTTGAGGCACTAACGAAGAATCGTCTAAAGCGAAGCAGTTTCTTCCCCCATAGTCCAAGAAGCTTGCTCGAAAGCACACCAGCCATCTCCCAGCCAAGACATTGCCTCCAACGCCATTTCTATCCACGGCCATGGTTGACTAGCGATGAATCCAAGGTTACCATCTGCATTACAATCCCATACATGACATCCAGAGATAGACAACATGATGACGTCAAACGTGCCCTCACACTAGCACACATCGACAAGAGTTATCCTGGAGAAGCATGGCTACAAGTCTACACAGATGGTTCAGCCACAAAGGCAGTAGCAAACGGAAGGGCAGGCGTGTATGTCCGACACCCAGATGGACACACACAGTCAGTTGCTCTACCTACTGGAGTACACTGCAGCAACTATGGGGCAGAAGTACAGGCCCTTGAAACAGCAGCATCTCTAGTACACAACACTGTGGAGTGTGCCCAGGTTGTCTTCCTGACTGATGCGCTCTGTGTTCTGGATGCCCTGTCTAACAACAAAGAACCCCACCTGATGGAAGCCCTTCGAACAGTCAGCGTAACTAAAAGAACTGTCTTCCAGTGGGTACCTGCACACATAGGCATTCCTGGCAATGAAGCCGCTGACCAGCTTGCCAAGCAAGGTTCGAGCGGTCCCCAGAGATGGGCAATGGCAGACAAGAGATTTTACTTACAAGGAGCAATCAGCGATCTCTATAGATCAAATCTGCATGCAAGGAAGCCAAAGCGAGTCTAGAAGGCTGACTACGCACCTTCTCAGACTCACTCCGGAGCACGTCACATATTCGCGGCTTAGAACAGGGTCATACTCGCCTGAACATTCCATATGTGTCCGGAAGCTTGACTAGGCTCCATCGAACTGCGCTTCAGCTGCAAATATGGGCCAGACTGGGCAGCAGAAGCGTCATCCTCCGAGGAGTGTCCCGATCTCATGGGGGGGCTTGAGGAAAACACCCTGGGCAACAGATACTTCTCTCCAGTACAAGTTACATGGCTGGGCCGAGGATCGAGGACTAGTCCGCATTTCGTTGCGTGTTTGCTGTGCCGGCTGTGGTCATGTTGCTTCGTGGCGAAGGCGAAAAGAAGAATTAGATGATACAATGTATAATAGATTAAACAGTTAACGGGAATATAAATATAAAATTGATACAAATCGAATTATTCTATTCAAATTTTCTAATCCTCCCCGTTTACACAACACAATGTAGAGACGCTTGCAGCAAAAACCATACGTCGCCGCCACAACATGTAAGACAGGCACACTGATAAAACACGCGTTTGTCTCGTGTGCCTGTATGAATTAGGCTATGTTCTCGTAAATCTCCACTAGAATGTGATACACTAGACTGTGATACACTTTCCAACTCTCCAATAATACATAAATATAAACAAATTTATACTCTTACTTCATATAAATTATCGTTTTACGTACCTGTAAAAGATATAAAAATTATTAAAGCGACATTACATCGTAAAACACCCAAAAATGCCCTTTTACGTATATCAGCTACTACAAATTGTTCCGAAGTAATTCGAACACTAACTTTTAATAAATAAAACGTGTTTTTTTGCGATCAACACACTCTGTGAAAGTAGAATTTCATATAACGGTCAGCTACCCTCTGAATTGACGTGCGTTTATTATTGGAGTCTACATGTATTGTTAGTTTGTGCTACTATCTTTTAGAGATCATTTAACTCAGATTAGTCTAAAAATAAATGTGTACAGGCCCAAAATGTGAGATATAACGGTAAATCTGTACCATGAATGTTGTTATTCGTGATACACGCATTGTATTACTCATGAATGTTGTTATTCGTGATGCATGCATTGTATTACTCATGAATGTTGTTATTCGTGATACACGCACTGTATTACTCATGAATGTTGTTATTCGTGATACATGCATTGTATTACTCATGAATGTTGTTATTCGTGATACATGCATTGTATTACTCATGAATGTTGTTATTCGTGATACACGCATTGTATTACTCATGAATGTTGTTATTCGTGATACATGCATTGTATTACTCATGAATGTTGTTATTCGTGATACATGCATTGTATTACTCATGAATGTTGTTATTCGTGATGCATGCATTGTATAACTCATGAATGTTGTTATTCGTGATACACGCATTGTATTACTCATGAATGTTGTTATTCGTGATACACGCATTGTATTACTCATGAATGTTGTTATTCGTGATACATGCATTGTATTACTCATGAATGTTGTTATTCGTGATGCATGCATTGTATAACTCATGAATGTTGTTATTCGTGATACACGCATTGTATTACTCATGAATGTTGTTATTAGTGATACACGCACTGTATTACTCATGAATGTTGTTATTCGTGATACATGCATTGTATTACTCATGAATGTTGTTATTCGTGATACACGCATTGTATTACTCATGAATGTTGTTATTCGTGATACACGCATTGTATTACTCATGAATGTTGTTATTCGTGATACACGCATTGTATTACTCATGAATGCTGACCCTATTCACATTATTGTGTTATGCTAACAACGCTGTATACGACGTTTTGGTTATTTGTTGTAATAGATTATGTTGCAAATATTTGGAGGAAAGAAATACCATACTATAGGAAATTACATTGTGTAGTAAAACATACGATACAACCGCTAATCAAAAAGCCTAGACATTCACTGTACAACATAATCATGTACACATCGTGAACAGTTGATACTTTACTGTGAAGAGGTGATACAACTAAGCACAACATGTGAAGCAAAAACAATTGGTAGCCTATTTACTGCATTTGTATATTTTTGAGGTTTAAAGTCACACTAGCAACAGTGTTGCATACACGGAATGGCACCTTGGTAGAACCACCGACCTACCACAAGACAGTTGGATAGCTACCTCATATTAAACAATTCGACCCCAAATGGGATTCGAACCTACAGCAGTGAATGGCAAGTTATTTGAAGTCAACGACTTTAACCACTCTGCCACGGAGACCCTGAGTTAACATACTTGTAAATAATATATATATATGGGATCTAGTGGCTATTTACAAAAACATAGAATTAAATAACATTTCATTGGTGTTTAATATTTAATTGCCAACAGGTTTAACTTAAGTAAATTTGTTTCTGCCTTATTGTATTTATGTACATGTTCCATCCATCCGACCCATCCCACATACATCCATCCATCCATCCATCCATGCATGCATCCATTACACACTTAAGCCCACCCACCTACCCACCCACCTTCTACAAAGTGATTCAGAGATTAGACGGTCAACGTGATTCCAATACATGTATATATGCCACGCTTTATGAAAGCTGAAATTTATATATATATAATTATATATTTTAGATCTGCTACATGATGATATATACATTACAAATGGTGACAAACGGGCATGTTTGCAAATAAGGTAAGTACTATTATATCAATGTTTTGAAACAAACCGAACCAAACTGAACTTTGGGTTTTATCCTGAAGTCATGTTCGATGTATATGTACCTGTGGTGTTACAGTGACATATTTAATACACTTGTTGCAACGTCCAGTCCGGGACTGTCACATAAGTGTAAGATTGCTCTAGTCATAAGTCATATGGAACGCCATTACTGTCACAATAATGTAAGTAAATTATGCCTAGATATCTAGTGTTGCATAGTATGTTTGGTTGCCCAGTGATGTCATAGCATCACATACCAGAAAGAATGTTGCGACAGAGCCTATCATGTCTTGCTGTGGTATCATATATTACGTTGTCCAATAAACTATGATTATTTAACAAATATCGTATTTAATTTAGCTTTAATTAATAGTAAGCCTCTAATAATGTACTTTAATTATTATTAATAACCATGTTTGGCGTCCGTGGTCCAGTGGTAGAGCGTTGGATTTAGAAGGCACCTCACACACATTGCTTAGTACTGGTTAATCGCGTAGGTCGGCTAAGCCTGCCCAGGAAAACTGTCTAGGTCCCCGAGAGTGGTTTGATATTAATGGAATATACATACATGTACATACATCATCCATGTATATCATATTTGAGATTGTAACCAATACTTAACAAGACACAATCGGGTATTGTCTAAGATGTAATATACCACTTATTAAATACATTCAACACAATTCCTAATCGGTCACCTTGCGTTTTATAATATATGGTACCAACTAAAAACCATACAATATAAATATTTTTATATTGTCCTTTAATACATTTTATTCTAGATTATATAGCAATTCATTGCATAAAAATATGTAATAAAATATGTGTATATCAGATAAGATAATAATGAATATTTTTCCTATATGGTTATTAGTTTGCTCCAAATATTGTAAAACACCAGGTGACCGATTAGGACTTTTGTTGATTGTGGACTGTCTGTAAGATAGCATATTGATCAGCTCTGCATACCTAGAAAAGTGAGAATTATTTGGACTGTTATTTGTTTTATCTTATCTCAGTGTTTCACGTCATACAGTCACACTCATGTTCATGTCTTGATATTGTGTAAAACAGTAAATTGACAATACATTACATGTTGCGTACTTTATTTGCGTTTGGCTGCATTGTTACGCCGCATAGAGCTCCTAACCCATATAGCTCCTCGAGGAGCTCTATGCGTTGTGGCATGAGGCATAGAGCTCCCATGTAGCTCTATGCGTTAGGCCACAACGCATAGAGCTCCTAAGAAGCGCTATGCGTTAGGCAAACACGCATATAGCTCCCGAGAGCCCTATCGGTCGAAGGTACACACCAACTTTAAAATGGGTCTTTCAACCTGACGCATAGAGCTCCCCACTTCCGATAATTAAGATGTTGAGATGACTTGTACGCGCACTTGTAGATACAAATGCACGTACGCGTTGTAGGTATTAACACCTAACACCTATTCTCACCTACATATGGACCGGACACGAAATGTAGGCACTTGACTTTTGACCTCAAAGTGCTACCTTGACTTTGAACCTACATGGCTGAAACATAGGTTATGCACGTCATCTCGATGATGTGAACATTTGACCCACGATTCGTGAACATCCTTCAAGAGGTTTAGGAGATATGGACCGGGCACGATGGGATGGGCGGACGGAATGACGGATGGACATCGACCAATCCTATAGTCCCCATTACCGGGTCTTCGACCAGTAGCGGCCTAACAAGCCTTTAATAAAGTGAAAATGGGACATAATTCAGTAAGTACAACACAGAGAGTTATGGTTCTTGCGCTCTGCACTTCGCCTCATTTCCCTCTATCACTGCTTCAAGTTTCGTTTTATTACCTTCAATACGTTTCGAGTTATGCTCCGGACAAGCACATAATAAGGTGCAAAGGGGAGATAATTCGGTAGGTACATCACAGAGATTTATTGTTCTCGCGCTCTATACACCACCTCATTTCCCTCTATCACCATTTCAAGTTTCATTAGAGTTCATTCAATACTTTACGAGTTATGCTACAGCATGCATTTAATAAAGTGAAAAGGGAAATAATTCCTCAATGACAACACAGAGAGTTATGCTTCTTGCGCTATGCTCTCCATCGCATTGCCCTCCATCACAGATTCAAGTTTCATTTGATTTCCTTCTATGCTTTTCGAGTTATGCTCCGGACAAGAAGTACCCGGACGAACAAACGGAAGGACCATCATTAGTTTTAGGTGGACAGAAAATATCCAGATTTAGGAGTACACAAAAAGCATGCCAACATTTCAGGATAAAGGGCTTTCTTTATCCAGGTTTATGTGTTTACAATAATGTATAATGCAAGGGTTTCCCATGTCCATGTTTATGTGTTTTCAATAATGTATAATGCAAGGGTTTCCCATGTCCAGGTTAATGTGACTACTAATAGATTAGCTGCAATATCTTAAACTGTAGTGTTGCCTATATTGTTGATTTCCTGCAGCCCATCCATTTTGTGCTATATCGCCGGTGGCAGTTTACATAGCACCTTTCCCGGACAGGCCCAAGCGGTTAACCAGTACTTGGCGCACCAACCTCTGTAAGAAATGTTTCATATAAATGAGACACTGCCTAAGCAGGGATCTAACCCGTGACCATCAGTGGCGATAGGTTACTGTGGTAGAAGTCAGCAAGCTTAGCCACATTTTACATTGTATTTTTAATGTCATGTTTGAATCATCTTCCACCCTAGACCAAGATGTGTGTGCACATGCACTATATAAGATTATTGTCAGCAACTCCATGTTTAGATATCTCACAATGATGGATTACTACCACCTTATCCATGGTCAGTCTTTATACATGTTCAACTGTGTATCAGCACAGGCATGCTTCACAATGATGGATTACTACCACCTGATCCATGGTCAGTCTTTATACATGTTCAACTGTGTATCAGCACATTCATGCCTCACAATGATGGATTACTACCACCTTATCCATGGTCAGTCTTTATACATGTTCAACTGTGTATCAGCACAGGCATGCCTCACAATGATGGATTACTACCACCTGATCCATGGTCAGTCTTTATACATGTTCAACTGTGTATCAGCACATGCATGCCTCACAATGATGGATTACTACCACCTTATCCATGGTCAGTCTTTGTACATGTTCAACTGTGTATCAGCACAGGCATGCCTCACAATGATGGATTACTACCACCTTATCCATGGTCAGTCTTTATACATGTTCAACTGTGTATCAGCACAGGCATGCCTCACAATGATGGATTACTACCACCTGATCCATGGTCAGTCTTCATACATGTTCAACTGTGTATCAGCACAGGCATGCCTCACAATGATGGATTACTACAACTGGTTCAGACAGTCAATGCTGAATGAATAGAAGGCTTTTGTAACCAACATAGATCCAGAACAGCCACAGCAAACACTATGCCGATCTGGATCTTAGTTGCTTGCTATTCAGCCAAGTGCTATTCATTCATTATCATATATATTCATTATCGGTATAGCAAATAACAGAGAACTTAAGGCACGCTGTGTGCAGGCTATTCCAAAGCTTTGCTGTTATCAAAACGATACACGGGTCTAGCACTTTACCGGTTAACGAACAAACGGACGGACATACAAAGTGGCAACTATATGCTCTCCCTTTGAGGAGCATAAAAATAGTCAGTAGTTTAACATGTCTTAGTAGTTGACAACAGAGGAGCTCAATGCGGGACGATCGGGCATATTGACGCATTGAAGCAATATCGGACAGGAGCTCTATGCGGTTCTTTATAGACGCATAGAGCTCCTCGAGGAGCTCTATGGGTTAGGAGCTCTATGCGGCGTAACACTGCATAATGACGTCCTAAAGACCGATTGTTCGGATAAGAACGATCATGGACTGCTGTGAAGCATGTGTAACAATATTGATATATCGGTCGATACATGTCCGTAATATTTACGATATATATTACGGCATGGGACGTGGCCATTATATAGATAGACGGGGTTTTCAATATGATAGCGGGAGAGAGTAGATCGATATAAGACTGGAATGGGATGTCATTTTGTGTGTGGGCCACTGTATTTGTATGTTGAGGTTATGTTAGAAAGGACTGGAACACCTGGGAGGTCTCCTGTTTCATAAGCATTTGTTGTGTTGTTAGATAATGTTGACACTCAGGTTTGTAGTGGATTAACATGTATACACTGGAGTGAAACGATTACTTGATACTGAAGTAGGTTGGGGTTTTCCTAGTCAAAATATTTAGACATGAAAAATGTGACATTTTACTATCCAGGCATTTTTCAAAGTCTAAGCACTAAACCTCAATTACGCGTAGCATATTTTATATTCTAAAAAGTCGTTTTTATAAATTAAAATTGTTAACAATATGAACACACATACCGTTGTTTGAATTCTGCACAGCCTATAACGTCTCTTGACAAAATATTATACATGAAATCAACGTTTATATTTCATGGCAGAGTTTCGCCATTCCAACTCGTCCATTTTGAATATTTGATTATTGCGAAAAACAAAAATAGAAATAATTAGACGAAAATATTTACAAGATTTATCCCCGTGCCATTACAGTGAACCAAATAAGATTTCGTTTAATATCCAATACTTCATACACATGAAATGTACTAAAACTAATTCATTCGGATTTCTTTTGTGAAGACTGCGCAGAAAAAATGGGAGAATCTCACCTGTCGTTTTCAAACAGCTAAATGATATGCACAACGGTTAGACAATATATTTTAAACGTTCTTAATATATATATTGAGGATTATTCTTAACACCAATGCACACATTTATAACCGTTCATGTCCGAAAAGCTTCAAAATATTGGTCAGAAATCCCGCCATCGGATCAGTGCGGAAAGTGCTATGCGAAAATGAGCTTTAACGATAAGACCTCGAAATAACATAAAACAGAATTTTGTTTATGTAGAGGTCTTATTAACGGACTATGGTTTGCCATGACATAAAGAGGAGTACGTTGGATTGGAATGAACTATTGTTTGACATGATGGGCTTGAGGATAATGTGTGGGATTTATTAATACCGGGTACTATAACGGTGTGTGACTAAAAAGTGAAACTAAGGGCTATTCTATTGAGTGCAAAAGCACTGGGATTTTATTAGCTTATGTAATTTATTCCATGAGAGATTCGTGTCACGTGTCATATACTAATATGCATGCCGATTGTGCGCGGGAATATTGTGGAGCGGGTATTACTGGAATTGCTAGGATAGAGACGGGGTTTGATATATCATGTTACATAGTGTATGTAGTCGATTGCTATTGTTAAGAAAACTATATATAAACAATACGTGAAGTACTGATATTCAGAACGCCACTATACGAGTTCATGAACCCCGGTGACACATGTTACGGGTGTCACGTGTTAGGGTGTCACGTGTCGTAGTGTGCACATGGTTTGTTAAAACAATTAATGTGGTGTGTCCATGCGTGAGTAGAGATCTGCATATTCCATGCAGGCTTTGAGCGTTGATCAAAAGTATGTCACAGACACAAGGAAACACCATTTATGAAAAGACGGGTCTGTACTACCTGGATGCTTGGTATCGTATAATTATGCACAGATTGCGTACATGACATTATCGTTTATTCCGTGACCTACTCAGCAGAAGAGATTGTTCAGAACTGTTAGAATGCACATACCCAGTCAGCACATCGATATAGATCTAGCAGACATCGGCCCAATATATTTTCCATATCTGACCGATGCGGGAAACAAGATCAGTGCGATATAGATTTGATCATCTGCATTTGATCGGACCAATATCCTATCGGCCCAAAGTCGGATAGATATCGTTTTAGTTTTACCCACTCACTGTCGATCTGATATCGGCTAGTTTTAGTTATACTGCAATAATCGTTTTATTCGTTTTAAATATCCGCAAAATATCATTTCGCCGTTATTGAAAAAACCATACTGTGATAGATATTAGTATATATCTCTGTGACAAAGTTATCTTACACAGTTTTTAAATGTACAATATATACAAAAATGAAATAAAAAAATAATTCCAAGATTAAATTAAATCAACACCCAATAACTAACACTGCTTAATTGACACAATATTTCAAGTCATCAAATAAAAATGTAAGCACACCCTCATCGTCCACAGGAGTTCTAATTCACAATTCTATGTATTCTGGCTGATGAATACGATAACAACAAATATAAAATTATACAGGCCATATTTTAATCAAGCAATTATCAATTTAAATAAAAAAATATTCAATTTGATAAATTAAAAACTTGTAAAGACACTATTTGAATATGGTAAACAAATACAAGTCTTAGTCCTGTGGAAAATGGAAATTAATTTGCAGTACAGAAATGCAAACGGACACAAGAACGTTTAGCGCATTGTTTGGCAATTTCTCACACAAATAGTCAGTCAAAATAAATTATTTTGCAAAGATTTGACACTTAAACCGTTTTTTGTTTACATGTAAGCATATTTTATTGCAAATCAATAGTAAACATGTAATGACACAAACATATACAATACATAGTATGATAAAGCAAAGTGTTCCATAATTCACACTTGATTGCAACAGTTCAGGTTTATTTATATTAGCTCAATAACTGGTATTGGAATCATTATTGTCCAGTGAGTTATCCATGATGATTTGTGTGAACCTATATTATGAATAATAAATTAATTCCATTTAATTTTTATTGCTATGGCATGTAATTATATCAATTATTAATCATATTACTGTGGTTAGCCGTGACATATCACTAGTCGCGTTCCTCTCGAAAATAGTAATAAAGTCATGTCCGGTGTTACAATAAACTTGTTGAAACGTCCAGTCCAGAGCAACTGTCACGCGACCGAGACTTGTCTGGATGTCCATCACGGCTGCCGGGCTATCTTGAAGAAGCGGATCAAACTGTAACACACTGTCATATTGCTCTAGTCACAATTCATATAGAACGCATTATCCATACATTACTGTCAAATACCAGACAATCTTACATACATATGACTTGTGTAATAGTGCTCTAGCCATATAGAACGCATTACTGTCAAATACCAGACTGTAAGATTGCTCTAGTCATATAGAACGCATTACTGTCAAATACCAGAATGTAAGATTGCTCTATTCATATGAAACGCATTACTGTCAAATACCAGACTGTAAGATTGCCATAGTCATATAGAACGCATTACTGTCAAATACCAGAATGTAAGATTACCCAAGTCACAAGTCATATGAAACGCATTACTGTCAAATACCAGACTGTAAGATTGCCATAGTCATATAGAACGCATTACTGTCAAATACCAGAATGTAAGTTTACCCAAGTCACAAGTCATATGAAACGCATTACTGTCAAATAACAGAATGTAAGATTGCTCTATTCATATGGAACGCATTACTGTCAAATACCAGACTGTAAGATTGCCATAGTCATATAGAACGCATTACTGTCAAATACCAGACTGTAATATTGCTTTATTAATATAGAACGCATTACTGTCAAATACCAGAATGTAAGATTGCTCTATTCATATAGAACGCATTACTGTCAAATACCAGAATGTAAGATTGCTCTATTCATATGGAACGCATAACTGTCAAATACCAGACTGTAATATTGCTCTATTCATATAGAACGCATTACTGTCAAATACCAGAATATAAGAATGCTCTATTCATATAGAATGCATTACTGTCAAATACCAGAATATAAGAATGCTCTGTTCATATGGAACGCATTACTGTCAAATAGCAGAATGTAAGATTGCTCTAGTCATATGGAACGCATTACTGTCAAATACCAGACTGTAATATTGCTCTATTCATATGGAACGCATTGCTGTCAAATACCAGACTGTAAGATTGCTCTATTCATATAGAACGCATTACTGTCAAATACCAGAATGTAAGATTGCTCTATTCATATTGAACGCATTACTGTCAAATACCAGAATGTAAGATTGCTCTATTCATATGGAACGCATAACTGTCAAATACGAGAATGTAAGATTGCTATAATCATATGGAACGCATTACTGTCAAATACCAGAATGTAAGATTGCTCTGTTCATATGGAACGCATTACTGTCAAATACCAGAATGTAAGATAGCTCTAGTCATATAGAACGCATTACTGTCAAATACTAGACTGCAAGATTGCTCTATTCATATGGAACGCATTATTGTCAAATACCAGAATGTAAGATTGCTCTATTCATATGGAACGCATTGCTGTCAAATACCAGAATGTAAGATTGCTCTATTCATATGAAACGCATTACTGTCAACTACCAGAGTGTAAGATTGCTCTATTCATAAATCATATGGAACGCCATAACTGTCACAGCATTGTAAGATTGCTCTAAGCATAAGTCATATGGAACGCCATTAATGTCTTAAGATGTGTGTGCATTGTTTATTAAATTATGTAGAAACACTTTCATTATAGTATGTACAAACGTCATTGTAGTATGTACATACGGCACTTGTGTATGTGCAGTAGTCATTATATTATGCTACATTATATTATGTACAAACATCATTATAGTCATACTATGCACATGCGAAATTATTCTATGTGGAAATGGCATTGCATTTTGTACACATGTCATTTTATTATGAACAACATTTATTGTATTGTGTACATACTTCATTACAATTATTATAACATTATACTATGTGGCTGTATTTCCTCATATGGAACGCCATTAGTGTCTTAAGATGTTTGTGCATTGTTTATTAAATTATGTAGAAACACTTTCATTATATTATGTACAAACGTCATTGTAGTATGTACATACGGCACTTGGGTATGTGCAGTAGTCATTATATTATGCTACATTATATTATGTACACACGTCATTATAGTCATACTATGCACCTGCGGAATTATTTTATGTGGAAATGGCATTGTATTTTGTACACATGTAATTTTATTATGTACAACATTTATTGCATTGTTTACATACTTCATTACATTTATTATAACATTATACTACTTATAAATGTGAAGACAATGTCGTTCTATTATGTACATTTGTCATATCATGTGCAAAGTTTATTTCGTTTTGTGCAAGACACGCGTTATTATTATGCAAGCACTTGATGGGGGAGGTTATATGCAATCACAGGTTATCATAATTGTTTTCGCCGAGAACATATTTTACTTGCACCGCCGGTTATGCCAGAGAATATGACGACCAGAGGGACATACATAGTGAAAGTATTAGACAAGTTAAGCTCAAATCAAGATTAAGCTACTACTAATCTTGTTCCAGTTGTTCAATTTATGAAAAGTATGGTGTGTGCAGAAATACATCCGGTAACTTGATTGTAACGTGGACGCCTGTAGCAGATCCTACACTACCATATCAAACCAATATCTAGAAGGCGACGTGAAATCGGTATTGGGGACACGTCCATGTGTGGTGCCAAAGCTCTGAATCATGTCGCTCGTAGACGGGATAATAAATCGGGTAAAACAGTTGGCACAACAGGAATATGTTCAGCTTTAAACCAAATGTCGACATACATCGCTTGTAAATCTAATATGTGCATGGGTTTCATGAGAATATGTAAACTCCGGGTACCCGTCCGAGCAGTATGTAAGACACGGACATGCACCCAGGTATAACCACCGCCCTTCCGCAAGCCATCTGGATAGCTTCCTCACATGAAATAATTCCGACACCCCTATGTGGTATTCGAATCTACAGCAGTGAAGCGCATGTGATTTGAAGTCAACGACTTTAACTAGTGATGTGCATCGGTTTCAAAATCCATAATCGATTATTCAGAATAATCGGACGGGTAAACCGATTAGATAATTGTTTATTAATCGGGCAATTGATATAGTTATAAATCAAAATCATTCCATCTAATTTGTGAGTTTAACAATATATTTAGTACTAATAAATAATTACTTACAAGTTACTAGTTTCGACAAATTAGTTACTCAGTTACATCTGAGTACTAGACTTTAAGTTATTAGACTGCCAAAATTAGTTTTTAAGTTAATAGAGGACAGAAGGCTTAGTGACATACTAGTGAAAAGTCTAGTAGTAGATACAGTTAGAATTGTTGTTGCAAACGTGCAATGCTAATAAAATACAGCCAATAGTAAATCGTGGATTTATTTGAGGTATAAACAAACATAAAAGTAAGAGACAAAAATAAAGATTCGTCGATTATAATCGATTACACATTTTCACAATCGATTATCGCCGATGTCAATGCCGGCGAACGATTGTCGGCGACTTAGCGATACTCGGTTTATCACTAACTTTAACCGCTCTGCCACGGAGGCCCCACTGGTCAAGTTATAGCGAGCATGTCAGATTGTGTTGTAAATATTGAATACGCATGATAAGAGCGACGGAAAACGTTTGAGGTTTTAAGTATTAAGCACAGAACTTATTTCCCCAAATTTCCTTTTGATAGATATTGTTAGAAATCAGCGACACAATCGGGGTATATTATAGAGTATGAAACGGTACTATTGCTAAACTAAATTATTGCTATTACTAGAATGTGGCGATTTTGTTGTTGTCACAAGTGAAGAAGCTCCTCATCTGCCTCAAAATCCGATTAATCCAATATTAGCCTCTGTTCATAGGCTTTATAGCGCTTTGGTTTACCGTGGTTTATGACTGTTTTAGGCCGTTTAAGTCATCTTGACTGTGTAGCTACTAGCAAATCAGTAGTAGAATCTCCATATGAGCCACTGGTTGATGATGCCGACTCTGATGCATCTATTTGCACATCGTTAATGTCTGAGATGTCAATGTTAGCTTCTGTTTGCATTTGCATAGTGTGCGTATATCGATGAGAATGACATGGTCGACAGGATCAAATGATGAAAGACAACTAATAGACATCCTACTTACTAGTTCGCCTTAATTTATCGGTTACCTGTTCAATACGTAGAGATCAAAGCAGAATCTTTTGAATGCTCGTCTCGAAATACTCTCTGTGTTTGGAGTCATAACATAATTGTAGTCAAGAATTCAATAAAGTGCTTCTGTACCCATTTTTCGATTAATTTTGACAGCGTGGGTAAAATTAATATTGGGGTGGTTATTTAATTCATCTTTAGCACCGCTTTTACATAGGAGATGTATTTGGCGTTTACCCATGTCAGGAATGCCGACACATGTATTTTCTGCGAATTTAGATTTGACAAAGTCATTTAAATGGCCAAAATGTGATGGCGGGATAGGCTTTTTGAGCTTGGATGCAACATTTGAAGAATATTCGTTACGCACATAATTCCTTAAATATCTCCCAAATTGTCCTAGGCTCGTCCTTTCCTTCTTCTACTTTAAGATTTATATGAGTCGATCGTAGATTGTTGGATCATGGGCGATACTTTATTTCGCAATTCTCCATATTGCACATATTTTACGTTAGGTTTATAATTGTTTCTCTCTGCAACAAATTAAAAATGATACACGATATGTCGAACAATCCTAGATATGTCCTTTCTCATTGGCATAGAACATCAATCCCCCATCAGTATTATCATCGTTGTCTTTGCGGAACGGCACTTGAAAGCCGGGAATCATAAATAAAGGTGTAGCTTTGTCGTCATTTAGCTTTGTTTCACTCAAGCCACACGGCCAACACTTTGTTCTGAAAAATCGAAAACAAAAATGCCAAATCTGTAATAAGCACGCTTTGACGGCGTAGTATAAACATTTTCAATCATTTCAATCACGCGTATATAGTGAGTCAAAACGTTATCTGATAGTGTGAACTGTGCAGGTGTCGTGAATCATTGAAAGCCTTGTACACATTCAAGTTCACATTTTATTGGCAATTTTACTCGTATGAATTACTTTGCTTGTGTGATAATCCGCTTTTAAATTCATGAAAGTAATATACAGCACTGGTGTACATATAAATGGAGCATCCGCGTCTATGACGTCACAACAAGTAATTTACTATGATGTCACCTTAAGTACGTATTTAGTAATAAGAGGGTCAAATGAGTAACGTAAAAATAGCGGTCATTTGCACAACGTTTAATAATATTACATTGGAATTGGATACAGGGATTGCTCAGGATGTGTAGCATTAAAGCGACATTACATCGCAAAAAGGAAATAAAATGCATTTTTTTCACGAATAAATGCATTGCTACTACACATTCTTCTGAATACATTCGAACACTAACATTGAATCATTAAACAATGTTGTTGTGGTATACAAACTTTCAAAAGTGAAAGTAGGATTTCATATAACGGACACCCACGCTCCTGAATTGACGTTTGCTTGTCATTGGAGTCAATACTAAACACGCGATACTTTCGTTTAGAGATAATTTAACTAAAATTAGGCACAAATGTGAGATATCACGGTAAATATGTACCATATCTCGTGTTATTCAGGATAACCGCGTTGTATTACGCATGAATGTCGACCCTATTAACATTATTTTATTATGTCAACAAATCGCGTATACGACGTTTTTTTATTTCTTGAAATACTCAGTTTTTAAAATATACCATATAATAGCAAATGACATTCTGCAGACATTTGTATTTTCACCGATGTAGTGTCTCTTTAATAACCCGCCATACAGGCACTATAGTGTTGATATAATGAGTTTAAGTGCCACTGGAATACAGAATGTATTATACAGGGAGGTATTTTGTAAAACCACAAAACAAATAACAGATAATGAGACAAAATAAAAGACACAATTATTCGTTGTATTATATTGGGTCTCATGTTAGAATGGAAATAATATTTGACATGCCGTTGTTTACTGGCGAATCAACCACTGTGTATCGTTCTGAGGCGTAGCAAGTAACTACCTAGACCCACGGCCTGTGTGGTTAATTTCTACGCATCAGAATTCCAAACAGTGGTTTATTCGCCGATAACGAACGGTTAGACATATATAAATACATATCACCAGACAATCAAAATGAACCGATTGATTATAATGCTAGCCAAATAAAAGAACAGCTATTTGAGGATTGTCGAATGTGTACCTACTATACGCCAGTATGGCTGATGACGCAACAGACACGTCTACCGAAGGATGTCCGATTAGCGCAGTGGTTAGCACGCTCGCTTCTCACCAATGCAACCCGGGTTCGATCCTCGGACCGGGAAGTATGTGAGATGGTACGGTGGTCGCCAGATTGGAAATGTGGGTTTTCTCCGGATACTCCTGTTTTCTCCCACACGAATGACCACATTTACGCTTTCATCCGCGCCAACGAGAGTGATTAATACAAGTTGTTAAAACTTGCTTCGCAATCGTTGTAAAATAAATAAAGTTTAAACTTCTTTTTTTTTATCAAAGAGTAACTATCTATATCCATGCGCTATTTTGTTGATGTGATGTGCACCGTGAGAGAGGAATTTCTGGGGTTCCTTGAGTGCGCTTCCATTAAAGGAGTTACACTATGTGCGAATATAATGGATTATTTGCAAGAAGCAAACCTAGATATATTGCAGTTCAGAGCTCAATGTTACGACGGTGCCTCCAATAAGTATGGATGTAATTCAATGTATGTGTTAAGCAGTTCTCTGTAATGATCCATGTCTGTTAAGAGTAGTGTGTGTATTTGCTATAAGCATATGACTTATATGTAGCATCTTGAATTCAGATTTATTTAACAATCCTCTACGCGACATTTCAAATTGCACTGTGTACTAAACGAAACGGAAGATGCAGAACACTATTTATTTCGATGTCCATTGTTTGTAATCCAGAGGCGTCAGCTATTCGTAAATACGCGTACATGTACTTACCATCCACTAAGTACACAAAACGATAGTTTGTTTAGAAAATAAAACAACCGAAGAAACTGAATTTATTTTCAAACAAGTCCAACTTTTCATCACTTTGAGCGTCATAATTATTATCTACTATCACAATTTATATATCTTTATTACCTCCACTGACGGGAGAGCTACACAAAAGCACATACAAGTGCAAAACATATAGACATTGAAATGACAAACATAAATGACATATATTGTAGTATATACATAAATGAAATAATTACATATTTATCATCAAGAACTATTCAGAGCTATTACATATGTACGTATATTTCACAAGCCGTTCTCCAATGCATCTTTGATAACCAGCAAAAAAAAACCTTGACGAAACGAAATACAAGAATTATTTAAGGAATCATGTACGAACAATTGTAATATGTATTGTGAAAACAATATTACAGATTGCATGTGAATTAAGTGTATGAAATACAATATATCAACGTTATTATGTACTTAATTACATAATGTTATTATATGCATTCAACAATGTATTTACATATGTCCAGATACAGTCATTAGCAGAAACTCAGTTCTAAAGTAGCATTGAATGAAATGCTTTAACACTGGCTAATATTATTCTCTCATTTGCATAATCAGAAACACCGTGTTGCTGAAGACCGGACAGTAAGTCATATATCTGTATGACTGGCTCTTGAGTAATGAACTTCAAATATAATGCAATATGTGCATATGACACAATATCTTGCCATAAATATGTCCGAAGTTTTTCGTTACAACAGCAGAAAAGAATTTTATGGACAAGAATATTTTCAACATGCAGACTGCATTTTTCACATTTCTCACTACGGTTATATGACAATAATTTGCATAACACATATACGGCAGTAACACAGTATCTTTTTGCATTTGGATATTTGCGACTAATTCGCCAGAGTAGACAAGGGCCCTGATTAGGGAATAAACTGTTACATAACCACGGCGTTAATTCACTCTCTAAATTTATCATACATTTATTGTGTTCATATTGATATACATGTCTTTTGAGAACGGACTTCCACACACATTTGGTAGGGAATGAGGCACTTTCAAAATAGATATTCACGTAGTCTAATAGGTTGTACTTGTGGAGAAGGCGGAAAATATCCGGTAAGAAGCCCAGGCATATGGCACAGAAGCAGAGAGCTGTTGAATGCTTCTCTATTTATTATTTTTTCTATTTTATTTTATTTGTCCTTTCTAATCCTGATCATTTATTTTCATCATGCTAAAATAATATAATTATTACAGTACACTTCGCAACGGTCATTTTGTCAACATCAATCTGGTTTATTGGGGAAGGTACTCGCTAATGTTGGTAAAACTTGTTGCCCAACCCATTTGCTTCTAGATTATTATTCTCAGTGTTCAAGTATAAGCATAGCATTAGTGTTGTATCAGTTGTATCAGTTGGGCTATATATTTACATGTTTATATTTGTAATTGTATTATATATAAACAAGCAATACACTATTATGAAACTAATTTAAGCGTATATGTTTATGCAATAAACTATTGTTGTTCTTTAAGATACAGTTATGTGGATATTTTCACATGAGTAACTAGCGATAGTTTAGGCACGTACTCGGATACATTTATTGTTGACATTTGACATGTGTATTAGCAAATACACCAACGCCGTTGCTCTGTCTGGCCAACATTGTGCACGCACGCACGCACGCACGCACGCACGCACGCACGCACGCACGCACGCACGCACGCACGCACGCACACACACACACACACACGCACACGCACGCACGCACGCACGCACGCACGCACGCACGCACGCACACACACACCGATATTGAAACACTATGCTACATTAGTGCATCAGATAGCAAGGACATAAGCTGCATTACCTTCTACCGATTTATTATTTCATCTGTTATCGAGTGCACATGCTACACATACTTTCATCCGATAATTAGGTCATATACTGCAATAGCCATCAGATATTGAGGCCCTATGCTACATTAGTGACATCCGATATCGATTCCCTATGTTACAATAATTTCTACAGATAGCGGAGTCCATACATGTTATGCTAATTTGCTATATTAAATGATTTCACTATTTCTCTGTTTATTTTCAGGGAACGCACATTGGATCCAAAAGAGGAACGCAACATTTACTGTGTAAGTGCAAGCACAATTACGCTCTTATCCAAGGACTCATACATAGTTATACCTAAATATGTCAATCCTTGATATGCATGCACTTTACTTGCAAATTAAAAATTAACACTCAAATTTTAATTACAGACATTTGTAGCACCGCAAATCGTCAACAGGCAGCTTGACGTAATAGGTAATCGAATAGAAAATAGAAAATCGGGATTGTTCCCTCCACAGTAACGTGGACCAACAATATAGTCTAATATCAAAAAATCGTAAATATCGGTTTGTTAGCAGGTAGCCCGTCTATTCCAGTTGAGGAGATATGGAAATGGTGAACCAGCCTAAGATTTAGCGTTTAAATTCCCGGCCCTCTGACTGTATTGCAGTAACGCAATTCCAAGCGTTCCTGATTCTGAAATGACACCATATTGAATTCAATTTTAACAATATGTTAATGCAAATCAATAGTACATATGTCATACAT
>CM026392.1:21663473-21701299 GCA_014843695.1 Archivesica marissinica | reverse complement strand
CGGCTATTTATACAAATTTATGTTAGCTTGATGTTAGCGAAACAAATGTTTACAACTTTTTTTTTTTCGGGCCCCCAAAAAGGGGGAACCCCATTTATTTGCTCCGTCCAATGACTAGTAGGGACCGGAGCACATCCCCTAGTAGCCTTACACGCTTTATATATACTTATCAACAATGTATGGACTCGTTCTGATTTATAATGATGCATAGTTATATTTATATTTTAAATGGGGTTCGAGGGGACACGAAATATTTTACACAGAGAAAAAAAGACAAATGTGTGTATAACGAAATTATAAATAATACACATATTCTTACAACTTATACTAATCACTCTGGAGACCTCATTCCTGATGGAATCCATCGCCAAAAGTAGCGTACAAACCATTGTACACAGTTCACCCCAATGCTCGAACAAAGCATTCCACCGGAGCGAAAATTCATATATACTGAACATTCGAGCACATAATTTTAGCAATATACCAGAATGTACCAATTTAGTTTCAATACTTTACCAAAACTATCTTGGGCTTAGTTTATGCAAATTTATTTTAGTTCTGTTGTGAAACAAGTTCTTACAACTTATATTAATCACTCTCGAGACCTCATTACTGATGGATTCCATCACCACGAGAGAGAGAGAGAGAGAGAGAGAGAGAACAGGCAGTGTGGAATTTAAATGCCTTGCCTAAGGGCACAACCGTAACGACTCCAGTGGGATTCGAACTCCGGGCCTTTCGTACCTGAAGCAAGCTCGTTTGGGTGACACTTCAAACTAAATTGGCTGTGCAGAAATAAACAATATAGACATTAATTAACTCTTTGGCTTAAACATATTTATTTTTGGAGTCCGCACATTTACAATGTACAATTCTTGGATTGGAAAGAAAAAAGCTAATTAGCTTATAGTTGTAAATGCATGAATGTTCAGCCCATTAATAATTGCATTTACAAAATTGAGGCTATCAGCGCACAACTTACGGATTGAAACTGGCAGGTATGGTAGAAACCGTATAGATCAAAACGAAAGGTTATTTTTATTGTGTAATACAAACAACGTGGAAGGTGAGTTTCATTTCATGTTTAAATGTGAGGTGTATAATACATTAAGAAAAAAATATATTAAACATTTATATTCTAATCGACCAAGTATGTTCAAATTATTGCAAATATTTCAATGTGACAATTCCCTAGAGCTGGTTAACTTTAGTAAATATATTCATGAAGCTTTATCCCTTCGTAATTCACTTGTTTAGGATATATGAGTTACCAGTTGAATACTCACTACACTCTTAATACAGTCATGATCATGTTTTGCATATTCTAAAATCCATCATGACATTGTCATTATTTTTCCATGTATGTCCATAATCATTACATCATTTGTCCATCCTCATCATGATTGCATATATCATACTATTGTACTATATGTATTGTAAATATGTTTAAATATTACAGACGAGAAACTGTAAAGTTTAAGTCTTAATAAAGCCTTCTTCTTCATGTTCTTTTCTAGTTTGTTTTGATCAGACCTCTATCTGCTGATGCCTGGTTTATGCTGTCTTCTTCTTTTCTTCGCAAGACCTCAAAGGGGTGTCCATGTGTTAATTAGAGGTTATTACGTGCATGCTGATATCAAGTTACCTCTGGTCGATACATAGGCTGATATGAAACCAGCCACGTAATAATGTCTTTATTACTTTGATATGATTTTGAACATTAAATAATCGAAATCCTGCTAATCGTTATCCATTTATCAGGAATAAATCACAATTAATGAATTAGATTCACGAAAACGATTGAAATATTACCACGAAGCTACATACATCTGATTCTGATTTTGTCAAATTTGTTAAGCAGAGACGCTAAATGAAGTTAACAAACTAGCACCGAATGCGCATGCGTTATTTTCTCATGAACTAGTTTAATACGAGAGCATGCCCGTTTAAAACCAGAAACGGGTGTCTCCGTGGCTGAGATGTTACGGTTGGGGGAGGGGCACGTGGCTGAGTGGTTACGGATATGGGGGCGTGGCTGAGTGGTTACGGTTGAGAGGGGGCGTGGCTTAGTGGTTGCGGTCGATGGGTGCCGTGGCTTAGTGGTTACTGTAGATGTGTCATCCGCTGTTGAGTGGTTACGGTTGCCCCTCACATATGTAGGGTTTAATCGCATTTGGGGTGTCCACTTATTTTAGTTGGCTTGCGGAAGATCAGTGTTTCCACCAAGGTGTCCGTCCATGTCTGAAATACTGTGTGTTTTACGTTTATTTATCGTCGCTTCCGGTTGCCCATATGAGCGACGCCTCCTGAAGATATTAGTCATTTTAGATTTTGGAGGATAGTGCATGATACAGACAGAGACCCATTCCAGAGTCTCCTCTGGTTCTTTTACGTGCACGATTTAAAACACCGACACAAGACCTCGGTTTAACGTCCCATCTGAAAGACTGTTAATTTTATTAGGGTCAGACGGGGGATCGAACCTGCGATCCCTGTATTACCAGTCCAGCGTGTTACCACTGGACTACAGATCCGTCTGTGTGTCTGAAATACTGCTACGATTGGCCATGGTCATTCTCAAATAACGTCTTAAGTCGCTGTATGGCGTAAGCTGTCAATGCGACTTTAAACCCCCCAAAAAACAAACAAACACAGACAAAACTATATACATTAATAATATCAGAGTATCCCGAAGTTTTCCTTCTATTTCTAGGAACTACCAATTTACTACAGAAAATGTTGTCATATTATATATTAGCATATATATGTTATATGTTAAATATCGTAAATGTCACACATGGTGTGGTACTTGGAGACCACAACACGTTGAATTACGCCATAGTGTGTTATTATTTTGACGATTTCTGTTTTTGCAATCCGTTTAAAGCGACACTACATCAGTGAAACAGCAAATTTCTACAGAATGTAATTTCCTATTATATGGTATATATTTTTCCCTAATAATTGAGTATTTCAACTAATAAACAAGCGTCGTATACCAAAATAATGTAAATAGTGTCGACATCTATGCGGAATACCAACGCGTGTATCTTGAATAACTCGATTTATGGTACAGATTTACCGCTGTATCTCACATTTGTGTCTATTTATTTGTAGACTAATCGTAGTTGAATTATCTCTAGACGACAGTATCACGCGCTAAGTATTGACTCCCAATAACTAACACTTCAATTCAGGAGCATGGATGATAGTTATATGAAATCCTACTTTCACTTTTGAAAATGTATTGACCACAAAAGCACCGTTTATTGATTCAATGTTAGTGTTCGAATGTATTCAGAAGCATTTGTAGTAGCATTGCATGTATACGTGAACAAATGCATTTGTTTGGCTTTTTGCGATGTAATGTCGCTTTAAGTTAGAACAGTTTTGTTACGGACATTCTCTCTCCAGGACATTTGATCATGTCATATAATCTACAAAATCTACTGTGACATTTGAATAAATCCACGCGCACACAACACCGACTACATATCATATGTAACATATACATGCTGACGTAATTGATTTCGTCATATACTTATGCATACAGGTATGAGAACACTATGGATAAATAACTAAAAATTAAATAAAATTATGTTCTACAATATTTAACATAGATCTTTGATTTTGTAATAATTTATAATATATTGTCAAATGATAAATAATATTTTTATGCTAATAAATTCTTTGAATGATCCGTAAAGATGCTTACCGATGATATAGTATTAATATGTCATAATTATATGATATAATATCCTAATTAAGATATAGAATGTCCTAATTAAGATATAGAATGTCCTAATTAAGAGATAGAAAGCACCGATTACGAGATAGAATATACCAATTATTATATAGAATGTCCTAATTAAGATAAGAGATAGAATGTCCTAATTGAGAGACATCGGTCAGTTACTGCCCCTGAATACTCCCTAAAAGTAGATAGGTCCTATTAAGTGTTTCCTCTGTTTTGATCGTTGTTTCCTTTGCACAACATGCTAACAATTTTATTCCACTATCGCTTTATATGAATATTAAATTAACTATATCTCGACAGAACTCATGCTATCAGTTGATTAACGCGATTTTGATAAAATCACAACTATCATACCACAACATCTGGTTAGGGAACAACAGTAAAAACAAAGGTTTCTAACTAAAAGGACCAATTCACATTTTAGAATAAATCAGACTTTATCTGCCAAGGGAGGTAATAGAACATTAGTACTTTATTATTACTCAGAATCCTCAAAAAGTATTCAATTCATACGTTCACACAAATAAGAGGTTTATACAAATTTATTTTAGCTCGATTGCGAAACAAGTTCTTTCAACTTATATTAATCACTCTCGAGATTGTTTAACCTGCTTCAGATTCTGGATTAGCGTAATGCATCCAGAATCTCGGGGTATATCCGCTAGTGCTGGATTCGAACGCACACCTACCAATATGGGGCAGCCAATGGGTGAATTTTGAAACACCCACTTATCCAGATTGGGCAGCCAATTGGTGAATTTTGAATCTTCATGGACCCAGAATGCCCGTGGCGTATATCTTTGTGGCAGGCGCCTGACCGACACTTTTAGTATGTACCCACATATGCAACAGAACAACTAATTAATGTTTATACTACTCTGACACTAATCTCCTGTAATCATATTACGCAGGCGAGTAATATAGATGTTGAATAATAACTATCTGAATGGCAGTAATTATCTGTGTAAAGATACGAAATAGTAATGAACAAAAATGCTAAATTATAAATGTATAAACTCTTCGAAATTTAGTAAGGTTGAAAACGGTTACATATTAGTTATGAAATTGTAGTCTCTATTAATAAATTGACTCCTTTATTGTATATGCAAAATGTACATCTAATAGGAATGAACAGGCAATGAAATGAACAGGCTGTGCTATAAAATGAACAGGCTATCAATTTGAGCTTGATAGCAGTGGGATTTTAGTTCATGTCGTGATCACAGAGATAATGTATTTCCAATGAAATAAATTCCAATCTTACACTCGTAAAACACACATGTCCTATTGAATCTAAACCAATTATATATCTACATTATACAGGAGCAAAGAGAACGTGAAATCGAAAGTACATACATGCATAAATTACACAATTTTAATTCAATAGGCCACTTAGTCGTTTTTCTTGAGATTTTAGGGAAATTGACAGTACATTGAAAATTGTCCATGCTTCAAATATTTCTGCGGTTAATGACAACATTAACAAAGAATGAGAATTTGATTGTGTGCATCATGTCACACAACGTGTGTGTGTTTTACGTTTATTTATCGTCGCTACCGGTTGCCCATATGAGCGACGCCTCCTGAAGAGATTAGTTATTTTAAATTTTGGAGGATAGTGCATGATGCAGACAGAGACCAATTCTAGAATCTCCTCTGGTTCTTTTACGTGCAGGGTGTAAAGGACCGACACGAGACCTCGGTTTAACGTCCCATCTGAAAGACTGTTAATTTTATTAGGGTCAGACGGGGGATCGAACCTGCGATCCCTGGATTACCAGTCCAGCGTGTTACCACTGGACTATAGATCCGTCTGTATGTCACACAACACCGCTTATCTCGCGTTTTATCTTACATGTATAACATTTTTGCCAGTATGTAAATAATTATGTAAATGCAATTGGTATGCATATTTTGTTACTGGGCGGTTCGAACATAGATCTACAATACTATAAATAAATTACTAACTAAGCTGGAACTATAAGAGTGTTAACAAAGAGTCATCCATACTGTACGCTTATTAACCCATCTCATATCGCCATACTAAGGTCATATCTGCACCTTTCAATTGTAAATCATTAAAATTTGATTTTGATTAGTCTGAAAGTTGTTCGTCTATGATTTATGCAGTGACCAATTTGGGAGGGGGGGGGGGGAGAATGAATAAAATACTAATAAAACGTTCAAACGGGGTTTTTCAGATTTCACATTTATGTATCGTCGCTACCCGCTACGACTTCTCAAGATATTAGTCATTTTATAGTTTGGAGGATAGTGCAATGCTACAGACAGACGGAGACCTATTACAGATTCTCCTCTGGTTCTTTTACGTACACGGTAACGTGTAACGCACAGGACACGATACACCGGCTTACACTCACAGCTGAAAGACTGTTAATATTATTATGGTCCGACGGGGGACCGAACCTGTGACTGCTGGATTCGCAGTCCAACTTGTTAACTACTAGACTACCCACCCGTCTGTTATCAGATTTATTGTTGATAATTATTTTTGATGGTGAATCCCGTCCATAGTTTTTCAGATTTGCATCCCCGTAAAGTTACATTCATATCCCACAACTTGTCTATGTATTGATTGTCACTAACAATTTACTTGCACACTATGTTTAAAAATGATAATATCTATTACGATCGCCCTTGTTATCAGGTAGTAGTATTCAAGGTATGTGATCACCAGGAAACCAGCTACGTGATAGCATAGTGGATGCGCGTTCGTTTCAGATGCGAAAGGTCCGC
Source organism: Archivesica marissinica (assembly GCA_014843695.1). Lineage (NCBI taxonomy): Eukaryota > Metazoa > Mollusca > Bivalvia > Venerida > Vesicomyidae > Archivesica > Archivesica marissinica. The sequence continues at coordinate 21,694,785 of CM026392.1, read as the reverse complement.
GGCGTTCGAGCCCCGCTGTAGCCGTTACGAGTGTGCCTTTAGGCAAGGCATTTAAATTCCACGTTGCCTCTTCTCTCTCCCTCGTGGCGATGGATTCCATCAGGAATGAGGTCTCGAGAGTGATTAATATAAGTTGTAATAGCTTGTTTCGCAATCGAGCTCAAATAAATTTGTTATACATATTCATTTTATGTCGATTGCGAAATAAGTTCTTACAACTTATATTAATCACTCGAGAGAAGAGGAAATGTGGAATTAAATGCCTTTTCTACGGGGACAATCGTAACGGCTACAGCTGGGTGCGTACTCGAGGCCTTTCACACCAGAAGCAAGCTCTACCACTACTCTATCATGACAACCCGTTTATTTACATACACATTTCATTGTTTGTTTGATTGGTTATCACGAACCTCCGTGGTCGAGTGGTTAAGGTCGCGGACTTGTATACCACTGTAACCTATCATCACTAATGGTCACGGGTTCGAGCCTCGCTCAGGCCGTGTCTCATTTATATGAAAAAGTTGGCAGTTTCTTACGGAGGTTGGTCCACCCAAGTACTGGTTAACCGCTGGAGCCTGTCCAGGAAAGGTGTTGTTAGGTAAACTGCCTAACGATATAGCCCAAAATGGTGCTGATGCAGGCCATATACCAGAAATATAACATAACGAACGAAAAAAGACTAACCTAGCCAAAATAAGATTATACATTTTTCAAGAGTGTTCAAGTACATTAAAAAATGTTAAAATGATAGCTTTCGTTAATTTAAACTTTAATTGTTTTACAACGATTGCGAATCACTCTCGTCGGCTTGGATGAGGGCGTAAATGTGGGAGGAAACCGGAGTACCCGGAGAAAACCCATTTTGGGTGGGAAGCGAGCGCGCTAACCACTGCGTTAATCGGACAGCCATAGTAACACAGTATTAAATAAATAAATGCATTTGCCTTCGTACCATAGAGCTTCTGTTACACATATCAATGTAGATTGGGATCCATTAAACATGCATTCCGCGCCAACAACTAAAAAGCAATATCCACTATTCCACTGGACCAAGTGCAGTTTTTATTAAGCAGAGATTTCTTCAAACATAAGTCCAGTGGCTCTTTAGTTGTAATTCCACAATAAAAAAACCCATCTTATTCTTTGTGACCTTTCATGACATATTATTCTTAATCACTAACTGAAATGTTTAATACGTGCATGTATGTATATGTATGTATATATGTATATGTGTGTAATTTGTTCTTGTAATGACATGAAAAGGAAAATAAAAAATATTAATACAAAAAACAATATATTGGGTGTAGTGCGGTTGCACTGTTCCAGTAGCATTTAGCATCATGTATACCGATTGCTAACGCATTTCATTGTCGTCATTACATTCCTACATTGTTTCGGTTTGCATATTGATTCACAACATTAACCGAATTACTTTTAGCTCATCAGCTGCTTTCTTCAATTTCGTCTACCGGTGCTGACACACTTATGCTCCCAGCCTCTGCAAAGGATGTGATATACTCGTGGTTATTGTTGAACGTGACTGCCGTTTCACGTGCTATAGATACGGTGCCTGATTCGTCAGACGTATCCGACGTATCCGACTCAGACTCGATCGAGTTTGCTCTTGCGTCTTCTTCGCTTATTCTCGGAGTCACGCTAGAAAGTGGTCTTGTCATTTCCGGATGCTTAGGAATTTGGAATACGGGTTCGGACCTCCTGTTGGGGTTATTTCTGCTTTGGGTTGGCTTTGGTCGTCTCTCAACGGCAATGTTTTCGTATACATCAGCTGGTATGTTTATTTCGTGCGAGTTTAGTTTCTTTTCTTTGTTCTTAATTCCAACGTCTTCATCTTCATCTGCTATTATATTCAGAGGAGACGGACCGGCATAGCTGGCTCTTTTAGGTAGACTACGGATTTTAGCTTCATCCTGATTGATTGTCTCCATTGAATTAGTTCTGCTTAGCCGATTCTTCACAGGTCGAGAATTTCGTTTATCCTCCTCTCCAATTGTGTTTAGACTTATTCTTGACTGCTCCAGGACATCTCGCACTAAATGAAGCCAGGAATCAACTTTATTCCTAGCATTTTCTCCACCATTACGGGTACCGTGTGAAATTTTCTGCATTTTTGTTTCGATAGCATCCGCCTTCTTTAGCACACTGTCTTTGTCTTGCTGTAATGAAGTCATCGCTCGCATTGTTCTGCGACGTTTAGGCTTGTTACCACTGCTTCCCTTTCGCCTGCCCAGTCTCCCTGAAATATCAAATATTGCCATGTTTCTATATGTCTTATTTAAAGCAGCATTACATCGTATGAAATAAAAGATATTTGAAAAAATCAATTTTTACGTATGGGTTGTAATGCTTATGTTCATTTGGTAAACAGTGTTTTTTTGCGATAAAACAAACTCGAAACCGAAAGTAGGATTTATTTAACATTATGTAAATAAATGGTGTCCTCCGCGGAAAGAAAAAAACAAAACAAAAACAAACAATATGTATTGCAAAACATAAATCACATATAACATACAACAACATACATAATTTATAATAGATAATGCAAAGGATCAAGTAAATGTAGCTTTCATACAACTTTCCTTTCACTATTATTTATTCCAATGTCCCTTTCTCAACTTCGAAATATAGCGCTTTACCTTACTTTAAAGCGACACTACATCAGTGAAAACGCAAATTTCTACAGAATGTAATTTTCTATTATAATTATGGTATCATTCTTTTCCAAATATTTGTAAAAAAGGTCGACATACATGCGTAATACAACGCGTGTATATTGAATAACAATATTTATGGTACCGATTTACCATTATATCTCACATATGTGCCTATGCATATTTATTTGTAGACTAAACTTAGTCAACCTATCTCTAAACGACAGTATCACGCGATTTTTGAGGGCCTCATGGTAGATTAACTTTTGTTAAATGAGTACTCTCGTTAAATAAAGTCTTTATTATTATTATTAGTAGTAGTATTGACTCCAATGACAAACAAACGTCAAATCAGGAGCATGGATGAACGTTATATGAAATGCTACACTGTTTATTGATTCATTGTTAAAATGCATTTTAATGCTTTTTGCTATGTAATGTCGCTTTAAAAGCGTAATAATATACACACTCGTATCTGTTGGACATATTTGCATACCGATAACTTACAATAGTGTGGCGTCCGTGGTCCAGTGGTAGAGCGTCGGATTTGGAATCGAACGGTCCCTGGTTCGATACTCGGTCAGGCCACGTATGTAGTGTCATTGAGCAATGCACCTCACACACATTGCTTAGTACTGGTTAATCGCTTAGGTCGGCTAAGCATGCCCAGGAAAACATGTCTAAGTCCCCGCGAGGGGTTTGACATTAAAGGAACATACATACATACAATAAAGCGAACTTTTCAAACCATATATCTGGTGTCTGTAAAAGAGTGGATCGTGTCTACTGAGATTTTAAAATGAATGAAAATGGTAAAGAAAACACGGTCACGGAAATATTCCGGTTTGGAGGGATTAGCAATATAGAGAGGATCTGGTTTAGATGGTTTCACTGTCTTCATAATTATATAATTAAATTCATATGCCTTATCTGGATCTTGAATGATCAGTTGTTACCAATAAGCGTAACTTGATGCTTAGGTAGTGTTGTCACAAACTTATTGTATCCATGATACTACCGGAAATAATGTTAGTTTAACCATTTGCATGATAGCGGATGCAATTACTTTTGCAAACAGCATAGAGCAAGATCAGACGGCACAGAACGGGTTCTATGTTGATTGCTATTCGGATAGTGGAGCTAAAACATTTGGCTGAATAGCCGCTGCTAATCTGGATCTATGTTTTTTGCCATTCGGATAGTAGAACTAAAACATTTGGGTGAATAGCAGCAGCTAATCTGGATCTATGTTTTTTGCTATTCGGATAGTAGAACTAAAACATTTGGGTGAATAGCAGCAGCTAATCTGGATCTATGTTTTTTGCTATTCGGATAGTAGAACTAAAACATTTGGCTGAATAATCGCTGCTGATCTAGATCTATGTTTATTTCTATTCGGATAGTGGAGCTAAAACATTTGGCTGAATAGTCGCTGCTGATCTGGATCTATGTTTATTTCTATTCGGATAGTGGAGCTAAAACATTTGGCTGAATAGTCGCTGCTGATCTGGATCTATGTTTTTTGCTATTCGGATAGTAGAACTAAAACATTTGGCTGAATAGCCGCTGCTAATCTGTAATTTTCTTTACTCAGCAGGCAAAGTGTTAACTGTTGTTTCAGTATTTTACATGTACATAAGAGAAATAATATTTTACCATGACTTGTATTGCTATTCTCACTGACTCTCTCCTTCCTTAGGTCGTTTGCTAGGTCCATGAAGTTCTGCATAAATTTGCTTCCCAGATTACCGTCATGGTGTGTCCCCCCTTGGGGTTGATGGCGTTTCCGTTTCGCTATTCTTATCAACGTTTGGCGCCGTTTTATTTTCGGGGAATCATCCTGGAAATGTTATATATTTATATATATATTAAAACATTATATATCTTATTAATCTAAACATCATTCGTGTTGTACAATACAAACATAACCAAAACTAGCCCTCTGCACCACAGCACAATCGCATAAAATATTGTGCAGATAAGCCCTCTAAATTTGCATTTTATTCCTTGTTTATAATTTCGTATCATATTTCACGTTCAATAATATCCACATTTAGCATGTCTCCTTTTTGATTTAGTAACCTATGTTCCTACCTGTGTAACGCTACTATCTTCATCAATGTCACTGCTGGTCGTAGTCGTAACAGACATCTTATCGTCGTCGTCATTCAACTGCTGCATGTCTTTCACCAAGGCAATCTTGCCTGCAATGCGATCAAGAAACTATAATAAATTAATCGAGTACGCACCAATGTATCTCACTCTCCCCACACAGCACATAGTCAGATCCAGAAACCACACGAAATTAAACCTGTGTACACCAAATAAACTCACTTGCCCCTCGCAGCACATAGTCAGATCCAGAAACCACACGAAATTAAACCTGTGCACACCAAATAAACTCACTTGCCCCTCGCAGCACATAGTCAGATCCAGAAACCACACGAAATTAACCTTGTACACCAAATAAACTCACTTGCCCCTCGCAGCACATAGTCAGATCCAGAAACCACACGAAATTAAACCTGTGTACACCAAATAAACTCACTTGCCCCTCGCAGCACATAGTCAGATCCAGAAACCACACGAAATTAAACCTGTGTACACCAAATAAACTCACTTGCGCCTCGCAGCACATAGTCAGATCCAGAAACCACACGAAATTAAACCTGTGTACACCAAATAAACTCACTTGCCCCTCGCAGCACATAGTCAGATCCAGAAACCACACGAAATTAAACCTGTGTACACCAAATAAACTCACTTGCGCCTCGCAGCACATAGTCAGATCCAGAAACCACACGAAATTAAACCTGTGTACACCAAATAAACTCACTTGCCCCTCGCAGCACATAGTCAGATCCAGAAACCACAGGAAATTAAACCTGTGCACACCAAATAAACTCACTTGCCCCTCGCAGCACATAGTCAGATCCAGAAACCACACGAAATTAAACCTGTGCACACCAAATAAACTCACTTGCCCCTCGCAGCACATAGTCAGATCCAGAAACCACACAAAATTAAACCTGTGCACACCAAATAAACTCACTTGCCCCTCGCAGCACATAGTCAGATCCAGAAACCACACGAAATTAAACCTGTGCACACCAAATAAACTCACTTGCCCCTCGCAGCACATAGTCAGATCCAGAAACCACACGAAATTAAACCTGTGCACACCAAATAAACTCACTTGCCCCTCGCAGCACATAGTCAGATCCAGAAACCACACGAAATTAAACCTGTGCACACCAAATAAACTCACTTGCCCCTCGCAGCACATAGTCAGATCCAGAAACCACACGAAATTAAACCTGTGCACACCAAATAAACTCACTTGCCCCTCGCAGCACATAGTCAGATCCAGAAACCACACACTAAATTAAACCTGTGCACACCAAATAAACTCACTTGCCCCTCGCAGCTCATAGTCAGATCCATAAACTACAAGAAATTAAACATGTGCACACCAAATAAACTCAATTGCCCCTCGCAGCTCATAGTCAGATCCATAAACTACAAGAAATTAAACCTGTGCACACCAAATAAACTCAGTTGCCCCTCGCAGCTCATAGTCAGATCCAGAAACCACAATAAATTAAACCTGTGCACACCAAATAAACTCACTTGCCCCTCGCAGCACATAGTCAGATCCATAAACTACAAGAAATTAAACATGTGTACACCAAATAAACTCACTTGCCCCTCGCAGCACATAGTCAGATCCAGAAACCACAATAAATTAAACCTGTGCACACCAAATAAACTCACTTGCCCCTCGCAGCACATAGTCAGATCCAGAAACCACAATAAATTAAACCTGTGTACACCAAATAAACTCACTTGCCCCTCGCAGCACATAGTCAGATCCAGAAACCACAATACATTAAACCTGTCCACACCAAATCAACTCAATTGCCCCTCGCAGCACATAGTCAGATCCAGAAACCACAATACATTAAACCTGTCCACACCAAATAAACGCAATTGCCCCTCGCAGCACATAGTCAGATCCATAAACTACAAGAAATTAAACCTGTCCACACCAAATAAACTCAATTGCCCATCACAGCACATAGTCATGCCAAGACACCACACTAAATTAAACATAATTATCATGTACACACCAAAGTAATCTGCCTACAGTTAGTAACCATAATACTTCTACACTAGCATCAAGAAATAAAGAAACAAAAACAATCCTCCCACAATGGCGGTGAATTCCATCAGAAATGTGTGGTATGATCTAAGCTTATGCTACGATATTGTAATGTGACAATCGAGCTAAACGAGACTTGAATAACCGACACATCGCATAAATTGAACACTGTAAATACTCTCTGTATTGTACGAAATGAAAATAAACGAAGCCGTAAGGTTTCACCAAAAAAAAAAAATGTAAAAACCATTTTGTTTTTTTTAAAAGTCTTGTTTTCGTCTTCCGTTTGTTGGTTTTCTTTCGGTTATTTTTTCACAGTTTTTCAAGTTCTGTACCCTTATATATTACTTATTTAGATATCATGATGTTAAGTTTAGTAATGTTAGTTTATAAGTAGATTAGTATAGGAAGGAGATAACAAACGTAAGCCATATAGCTTTCTGCCCGATTCCTTATTTCAATTGGGTTTTTTTGTTTTGTTTTTTCAAATTTTATTTCTTGATCAATATACACATATTCAAAACATGTACATGTAATGAATACAAAACAATAATATATACATTTGAATAGACAAGTGCTAATTTCCAGCAGTTTTAACACAAACCATACATGGTATGTCCATGTTATACACAATCATGTTAAATTGTGTAATAACCGGATGTATATTGAAAGGAAAGTTTGGGTGATTTTGAATGAAAGAAATAAGACTAGCAAAGGAAAGTAAGAAATATCAGTGACAGATAAGTGTTGTAAGTGATAGCAAATAAATGTGTTTAATCTTTGAAAAACATGTTACCAGTCACATCTATCTCTATATTACCTCTAAAATGTATATACTTATAAGCTATAGAATGTGAATACTATATATATTGTATATGTTACATGCAATCTGTGAATCCAGTCATGTCACGTAATGCCTAAAAATGTCAGTCAGTTTCGTGTGATGCTCAGTCTTTTTTTCGAAATTACTAAAAATTGCTAGGAATGTCATGAAGTTTTTGATCCTCAGTCGTTTTTGCGAAATTACTAAATTTGCTCGGAATGTCATGAATTGTCCAGAATGCTTCGACCACAGGCACAAGACACACACAAAATAATTTGTTTGGCCTATGGTCATATAGTAAGAAATGTTTTTTTGTGTATTGTGCCTGTGGCTTCGACCATATACACACGTATGGCTTACTTGCTATATCCATTGAGTTTATTTCATTGTTGTTAGGTTTCATGCAGTTTATCTCCGTGGAGCTCATGATGTGAAGGGCAGTCCCAAGTCGATGGAAGAACATGGAAACGAATTGGATGAACAAAGCAATGCCATACACGACCATAAACAGGAGTGAGATAGGTTCCAAGGTAAGACGGCGTCCATTCGTAGCGTAACATGACAACGGGATACTCAGACCGTGGCCTTCTTTGACTGCATTCGTATACTGAAATAATTGATTGTAGAAGTGTTTACTATCAATAAGAAGGGGACGTTGTGATAGCGCATTCAGGTGTGAGCGGCCCGGAGTTCGCGCCCAGCTGTAGCCGTTACGATTGTGCCGTTGCAAGGCATTTAAATTATGGGAAGTATGTGAGATGGTACTCTGTTCACCAGATCGGACAGGTGGATTTTCTCCGGGTACTCCGGTTTCCTCCCACATGAATGACCACATATATATACATGTTCATCCACGCCAACGAGAGTGATTAATATAAGTTGTTAGAACTTGCTTCGCAATCGTTGTAAAATAAATAAAGTGTTAACCTTTTTTAAGGCAGTTATATTCCTCATGAATATGGATACCACCCGGAATGAAGTCTCGAGAGCGTTGTTTAAATTAACGCTGTAAGAACTCGTTTCGCAATCGAGCTCAAAGAAATTTGTATAAGCGATACGAAGTTGTTATGTACCAATGTTGAATTGGCTGCGAATGTGAGCAACGAAAAATCCAAACATTTCATCCGTTTGTATGCATTATATGACAATACAATGATAAGTTGTTAAGTGGTTGTGCTAACTGGCTGCATATGAAATATAAAACGGCCATACAATATTCGGACAGGTGCAGGTTATGGTTGCTTGCGCAGAGATTGGTACTTATAACCCCATAACACAGCAAGAATAACAAAATAACCTCAAAACACACTGACATACTGAAAAATACCCCATCATGTGTCTTTGGTATGCACATTCACGCACAAACTTACAGACGACTGAATGGCCTATATTAATACCTTACACTAAGCTACCCGCCCCGACAGTCGGTGTTGACGTTATATAACGTTTTTAGTAGTTCATAACCATGTTTGTACCCACCTGAAGTGTAAAGATGATTACAACGAACAATCCATTGATCATGAAGAACATTAGACACATCTTGTTTCTCAGCTCAAGCAGATCAAACTGTATCTTCTTCTGCTGTGCTTCGTTCTTCTCCAGTGGCAGTAGGTATTTCTTTATCAGGTCCTTCCAGAATGACTTCTCGTCGTTACTGATGTAGCGAGTACGACCTTTGCCGAGATCCTCATCATCAAGCCATTTAGGTGTATTCTCGTCTTCGTGTGCAACCAGTATGGGCTTGTACACCGGGTTTATCACTGAAAAGCGAAATTTAAATCCTGGTGCAGACATACAAAATCCTGGTGCAGACATTCAGTTTCCACATATGATCGATATGGAAAAGCGTATTTGTTCATGGTTATGTAAGCGATTTGATCACTGTTTTCATTAACCAGTTATTGATTGGTAACATATTTTAGTTTATTCTAAATATATATATGCACGCCAGCATATAGACATACATTTTCCACACAGAATTAATATGGACAAGCGAATTTGTTCATGGTTATGTAAGCGATTTGATCACTGTTTTCGTTAACCAGTTATTGAATGGTAATATATAGTTTATTCTAAATATCTATATATATATATATATGCACGTAGCATTACACTATTCAAAATAAATTAAACGAATACATACTGTAGTTTTGTGTAGCTTAATTTAGAACTGCTATCTCCTTTGAGTACAGGATCTCAGTACATTGTTTTATATGTTCGTAGCGGATTCACCAGCCCAGTGGCTAAATTGTTTTATATTGTCGTAGCGGATTCACCAGCCCAGTGGCTAAATTGTATTATATTGTCGTAGCGGATTCATCAGCCCAGTGGCTAAGCACATTGCATTATAATGCTTTCTATTACTGCTCATCAATGATCCGCGGATCGGGAAGTATGTGAGATGGATGGTGGTCACCAGATCGGACAGGTTGGTTTTCTCCGGGTACTCCGGTTTCCTCCCACACGAATGACCACATTTACGCTTTCATCCGCGCTAACGAGAGTGATTAATATAAGTTGTTAGAACTTCGCAATCGTTGTAAAATAAATACAGTTTAAACAGTCCATTGTTGTGGAGAGCATACCACTCGCATTTCCTGAGTAGGAATCCGTATTCAGCTCTCTCACCTCCGTAAGGGATTGACAACTTTCTCGCATGTCAGCATTTATGACTTGACACTGATCGGGAACTAACTCACAAACATGGTGGTAGTGGTTAAAGTCGAGTTCTAACGGCGGGATGCCTAAAAACACTCGGCCAGTATTTTAGTTACCTTCATACTCCTTCTGTTCATCTGTATCTTTGTCGCTCATTGTACTTTCCTTCCGCCTTCTTACGCCATCTGTTGAGTCTTCTGTAACAGTCTCAAACGTAACACTGACTCCTTCATCTGCTGATACATCTTTTTCAACGCAAGCGGAAGCCTCTTGGCTGTCTAATGTACATGTTATAGTGTTTATTCAACCATATATTATTGCAAATCCATAGTACATATGTCATACACGTACAGATACAATACATAGCATGAAAATACAAATTGTTTGGGCCACAAGTTTTAACAACATTAGACAACAGCCCGCACCAGGCTGTGCTCAATCATTCACTGGAAAGCATGCAAGAAAACAGCATAACCTGAGTCAAAACAGTGATAGTACCTGCTATTAGCGCAGTGGTTAGCTCGCCCGCTTCTCACCAATGCAACCCGAGTTCGATCCTCGGACCGGGAAGTATGTGAGACGGTACGATGGTCGCCAGATCGGACAGGTGGGTTCCCCCCCCCCACACACACGAATGACCACATATACGCTTTCATCCCTCCAGCGAGAGTGATATTAATATTAATATAAGTTATTAGAACTTGATTCGCAATCGTTGTATAATAAATAAAGTTTAACTTTATTAGTACCTGCCACTACAGCACTTTCGATTGTTGCAAGCTTTTCCAAAACCATCTCAAACTTTTTCTCACTTCTGTCTGGCGTTGGTTTAGGGCAACATAGACATCTGAACAGATTCCCAAAGGAAAATCCATAGTCACTGTCCAGTTCTTCTTCTCTTGAAAACATTTGCAGCATCGCCTGAAATTGGAAGTTACTTGTACATAGCATTTCTACTTGTTCATCTACTGCACGGTTTGCTATTGTGACTGAATTCAATACAGTATGGCGAGTAGTGGAAAGTTCTGTCTAGCGGATACACATTTTGCCATCATATTCCTCTTTACCTTTAAATAGTATTATAATATGTTTGGTGTAATAACATTCATATAGAATAGTATATGAACATGTTGGATTGGAAAACAAGTTTTAGAAAATACAAACAATTAGTATTAATATGATAAATACAAAATCAAAATATACAACGAGTTCAGTCAGAAATACTCAATAGTGGTCTCAAACGTCAGGGTGCACGCTGTCGGTCGCCAATGTCGCCAATGTCGCCAATTGCAAATTGCGACAAACATACTGTGGCTAAATATTGTGAATTGGCGAAAATATTTGGCGCAACTTTTATTTTGTTTTAATTTTGTTGGCAAAAACTATATGTTTTGTCAAATACATGGCTTCAAAAATTGATATGTGAACGACCTACGCTGTTGGTGGACCCCAAAGCAACTTAAGCAAACAAACAAACAAAGATTGCACACCAACCTGCAGCTTGCTATCTGGTGTCTTTTGTGGTTTCTCGTTCGGATTGACAGCTATCGCAGATTCTCTGGTTCCCCATGACACAACATGCATGTTACATATGGAATAAATCATCAGTAACATGGACATGCTAGGCACTGCCAGGAAATAAATCGCGCCATGTAGTAGGCAATAAAACTCCTGTAAAAGTAGGATAGAACATTTTTCTCATTTCAACCATCTGCAATGTAGTACTGACGTCATTGAGCACGTGTTCATGACGTCATGACATGCAGTGTTTTATTTGTTAATAATCATAGCTTCTTGCAATGTTTCGATTCTCATTGGCTGATTCAGCCCATGTGATCGCCGTTCATTATTATATTATCTAAGTAACCAAGGTGATTATTAACATGAGGCTACGCAAATACATTTCCATACCGATTCAGGTATCGAAATGTTAACGAATCTAAAAGACAACTTCTTTTGTAATTTGTAAAGATTTAGTCATAATTATACGAATTGAATGTTCTTTTTCTGCATTGCATCGAGGTATAACCTAATTTGCATCAAAACCAAAGTATTGTACTGTGTTCATATATATATTATCTTTTATTCCTCCATTTCTGAAGAGTTACATACAATCATCAAGAAAGATACAAAAGTACAGAACATAATTATAAACACAACTATAGATCAGGTACGAATTAGAATATACATACAACATAACATACGTACAAATAATTAAGAATGAAAAAAACAATACAATATCATAACCTTGGCCTAAGATCAAGGAAAGTGTCAATATTTATTCTCGAGCTTAATAATAAATATACAACCATCTAAAACAACATAAGGATTCACGAAAGCGAAAATGGTACATTATGAAGTACATGGTGATATAAATAGTATCGTTTTGTATCACATATATGAACACATTATTTTCTTTATTTTATAATGCTATCGCATAAACTTGCTTAAGAAATGAAGCACTGGTGCACAGAAAGTCTGAATACTGTTCCGGATGTATTAATCTGGCAATGTCTTTGTCTATATGTCCTAGTAAGTATTTCTTTACGTAATTGTCTATATTTCGGACATACAAGTAAAAATGATATTCGTTTTCAATTACATTCATCGGAACAGTTGACGTATACTGATCATGTGATAGAAGACAACCAATGAGATACCTGTGGATGAAGGATAGCAGATACTATAAATACACCCAGTAGGAAGAACAGGAACATTGCCGTCGGGGAACATGCCACTCCTTCTAATACCATGTTGAGTCCCAGGCTCACGATGACGACCATCATGCACAGGGCGTAGCATGCGGACAGAACTTCCGCTAACCGTAGCTGAAACGAATTGAAGGTAAAATGTAAGAGACGTTATTTATAAGTATGTGTTTTGCTTTTGTGGGGGAGGGGAGGTGGGGTTCGTACCAACAACGTATGTCATATGACGACTTTCCAGTTATTACTCGTGGGGGTTTAGTTTAATCATATTTTATTTTAATTATTTATTAAAAAGGTTGGCATTTTCTTACGGAGGTTGGTGCACCAAGTACTGGTTAACGACTGGAGCCTGCCCATGCAAGGGTTGTTAGGTAAAATGCCCGTCGCTCAAATGGGCAACCAGTAGCGACGTTAAATAAACTTAAATAAATAAAAACAAAATACCTACCTGCCATTTCGAATCACAGACGAAACAAGCTAGTAGGAACAATCCGACAGGTATAGCATTGACCAGCAATGACATCATGAGATCCAGGGCTGGAAACGCTGTATTAAGCGCCCCGGTGATCAGGAGGAAGATGGTAGCGGGGGTGAGGAGAGAGCTACAGAATAACAGTAGCTGGTAGACGATATAGAGTAGTGAGATGTTTTCGTTTTGTTTCACCACATTTTTCCAATCTCCTATGAATATACAGAAATGGTATTTTTAAAGTCGCGAGATATATAGAATAAAGAGGATATTTGTGTTTATTAGTGTAAGATAGGATTTTATTTCATCGAGTGATCACCGAATATGTTTAGATTTAGATATTTCGGATATTCTATAAAAGATCGATACATATATATTTAGTTTAAACTTTATTTATTGTACAACGAATGCGAAGCAAGTTCTTACAACTTATAGTAATCACTCTCGTTGGCGCCGATGAATGCGTAAATGTGGTCATTTGTGTGGGAGTAAACCGGAGTACCCGGTGAAAACCCACCTGTCCGATCTGGCGACCACCGTACCATCTCACATACTGAATATGTATTTCGAGATGAAAGCATACCCTATCTTACACTAATAAACAAATCTTTTTCATTTATGATTTCCAATGATTTTCAGAAAATAGCTAAGATACAAAAATACATCCAACCGAGGAATACGAAAGTCAAGCAGTGGCACAGAAAATGTCATCGTCCACTGTTTGAAAACAGTGAAATATCGCAATTTCTTTCACTGAGAAAAACTCAAATAATTCAATCAATCTGTCCAATTTCTTATTTCAATTGTTGTGAATAACCATGTACATGATAGAAAATAAATATGTTTAAGCCAAATCATGCATTGGAAAGTATAAACGGAATGACTTTTTTTTTTATTGAATATATTTATTTTGTTAATTAAACACATTTCACAAACATTATACATTTAACAGTTTGATAATGACAGAACTTATATGTAACATTGTACATATTTATCAAATGTGGTCAAGTTACAAAATAATTTAAATCTATCATCTATAATCTATCATTCTCGATTTCTCTCTCACATACACAGCCTCGTATTCACACTTACACCCCCCATTCACTCACACAACCAACACCCACGCACGCATTCAAACCCAGCAAGTACAGACATATAGGACGTAGCTGTATTAGTTTATAAGGAATAAATATGCATGTAGGATAGGAGGCATCGTTTTTCACTCACTGTTTGTGTGTTTGTGTGTTTGTGTGTTATCATTGTTGGTATTTGTCAGTTATGTTAGGGGTATATTTTTCCATTTTTTATTATGTTTTTCTATTTATCTCCTGAAAAGGCGATATGTTGTTCTATGTTTATTCTACTCTTTAAGTACTTTTTAAAGACTGGTAAATTTGGTAACGTTTTTCTAAACTTATTTATGAAAATATAATACTTTGCTAAGAGCAATATAAAGTTTTTGGCATCAGGAATGATTATTTGTTAAAGTCGAAGTATGTTGAAATTACGCTAACATGTACGTGACTGTCCCGTTGTTATGCCAGCAAATATAAATCTTTATTATCGTCTCATCAATGCATATCACATAATACATTCACAAATCACAACATGATACTCAATAAAATAACATGCATTGCCATTCAATATATGAATTATAAGAGACTCGCAATGTTAATAGAACATGTAAACAGTGATCGTGGTACAGTAATTACTTGCAAGTATATATAGACTGGCAAACATACCCAGTAAATCCATAATATTTGCCATTGTTGATGGCGACCAGCGGCGTCTTTGGTTGTAGAACTCCTGGAAGCCCTCAGGGGCATACGTCAAAGCATCCGCCGCAGCGCAGTATTCCACGCGGTACCCCTGCTGCAGTAGTAGCGTACACAACCACCTGTCCTCTCCTGCAAATTGCATTAAAGTCCCAAAATGTATTTTTTGGCTTTTACGTTATTTTCACTCCCTATCTTACTGATATCACTAATGATTGTTTATAACGCTATATGTAAATATTCATAAAGGGAAACAATTTATAAATAATAAATGTTATAAACATCAGTTTAGTTGAATGTAGATATCGAATTTTTACTTAGAAACTGAATAAATCAAATATTGCAAACTGGAAGTAAGAGACTGTGCGGCACATTCTAAGTAATCGCATTTTGGGGACTTTAAATTTTGATGTTATAATATAATTATGGACACCACATCTCTCAATTGCGAATCCTACCTGTTTATTGTTTTACTAGTACCGTTTAGGGCAAACGAACAGGACGACTTAACTATTTGCATGCTGGGTAAAACAAAGTCCATATTTAGTTCAAATAAATGTTGTAGGCGCCAATTCATTAATGTGTCTTATTTGCAACCGACAATTCTGGAAATATGTCAGGGATTGTCGTTACATAGTTGACTGTTACTTTCACCACTGGCATGCAGGGAGTTAATATAGTTATATTAACCCTTTCCCTCATAGAAGCACCCCTTGACGACATTACCAATACGACATACATTGACAATGTAGTAGCCAAACCCATGTTCATAATAAAGACCATACTCTCATGTAGTCCCAGTAACATCTAGGGAGATGGGATAGATATGGCGACTACTTATCCACTGCATGATAGCTAAATGGCTGTCGTTTGTACGGAGATATAATAGTATATTAACCTAAATCTCTATGAAGTCCCAGTAATATCTATGGAGGTGGGATAGATATGGCGACTACTTATCTACTGCAGGATAGCTAAATTGCGGTCGTTAGTATGTAGATATAATAGTGTATTAACCTAAATCTCTATGAAGTCCCAGTAATATCTATGGAGGTGGGATAGATATGGCGACTATTTATCCACTGCATGATAGCTAAATGGCTGTCGTTTGTATTGAGATATAATAGTATATTATCCTGAATCTCATGTAGTCCCAGTAATATCTATGGAGATGGGATAGATATGGCGACTACTTATCCACTGCATGATAGCTATATGGCTGTCGTTTGTATTGAGATATAGGAGTATATTAACCTGAATCTCTATGAAGGAAAGGGTTAAACTATCGATTGACGTAGATTGTATTTGTTGCATATAGTACGTAACGAAGTCTCTTCCAAGCAACATTGCACGTGTTCATATACTAATGCTAAGTAATGCATTATCAGAAGAACATTTGAGATTTACTAGAAGCGCTCTTATAGTAATGTAGTGTATTCCACGTGACGTATATACTATAGATGATGAACTAGTAAATATTTGTGAACTAAACCCGATGTCTACGTGGAAGTCATGATAGCGCAGTTAGTTTCATGTACGAACGGGGCGGAGTTCGAGCCCCGCTGGAGCCGTTACGAGTGTATCCTTAGGCTATGCATTTAAATTCCACATTGCCTCTTCTCTCTCCTTCATGGCGATGTATTCCATCAGGAAGGAGGTCTCGAGAGTGATTAATCTAAGTTGAAGTCGCAATCGAGCTAAACTAAATTTGTATAAACTAAACCCGATGTCAAATCCGATGTGTGGATTCGCTGATAGCACACTGAATGCATACTGGAAGGGAGAACACCAATAACAAACACAAGTTTAAGTTTTTATGTGATACTATTATCTTCCTCTCTTGGGTTGGTGGTAGGTTTAGTTCGCAAATGTCTAGTAAGTAAAGCAAAGTGTTTGTTTATTATAATGTCACCCATATTTAAAGGGCCAGCCATATCTGACTTATGAGACACCTCTTTTTATGAACAACAGTACTTCCCGAATCCTATGATTGTATGCCAGACACCAGGCGGGTAGGCAATCAGTAACCATTATTTAACTATATGGCGGCTCACCAACCGGCCATATCAGAACGAACACCGAGATTACATACCTTGGTCACATTGTATAAACCGTTTGGCTTGTGAAGACGTATTATTATATCACCCCACGACGTCACTTAGGTCTCGTACATACCTTGGTCATATTGTACATACTGTTTGGCTTGTGATGACGTCGTGGCATATTTCCCCATCACGTCAGTACGGCCACGTACATACCTTGGTCATATTGTACATATTGTTTGGCTTGTGATGACGTCGTGGCATATTTCCCCATCACGCCAGTAAGCTCTCGTACATACCTTGGTCATATTGTACATAATATTTGGCTTGTGATGACGTCGTGGCATATTTCCCTATCACACAGGTAAGGTCTCGTACATACCTTGGTCATATTGTACATAATGTTTGGCTTGTGATGACGTCGTGGCATATTTCCCTATCACACAGGTAAGGTCTCGTACATACCTTGATCATATTGTGCATAATGTTTGGCTTGTGATGACGTCGTGGCATATTTCCCCATCACGTCAATAAGGTCTCGTACATACCTTGGTCATATTGTACATAATGTTTGGCTTGTGATGACGTCGTGGCATATTTCCCTATCACGCAAGTAAGGTCTCGTACATACCTTGGTCATATTGTACATAATGTTTGGCTTGTGATGACGTCGTGGCATATTTCCCCATCACGTCAGTAAAGTCTCGTACATACCTTGATCATATTGTACATAATGTTTGGCTTGTGATGACGTCGTGGCATATTTCCCCATCACGTCAGTAAAGTCTCGTACATACCTTGGTCATATTGTACATAATGTTTGCTTGTGATGACGTCGTGCATATTTCCCCATCACGTCAGTAAGTCTCGTACATACCTTGATCATATTGTACATAATGTTTGGCTTGTGATGACGTCGTGGCATATTTCCCCATCACGTCAGTAAAGTCTCGTACATACCTTGGTCATATTGTACATAATGTTTGGCTTGTGATGACGTCGTCGCATATTTCCCCATCACATCAGTAAGGTCTCGTACATACCTTGGTCATATTGTACATAATGTTTGGCTTGTGATGACGTCGTCGCATATTTCCCTATCACGCAGGTAAAGTCTCGTACATACCTTGGTCATATTGTATATAATGTTTGGCTTGTGATGACGTCGTGGCATATTTCCCCATCACGTTATCGTCCATAAGCGCAGACGCACGGAATAAACTGAAGCAACCCGGACTGCACAGCACGCAGCCAATCATGTGCTCCGTTGCCTTCTGTAGCCAATGGCTGATTGCGTATTCAAATTTCTGGTACCAGATCATCGGACCTACAGAACGAGAACTATTGTCATTGATTGGTTGTTGAGTATTGACAGCTATACATGAATGTTGTCCGCAGAATAAACACAATGAGAGACATCGGTCAGTTACTGCCCCTGAATACTCCCTAAGTAATGCGACACATTCGTCAGTTACTGCCCCTGAATACACCCTAAACAATGAGAGACATCGGTCAGTTACTGCCCCTGAATACTCCCTAAACAATGAGAGACATCGGTCGGTTACTGTCCCTGAATACTGCCTAAACAATGAGAGACATCGGTCAGTTACTGCCCCTGAATACTCCCTAAGTAATGCGACACATCCGTCAGTTACTGCCCCTGAATACACCCTAAACAATGAGATACATCCATCAGTTACTGCCCCTGAATACACCCTAAACAATGAGGGACATCGGTCAGTTACTGCCCCTGAATACTCTCTAAACAATGAGAGACATCGGTCAGTTACTGTCCCTGAATACTCCCTAAACAATGAGGGACATCGGTCAGTTACTGCCCCTGAATACTCCCTAAGCAATGAGGGACATCGGTCAGTTACTGCCCCTGAATACTCTCTAAACAATGAGAGACATCGGTAAGTTACTGCCCCTGAATACTCCCTAAGCAATGAGAGACATCGGACAGTTACTGCCCCTGAATACTCCCTAAACAATGAGAGACATCCGTAAGTTACTGCCCTTGAATACTCCCTAAGCAATGAGAGACATCGATCAGTTACTGCCCCTGAATACTCCCTAAACAATGAGAGACATCCGTCAGTTACTGCCCCTGAATACTCCCTAAACAAGGAGAGACATCGGTCAGTTACTGCCCCTGAATACTCCCTAAGCAAGGAGAGACATCGGTCAGTTACTGCCCCTGAATACTCCCTAAACAATGAGAGACATCCGTCAGTTACTGCCCCTGAATACTCCCTAAATGTAGATAGGTCCTATTAAGTGTTTCCTCTGTTTTATCGTTGCTTCCTTTGCACAACATGCTAGCAATGTTATTCCACTATCGCTTCTTGTGAGTATTAAATTACTATATCTCGACAGATCTCATACAGTATATGCAATGGGTACTTATTTGTAAACGAATGCTATCAGTTAATTAACACGAGTTTGATATAATCACATTTATCATACCGCAACATCTGGTTAAGGAACACCAGTAAAAACAAAGGATTCTAACTAAAAGGACATATTCACATTTTGGAATTAATCAGACTTTATCTGCCAAGGGAGGTAATAGAAAATTAGAGATGTCTCTTATTGGCTGCTATATGTTTGTTTCACAATGCCTTGTTTAGTGTAATTTGGAATCACGTGAACATATGACGTCATGTTGGATGATACGGCGAATTTTCATTTCATATAAACGTTTATGAAAGGAGTGCAGAATATAATTGTAAAGCGGTAATCAGGCTTATAAATATGTATCATGACGCAGACGTGATACTGCAGGGGTGGCGCGTTCGCTTCAGATGGAGGCGTTACGATTGTGCCCTTAGGCAAGGCATAACAATCCAAGCCTCTTCTCTCTCCCACTTGGCGATGTATTCCATATTCCATATTCCATATTCCATATTCCATATTCCATCAGGAATGAGGTCTCAAGAGTGATTCATGTAAGTTGTACTTTTTTCGCAATCGAGCTAAAATAAATTTGTATAAACTAAGACGACGCAGCCACAAATACAAATACAGGAATAATGATCCTCTTTCGTATAAAGTTTGCATTTTCTTAGATATAATGTCATATGCAACCCACCCATTCCTATGGGATGAATTCGTCCGCACGCTGCTCCGACCTTCTCGTTTCGTTTCATTCTATCTACGAGTACTTGCACAGACGACGGCTTGAAGTCTACGTCACCATCCAGGGTTAGAAGATAAGTGTTATCAGCGAGTGTCTGTTTCCGTCTGGCATCTAAGTTCTGTCCGACAAGCCGGTGCCCAAGGAGGTAGTACATATACATAACCTAAATGGACCAATATTCCAATACATAACCTAAATGGACCAATATTCCAATACATAACCTAAATGGACCAATATTCAAATACATAACCTAAAAAGGACCAATATTCCAATACATAACCTAAATGGACCAATATTCCAATACATAACCTAAATGGACCAATATTCCAATACATAACCTAAATGGACCAATATTCATATACATAACCTAAATGAAACACTATTCAATATTTACCACTTCATTCAGTCTCGTGTTTTTTTCTATAAGGTTGATTTTGATCTACAGCTTAGATTAATCAGATGCTATAAATACAACACTGATTTTAGAATTACCAGCATGCAGCGGGACTTTCAAATAAAACGTTTTGATTGGTTTATATTGAAATTCACTAACCTGGCTCCATCGTTTCTTTATTCGTATTTTGGACTTGTCTTTCAAGTGGGCGACCAGCTTGTTGCCACCGAGTAAGGTCCACTCCAGTTTGCCGCCATATGGTGTTGGATACCTGGTTGGTGGGGCGATACGCATTGGTACACGGTGTACCTTACTGAAAGTATATTATTAAGCCCATAATAATAATAATAAAGACTTTATTTAACGAGAGAACTCATTTGAACAATTAAGTCAATCGACCACGAGGCCCTCAACAAATTAAAACATGAACTAGCATAATGAAACATGTAAACAGTAACCAGTAAAACTTTCATAGGAAATAAGATATAAGCTGCAAGAACTAATACTTATATTCATGTATAACTGTATATTCTTAGTTAATTAGGTTATTGGTCTGTTCTTTGCACCACCTGATATATAAAGTTTTGAAGTGTGGAACAGAATGTGCTGTTTAGATGTGATAAGGGAGGGAATTCCACAAGTATGACCCTGAATATAAGAACGATTTCCTAAAAACTTCAGTAGTTGGCTTGGGAGGGTAAAGTTGGAGATTGGCGGATGGTCGCAGGTTTTAAGTTCGAACGTAGGAAGTAAATCTGAATGACGCTTGCAGATAGACAGTGTAACTCATTCTGGGAGATATTTCTGGTCTACTAGTAAACGTGTCTTATCAGTACTAGCGTTGTAGATTCATATAAAAACGGTCCTAATATGTGTCTGATCATACCAGACGGATACTTAGTTCAGTGATCAACATGATGGACTGGGAATCCAGGGATTGCAGGTTCGATCCCCCGTCTGACCCTAATAAAATTAATAGTCTTTAAGATGGGTCTTTAAACCGAGGTCTCGTGTCGTTGGACCTCTGTATACTGTGTCATTGCACTATCCTCCAAAAATTTAAAATGAATAATCTCTTGAGGAGGCGTCACTCATATGGGCAACGGTAGCGACGATAAATGAACGTAAAACGCAAAATGCTGATCATACTACTATACTATTCAACTTTGTCTCCGCGATAGGTTTCCAGTTTAGCAGTGTTTAGTACACCCGCGTTCACGCACAATAGTTTTATAACCCTGGACTATTAATGGCTGTTATGCAAGAATATGTGAACCTACATATCTGCTTTACCGAAATCGGTTGCAGCTGCAGAAACATCAGGTTTATGTGTTCGCCATGTGCTTATTTTGTCATTTCGAATTGTCTTCGGTCGTTAACTTTGTCATTTCAATAATCTCAGGCATTGACACAATTCAGTTATTAGATTGATTATAGATTGGTTGTAGAATGGTTGTAGAATGGTTGTAGAATGGTTGTAGAATGGTTGTAGATTGATTATAGATTGGTTGTAGATTGGTTGTAGAATGGTTGTAGATTGGTTGTAGAATGGTTGTAGATTGATTATAGATTGGTTGTAGATTGGTTGTAGAATGGTTGTAGATTGATTATAGATTGGTTGTAGATTGGTTGTAGAATGGTTGTAGATTGATTATAGATTGGTTGTAGATTGGTTGTAGAATGGTTGTAGATTGATTATAGATTGGTTGTAGAATGGTTGTAGAATGGTTGTAGATTTACCTGGCTGCTTTGTCAATTGTGCGCACCAGTTGTTTGACGAAACTGTTTACATAATACTCGTACGTCTCGTCATCATGCGGTTCATAAGCGTCGTCGAAAAATATATGAGCTGAAAATATACAAACGAGTGAATTATAGATTGCATGATAGTTCGATACACGTATAGTATGCGTGATATTAAACAATACATATAGGCCATAGTCGCGTAGAGATTGTTAACCTCGAATTACCCACTTGCCTCCTCTCTCCGTAGTAGGTGTATAATCCCACGTACCCACTTGCCTCCTCTCTCCGTAGTAGGTGTATAATCCCACTTACCCACTTGCCTCCTCTCTCCGTAGTAGGTGTATAATCCCACTTACCCATTTGCCTCCTCTCTCCGTAGTAGGTGTATAATCCCACTTACCCACGTACCTCCTCTCTCCGTAGTAGGTGTATAATCCCACTTACCCACGTGTCTCCTCTCTCCGTAGTAGGTGTATAATCCCACTTACCCACGTGTCTCCTCTCTCCGTAGTAGGTGTATACTCCCACTTACCCACTTGCCTCCTCTCTCCGTAGTAGGTGTATACTCCCATTTACCCTCGTGTCTCCTCTCTCCGTAATACTCCCGCTGTAGGTGTCGAATTCACTCACGTGAGGATCCAGTTTGTTTGCAGAAGGTCGGTGGTTATACCCGGGTGTTGATCCGTGCCTCAAATGCAGTTTGGGTGTGGCACTCAGGGTATCCCTACATCCAATAAAACGTGAAGGCGTGGCATTCGACCTAATCTGCATGTTGGTGCACATTTCAACCAAACTTGTGGAAGTCTTTTTTTCTTATTATTTTTTCGGGACCCAAAAAGGGGGAACCCCATTTATTTTCTCCGTCCAGTGACTAGTAGGGATCGGAGCACATCCCCTAGGAGCCTTACATGCTTTATATATATATACTTATCAACAATGTATGGAATTGTTCTGATTTATAATGATGCATAGTTACATTTATATTTTAAATGGGGTTCGATGGGACACGAAATATTTTACATAGAGAAAAAAGACACAAATTTGTATATAACGATATAAGAAATAATGTGGAAGTGGAAGTCTTGGTAGCGCTGTAGTTGCGCGTTGGCTTCAGGTGCGAACGGACCCGAGTTCCCACCCGAGTGTAGCCTTTACGAATGTGCCCTTATGCAAGGCATTTAAATTCCACATTTCATTCTCTCTTTCCACCTCTCTCTCTATCAAGAATGAGGTATGGAGAGTGATTAATATAAGTTGTAAGAACTTGTTTCGAAATCGAGCTAAAATAAATGTGTATAAACTAAAATGTAACCCAAGATTAAACAAAATCAACAATTTTTTTTCATACTGTACATTACAATTATACACACAATGAAATACGTAGAAAAACAATATGAAATTATATTAGGATTTATTATTATTGCTGTATACTATTTAATCGGGGGGGGGGGGGCAAATGGGTTGGGCTACAAGTTATGACACCATTATTTACAGTCCTTCCCGCAACAATAAATAGCTGTGAATACCTTCGAATTCGTAATAATCCGGATCAACAACGTCGAAGAATCGCTGAGCATTCTTCCTTGCACATTGGTCATCGTCAAGTCTATCAAAATAATTAATATAACAATGATGGAAATCAGATCATTGTGTATAACTGTTAATTAGTAAGCATACATAATATGTAATATAGTAATATGTTTGGAGAGCGATGAGTCGAGTTGTAAAAACTTGCTTTGCATGAACAAGAATTGTTATTCAGATTTCAACAATAATTCCTCATCTATACAAATGTACAGCGAGCTAAATTAAATATGTTGGATATTTCCTGTTTTATTCAGAGATTAAATACGAAAAATAGTTTATATTCACAGACATTAGTTCCATCCAATTCTCCAGGATGTGTACCAGGTAATATATTAAAATGAGAAAATAATAGTTGTAATTCAATTATTTATGTATAGGATATAAGCCGAAAACGATCCAATATGTAAAATATTGGACTATGTGAGGCTCGTAGCGCAGAAGACAGTAACAGTAGTTTACATATTGGATCCGTTTACGGCTTATCTCTTTCTTAAAACACACACTTATACAACAATATCCTACTAATTAAAATTGTTAATTTCGTACATTTACGGGTAGTATTTAATACAATATTTCAGTCTTTTTACACCAGTCCAATATTAATAATAATGGACTGCAAGTACAAAGTTATGACGTTATGACAGTGTTTTAATGGCGAATAAAACATGGCTTAGAGTTCAAGCGTGATGGAATTAACCATGCAGTATGTATGCCTAAGTTGTTAATTCCGGCCCTCAGAACGACAAACCATGTTTTATTCCGGCCCTCAGAACGACAAACCATGTTTTATTCCACTATAAATAACGCAAATACAAATATTATTCCGATTGTAACATTACAAAAAATATATAAAAATCTCACAAATAGTTGGTGTTATTTTTTTAGTAAGCTTAAATGACGTCACAAAACTACAGAAATGCTAATTAAATGACGACACGATTGACATCAGCATTGTTTATTGCAGATTTAAACACGGGACAATTACTTCTTTGCGTATACAGTCATGCTAGAATATATGAGTATTACTTGTAGAATAACAGTGCGTACATTATGTATGCGAAATATGGGGATCGAATCTCTCAAATTAGCTTTACGTTTTACTTTCAGCAATAATATATACTGGTATGTACCTGAAAATTGATGTAAGCACCTGTAGCACCTCTTTCTCAGTCTCGTGCCACATGGTGGCGCATACATAAATCATCGGCGCTGGTTCCTGCCTAACAGGGTCACGTGGTGTCATTGGCAGCTTAGACGGATACGGCCCGTTTAGAGGGGCAAATTGTGCCGCGTTTCGTTTCTATAAGATGTAAATATAAAGCATAGTAAGTCAGCTTGATAACGGGTCGATACAAGAATATAGTATAACTAGAGCTGTCGTTGATTTAAATAAAATGTAACTACCTGCTCGCATGTCTTTGAATCTATCGAATTTTATTGAATCATATGTTTTTGCAAACCAATAGTACATATACATACACGTGATACATATGAAAATACAAATGGTTTGGTCCACAAGTTTTAACAACATTAGACAACGGCCCGCACCAGATCTCTAGTGCCTGCGCACCGCCATTGCAAGATATATCTGTAATGAAACATATGTCAATGTCTAATAATTCCTGAATTCTAATAAAACTGAATTCCTAATGTCCTGACTAATAATTTCATTTTCCGATTTTTCGTAAACCACCAAATATAAAGTTATTGGTATGTTTTTAAAACAAAAATCCGTAAACCCGATAATGCTATAATTTCATTTTCAGATTTTTCGTAAACCACCAAATATAAAGTTATTGGTAAGTTTTTAAAACAAAAACCCATACAAGGGATGTACGGCATATAAAATAAAAGTTAAATTCGAGACATCTATTAAATTTTTACTATTTCACTGTACAGCACATTCTAAGATAAACACACAACGTGCAACACATTATAATCATCTGCTTCCTAGAAATTGTCACTGTGCAGCACATTCTAAGTGTTTTCTCCACAGTATGATTGTGTAGTACTCGATATTGCCAAGATGTATGTGCATTTAAACTGTGTTTTTACGTTTATTTATCGTCGCTACCGGTTGCCCATATGAGCGACGCCTCCTGAAGAGATTAGTTATTTTAGATTTTGGAGGATAGTGCATGATACAGACAGAGACCCATTCCAGATCTCCTATGGTTCTTTTACGTGCACGGTGTAAAGCACCGACACGAGACCTCGGTTTAACGTCCCATCTGAAAGACTGTTAATTTTATTAGGGTCAGACGGGGGATCGAACCTGCGATCCCTGGATTACCAGTCCAGCGTGTTACCACTGGACTACAGATCCGTCTGTGTGCATTTAAACCCTGACATGTGTGACGTATGTAGATTAGATTTGTTTCATCAAGTACTTACCTTATCGGAGTTGTTTCTACCTCCTCTGTCGTTGTCATCGCGGCGTCTATTGAGCATCATTGACTGCTCTAGCATGACCCCGCAGTACAGTGGCTGTACGAACAGTCTCTCTGTCTGTACTAGTCTCTCTGCTCGAGGCATCCATATATGAAACGTTATCCACATAAACGAAAGCCACCATATTAAAGAAACCGGAAGAAGGTAATCCGAATATAAAGTCTCGAGGAAGCCTCGTGAAATACCGTTTATGTCACATGTCCAATATAAATATGACGGCAAAAGTGGATTTGATATGCCATCAACAGTCCATGCTTCACAGTTGGCTATGAAGAAACCAGACATGATTGGTGCGACCATCATAAGCGGGAGCGAGAAACTCACCACTTGCAACATAACTTTACACGCGATTTTCGAAAACTGGTAGCACATGATACAAGACGAAATTTGAACAAGAGCCACCCAGAAAGGACCCGTGTGCAATGAATCAGAGTCAATATTGTTACCAATTGGGTTCACAAGATGTGGGCAGTCTTGTGCGAATTCGCTATCGAAATATAGGACGCTAAGACACGATGTATTCCCGGCTGTCATCATCACAGTCATCAAGCCAAGTGTCAGAATAATCTTCCATAAACTGACAAAAATGTATATCTTTGTGCGCATGCGCCGAACTTTATGCTTGAATTCTTTCAGTCGAATCCCCAGTGTTCCCATCTTAGTAAATCTATTAATGTAATTTTCCCACCAGCCGATCGAGATTAATAACAGAGAGCAAGGAATTGTCCACGTGAGATCTGTACTGGCGTGTTCGATTGTATTCCGTATAGGCCATATAATAAGAATCGAAATCTGTGAAACTAGCGCGAGTATATCCGCTAGGATGATGTAGAATTTGCGGCCATTCTCTCTCTGTGTGTCAAACATTTTCAGAAATGCGGGTATTACCCCGACGCCGAATGTTAGTGCTAGTCCACGTAGCGGGTCGACAGATGGCAGGACATAGAACGCAAATAAACTCATACCGGCTGTATGTAGGGTTTCGATTGCAAGAACCTGGAAACAAAATAGTCAGAGATTCAAATCAGTCTGTGTTATGTTATATGTTATACGGGTTTTACGCCTGCATCAGCACCATTTTGGGCTATATCGCCGGCGGGCAGTTTACTTAACAACACCTTTCCTGGGCAGGCTCCAGCGGTTAACCAGTACTTGGGTGCACCAACCTCCGTAAGAAACTGCCAACTTTTTCATATAAATGAGACACGGCCTGAGCGGGGCTCGAACCCGTGACCATCAGTGATGATAGGTTACAGTGGTATACAAGTCAGCGACCTTAACCACTCGACCACGGAGGCGGACTCAAATCAGTCTGTACGTATGTAAACGGGACAAGTAATTGTTCGTGCTAACTCAGCGAAGACACGGGAAGAGGACATTACCCTGCACAAATATTTAAATGTTACATCAGCCTGGATTCAAAGTAGTCTTTTCTTTTGCGTTTTTAGAATATGCGGAGTATATTTCTAAAGAATAATAGTTTAAACTTTTTTTATACAAAGATTGCTAAGTAAGTTCTAACAACTTATATTAATCACTCTCTTTGGCGCGGATTTGTCATTCGTGTAGGAGGAAACCGGAGTACCCGGTGGAAACCCATGTCCGATCTGGCGACCACCGTACCATTTCACATACTTCCCTGTCCGAGGATCGAACTCGTTTTACATTGGTGAGAAGCGAGCTCGCTAACAACTGAGCTAATCGGACAGCCAAATCAGTCTGCTAGTATGCAATGGGGACAAGTAATTGTTCGTGCTAACTCAGCGAAGACACGAGAAGATGACATTACCCTGCACACATATTTAAATGTTACATCAGACTGGCCCCGAGGTTATAACACTTTTCTCAGATCTCAAGCTCAAATGATCTGATTGGTTGATTCTAAGTGTTACTGTCAGCTGAACCAATCAGATGATTGAGACTGAGTTTTGAGATTGGAGAATAGTTTTATAACCTCCAGGCCAGGATTCAGTACATGTAGTCTTCATTTGCGCTTTGTATACGGAATATATTTCTAAAGAATAATTTCAAATAAGTAAATGTCCATGCATATATAGTCTATACTCACACAAACAGCGTATGTCATATGGCGACTCTCCCGCTATTAACGGTGGAGGAAGACCCCGGATGACCATACTTATTTGACGTATATGTGTAGCACCAATGCCTTCCACACGATATTCAATCTTAGCATATATATATATACTCACACGAAAAAGAAAGTGTGCACTTGGTTAGAGGGGAAATGTTATACTTTATATAGAAGCAATAAATATAAATAGGCAAAGTTTGTATCAAAATGTGCAAACATCGAACCTGCGGTCCCTGGATTACCAGTCCAACGTGTTACCACTGGACTACACATCCGTCTGTTCGCACTGTTGTCGGACCAGACGTTTGTATATATTATATTATTGTTATGTATTGATGACGGTCCGATCAAGCGTCAGTATTTTACAGGTAATATATCGTATAATGGTCCATATCACCATAGCAAACTTCCTTCCACACGATATTCAATCTTAGCAAACTATACTCACACGAAAAAGAAAGCGTGCACTTGTTTAGAGGGGAAATTTTATACTTATATATAGAAGCAATAAATAGGCAAATTTAGTATCAAAATGTGCAAAAATGTGTTGGCTACACGATGTTTTACTTTTAATTGAAATTTGATAATGATCAGAACACTGTTTTACGTGTATGAATATACGTATATAATTTTCCCTCTGACCAAGTGCACACTTTCTTTTTCGTGTGAGTATATATGCTAAGATTTAATATCGTGTGGAAGGCATTGGTGCTACACATATACGTCAAATAAGTATGGTCATCCGGGGTCTTCCTCCACCGTTAATAGCGGGAAAGTCGCCATATGACATACGCTGTTTGTGCGACTTTAAACACCCAAAACCCAAACAAATGAAGCCCAATATGCATCTACCCTTAGATTAAACATATTTGATTCAGTTCATAATATTGTAAACATGTGTGTGTTTTACGTTTATTTATCGTCGCTACCGGTTGCCCATATGAGCGACGCCTCCTGAAGAGATTAGTCATTTTAGATGTTTGGAGGATAGTGCAATGATACAGAGAGAGACCCATTCCAGAGTCTCATCTGGGTTTTTTACGTGCACGGCGTAAAACACCGACACGAGACCTCGGTTTAACGTCCAATCTGAAAGACTGTTAATTATATTAGGGTCAGACGGGGGGTCGAATCTGCGATCCCTGGATTACCAGTCCAGTGTGTTACCACTGGACCACAGATCCGTCTGTATATTATATTGTAAACATAGATATTGTAACATTTATATACATGTATACACCAAGCACGAGGAATTGGATTGGAAAATAAGCGAAAATAATGAGTATATAAATTCCACCCCATGGTAGGGTTTGCTCACATCTAGTTGCTCAGTTGGTTCGCTATATAAAATCTATCAATACAGTTATTACTTACCAAAAACATCACCCTGGGTGTTGGGTTCCGTGTTGTTTTAAAACACATCCTCCAGAAGCATTTCCCAAAAGTAAACATGTGTGGCGAACACACCACCAGAAATAGAGCCCATAGCCATCTCGCCTGAACGCTAGGTGCTGGGTGAAAAGAGTCCGCCGCCGTCTTTACACGATCAGCAGGTACACGTCTGCATGACGTCACGCCCGTTTCCGACATGAATGTGCACTCAAGTGTGACGTTCGAATATATATTTGACGTAATGAGAAACAATGTACTTTTGCTTAACATCGTGAGAAGAAGTATGGAGACCGTGAGGAATATGCTCACTGCAATCTTTACGCCCTTTAAAAACGTGTTGTAGAATTCGTCATCTATTCCGCTGTCTTTACTCCGGTTTGCAACTTGAAATACATCCCAGGATTTCAAGGTTGATGTTTTGTCAGCGTCCGGCACGTAGCTGTAATAAACGAATGTAATCTTGATCTTTTAGTTTATACACATTTATTTTAGCTCGATTACGAAACAAGTTCTTATTAATCACTCTCGAGACCTCATCTCTGATCTGTAGTCCAGTGGTAACACGCTGGACTGGTTATCCAGGGATCGCAGGTTCGATCCCCCGTCTGACCCTAATAAAATTAACAGTCTTTCAGATGGGACGTTAAACCGAGGTTTCGTGTCGGTGCTTTACACTATGCACGTAAAAGAACCAGAGGAGATTCTTGAATGGGTCTCTGTCTGTATCATTGCACTATCCTCCAGTGCTGACTAATCTCTTCAGGAGGCGTCGCTCATATGGGCAACCGGTAGCGACGATAAATAAACGTAAAAAAACAATCATCCCTGATGCAATCCACGATGAAGATGGTCATTGTGAAATTTAAATTGCCTTGCCTAAAGACACAATCATAACGACTCAAGCGGGGCGCGAACTCCGGGCATTTCGCACCTGAAGCGAACGCACTACAACTGCGCTACCACAGCTTTATCTGTTAACTAAATGAAAAAGTATGACATTGATATTTCTAGTAAATTGTGTATCCGGTACACAGATATAGACTTCTTATGTTGGATCTTTGTTTCTGTTGTCAAGGTTATCTTTGTTTCTGTTGTCAAGGTTATCTTTGTTTCTGTTGTCAAGGTTATCTTTGTTTCTGTTGTCAAGGTTATCTTTGTTTCTGTTGTCAAGGTTATCTTTGTTTCTGTTGTCAAGGTTATCT
>CM026392.1:21588268-21662473 GCA_014843695.1 Archivesica marissinica | reverse complement strand
AATGAACATTTTACATATAATTAACAGCAGTAGACTGAAAGGGATTAGAACGAAAGAAAACTTATATAGTTCTTCTCCCTATCAATTGATTGATATACAATAGGCAGGAAAATAGTATATAATATAACAATGAAAATACGTGAAATCTATTCTAGGTATTTGCTAAAGAATTTCAGAACTTAATGTATATATTTGACATCTATTAAGCAACCACCTGTGCTAAGCAGCCACGTTCTGTGATTCCCTTAGCTGTCTGCTAAAGACAGATTTGACAGTAGGTAACCGCTACGTACGTCTTTAACCTATTTGTATAAACCTAACCTAACCTAACATAGCCTACCCTAACATAACCTAACCTAACCTAGCTCTTCTAGGTGATGGGCGACCAATACATAATGTGACCGTTGTCATACCGTCTTCATATATTTCAGCACCGCACGTGCCTAGCAGAGGTTCTCTGGAAATTCACCGGTTTACCTGAAAGGTCTGTGTGGTATGTAAGTTGTTGGCGGTATTAAACATTCACCTCGTTCGTCTACACGAAACAGACACGTGCGTTGACAGTATACCTACCGCAACACGGAAGTGACTGAAACACCATATTTAAATAGTAAATACATATACAAATGTAGGCAATTATACTACAAAGAAGAACAACAACAGTCCATTCGATAAATACTAGAGGACATAGAAAACGTACACCTACATTATATACTAGAGGACCTAGAAAACGTACACTACATTATCTACTAAGTACATAGAAAACGTAGCCCCTACATTATATACTAGAGGACCTCGCAACCGGCACACCTACATTATATACTAGAGGACAAAGAAAACGCACACCTACATTATATACTAGAGGACATAGAAAACGCACACCTACATTATATACTAGAGGATAAAGAAAACGCACACCTACATTATATACTAGAGGACATAGAAAACATACACCTACATTATATACTAGAGGACATAGAAAACGCACACCTACATTATATACTAGAGTACATAGAAAACGCACACCTACATTATATACTAGAGGATAAAGAAAACGCACACCTACATTATATACTAGATGACATAGAAAACGTACACCTACATTATATACTAGAGGACATAGAAAACGCACACCTACATTATATGATTATTATTACATGAAAATGAAATACGAAGGATTCCATCAAAGATATATCACATCGTTATTACAAACAAAAACAAAACCGACCAACTAAAAATATTCCAAAATGTTTAAAACTATGTATTTATACAGTGATTGTTTTTCATGTAAAAACACACTTATCCGAAGTGTGCGTTTTCTATGTCCTCTAATATAGATACCAATATTTCAAAATCAAATAAAAACAATCATTTGGTTTTATTGATAGTGTTTGTAAGCTCATTCAGTTTAATCTAAGTGTCTACTACCTGAAGTATATTCGAAGCTGGGTAGCTAGAATTCGATAAGCGAATTGGGTCTGGTAGTACATACAGTGGCTTGGGGCATGTTATTTACAGTCAACGCCCTTAACCACTCGGTCACGGAGGTCCCCACATGAAATTCAGGTTCTTCCATTTGGTATTCACTGCCTCATTATATTCAACATTTCAACTCACTCAATATCTTTAAAAACTCGATATTTAAGATGGAATAAGCCAACAGAAACATAGAAATCTGGTATATATATATACATACATAATAGACGAGCTTCCACGTATTGCTGAATACTGTACTTAACATGTAGTGTTTCCTTAATTAATATGTTTTCTATGTCATTGTATATTATGTTGAGGGCCTTATTTGTAATAGCCATGTGTTATGTAAGCTCCCTCGTAAAATAAAGTCTTTATAATTATTGTTATTATTATTATTATTAAAGCCAAAATCAGTGTGTGTTTTACGTTTATTTATCGTCGCTACCGGTTGCCCATATGAGCGACGCCTCCTGAAGATATTTATCATTGTGATTTTTTGGAATAGTGCATGATACGACAGAGACCCATTTCAGATCTCCTCCGGTTCCTTTTACGTGCACGAGGTACGCACCAGCAAAACGAGAACCTCGGTATAACGATCCCATCTGAATACTGTAGTTTTATATTAGTTCAGACTGGGGTCGAACCTGCGATCCCTGATTTACCAGTCCAGCGTGTTACCACTGGACCCAGATCCGTCTGTGTCTGTCCCTAATGAAAGAACAAGTGTCGTCTACGTACTTACTCGACTAATTGGGGCGAGGTTTCTCGTAATAAAAGATTGATCGTGTTTCCATATTCTCCTTCAGACCGAATCTGTATTCCAGTGGGTTTAACACGTTTGACTGGTAATCCAGGGATCGCAGGTTTCAGACCCCCCCCCCGTCTGACCCTAATACAATTAGCAGTCTTTCATGGAACTTTAAACAGACAAAGGTCTCGTGTCGGTGCTTTATACCGTGCACTTAAAAGAACCAGACCCATCAACAAGTACTGCATTTTGATCAGTGACGTCATTATGTCAACGAATGGTAAAAGCCATAGGATATAACATATGACAACACCAAGCTGCGGTCGTGTTGTTATTATCTATTAATATCGTTCAATTTGTCAATTAAAATCGAGAGGAAAGTGAAACAAGATCAGAATTTTGCTATAATAACACCACAGCAGTGCAGCTTTTAACTCATTGCGTGTTAAGAGAAGTGGAAGTCGTGATAGCGCAGTGGTAGCGCGTTCGCTTCAGGTGCGAAAGGTCCGGAGTTCGAGCCCCGCTGGAGCCGTTACGATTGTGCCCTTAGGCAAGGTATTTAAATTCCACGTCGCAGCTTCTCTCTCCCTCGTGGCGATAAATTCCATCAGGAATGAGGTCTCGAGAGTGATTAATATAAGTTGAAAGAACTTGTTTCGCAATCGAGCTTAAATAAATTTGTATAAACTAATCTAATAGAAGTGGAATATGTCATGGAACTTCGTTTAAGACACAATGCTAATGAAATTCCATGACATCATTTTATTTTTACGCTTTTCATTCACACATTAGTAAAACAAATTAATGAATTGTCGTCTGCTACAATTATTTGAACTATTTATAACCATTATCTTACCCAGCATGCATGGAAACTGACCTCCATAATGTGTAAGACATATGTGTCTCTTTATGGTGTAAGGAAATTAACCCAGATTATATTAATTTCAAAGATAATTATGTATCATGTAAATACAATTGAGTATTGAGTTGTCTCCCGTACACCATACACTTGAGTATTGAGTTGTCTCCCGTACATCATACAATTGAGTATTGAGTTGTCTCCCGTACATCATAGTATTGAGTTGTCTCCCGTACATCATACAATCGAGTATTGAGTTGTCTCCCGTACACGATACAGTTGAGTATTGAGTTGTCTCCCGTACACCATACAATTGAATATTGAGTTGTCTCCCGTACACCATACAATTGAGTTGTCTCCCGTACACCATACAGTTGAGTATTGAGTTGTCTCCCGTACACCATTAAACTGAGTATTGAGTTGTCTCCCGTACACCATTAAACTGAGTATTGAGTTGTCTCCCGTACACCATATGCAACTCGATATTAAGTTGTCTCCACGTACCCAATAGCGTTGAGTATTGATTGTCATCCCCTACCCATACAATTTGGCTTTAATGTACGGCTGACTCGAGCGATGATTGAGGGCTTAATTTACCCTCGTCCTCTCGGCGAATCATGCTGGGGCAGCGTACACTGACGTATTTCGATAATCCGTGTAAGTACAGTTCTGTTTGAGAGACGGGCGTGTGCAGCGGATGTTCTGTTTGAGAGACGGGCGTGTGCAGCGGATGTTCTGTTTGAGAGACGGGCGTGTGCAGCGGATGGTCTGTTTGAGAGACGGGCGTGTGCAGGGGATGTTCTGTTTGAGAGACGGGCGTGTGCAGCGGATGTTCTGTTTGAGAGACGGGCGTGTGCAGCGGATGTTCTGTTTGAGAGACGGGCGTGTGCAGCGGATGTTCTGTTTCAGAGACGGGCGTGTGCAGCGGATGTTCTGTTTCAGAGACGGGCGTGTGCAGCGGATGTTCATTGGTACGGTTCCGACCGGAGTAGGGTACGACAGAGGCGTGTGTGTTTTACGTTTATTTATCGTCGCTACCAGTTGCCCATATGAGCGACGCCTCCAGAAGAGATTAGTCATTTTAGATGTGTGGAGGATAAATTGCAATGATACCGTGGATCTGGCTCGGTTCGAACAGGCAACACCTAGGTTATCGACGAGAGCGCTATGTCTCTGCTACTACACGGTAACGATTGCACACGGTGGTTGTGTAATAAATACATTAATAGCATAATGTTTGACTACGGATGGTATATAGTGCCGTCACGCAAATGCATTCGCCAAAACAGCAATGTATGCATCGTCCATTCAACGATTGCGGAACACGTAAATGGTGCATCCAGGATGCGCGTGTGCCAACAATCACGTAATATATGTAAATACGTCATACAATTAATTTTAATAATCTCGTACAATTGGCTAGACAGTTTATGCTTAAACTTATATAATAACGATTCACTTATCAATTCGTATTGCTTGTTTTTCAGTTGGACGCTTCATCACATTTAATAAAATAAACTAATGATGCGCCATATAAGCGCGCTTGTTTTGCATGTCCTAGTGTGCACCTATTTGTGCCAGACGACTGATGCACAGGATTGGCGACCAATAGGACTTACTCATGCAAGGGCGCTAGGCTCCATGACTACGGCTGCGGATTACATTGGAGGGCATTTGATACACGCGATTTCAGCTTTTGAGTGGATACGTGTAAGTATTTTATTTTGCCTGATAAAGACATGTTGTAGTTTAAATGTTTGTAAACGTAAAACACACTAGAGTTTACTGGGAGATATACCCCGACAAAAATTGAAAAGAGCCCATCTAAATGTTTATAAATAAATATTTTATAATTTTTATTATTATTTCAGAACAGTCCACGCTGGGACTACTACAGAGTGACGTTTCGAGCGAAGCTTAGAGATGGAATTGTAAGTTTCATACGACTATTTTTAGCACTAGTTAACCCTTTCCCTCATAGAAGCACCTCTTGACGCCATTACCAATGCGACATACATTAACCCTTTCCCTCATAGAAACACCTCTTGACGCCATTACCAATACGACATACATTAATTCCCTTTCCCTCATAGAAACATCGTCTTGACGCCATTTCTCAAACTACATAGCATTAACGCATTTCGTCGGCTCTACGAAGGCACCTCTTGGCGCATTACCATACGACATACATAACCCATTCCCTCACGGAAGTGCACCCCTTGACGCCATTACCGATACGACATACATTGACAATGTAGTACCAAGTCCAATGTTCATAATAAGGCCAGACTCTCATGTAGTCCTAGTAATATCTATGGAGGTGGGATAGATATGGCGACTACTTATCCACTTCATGATAGCTAAATGGCTGTCGTTTGTATGGAGATATAGTAGTATATTAACCTAAATCGCTATGTAGTCCCAGTAATATATATGGAGGTGGGATAGATATGGCGACAACTTATCCACTGCATGATAGGTAAATGGTTGTGTTTTGTATGGAGATATAGTAGTATATTAACCTAAATCTCTATGTAATCCCAGTAATATATATGGAGGTGGGATAGATATGGCGACTACTTATCCACTGCATGATGCTAAATGGCTGTCGTTTGTATGGAGATATAATAGTATATTAACCTAAATCTCTATGTAGTCCCAGTAATATCTATGGAGGTGGGATAGATATGGCGATTACTTATCCACTGCATGATAGCTAAATGGCTGTGGTTTGTATGGAGATATAATAGTATATTAACCTAAATCTCATGCAGTCCCAGTAATATATATGGATGTGGGGATAGATATGGCGACTACTTATCCACTGCATGATAGCTATAAATGGCTGTCGTTTGTATGGAGATATAATAGTATATTACCTAAATCTCTATGAAGGGAAGGGTTAAATGGCTGGTCGTTTGTATGGAGATATAATAGTATATTAACCTAAATCTCTATGAAGGAAAGGGTTAAATGGCTGTCGTTTGTATGGAGATATAATAGTATATTAACCTAAATCTCTATGAAGGAAAGGGTTAATAGAAACGGAACAGGACATAAGCTTATTCAGAAATGGACTGCGCAAACAAGATGGCTGTAGGACCCTCAAATGTGAAATTGTCACAAATGTGAAAATGAAAAACAAATGGTCACATATGCGCGTGCCATTTCTTTGCTGTATTTTGCATCTAATATTGCGTGTTTAATTAAGTAGTTTAAATAATCAGTTATTCAATATGGCCTTTGTTTCATAAAGTTATGTTTATTCACTAAATATATGTAAGTAGTTGTAAGCCACAAAACGATTCAACACTTAGTTTGCGGTTGTGTGTGCCCAGTGTCGTTGCCCCTCGCCCCCATTGAAGAGTGTGACCCCGTTTCTTATCTATTGAATAATTGTTAAACTACATTCAGGCAACGAATAAATCATAGAGTAACTCCAACACTCTGTATTTTAAAACCAATATATAACTATCAACCAATTCATAGTATGTATCTATATCTTAGTATATTTAATAACTCGTCAATGCATCTCACAACTCGTAAGTCGCTGTCTTAATCCGACAACAACTCGCTCGTCGTACTGATCGCTACCGTAATACACGATATAACTAAAAACTCCACTCTGGAAAGGAATTAATATAAGTTGTTAAAACTTGTTTTCCAATCCAATACTTACATTATGTAATTTGTGTATATTATATATACGTATTTGTAAAATGTATACTTTAATAAATAAAGTTTAAACTAAGTAGTTGGATACAAATTTTAAACAAATCAAGCATTATGCGTGTGTTTTATGCTACTAATATATTTGAATATAGGAAATGCAACCAAACACTATACACAACTATACAATTGTGTTTCATCAACAATTCGCAAGATCACAACTCAGAACGACTGTGGTTCTAACGTTACCTAAACTTACATCGGTTATTTAAACATATCGTATGTCTCATATAAATAATTCCTGGAAAATGTAGCCCAATATGTTCCTGGAAATGTTAGCCCAATATGTTCCTGGAAATGTTAGCTCAATATGTTCCTGGAAATGTTAGCCCAATATGTTCCTGGAAATGTTAGCCCAATATGTTCCTGGAAATGTTAGCCCAATATGTTCCTGGAAATGTACCCATATGTTCCTGGAAATGTTAGGCCAATATGTTCCTGGAAATGTTAGCCAATATTTCCTGAAATGTTAGCCCAATATTTCCTGGAAATATTAGCCCAATATTTTCCTGGAAATGTTAGCCCAATATGTTCCTGGAAATGTTTAGCCCAATATGTTCCTGGAAATGTTAGCCCAATATGTTCCTGGAAATGATAGCCCAATATGTTCCTGGAAATGTTAGCCCAATATGTTCCTGGAAATGTTAGCCCAATATGTTCCTGGAAATGTTAGCCCAATATGTTACCAATTGAGAAAGTGGTGACTTGTCGTGAACACATAGACATATGTTTTTGAAAGACGCTCTATAATCTGTATTATTGGTCGCTTATAACTGACGTCAGTATTTTATTACTATAAATTTATGAAACGCGCATATACTCCAAACAATGTCGTAAGCAGACAGCCAAGGATATCAGCCAACTTGCATTAAAGTTTAAACTTTATTTATTTTACAACGATTGCGAAGCAAGTTCTACCAACTTATATTAATCACTCTTGTTGGCGCGGATGAAAGCATATATGTGGTCATTCGTGTAGGAGGAAACCGGAGTACCCGGAGGAAACCCACCTGTCCGATCTGGCGACCACCGTACCATCTCACATACTTCCCTCTCCGAGGATCGAACCCGGGTTGCCGCTTGATTGGTTAGAAGCGAGCGCGCTAACCGCTGCGCTAATCGGACTTGCAGTAAACAACCAAATTTCAGATTCCCAATGTTACGTTCTTATATATTTAAACATTATTTATTTCAGTATTTGTACATGTAATCAAGAAATGAACATTTTACATATAATTAACAGCAGTAGACTGAAAGGGATTAGAACGAAAGAAAACTTATATAGTTCTTCTCCCTATCAATTGATTGATATACAATAGGCAGGAAAATAATATATAATATAACAATGAAAACATATGTACGTGAAATCTATTCTAGGTATTTGCTAAAGAATTTCAGAACTTAATGTATATATTTGACATCTATTAAGCAACCACCTGTGCTAAGCAGCCACGTTCTGTGATTCCCTTAGCTGTCTGCTAAAGACAGATTTGACAGTAGATAACAGTTACGTACGTCTTTAACCTATTTGTATAAACCAATAATGCGACCGTTGTCATACCATCTTCATATATTTCAGCACCGCACGTGCCGAGCAGATGTTCTCTGGACATTCCCTTCATTTGACAGGACTGTGTGGTATGCAAGTTGTACGCCCCCATGGCGGACACGTGATATGATGACGTAATAAACATTCACATCGTTCGTCAACACGAACAGACACGTACATTGACAGTATACCTACCGCAACACGGAAGTGACTGAAACACCATATTAAATAGTAAATACATATACAAATGTAGGCAATTATACTACAAAGAAGAACAACAACAGTGCATTCGATATATACTAGAGGACATAGAAAACGCACACCTACATTATATACTAGAGGACATAGAAAACGCACACCTACATTATATACTAGAGGACATAGAAAACGCACACCTACATTATATACTAGAGGACATAGAAAACGCACACCTACATTATATACTAGAGGACATAGAAAACGCACACCTACATTATATACTAGAGGACATAGAAAACGCACACCTACATTATATACTAGAGGACATAGAAAACGCACACCTACATTATATACTAGAGGACATAGAAAACGCACACCTACATTATATACTAGAGGACATAGAAAACGCACACCTACATTATATACTAGAGGACATAGAAAACGCACACCTACATTATATACTAGAGGCATAGAAACGCACACCTACATTATATGATTATTATTATATGAAAACGAAATAGAGGATTGCATCAAAGATATATCACATCGTTATTACAAAAACAAACCGACCAACTAAAAATATTGCAAAATGTTTAAAACTATGTATTTATACAGTTATTGTTTTTCATGTAAAAACACACTTATCCGAAGTGTGTGTTTTCTATGTTTTTTTTTTGGTTTTTGTGTGTGTGTGTTTGTTTTTGTGTTTTGGTTTTGGTGGTGTGGTTGATACGTTGGGTATGGTATTATACGTGGATTGGGGTTATTTAGAAACGCCACCTCGGTACTGAGGTCTAGAAAATTCAGGCTTCATTTATTCTTATTATATTAACGACAGTGAATATCTTTAAAGTATTTAAGATGTTATACAACAAAACAAACTGATTATATACAATATTCCATGTTTGAATATGTATTTAACAGTATGTTTTCTTAATTAATGTGTTTTCTATGCTTATTATGTTGAGGGCCTTATTTGTAATAGCCATGTGTTATGTAAGCTCCCTCGTAAAATAAAGTCTTTATTATTATTGTTATTATTATTATTATTAAAGCCAAAATCAGTGTGTGTTTTACGTTTATTTATCGTCGCTACCAGTTGCCCATATGAGCGATGCCTCCTGAAGATATTAGTCATTTTAGAATTTGGAGGATAGTGCAATGATAAAGACAGAGACCCATTTCAGAGTCTCCTCCGGTTCTTTTACGTGCACGGTGTAAAGCACCGACACGAGACCTCGGTTTAACGTCCCATCTGAAAGACTGTTAATTTTATTAGGGTCAGACGAGGGATCGAACCTGCGATCCCTGGATTACCAGTCCAGCGTGTTACCACCACTGGACTACAGATCCGTCTGTGAGTCCCTAATGAGAGCCAAGTGTCGTATATGTAATCACTAAGTGGGCGGGGTTTCTCGTATAAAAGATTGAGCGTATGTTCATATGCTCCGTACAGACCGATCTGTAGTCCAGTGGTTAACACGTTGGACTTGTAATATCGTTCAATTTGTCAATTAAAATCGAGAGGAAAGTGAAACCAGATCAGAATTTTGCTATAATAACACCACAGCAGTGCAGCTTTTAACTCATTGCGTGTTAAGAGAAGTGGAAGTCGTGATAGCGCAGTGGTAGCGCGTTCGCTTCAGGTGCGAAAGGTCCGGAGTTCGAGCCCCGCTGGAGCCGTTACGATTGTGCCCTTAGGCAAGGCATTTAAATTCCATGTCGCAGCTTCTCTCTCCCTCGTGGCGATAAATTCCATCAGGAATGAGGTCTCGAGAGTGATTAATATAAGTTGAAAGAAATTGTTTCGCAATCGAGCTTAAATAAATTTGTATAAACTAATCTAATATAAGTGGAATATGTCATGGAACTTCGTTTAAGACACAATGCTAATGAAATTCCATGACATTTTATTTTTACGCTTTTCATTCACACATTAGTAAAACAAATTAATGAATTGTCGTCTGCTACAATTATTTGAACTATTTATAACCATTATCTTACCCAGCATGCATGGAAACTGACCTCCATAATGTGTAAGACATATGTGTCTCTTTATGGTGTAAGGAAAATAACCCAGATTATATTAATTTCAAAGATAATTATGTATCATGTAAATACAATTGAGTATTGAGTTGTCTCCCGTACATCATACAATTGAGTATTGAGTTGTCTCCCGTACATCATACAATTGAGTATTGAGTTGTCTCCCGTACATTATACAATTGAGTATTGAGTTGTCTCCCGTACATCATACAATCGAGTATTGAGTGGTCTCCCGTACACGATACAGTTGAGTATTGAGTTGTCTCCCGTACACCATACAATTGAATATTGAGTTGTCTCCCGTACACCATACAATTGAGTTGTCTCCCGTACACCATGTTGTTTGGTTGTTGTTGTTGTATTGAGTTGTCTCCCGTACACCATACAGTTGAGTATTGAGTTGTCTCCCGTACACCATACAACTGAGTATTGAGTTGTCTCCCGTACACCATACAGTTGAGTATTGAGTTGTCTCCCGTACACCATACAGTTCAGTATTGAGTTGTCTCCCGTACACCATACAGTTCAGTATTGAGTTGTCTCCCGTACACCATACAGTTGAGTATTGAGTTTTCTCCCGTACACCATACAGTTCAGTATTGAGTTGTCTCCCGTACACCATACAGTTCAGTATTGAGTTGTCTCCCGTACACCATACAGTTCAGTATTGAGTTGTCTCCCGTACACCATACAGTTGAGTATTGAGTTTTCTCCCGTACACCATACAGTTCAGTATTGAGTTGTCTCCCGTACACCATACAGTTCAGTATTGAGTTGTCTCCCGTACACCATACAGTTCAGTATTGAGTTGTCTCCCGTACACCATACAGTTGAGTATTGAGTTTTCTCCCGTACACCATACAGTTCAGTATTGAGTTGTCTCCCGTACACCATACAGTTCAGTATTGAGTGTCTCCGTACACATAAGTTAGTATTGAGTTGTCTCCCGACACCATACAGTGAGATTGAGTTGTCTCCCGTAACCATGCGTTGAGTATTGAGTTGTCTCCCGTACACCATACAGTTGAGTATTGAGTTGTCTCCCGTACAGCATACAACTGAGTATTGAGTTGTCTCCCGTACACCATACAATTGAGTTGTCTCCCGTACACCATACAGTTCAGTATTGAGTTGTCTCCCGTACACCATACAGTTCAGTATTGAGTTGTCTCCCGTACACCATACAATTGCATTTAATGTACGCTGACGCGATGATTGAGCTTATTTACCCTCGCCTCCGGCGATCCATGCGGGCAAGCGTTACGCTGACGTATTTCGATAATCCGTGTAAGTACGTTCTGTTTCAGAGACGGGCATGTGCAGCGGATGTTCATTGGAACGGTTCCGACCGGAGCAGGGTACGACAGAGGCGTGTGTGTTTTACGTTTATTTATCGTCGCTACCAGTTGCCCATATGAGCGACGCCTCCAGAAGAGATAAGTCATTTTAGATTTGTGGAGGATAAATTGCAAAGATACCGTGGATCTGGCTCGGTTCGAATACGCAACACCTAGGTTATCGGCGAAAGCGCTATATCTCTGCTACTACATGGTAACGAGTGCACACGGTGGTTATGTAATAAACACATTAATAGCTATGTATGACTACGGATGGTATATAGTTGTAACGTGCCTTCACGTAAATGCATTTGCTAAAACCGCAATATGTGCATCGTCCATTCAACGCTGGCGGAACACGTAAAGGTGTGCATCCGGGATGCGCGTGTGCCAACAAACATGTAATATGTGTAAATACGTCATACAATTAATTTTAATAATCTCGTACAATTGGCTAGACAGTTTATGCTTAAACTTATATAATAACGATTCACTTATCAATTCGTATTGCTTGTTTTTCAGTTGGACGCTTCATCACAGTTAATAAAATAAACTAATGATGCGCCATATAAGCACGCTTGTTTTGCATGTCCTAGTGTGCACCTATTTGTGCCAGACGGCTGGTGCACAGGGTTGGCAACCAATAGGACTTACTCTTAGAAGGACGTTAGGCTCCATGAGTACGGCTGCGGAAGACATTGGGGGGCATTTTATACGCGCGATTTCAGCTTTTGAGTGGATACATGTAAGTAGTTTATTTTGCCTGATAAAGACATGTTGTAGTTTGCGGAGGGGTGGAGTTGGAGAGGGAACTTCGTAGTTTTCGGGGTGTGGGGCTATTTTTTTAAATTATTTATTTTACAACGATTTTGAGGTAAGTTTTAACAACTTTTATTAATCATTCTCATTGGCGCGGATGAAAGCGTAAATGTGGTCATTCGATCCTCCGTGTCGGTGCTTTACACCGTGCACGTAAAAGAACCAGAGGAGAATCTGGAATAGGTCTATGTCTGTATCATTGCACTATCTTCCAACAATCTAAAATGACTAATCTCTTCATGAGGCGTCGCTCATATGGGCAACCGGTAGCGACGATAAATAAACGTAAAACACACTAGATTTTACTGGTAGATATACCGCGACATGTTTATAAATAAATATTTTATAATTTGTATTATTATTTCAGGACAGTCAAGGCTGGAACTACTACAGAGTGACGTTTCGAGCGGGGTTTAGAGATGGAATT
The DNA here is from genome assembly GCA_014843695.1 of Archivesica marissinica. NCBI lineage: Eukaryota > Metazoa > Mollusca > Bivalvia > Venerida > Vesicomyidae > Archivesica > Archivesica marissinica. The sequence goes on along the minus strand of CM026392.1, from coordinate 21,649,282 downwards.
GTAAGTTTCTATTTTTAGCACTAGTTTCCCTTTCCCTCATAGAAGCACCTCTTGACGCCTCATAGATACATACTTCCTCATAGAGCACTCTTGACGCATAATACATCTTACCTTTCCCTCATAGAAGCACCTCTTGACGCCATTACCATGACACATTACCCTTTCCCTCATAGAAGCACCTCTTGACGCCATTACCAATACGACATACATTACACCTTTCCCTCATAGAAGCACCCCTTGACGCCATTACCAATACGACATACATTGACAATGTAGTAGCCAAGCCAATGTTAATAATAAAGGCCAGAATCTCATGTAGTCCTAGTAATATCTATGGAGGTGGGATAGATATGGCGACTGCTTATCCACTGCATGATAGCTAAGTGGCTGTCGTTTGTATGGAGATATAACAGTATATTAACCTGAATCTCATGTAGTCCCAGTAATATCTATGGAGGTGGGATAGATATGGCGACTACTTATCCACTGCATGATAGCTAAGTGACTGTCGTTTGTATGGAGATATAATAGTATATTAACGTGAATCTCATGTAGTCCCAGTAATATTATGGAGGTGGGATAGATATGGCGACTACTTATCACTGCATGATAGCTAAGTGCTGTCGTTTGTATGGAGATATAATAGTATATTAACCTGAATCTCATGTAGTCCCAGTAATATTATGGGATAGATATGGCGATTGTGTATCCACTGCATGATACTAAATGGCTGTCGTTTGTATGGAGGTATAATAGTATATTAACCTAATCTCATGAGTCCTAGTAATATCTATGGAGGTGGGATAGATATGGCGATTACTTATCCACTGCATGATAGCTAATGGCGGTCGTTTGTATGGAGATATAATAGTATATTAACCTGAATCTCATGTAGTCCCAGTAATATCTATGGAGGTGGGATAGATATGGCGATTACGTATCCACTGCATGATAGCTATGGTGTGTTTGTTGGGTTTGTTTTCTAAATCTCATGTAGTCCCAGTAATATCTATGGAGGTGGGATAGATATGGCGATTACTTATCCACTGCATGATAGCTATAAATGGCTGTCGTTTGTATGGAGATATAATAGTATATTAACCTGAATCTCTATGAAGGAAAGGGTTAATAGAAACGGAACAGGACATAAGCTTATTCAGAAGTGGACTGCACAAACAAGATGGCTGTAGGACCCTCAAATGTGAAATTGTCACAAATGTGAAAATGAAAAACAAATGGTCACATATGCGCGTGCCATTTCTTTGCTGTATTTTGCATCTAATATTGCTTGTTTAATTAAGTAGATCAGCCCAGCCAGTATGGCTTTTGTTTCATAAAGTTATGTTTATTCACTAAATATATGTACGTAGTTGGATACACATTTTAAACAAATCAAGCATTATGCGTGTGTTTTATGCTACTAATATATTTGAATATAGGAAATGCAACCAAAAACTATACACAACTATACAATTGTGTTTCTAAGAACTATGATATAACATCAACAATTCGCAGGATCACAACTCAAAACGACTGTGGTTCTAACGTTACCTAAAATTACATCGGTTATTTAAACATATCGTATGTCTCATATAAATAATTCCTGGCAAATTTAGTTCAATTATGTTCTGGTGTTGTTGTTTGGTGTGTATGTTACCAATTGAGAAAGTGGTGACTTGTTCGTGGAACACATAGACATATGTTTTTGAAAGACGCTCTATAATCTGTATTATTGGTCGCTTATAACTGACGTCAGTATTTTATTACTATAAATTTATGAAATGCACATATACTCCAAGGATATCAGCCAACTTAAATTAAAGTTTATTTTACAACGATTGCGAAGCAAGTTCTACCAACTTATATTAATCACTCTCGTTGCCGCGGATGAAAGCGTAAATGTGGTCATTCGTGTAGGAGGAAACCGGAGTACCCGGAGAAAACCCACCTGTCCGATCTGGCGACCACCGTACCATCTCACATACTTCCCTCTCCGAGGATCGAACCCGGGTTGCATTGGTTAGAAGCGAGCGCGCTAATCGGACTTGCATTAAACAACCAATTTTCAGATTCCCAATGTTACGTTCTTATATATTTAGTTTAAACATTATTTATTTCAGTATTTGTACATGTAATCAAGAAATGAACATTTTACATATAATTAACAGCAGTAGACTGAAAGGGATTAGAACGAAAGAAAACTTATATAGTTCTTCTCCCTATCAATTGATTGATATACAATAGGCAGGAAAATAGTATATAATATAACAATGAAAATACGTGAAATCTATTCTAGGTATTTGCTAAAGAATTTCAGAACTTAATGTATATATTTGACATCTATTAAGTAACCACCTGTGCTAAGCAGCCACGTTCTGTGATTCACTTAGCTGTCTGCTAAAGACAGATTTGACAGTAGGTAACCGCTACGTACGTCTTTAACCTATTTGTATAAACCTAACCTAGCTCTTCTAGGTGATGGGCGACCATTACATAATGCGACCGTTGTCATACCGTCTTCATATATTTCAGAACCGCACGTGCCGAGCAGATGTTCTCTGGACATTCACTCCTTCATTTGACAGGACTGTGTGGTATGCAAGTTGTACGCCCCCTTGGCGGACACGTGATATGATGACGTATTAAACATTCACATCGTTCGTCTATACGAACAGACACGTGCGTTGACAGTATACCTACTGCAACACGGAAGTGACTGAAACACCATATTTAAATAGTAAATACATATACAAATGTAGGCAATTATACTACAAAGAAGAACAACAACAGTCCATTCGATATATACTAGAGGACATAGAAAACGTACACCTACATTATATACTAGAGGACATAGCAAACGCACACCTACAGTATATACTAGAGGACATAGAAAACGCACACCAACATTATATATGAGGAATAGAAAACCACACGTACATGATATACTAGAGGACATAGAAAACGCACACCTACATTATATACTAGAGGACATAAAAAAACGCACACATACATTATATACTAGAGGACATAGAAAACGCACACCTACATTATATACTAGAGGACATAGAAAACGCACACCTACGTTATATACTAGAGGACATAGAAAACGCACACCTACATTATATACTAGAGGACATAGAAAACGCACACCTACATTATGTGATTATTATTACATGAAAATGAAATACGAAGGATTCCATCTCAGATATATATTACATCGTTATTACAAAAAAAAACCCCGACCAACTAAAAATATTCCAAAATGTTTAAAACTATGTATTTATACAGTTATTGTTTTTCATGTAAAAACACACTAGATACCAATATTTCAAAATCAAATAAAAACAATAATTTGGTTTTATTGATAGTGTTCGTAAGCTCATTCAGTTTAATCTAAGTGTCTACTACCTGAAGTATATTCGAAGCTGGGTAGCTGGAATTCGATAAGCGAATTGGGTCTGGTAGTACATACAGTGGTTTTGGGCTTGTTATTTGCAGTCAACGCCCTTAACCACTCGGTCACGGTGGTCCCCACATGCAATTCAGGTTCTTCCATTTGGTATTCACTACCTCATTATATTCAACATTTCAACTCACTCAATATCTTTAAAAACTCGATATTTAAGATGGAATAAGCCAACAGAAACATAGAAATCTGGTTTTATATATATACATACATAATAGATGAGCTTCCACGTATTGCTGAATACTGTACTTAACATGTAGTGTTTCTTTAATTTATATGTTTTCTATGTCATTGTATATTATGTTGAGGGCCTTATTTGTAATAGCCATGTGTTATGTAAGCTCCCTCGTAAAATAAAGTCTTTATTATTATTGTTATTATTATTATTATTAAAGCCAAAATCAGTGTGTGTTTTACGTTTATTTATCGTCGCTACCGGTTGCCCATATGAGCGATGCCTCCTGAAGATATTAGTCATTTTAGATTTTGGAGGATAGTGCAATGATAAAGACAGAGACCCATTTCAGAGTCTCCTCCGGTTCTTTTACGTGCACGGTGTAAAGCACCGACACGAGACCTCGGTTTAATGTCCCATCTGAAAGACTGTTAATTTTATTAGGGTCAGACGGGGGGTCGAACCTGCGATCCCTGGATTACCAGTCCAGCGTGTTACCACCACTGGACTACAGATCCGTCTGTGAGTCCCTAATGAGAGCCAAGTGTCGTATATGTAATCACTAAGTGGGCGGGGTTTCTCGTATAAAAGATTGAGCGTATGTTCATATGCTCCGTACAGACCGATCTGTAGTCCAGTGGTTAACACGTTGGACTGGTAATATCGTTCAATTTGTCAATTATAATCGAGAGGAAAGTGAAACCAGATCAGAATTTTGCTATAATAACACCACAGCAGTGCAGCTTTTAACTCATTGCGTGTTAAGAGAAGTGGAAGTCGTGATAGCGCAGTGGTAGCGCGTTCGCTTCAGGTGCGAAAGGTCCGGAGTTCGAGCGCCGCTGGAGCCGTTACGATTGTGCCCTTAGGCAAGGCATTTAAATTCCATGTCGCAGCTTCTCTCTCCCTCGTGGCGATAAATTCCATCAGGAATGAGGTCTCGAGAGTGATTAATATAAGTTGAAAGAAATTGTTTCGCAATCGAGCTTAAATAAATTTGTATAAACTAATCTAATATAAGTGGAATATGTCATGGAACTTCGTTTAAGACACAATGCTAATGAAATTCCATGACATTTTATTTTTACGCTTTTCATTCACACATTAGTAAAACAAATTAATGAATTGTCGTCTGCTACAATTATTTGAACTATTTATAACCTTTATTTTACCCAGCATGCATGGAAACTGACCTCCATAATGTGTAAGACATATGTGTCTCTTTATGGTGTAAGGAAAATAACCCAGATTATATTAATTTCAAAGATAATTATGTATCATGTAAATACAATTGAGTATTGAGTAGTCTCCCGTACATCATACAATTGAGTATTGAGTTGTCTCCCGTACATCATACAATTGAGTATTGAGTTGTCTCCCGTACATCATACAATCGAGTATTGAGTTGTCTCCCGTACACGATACAGTTGAGTATTGAGTTGTCTCCCGTACACCATACAATTGAGTATTGAGTTGTCTCCCGTACACAATGCAGTTCAGTATTGAGTTGTCTCCCGTACACCATACAGTTCAGTATTGAGTTGTCTCCCGTACACCATACAGTTGAGTATTGAGTTGTCTCCCGTACACCATACAGGTGAGTATTGAGTTGTCTCCCGTACACCATACAGTTGAGTATTGAGTTGTCTCCCGTACACCATACAATTGAGTATTGAGTTGTCTCCCGTACACCATACAGTTGAGTATTGAGTTGTCTCCCGTACACCATACAGTTGAGTATTGAGTTGTCTCCCGTACACCATACAGTTGAGTATTGAGTTGTCTCCCGTACACCATACAGTTGAGTATTGAGTTGTCTCCCGTACACCATACAGTTCAGTATTGAGTTGTCTCCCGTACACCATACAGTTGAGTATTGAGTTGTCTCCCGTACACCATACAATTGAGTTGTCTCCCGTACACCATACAGTTGAGTATTGAGTTGTCTCCCGTACACCATACAGTTGAGTATTGAGTTGTCTCCCGTACACCATACAACTGAGTATTGAGTTGTCTCCCGTACACCATACAGTTGAGTATTGAGTTGTCTCCCGTACACCATACAGTTGAGTATTGAGTTGTCTCCCGTACACCATACAATTGCATTTAATGTACGCTGACGCGATGATTGAGCTTATTTACCCTCGCCTCCGGCGATCCATGCGGGCAAGCGTTACGCTGACGTATTTCGATAATCCGTGTAAGTACGTTCTGTTTCAGAGACGGGCATGTGCAGCGGATGTTCATTGGAACGGTCCCGACCGGATCAGGGTACCACAGAGGCGTGTGTGTTTTACGTTTATTTATCGTCGCTACCAGTTGCCCATATGAGCGACGCCTCCAGAAGAGATAAGTCATTTTAGATTTGTGGAGGATAAATTGCAAAGATACCGTGGATCTGGCTCGGTTCGAATACGCAACACCTAGGTTATCGGCGAAAGCGCTATATCTCTGCTACTACACGGTAACGAGTGCACACGGTGGTTATGTAATAAACACATTAATAGCTATGTATGACTACGGATGGTATATAGTTGTAACGTGCCGTCACGCAAATGCATTTGCTAAAACCGCAATATGTGCATCGTCCATTCAACGCTGGCGGAACACGTAAAGGTGTGCATCCGGGATGCGCGTGTGCCAACAAACATGTAATATGTGTAAATACGTCATACAATTAATTTTAATAATCTCGTACAATTGGCTAGACAGTTTATGCTTAAACTTATATAATAACGATTCACTTATCAATTCGTATTGCTTGTTTTTCAGTTGGACGCTTCATCACAGTTAATAAAATAAACTAATGATGCGCCACATAAGCACGCTTGTTTTGCATGTCCTAGTGTGCACCTATTTGTGCCAGACGACTGATGCACAGGATTGGCGACAAATAGGAGTTTATCATGAAAGGACGCTAGGCTCCATCAATACGGCTGCGGATTACATTGGAGGGCATTTTATAAGGGCGATTTCAGCTTTTGAGTGGATACGTGTAAGTATTTTATTTTGCCTGATAAAGACATGTTGTAGTTTAAATGTTTGTAAACGTAAAACACACTAGAGTTTACTGGGAGATATACGACCGACAAAAATTGAAAAGAGCCCATCTAAATGTTTATAAATAAATATTTTATAATTTTTATTATTATTTCAGAACAGTCCAGAGTGGGACTACTACAGAGTGAAGTTTCGAGCGAAGTTTAGAGATGGAATTGTAAGTTTCATACGACTATTTTTAGCACTAGTTAACCCTTTCCCTCATAGAAGCACCTCTTGACGCCATTACCAATACGACATACATTAACCCTTTCCCTCATAGAAACACCTCTTGACGCCATTACCAATACGACATACATTAACCCTTTCCCTCATAGAAACACCTCTTGACGCCATTACCAATACGACATACATTAATCCTTTCCCTCACAGAAGCACCTCTTGACGCCATTACCAATACGACATACATTGACAATGTAGTAGCTAAGCCAATGTTCATAATAAAGGCCAGATTCTCATGTAGTCCTAGTAATATCTATGGAGGTGGGATAGATATGGCGACTACTTATCCACTACACGATAGCCAAATGGCTGTCGTTTGTATGGAGATATAATAGTATATTAACCTAAATCTCTATGTAATCCCAGTAATATCTATGGAGGTGGGGTAGATATGGCGACTACTTATCCACTGCATGATAGCTAAATGACTGTCGTTTGTATGGAGATATAATAGTATATTAACCTAAATCTCATGCAGTCCCAGTAATATATATGGAGGTGGGATAGATATGGCGACTACTTATCCACTGCATGATAGCTATAAATGGCTGTCGTTTGTATGGAGATATACTATTATATTAACCTAAATCTCTATGAAGGAAAGGGTTTATAGAAACGGAACAGGACATAAGCTTATTCAGAAATGGACTGCACAAACAAGATGGCTGTAGGACCCTCAAATGTGAAATTGTCAAAAATGTGAAAATGAAAAACAAATGGTCACATATGCGCGTGCCATTTCTTTGCTGTATTTTGCATCTAATATTGCGTGTAGATCAGCCCAGCCAGTTATTCAAGATGGCCTTTGTTTCATAAAGTTATGTTTATTCACTAAATATATGTAAGTAGTTGGATACAAATTTTAAACAAATCAAGCATTATGCGTGTGTTTTATGCTACTAATATATTTGAATATAGGAAATGCAACCAAAAACTATACACAACTATACAATTGTGTTTCTAAGAACTATGATATAACATCAACAATTCGCAGGATCACAACTCAAAACGACTGGTTCTAACGTTACCTAAAATTACAAAGTTCGGTTATTTAAACATATCGTATGTCTCATATAAATAATTCCTGGAAATGTTAGCCCAATATGTTCCTGGAAATGTTAGCCCAATATGTTCCTGGAAATGTTAGCCCAATATGTTCCTGGAAATGTTAGCCCAATATGTTCCTGGAAATGTTAGCCCAATATGTTCCTGGAAATGTTAGCCCAATATGTTCCTGGAAATGTTAGCCCAATATGTTCCTGGAAATGGTAGCCCAATATGTTCCTGGAAATGTTAGCCCAATATGTTAACTTTTGTTAAATGAGTTGTTCGTGGAACACATAGACATATGTTTTTGAAAGACGCTCTATAATCTGTATTATTGGTCGCTTACAACTGACTTCAGTATTTTATTACTATAAATTTATGAAACGCGCATATACTCCAAACAATGTCGTAAGCAGACAGCCAAGGATATCAGCCAACTTGCATTAAAGTTTAAACTTTATTTATTTTACAACGATTGCGAAGCAAGTTCTACCAACTTATATTAATCACTCTCGTTGGCGCGGATGAAAGCATATATGTGGTCATTCGTGTAGGAGGAAACCGGAGTACCCGGAGGAAACCCACCTGTCCGATCTGGCGACCACCGTACCATCTCACATACTTCCCTCTCCGAGGATCGAACCCGGGTTGCCGCTTGATTGGTTAGAAGCGAGCGCGCTAACCGCTGCGCTAATCGGACTTGCAGTAAACAACCAAATTTCAGATTCCCAATGTTACGTTCTTATATATTTAAACATTATTTATTTCAGTATTTGTACATGTAATCAAGAAATGAACATTTTACATATAATTAACAGCAGTAGACTGAAAGGGATTAGAACGAAAGAAAACTTATATAGTTCTTCTCCCTATCAATTGATTGATATACAATAGGCAGGAAAATAGTATATAATATAACAATGAAAATACGTGAAATCTATTCTAGGTATTTGCTAAAGAATTTCAGAACTTAATGTATATATTTGACATCTATTAAGTAACCACCTGTGCTAAGCAGCCACGTTCTGTGATTCCCTTAGCTGTCTGCTAAAGACAGATTTGACAGTAGGTAACCGCTACGTACGTCTTTAACCTATTTGTATAAACCTAACCTAACCTATGTTTTTTGCTCTTCTAGGTGATGGGCGACCAATACATAATGTGACCGTTGTCATACCGTCTTCATATATTTCAGCACCGCACGTGCCTAGCAGAGGTTCTCTGGAAATTCACCGGTTTATCTGAAAGGTCTGTGTGGTATGTAAGTTGTTGGCGGTATTAAACATTCACCTCGTTCGTCTATACGAACAGACACGTGCGTTGACAGTATACCTACCGCAACACGGAAGTGACTGAAACACCATATTTAAATAGTAAATACATATACAAATGTAGGCAATTATACTACAAAGAAGAACAACAACAGTCCATTCGATAAATACTAGAGGACATAGAAAACGTACACCTACATTATATACTAGAGGACATAGAAAACGTACACCTACATTATATACTAGAGGACATAGAAAACTCCACCTACATTATATACTAGAGGACATAGAAAACGCACACCTACATTATATACTAGAGGACATAGAAAACGCACACCTACATTATATACTAGAGGACATAGAAAACGCACACCTACATTATATACTAGAGGATAAAGAACGCACACCTACATTATATACTAGAGGACATAGAAAACATACACCTACATTATATACTAGAGGACATAGAAAACGCACACCTACATTATATACTAGAGTACATAGAAAACGCACACCTACATTATATACTAGAGGATAAAGAAAACGCACACCTACATTATATACTAGATGACATAGAAAACGTACACCTACATTATATACTAGAGGACATAGAAAACGCACACCTACATTATATGATTATTATTACATGAAAATGAAATACGAAGGATTCCATCAAAGATATATCACATCGTTATTACAAAAAAAAAACCGACCAACTAAAAATATTCCAAAATGTTTAAAACTATGTATTTATACAGTTATTGTTTTTCATGTAAAAACACACTTATCCGAAGTGTGTGTTTTCTATGTCCTCTAATATAGATACCAATATTTCAAAATCAAATAAAAACAATCATTTGGTTTTATTGATAGTGTTTGTAAGCTCATTCAGTTTAATCTAAGTGTCTACTACCTGAAGTATATTCGAAGCTGGGTAGCTAGAATTCGATAAGCGAATTGGGTCTGGTAGTACATACAGTGGCTTGGGGCATGTTATTTACAGTCAACGCCCTTAACCACTCGGTCACGGAGGTCCCCACATGAAATTCAGGTTCTTCCATTTGGTATTCACTGCCTCATTATATTCAACATTTCAACTCACTCAATATCTTTAAAAACTCGATATTTAAGATGGAATAAGCCAACAGAAACATAGAAATCTGGTATATATATATACATACATAATAGACGAGCTTCCACGTATTGCTGAATACTGTACTTAACATGTAGTGTTTCCTTAATTAATATGTTTTCTATGTCATTGTATATTATGTTGAGGGCCTTATTTGTAATAGCCATGTGTTATGTAAGCTCCCTCGTAAAATAAAGTCTTTATTATTATTGTTATTATTATTATTATTAAAGCCAAAATCAGTGTGTGTTTTACGTTTATTTATCGTCGCTACCGGTTGCCCATATGAGCGACGCCTCCTGAAGATATTAGTCATTTTAGATTTTGGAGAATAGTGCAATGATACAGACAGAGACCCATTTCAGATCTCCTCCGGTTCTTTTACGTGCACGATGTAAAGCACCGACACGAGACCTCGGTATAACGTCCCATCTGAAATACTGTTAATTTTATTAGGGTCAGACGGGGGTCGAACCTGCGATCCCTGGATTACCAGTCCAGCGTGTTACCACTGGACTACAGATCCGTCTGTGAGTCCCTAATGAAAGACAAGTGTCGTATACGTACTCACTAAGTGGGCGAGGTTTCTCGTATAAAAGATTGAGCGTGTGTCCATATGCTCCGTACAGACCGATCTGTAGTCCAGTGGTTAACACGTTGGACTGGTAATCCAGGGATCGCAGGTTCGACCCCCCCCCGTCTGACCCTAATACAATTAGCAGTCTTTCATGGAACTTTAAACAGACAAAGGTCTCGTGTCGGTGCTTTATACCGTGCACTTAAAAGAACCAGACCCATCAACAAGTACTGCATTTTGATCAGTGACGTCATTATGTCAACGAATGGTAAAAGCCATAGGATATAACATATGACAACACCAAGCTGCGGTCGTGTTGTTATTATCTATTAATATCGTTCAATTTGTCAATTAAAATCGAGAGGAAAGTGAAACAAGATCAGAATTTTGCTATAATAACACCACAGCAGTGCAGCTTTTAACTCATTGCGTGTTAAGAGAAGTGGAAGTCGTGATAGCGCAGTGGTAGCGCGTTCGCTTCAGGTGCGAAAGGTCCGGAGTTCGAGCCCCGCTGGAGCCGTTACGATTGTGCCCTTAGGCAAGGTATTTAAATTCCACGTCGCAGCTTCTCTCTCCCTCGTGGCGATAAATTCCATCAGGAATGAGGTCTCGAGAGTGATTAATATAAGTTGAAAGAACTTGTTTCGCAATCGAGCTTAAATAAATTTGTATAAACTAATCTAATAGAAGTGGAATATGTCATGGAACTTCGTTTAAGACACAATGCTAATGAAATTCCATGACATCATTTTATTTTTACGCTTTTCATTCACACATTAGTAAAACAAATTAATGAATTGTCGTCTGCTACAATTATTTGAACTATTTATAACCATTATCTTACCCAGCATGCATGGAAACTGACCTCCATAATGTGTAAGACATAAGTATGTGTCTCTTTATGGTGTAAGGAAATTAACCCAGATTATATTAATCTCAAAGATAATTATGTATCATGTAAATACAATTGAGTATTGAGTTGTCTCCCGTACACCATACACTTGAGTATTGAGTTGTCTCCCGTACATCATACAATTGAGTATTGAGTTGTCTCCCGTACATCATAGTATTGAGTTGTCTCCCGTACATCATACAATCGAGTATTGAGTTGTCTCCCGTACACGATACAGTTGAGTATTGAGTTGTCTCCCGTACACCATACAATTGAATATTGAGTTGTCTCCCGTACACCATACAATTGAGTTGTCTCCCGTACACCATACAGTTGAGTATTGAGTTGTCTCCCGTACACCATTAAACTGAGTATTGAGTTGTCTCCCGTACACCATTAAACTGAGTATTGAGTTGTCTCCCGTACACCATACAACTGAGTATTAAGTTGTCTCCCGTACACCATACAGTTGAGTATTGAGTTTTCTCCCGTACACCATACAATTGCATTTAATGTACGCTGACGCGATGATTGAGCTTATTTACCCTCGCCTCCGGCGAATCATGCGGGCAAGCGTTACACTGACGTATTTCGATAATCCGTGTAAGTACGTTCTGTTTGAGAGACGGGCGTGTGCAGCGGATGTTCTGTTTGAGAGACGGGCGTGTGCAGCGGATGTTCTGTTTGAGAGACGGGCGTGTGCAGCGGATGGTCTGTTTGAGAGACGGGCGTGTGCAGGGGATGTTCTGTTTGAGAGACGGGCGTGTGCAGCGGATGTTCTGTTTGAGAGACGGGCGTGTGCAGCGGATGTTCTGTTTGAGAGACGGGCGTGTGCAGCGGATGTTCTGTTTCAGAGACGGGCGTGTGCAGCGGATGTTCTGTTTCAGAGACGGGCGTGTGCAGCGGATGTTCATTGGTACGGTTCCGACCGGAGTAGGGTACGACAGAGGCGTGTGTGTTTTACGTTTATTTATCGTCGCTACCAGTTGCCCATATGAGCGACGCCTCCAGAAGAGATTAGTCATTTTAGATGTGTGGAGGATAAATTGCAATGATACCGTGGATCTGGCTCGGTTCGAACAGGCAACACCTAGGTTATCGACGAGAGCGCTATGTCTCTGCTACTACACGGTAACGATTGCACACGGTGGTTGTGTAATAAATACATTAATAGCATAATGTTTGACTACGGATGGTATATAGTGCCGTCACGCAAATGCATTCGCCAAAACAGCAATGTATGCATCGTCCATTCAACGATTGCGGAACACGTAAATGGTGCATCCAGGATGCGCGTGTGCCAACAATCACGTAATATATGTAAATACGTCATACAATTAATTTTAATAATCTCGTACAATTGGCTAGACAGTTTATGCTTAAACTTATATAATAACGATTCACTTATCAATTCGTATTGCTTGTTTTTCAGTTGGACGCTTCATCACATTTAATAAAATAAACTAATGATGCGCCATATAAGCGCGCTTGTTTTGCATGTCCTAGTGTGCACCTATTTGTGCCAGACGACTGATGCACAGGATTGGCGACCAATAGGACTTACTCATGCAAGGGCGCTAGGCTCCATGACTACGGCTGCGGATTACATTGGAGGGCATTTGATACACGCGATTTCAGCTTTTGAGTGGATACGTGTAAGTATTTTATTTTGCCTGATAAAGACATGTTGTAGTTTAAATGTTTGTAAACGTAAAACACACTAGAGTTTACTGGGAGATATACCCCGACAAAAATTGAAAAGAGCCCATCTAAATGTTTATAAATAAATATTTTATAATTTTTATTATTATTTCAGAACAGTCCACGCTGGGACTACTACAGAGTGACGTTTCGAGCGAAGCTTAGAGATGGAATTGTAAGTTTCATACGACTATTTTTAGCACTAGTTAACCCTTTCCCTCATAGAAGCACCTCTTGACGCCATTACCAATGCGACATACATTAACCCTTTCCCTCATAGAAACACCTCTTGACGCCATTACCAATACGACATACATTAACCCTTTCCCTCATAGAAACACCTCTTGACGCCATTACCAATACGACATACATTAACCATTTCCCTCACAGAAGCACCTCTTGACGCCATTACCAATACGACATACATTAACCCATTCCCTCACAGAAGCACCCCTTGACGCCATTACCAATACGACATACATTGACAATGTAGTAGCCAAGCCAATGTTCATAATAAAGGCCAGACTCTCATGTAGTCCTAGTAATATCTATGGAGGTGGGATAGATATGGCGATTACTTATCCACTGCATGATAGCTAAATGACTGTCGTTTGTATGGAGATATAATAGTATATTAACCTAAATCTCATGCAGTCCCAGTAATATATATGGAGGTGGGATAGATATGGCGATTACTTATCCACTGCATGATAGCTAAATGACTGTCGTTTGTATGGAGATATAATAGTATATTAACCTAAATCTCATGCAGTCCCAGTAATATATATGGAGGTGGGATAGATATGGCGATTACTTATCCACTGCATGATAGCTAAATGACTGTCGTTTGTATGGAGATATAATAGTATATTAACCTAAATCTCATGCAGTCCCAGTAATATATATGGAGGTGGGATAGATATGGCGATTACTTATCCACTGCATGATAGCTAAATGACTGTCGTTTGTATGGAGATATAATAGTATATTAACCTAAATCTCATGCAGTCCCAGTAATATATATGGATGTGGGATAGATATGGCGACTACTTATCCACTGCATGATAGCTATAAATGGCTGTCGTTTGTATGGAGATATAATAGTATATTAACCTAAATCTCTATGAAGGAAAGGGTTAAATGGCTGTCGTTTGTATGGAGATATAATAGTATATTAACCTAAATCTCTATGAAGGAAAGGGTTAAATGGCTGTCGTTTGTATGGAGATATAATAGTATATTAACCTAAATCTCTATGAAGGAAAGGGTTAATAGAAACGGAACAGGACATAAGCTTATTCAGAAATGGACTGCGCAAACAAGATGGCTGTAGGACCCTCAAATGTGAAATTGTCACAAATGTGAAAATGAAAAACAAATGGTCACATATGCGCCTGCCATTTCTTTGCTGTATTTTGCATCTAATATTGCGTGTTTAATTAAGTAGTTTAAATAATCAGTTATTCAATATGGCCTTTGTTTCATAAAGTTATGTTTATTCACTAAATATATGTAAGTAGTTGTAAGCCACAAAACGATTCAACACTTAGTTTGCGGTTGTGTGTGCCCAGTGTCGTTGCCCCTCGCCCCCATTGAAGAGTGTGACCCCGTTTCTTATCTATTGAATAATTGTTAAACTACATTCAGACAACGAATAAATCATAGAGTAACTCCAACACTCTGTATTTTAAAACCAATATATAACTATCAACCAATTCATAGTATGTATCTATATCTTAGTATATTTAATAACTCGTCAATGCATCTCACAACTCGTAAGTCGCTGTCTTAATCCGACAACAACTCGCTCGTCGTACTGATCGCTACCGTAATACACGATATAACTAAAAACTCCACTCTGGAAAGGAATTAATATAAGTTGTTAAAACTTGTTTTCCAATCCAATACTTACATTATGTAATTTGTGTATATTATATATACGTATTTGTAAAATGTATACTTTAATAAATAAAGTTTAAACTAAGTAGTTGGATACAAATTTTAAACAAATCAAGCATTATGCGTGTGTTTTATGCTACTAATATATTTGAATATAGGAAATGCAACCAAACACTATACACAACTATACAATTGTGTTTCATCAACAATTCGCAAGATCACAACTCAGAACGACTGTGGTTCTAACGTTACCTAAACTTACATCGGTTATTTAAACATATCGTATGTCTCATATAAATAATTCCTGGAAAATGTAGCCCAATATGTTCCTGGAAATGTTAGCCCAATATGTTCCTGGAAATGTTAGCCCAATATGTTCCTGGAAATGTTAGCCCAATATGTTCCTGGAAATGTTAGCCCAATATGTTCCTGGAAATGTTAGCCCAATATGTTCCTGGAAATGTTAGCCCAATATGTTCCTGGAAATGTTAGCCCAATATGTTCCTGGAAATGTTAGCCCAATATGTTCCTGGAAATGTTAGCCCAATATTTCCTGGAAATGTTAGCCCAATATGTTCCTGGAAATGTTAGCCCAATATGTTCTGGATTTAGCAATAGTTCCTGGAAATGTTAGCCCAATATGTTCCTGGAAATGATAGCCCAATATGTTCCTGGAAATGTTAGCCCAATATGTTCCTGGAAATGTTAGCCCAATATGTTCCTGGAAATGTTAGCCCAATATGTTACCAATTGAGAAAGTGGTGACTTGTCGTGAACACATAGACATATGTTTTTGAAAGACGCTCTATAATCTGTATTATTGGTCGCTTATAACTGACGTCAGTATTTTATTACTATAAATTTATGAAACGCGCATATACTCCAAACAATGTCGTAAGCAGACAGCCAAGGATATCAGCCAACTTGCATTAAAGTTTAAACTTTATTTATTTTACAACGATTGCGAAGCAAGTTCTACCAACTTATATTAATCACTCTTGTTGGCGCGGATGAAAGCATATATGTGGTCATTCGTGTAGGAGGAAACCGGAGTACCCGGAGGAAACCCACCTGTCCGATCTGGCGACCACCGTACCATCTCACATACTTCCCTCTCCGAGGATCGAACCCGGGTTGCCGCTTGATTGGTTAGAAGCGAGCGCGCTAACCGCTGCGCTAATCGGACTTGCAGTAAACAACCAAATTTCAGATTCCCAATGTTACGTTCTTATATATTTAAACATTATTTATTTCAGTATTTGTACATGTAATCAAGAAATGAACATTTTACATATAATTAACAGCAGTAGACTGAAAGGGATTAGAACGAAAGAAAACTTATATAGTTCTTCTCCCTATCAATTGATTGATATACAATAGGCAGGAAAATAATATATAATATAACAATGAAAATACGTGAAATCTATTCTAGGTATTTGCTAAAGAATTTCAGAACTTAATGTATATATTTGACATCTATTAAGCAACCACCTGTGCTAAGCAGCCACGTTCTGTGATTCCCTTAGCTGTCTGCTAAAGACAGATTTGACAGTAGATAACAGTTACGTACGTCTTTAACCTATTTGTATAAACCAATAATGCGACCGTTGTCATACCATCTTCATATATTTCAGCACCGCACGTGCCGAGCAGATGTTCTCTGGACATTCTCCTTCATTTGACAGGACTGTGTGGTATGCAAGTTGTACGCCCCCATGGCGGACACGTGATATGATGACGTAATAAACATTCACATCGTTCGTCAACACGAACAGACACGTACATTGACAGTATACCTACTGCAACACGGAAGTGACTGAAACACCATATTAAATAGTAAATACATATACAAATGTAGGCAATTATACTACAAAGAAGAACAACAACAGTCCATTCGATATATACTAGAGGACATAGAAAACGCACACCTACATTATATACTAGAGGACATAGAAAACGCACACCTACATTATATACTAGAGGACATAGAAAACGCACACCTACATTATATACTAGAGGACATAGAAAACGCACACCTACATTATATACTAGAGGACATAGAAAACGCACACCTACATTATATACTAGAGGACATAGAAAACGCACACCTACATTATATACTAGAGGACATAGAAAACGCACACCTACATTATATACTAGAGGACATAGAAAACGCACACCTACATTATATACTAGAGGACATAGAAAACGCACACCTACATTATATACTAGAGGACATAGAAAACGCACACCTACATTATATACTAGAGGACATAGAAAACGCACACCTACATTATATGATTATTATTATATGAAAACGAAATAGAAGGATTGCATCAAAGATATATCACATCGTTATTACAAAAACAAACCGACCAACTAAAAATATTCCAAAATGTTTAAAACTATGTATTTATACAGTTATTGTTTTTCATGTAAAAACACACTTATCCGAAGTGTGTGTTTTCTATGTCCTCTAATATATATCATTTGGTTTTATTGATAGTGTGTGTAAGCTCATTCAGTTTAATCTAAGTGTCTACTATCTGAAGTATATTCGAAGCTGGGTAGCTGGAATTCGATAAGCGAATTGGGTCTGGTAGTACATACAGTGGCTTGGGGCTTGTTATTTACAGTCAACGCCCTTAACCACTCGGTCACGGAGGTCCCCACATGAAATTCAGGTTCTTCCATTTGGTATTCACTGCCTCATTATATTCAACATTTCAACTCACTCAATATCTTTAAAAACTCGATATTTAAGATGGAATAAGCCAACAGAAACATAGAATTCTGGTATATATATATATATACATACATAATAGATGAGCTTCCGCGTATAGCTGAATACTGTACTTAACATGTAGTGTTTCCTTAATTAATATGTTTTCTATGTCATTGTATATTATGTTGAGGGCCTTATTTGTAATAGCCATGTGTTATGTAAGCTCCCTCGTAAAATAAAGTCTTTATTATTATTGTTATTATTATTATTATTAAAGCCAAAATCAGTGTGTGTTTTACGTTTATTTATCGTCGCTACCGGTTGCCCATATGAGCGATGCCTCCTGAAGATATTAGTCATTTTAGAATTTGGAGGATAGTGCAATGATAAAGACAGAGACCCATTTCAGAGTCTCCTCCGGTTCTTTTACGTGCACGGTGTAAAGCACCGACACGAGACCTCGGTTTAATGTCCCATCTGAAAGACTGTTAATTTTATTAGGGTCAGACGAGGGATCGAACCTGCGATCCCTGGATTACCAGTCCAGCGTGTTACCACCACTGGACTACAGATCCGTCTGTGAGTCCCTAATGAGAGCCAAGTGTCGTATATGTAATCACTAAGTGGGCGGGGTTTCTCGTATAAAAGATTGAGCGTATGTTCATATGCTCCGTACAGACCGATCTGTAGTCCAGTGGTTAACACGTTGGACTGGTAATATCGTTCAATTTGTCAATTATAATCGAGAGGAAAGTGAAACCAGATCAGAATTTTGCTATAATAACACCACAGCAGTGCAGCTTTTAACTCATTGCGTGTTAAGAGAAGTGGAAGTCGTGATAGCGCAGTGGTAGCGCGTTCGCTTCAGGTGCGAAAGGTCCGGAGTTCGAGCCCCGCTGGAGCAGTTACGATTGTGCCCTTAGGCAAGGCATTTAAATTCCATGTCGCAGCTTCTCTCTCCCTCGTGGCGATAAATTCCATCAGGAATGAGGTCTCGAGAGTGATTAATATAAGTTGAAAGAAATTGTTTCGCAATCGAGCTTAAATAAATTTGTATAAACTAATCTAATATAAGTGGAATATGTCATGGAACTTCGTTTAAGACACAATGCTAATGAAATTCCATGACATTTTATTTTTACGCTTTTCATTCACACATTAGTAAAACAAATTAATGAATTGTCGTCTGCTACAATTATTTGAACTATTTATAACCATTATCTTACCCAGCATGCATGGAAACTGACCTCCATAATGTGTAAGACATATGTGTCTCTTTATGGTGTAAGGAAAATAACCCAGATTATATTAATTTCAAAGATAATTATGTATCATGTAAATACAATTGAGTATTGAGTAGTCTCCCGTACATCATACAATTGAGTATTGAGTTGTCTCCCGTACATCATACAATTGAGTATTGAGTTGTCTCCCGTACATTATACAATTGAGTATTGAGTTGTCTCCCGTACATCATACAATCGAGTATTGAGTGGTCTCCCGTACACGATACAGTTGAGTATTGAGTTGTCTCCCGTACACCATACAATTGAATATTGAGTTGTCTCCCGTACACCATACAATTGAGTTGTCTCCCGTACACCATACAGTTCAGTATTGAGTTGTCTCCCGTACACCATACAGTTCAGTATTGAGTTGTCTCCCGTACACCATACAGTTGAGTATTGAGTTGTCTCCCGTACACCATACAACTGAGTATTGAGTTGTCTCCCGTACACCATACAGTTGAGTATTGAGTTGTCTCCCGTACACCATACAGTTCAGTATTGAGTTGTCTCCCGTACACCATACAGTTCAGTATTGAGTTGTCTCCCGTACACCATACAGTTGAGTATTGAGTTTTCTCCCGTACACCATACAGTTCAGTATTGAGTTGTCTCCCGTACACCATACAGTTCAGTATTGAGTTGTCTCCCGTACACCATACAGTTCAGTATTGAGTTGTCTCCCGTACACCATACAGTTGAGTATTGAGTTTTCTCCCGTACACCATACAGTTCAGTATTGAGTTGTCTCCCGTACACCATACAGTTGAGTATTGAGTTGTCTCCCGTACACCATACAGTTCAGTATTGAGTTGTCTCCCGTACACCATACAGTTGAGTATTGAGTTTTCTCCCGTACACCATACAGTTCAGTATTGAGTTGTCTCCCGTACACCATACAGTTCAGTATTGAGTTGTCTCCCGTACACCATACAGTTCAGTATTGAGTTGTCTCCCGTACACCATACAGTTGAGTATTGAGTTGTCTCCCGTACACCATACAGTTACACCATACTGAGTATTGAGTTGTCTCCGTACACCATACAACTGAGTATTGAGTTGTCTCCCGTACACCATACAGTTGAGTATTGATTGTCTCCCGTACACCATACAGTTCAGTATTGAGTTGTCTCCCGTACACCATACAGTTCATATTGAGTTGTCTCCCGTACACCATACAGTTGAGTATTGAGTTTTCTCCCGTACACCATACAGTTCAGTATGAGTGTCTCCCGTACACCATACAGTTCAGTATTGAGTTGTCTCCCGTACACCATGCAGTTGAGTATTGAGTTGTCTCCCGTACACCATACAGTTGAGTATTGAGTTGTCTCCCGTACAGCATACAACTGAGTATTGAGTTGTCTCCCGTACACCATACAATTGAGTTGTCTCCCGTACACCATACAGTTCAGTATTGAGTTGTCTCCCGTACACCATACAGTTCAGTATTGAGTTGTCTCCCGTACACCATACAATTGCATTTAATGTACGCTGACGCGATGATTGAGCTTATTTACCCTCGCCTCCGGCGATCCATGCGGGCAAGCGTTACGCTGACGTATTTCGATAATCCGTGTAAGTACGTTCTGTTTCAGAGACGGGCATGTGCAGCGGATGTTCATTGGAACGGTTCCGACCGGAGCAGGGTACGACAGAGGCGTGTGTGTTTTACGTTTATTTATCGTCGCTACCAGTTGCCCATATGAGCGACGCCTCCAGAAGAGATAAGTCATTTTAGATTTGTGGAGGATAAATTGCAAAGATACCGTGGATCTGGCTCGGTTCGAATACGCAACACCTAGGTTATCGGCGAAAGCGCTATATCTCTGCTACTACACGGTAACGAGTGCACACGGTGGTTATGTAATAAACACATTAATAGCTATGTATGACTACGGATGGTATATAGTTGTAACGTGCCGTCACGCAAATGCATTTGCTAAAACCGCAATATGTGCATCGTCCATTCAACGCTGGCGGAACACGTAAAGGTGTGCATCCGGGATGCGCGTGTGCCAACAAACATGTAATATGTGTAAATACGTCATACAATTAATTTTAATAATCTCGTACAATTGGCTAGACAGTTTATGCTTAAACTTATATAATAACGATTCACTTATCAATTCGTATTGCTTGTTTTTCAGTTGGACGCTTCATCACAGTTAATAAAATAAACTAATGATGCGCCATATAAGCACGCTTGTTTTGCATGTCCTAGTGTGCACCTATTTGTGCCAGACTGCTGGTGCACAGGGTTGGCAACCAATAGGACTTAGTCTTAGAAGGACGTTAGGCTCCATGAGTACGGCTGCGGAAGACATTGGGGGGAATTTTACACGTGCGATTTCAGCTTTTGAGTGGATACATGTAAGTAGTTTATTTTGCCTGATAAAGGCATGTTGTAGTTTGCGGAGGGGTGGAGTTGGAGAGGGAACTTTGTAGTTTTCGGGGTGTGGGGCTATTTTTTCAAATTTGTATTTATTTTACAACGATTTTGAAGTAAGTTTTAACAACTTATATTAATCACTCTCATTGGCGCGGATGAAAGCGTAAATGTGGTCATTCGATCCTCCGTGTCGGTGCTTTACACCGTGCACGTAAAAGAACCAGAGGAGACTCTGGAATAGGTCTATGTCTGTATCATTGCACTATCCTCCAACAATCTAAAATGACTAATCTCTTCATGAGGCGTCGCTCATATGGGCAACCGGTAGCGACGATAAATAAACGTAAAACACACTAGATTTTACTGGTAGATATACCACGACATGTTTATAAATAAATATTTTATAATTTGTATTATTATTTCAGGACAGTCAAGGCTGGAACTACTACAGAGTGACGTTTCGAGCGGGGTTTAGAGATGGAATTGTAAGTTTCTATTTTTAGCACTAGTTTCCCTTTCCCTCATAGAAGCACCTCTTGACGCCATTACCAATACGACATACATTACACCTTTCCCTCATAGAAGCACCTCTTGACGCCATTACCAATACGACATACATTACACCTTTCCCTCATAGAAGCACCTCTTGACGCCATTACCAATACGACATACATTACACCTTTCCCTCATAGAAGCACCTCTTGACGCCATTACCAATACGACATACATTACACCTTTCCCTCATAGAAGCACCTCTTGACGCCATTACCAATACGACATACATTGACAATGTTGTAGCCAAGCCAATGTTAATAATAAAGGCCAGAATCTCATGTAGTCCTAGTAATATCTATGGAGGTGGGATAGATATGGCGACTGCTTATCCACTGCATGATAGCTAAGTAGCTGTCGTTTGTATGGAGATATAACAGTATATTAACCTGAATCTCATGTAGTCCCAGTAATATCTATGGAGGTGGGATAGCTATGGCGACTACTTATCCATTGCATGATAGCTAAGTGACTGTCGTTTGTATGGAGATATAATAGTATATTAACGTGAATCTCATGTAGTCCCAGTAATATATATGGAGGTGGGATAGATATGGCGACTACTTATCCACTGCATGATAGCTAAGTGACTGTCGTTTGTATGGAGATATAATAGTATATTAACCTGAATCTCATGTAGTCCCAGTAATATATATGGGATAGATATGGCGATTGTGTATCCACTGCATGATAACTAAATGGCTGTCGTTTGTATGGAGGTATAATAGTATATTAACCTAAATCTCTATGAAGTCCTAGTAATATCTATGGAGGTGGGATAGATATGGCGATTACTTATCCACTGCATGATAGCTAAATGGCGGTCGTTTGTATGGAGATATAATAGTATATTAACCTAAATCTCTATGTAGTCCCAGTAATATCTATGGAGGTGGGATAGATATGGCGATTACGTATCCACTGCATGATAGCTAAATGGCTGTCGTTTGTATGGAGATATAATAGTATATTAACCTAAATCTCATGTAGTCCCAGTAATATCTATGGAGGTGGGATAGATATGGCGATTACTTATCCATTGCATGATAGCTATAAATGGCTGTCGTTTGTATGGAGATATAATAGTATATTAACCTGAATCTCTATGAAGGAAAGGGTTAATAGAAACGGAACAGGACATAAGCTTATTCAGAAATGGACTGCACAAACAAGATGGCTGTAGGACCCTCAAATGTGAAATTGTCACAAATGTGAAAATGAAAAACAAATGGTCACATATGCGCGTGCCATTTCTTTGCTGTATTTTGCATCTAATATTGCTTGTTTAATTAAGTAGATCAGCCCAGTCAGTATGGCTTTTGTTTCATAAAGTTATATTTATTCACTAAATATATGTACGTAGTTGGATACACATTTTAAACAAATCAAGCATTATGCGTGTGTTTTATGCTACTAATATATTTGAATATAGGAAATACAACCAAAAACTATACACAACTATACAATTGTGTTTCTAAGAACTATAACATCAACAATTCGCAGGATCACAACTCAAAACGACTGGTTCTAACGTTACCTAAAATTACAAATTTGGTTATTTAAACATATCGTATGTCTCATATAAATAATTCCTGGCAAATTTAGCTCAATTATGTTCCTGGAAATGTTAGCCCCATATGTTCCTGGACATGTTAGCCCAATATGTTACCAATTGAGAAAGTGGTGACTTGTTCGTGGAACACATAGACATATGTTATTGAAAGACGCTCTATAATCTGTATTATTGGTCGATTATAACTGACGTCAGTATTTTATTACTATAAATTTATGGAATGCACATATACTCCAAACAATGTCGTAAGCAGACAGCCACGAATATCAGCCAACTTGCATTAAAGTTTAAACTTTATTTATTTTACAACGATTGCGAAGCAAGCAAGTTCTACCAACCTATATTAATCACTCACGTTAGCTCGGATGAAAGCGAATGTGGTAATTCGTGTGGGAGGAAACCGGAGTACCCGGAGAAAACCCACCTGTCCGATCTGGCGATCACCGTACCATCTCACATACTTCCCTCTCCGAGGATCGAACCCGGGTTGCATTGGTTAGAAGCGAGCGCGCTAACCGCTGTGCTAATCGGACTTGCATTAAACAACCAATTCTTCTCCCTATCAATTGATTGATATACAATAGGCAGGAAAATAATATATAATATAACAATGAAAATACGTGAAATATATTCTAGGTATTTGCTAAAGAATTTCAGAACTTAATGTATATATTTGACATCTGCTAAGCAGCCACGTTCTGTGATTCCGTTAGCTGTCTGTTAAAGACAGATTTGACAGTAGATAACAGTTACGTACGTCTTTAACCTATTTGTATAAACCTAACCTAACCTAGCTCTTCTAGGTGATGGGCTACCAATACATAATGCGACCGTTGTCATACCGTCTTCTAGGTGATGGGCGACCATTACATAATGCGACCGTTGTCATACCGTCTTCTAGGTGATGGGCGACCAATACATAATGCGACCGTTGTCATACCGTCTTCTAGGTGATGGGCGACCAATACATAATGCGACCGTTATCATACCGTCTTCATATGTTTCAGCACCGCACGTGCCGAGCAGATGTTCTCTGGACATTCACTCCTTCATTTGACAGGACTGTGTGGAATGCAAGTTGTACGCCCCCTTGGCGGACACGTGATATGATGACGTATTAAACATTCACATCGTTCGTCTATACGAAAAGACACGTGCATTGACAGTATACCTACTGCAACACGGAAGTGACTGAAACACCATATTTAAATAGTAAATACATATACAAATGTAGGCAATTATACTACAAAGAAGAACAACAACAGTCCATTCGATATATACTAGAGGACATAGAAAACGCACACCTACATTATATACTAGAGGACATAGAAAACGCACACCTACATTGTATGCTAGAGGACATAGAAAACGCACACCTACATTATATACTAGAGGACATAGAAAACGGACACCTATATTATATACTAGAGGACATAGAAAACGGACACCTATATTATATACTAGACGACATAGAAAACGTACACCAACATTATAAACTAGAGGACATAGAAAACGCACACCTACATTGTATGCTAGAGGACATAGAAAACGCACACCTACATTATATACTAGAGTACATAGAAAACGCACACCTACATTATATACTAGAGGACAAAGAAAACGCACACCTACATTATATACTAGAGGACATAGCAAACGCACACCTACAGTATATACTAGAGGACATAGAAAACGCACACATACATTATATACTAGAGGACATAGAAAACGCACACCTACATTATATGATTATTATTACATGAAAATGAAATACGAAGGATTCCATCAAAGATATATGACATCGTTATTACAAAAAAAAACCCCGACCAACTAAAAATATTCCAAAATGTTTAAAACTATGTATTTATACAGTTATTGTTTTTCATGTAAAAACACACTTATCCGAAGTGTGTGTTTTCTATGTCCTCTAATATAGATATCAATATTTCAAAATCAAATAAAAACAATCATTTGGTTTTATTGATAGTGTTTGTAAGCTCATTCAGTTTAATCTAAGTGTCTACTACCTGAAGTATATTCGAAGCTGGGTAGCTGGAATTCGATAAGCGAATTGGGTCTGGTAGTACATACAGTGGTTTGGGGCTTGTTATTTACAGTCAACGCCCTAAACCACTCGGTCACGGAGGTCCCCACATGAAATTCTGGGTCTTCCATTTGGTATTCACTACCTCATTATATTCAACATTTCAACTCACTCAATATCTTTAAAAACTCGATATTTAAGATGGAATAAGCCAACAGAAACATAGAAATCTGGTATATATATACATACATAATAGATGAGCTTCCACGTATTGCTGAATACTGTACTTAACATGTAGTGTTTCCTTAATTAATATGTTTTCTATGTCATTGTATATTATGTTGAGGGCCTTATTTGTAATAGCCATGTGTTATGTAAGCTCCCTCGTAAAATAAAGTCTTTATTATTATTGTTATTATTATTATTATTAAAGCCAAAATCAGTGTGTGTTTTACGTTTATTTATCGTCGCTACCGGTTGCCCATATGAGTGACGCCTCCTGAAGATATTAGTCATTTTAGATTTTGGAGGATAGTGCAATGATACAGACAGAGACCCATTTCAGAGTCTCCTCCGGTTCTTTTACGTGCACGGTGTAAAGCACCGACACGAGACCTCGGTATAACGTCCCATCTGAAAGACTGTTAATTGTATTAGGGTCAGACGGGGGGTCGAACCTGTGACCCCTGGATTACCAGTCCAGCGTGTTACCACTGGACTACAGATACGTCTGTGAATCCCTAATGAAAGACAAGTGTCGTATACGTAATCACTAAGTGGGCGGGATTTCTCGTATAAAATATTGAGCGTGTGTCCATATGTTCCGTACAGACCGATCTGTAGTCCAGTGGTTAACACGTTGGACTGGTAATCCAGGGATCGCAGGTTCGACCCCCCCCCGTCTGACCCTAATACAATTAGCAGTCTTTCATGGGACTTTAAACAGACAGAGGTCTCGTGTCGGTGCTTTATACCGTGCACTTAAAAGAATCAGACCCATCAACAAGTACTGCATTTTGATCAGTGACGTCATTATGTCAATGAATGGTAAAAGCCGTAGGATGTAACATAATTTATGACAACACCAAGCTGCGGTCGTGTTGTTATTATCTATTAATATCATTCAATTTGTCAATTGTGCAGCTTTTAACTCAGTGCGTGTTAAGAGAAGTGGAAGTCGTGATAGCGCAGTGGTAGAGCGTTCGCTTCAGGTGCGATAGGTCCGGAGTTCGAGCCCCGCTGGAGCCGTTACGATTGTGCCCTTAGGCAAGGCATTTAAATTCCACGTCGCCTCTTCTCTCTCCCTATTGGCGATTAATTCCATCAGGAATGAGGTCTCGAGAGTGATTAATATAAGCTGACAGAACTTGTTTCGCAATCGAGCTTAAATAAATGTGTATAAACTAAACTAATAGAAGTGGACACAATGCTAATGAAGTTCCATGACATCATTTTATTTGTACGCTTTTCCTTCACAC
The DNA here is from genome assembly GCA_014843695.1 of Archivesica marissinica. NCBI lineage: Eukaryota > Metazoa > Mollusca > Bivalvia > Venerida > Vesicomyidae > Archivesica > Archivesica marissinica. The sequence continues at coordinate 21,621,793 of CM026392.1, read as the reverse complement.
ATTAGAAAAAACAAATTAATGAATTGTTGTCTGCTACAATTATTTGAACTATTTATAACCTTTATTTTACCCAGCATGCATGGAAACTGACCTCCATATTGAGTTGTCTCCCGTACACCATACAATTGAGTATTGAGTTGTCTCCCGTACACCATACAACTGAGTATTGAGTTGTCTCCCGTACACCATACAGTTGAGTATTGAGTTGTCTCCCGTACACCATACAATTGAGTTGTCTCCCGTACACCATACAACTGACTATTGAGTTGTCTCCCGTACACCATACAGTTGAGTATTGAGTTGTCTCCCGTACACCATACAATTGAGTTGTCTCCCGTACACCATACAACTGACTATTGAGTTGTCTACCGTACACAATACAATTGAGTATTGAGTTGTCTCCCGTACATCATACAATTGAGTATTGAGTTGTCTCCCGTACACCATACAATTGAGTTGTCTCCCGTACACCATACAATTGAGTATTGAGTTGTCTCCCGTACACCATACAATTGAGTTGTCTCCCGTACACCATACAACTGACTATTGAGTTGTCTCCCGTACACCATACAGTTGAGTATTGAGTTGTCTCCCGTACACCATACAATTGAGTTGTCTCCCGTACACCATACAACTGACTATTGAGTTGTCTACCGTACACAATACAATTGAGTATTGAGTTGTCTCCCGTACATCATACAATTGAGTATTGAGTTGTCTCCCGTACACCATACAATTGAGTTGTCTCCCGTACACCATACAATTGAGTATTGAGTTGTCTCCCGTACACCATACAATTGAGTTGTCTCCCGTACAACATACAACTGACTATTGAGTTGTCTCCCGTACACCATACAGTTGAGTATTGAGTTGTCCCCCGTACACCATACAATTGAGTTGTCTCCCGTACACCATACAACTGACTATTGAGTTGTCTCCCGTACACAATACAATTGAGTATTGAGTTGTCTCCCGTACATCATACAATTGAGTATTGAGTTGTCTCCCGTACACCATACAATTGAGTTGTCTCCCGTACACCATACAATTGAGTATTGAGTTGTCTCCCGTACACCATACAATTGAGTTGTCTCCCGTACACCATACAATTGCGTTGTCTCCCGTACACAATACAATTGAGTATTGAGTTGTCTCCCGTACACCATACAATTGAGTTGTCTCCCGTACACCATACAACTGACTATTGAGTTGTCTCCCGTACACAATACAATTGAGTATTGAGTTGTCTCCCGTACATCATACAATTGAGTATTGAGTTGTCTCCCGTACACCATACAGTTGAGTATTGAGTTGTCTCCCGTACACCATACAATTGAGTTGTCTCCCGTACATCATACAATTGAGTATTGAGTTGTCTCCCATACACCATACAGTTGAGTATTGAGTTGTCTCCCGTACACCATACAATTGCGTTGTCTCCCGTACACAATACAATTCAGTATTGAGTTGTCTCCCGTACACCAAACAGTTGAGTATTGAGTTGTCTCCCGTACACCATACAATTGAGTTGTCTCCCGTACACCATACAATTGAGCATTGAGTTGTCTCCCGTACATCATACAGTTGAGTATTGAGTTGTCTCCCGTACACCATACAGTTGAGTATTGAGTTGTCTCCGGTACACCATACAATTGAGTATTGAGTTGTCTCACGTACACCATACAACTGAGTATTGAGTTGTCTCCCGTACACCATACAATTGAGTTGTCTCCCGTACACCATACAACTGACTATTGAGTTGTCTCCCGTACACAATACAATTGAGTATTGAGTTGTCTCCCGTACATCATACAATTGAGTATTGAGTTGTCTCCCGTACACCATACAATTGAGTTGTCTCCCGTACACCATACAATTGAGTATTGAGTTGTCTCCCGTACACCATACAATTGAGTTGTCTCCCGTACACCATACAACTGACTATTGAGTTGTCTCCCGTACACCATACAGTTGAGTATTGAGTTGTCTCCCGTACACCATACAATTGAGTTGTCTCCCGTACACCATACAACTGACTATTGAGTTGTCTCCCGTACACAATACAATTGAGTATTGAGTTGTCTCCCGTACATCATACAATTGAGTATTGAGTTGTCTCCCGTACACCATACAATTGAGTTGTCTCCCGTACACCATACAATTGAGTATTGAGTTGTCTCCCGTACACCATACATTGAATTGTCTCCGTACACCATACAGTTGAGTATTGAGTTGTCTCCCGTACACCATACAATTGAGTTGTCTCCCGTACACCATACAACTGACTATTGAGTTGTCTCCCGTACACACTACAATTGAGTATTGAGTTGTCTCCCGTACATCATACAATTGAGTATTGAGTTGTCTCCCGTACACCATACAATTGAGTTGTCTCCCGTACACCATACAATTGAGTATTGAGTTGTCTCCCGTACACCATACAATTGAGTTGTCTCCCGTACACCATACAATTGCGTTGTCTCCCGTACACAATACAATTGAGTCTTGAGTTGTCTCCCGTACACCATACAATTGAGTTGTCTCCCGTACACCATACAACTGACTATTGAGTTGTCTCCCGTACACAATACAATTGAGTATTGAGTTGTCTCCCGTACATCATACAATTGAGTATTGAGTTGTCTCCCGTACACCATACATTTGAGTATTGAGTTGTCTCCCGTACACCATACAATTGAGTTGTCTCCCGTACATCATACAATTGAGTATTGAGTTGTCTCCCATACACCATACAGTTGAGTATTGAGTTGTCTCCCGTACACCACACAATTGCGTTGTCTCCCGTACACAATACAATTCAGTATTGAGTTGTCTCCCGTACACCAAACAGTTGAGTATTGAGTTGTCTCCCGTACACCATACAATTGAGTTGTCTCCCGTACACCATACAATTGAGTATTGAGTTGTCTCCCGTACATCATACAGTTGAGTATTGAGTTGTCTCCCGTACACCATACAGTTGAGTATTGAGTTGTCTCCCGTACACCATACAATTGAATTGAGTATTGAGTTGTCTCCCGTACACCATACAGTTGCATTTAATGTACGCTGACGCGATGATTGAGCTTATTATCCTCGCCTCCGGCGAACCATGTGGGCGAGCGTTACGCTGACGTATTTCGATAATCCGTGTAAGTATTTTATGTACGTATTCCGTTTATATAAAGTGCATCATACACCTATGTAAACTGACATTTTGTTTATATATATTGTTAATAGTTCCATAAGTATGCAACAGGTTGCACTATAAATAAATCATAACTATATATATATATATGTTCTACAGACGGATCTGTAGTCCAGTGGTAACACGTTGGACTGGTAATCCAGGGATCGCAGGTTCGATCCCCCGTCTGACTCTAATACAATTAACACTCTTTCAGATGGAACATTAAACCGAGGTCTCGTGTCGGTGCTTTACACCGTGCACGTAAAAGAACCAGAGGAGACTCTGGAATGGGTCTCTGTCTGTATCATTGCACTATCCTCCAAAATCTAAAATGACTAATATCTTCAGGAGGCGTCGCTCATATGGGCAACCGGTAACGACGATAAATAAACGTGAATCACACACATATATGTTCTGTTTGAGAGACGGGCGTGTGCAGCGGATGTTCTGTTTGAGAGACGGGCATGTGCAGTGGATGTTCTGTTTGAGAGACGGGCGTGTGCAGCGGATGTTCTGTTTGAGAGACGGGCGTGTGCAGCGGATGTTCATTGGAACGGTTCCGACCGGAGCAGGGTACGACAGAGGCGTGTGTGTTTTACGTTTATTTATCGTCGCTACCAGTTGCCCATATGAGCGACGCCTCCAGAAGAGATTAGTCATTTTAGATGTGTGGAGGATAAATTGCAATGATACCGTGGATCTGGCTTGGTTCGAATACGCAACACCTGGGTTATCGGCGAGAGCGCTATGTCCCTGCTACTACATGGTAACGATTGCACACGGTGATTGTGTAATAAATACATTAATATCATAATGTATTACTACGGATGGTATATAGTGCCGTCACGCAAATGCATTCGCCAAAACCGCAATATATGCATCGTCCATTCAACGCTGGCGGAACACGTAAATGGTGCATCCGGGATGCGCGTGTGCCAACAAACACGTAATATATGTAAATACGTCATACAATTAATTTTAATAATCTCGTACAATTGGTTAGACAGTTTATACTTAAACTTATATAATAACGATTCACTCATCAAGTCGTACTGCTTGTTTTTCAGTTGGACGCTTCATCACATTTAATAAAATACACTAATGATGCGCCATATAAGCGCGCTTGTTTTGCATGTCCTAGTGTGCACCTATTTGTGCCAGACGGCTGATGCACAGGGTTGGCAACGAATAGGACTTACGTCTAGAAGAACGCTAGGCTCCATGACTACGGCTGCGGAAGACATTGGAGGGCATTTTATACGCGCGATTTCAGCGTTTGAGTGGATAAATGTAAGTAGTTTATTTTGTCTGATAAAGGCATGTCGTAGTTTGCGGAGGGGTGGAGTTGGAGAGTGAACTTTGTAGTTTTCGGGGTGTGGGGAGGGGGGATATTCTTTCAAATATTTATTTATTTTACAACAATTGTGAAGCAAGTTTTAACAACTTATATTAATCACTCTCGTTGGCGCGGATAAAAGCGTATATGTGGTCATTCGTGTGGGAGGAAACCGAAGTACCCGAAAAAAACCCACCTGTCCAATATGGCTACCACCTATCTCACATACTTCCCGGTCCGAGGATCGAAGCCGGGTTGCATTGGTGGGAAGGGAGGGGGTGGGGGGGGCTTAACGTCGCACCAACAGTTTAGGTAATATGGCGTCTCTCCAGCTAGGGTTGGTGGAGGAGAACACGGATGTCCCTCTAAGTAGTATCTCATGCACGGACTTCCACCCGGGTAACACCACCGACCTTCACCAAGCCTGCTGGATAGCTTCCCCACGCGTAATAGTTCGACACTCCAGTGGGATTAGAACCAACAGCTGTAAGAGGCAATAGGTTTGACGTCATCGACCTTAAACACTCGGTCACGGAGGTCCCTATCAGTTAAGGATAGTGTCTTGGGAAGAGCCGTCTCTAATGTTGTAAGAACTTGTGGCTCGACCCATATTTGCTTTCTTTACATTTATTGTATGTAGATTCTGTGTCATAATAGTGCAACATAAAATATGATGAATCTAAAATGACAGTGTTGTTAATTTATAATGTAATTGGGTGATGTATTGCTTCTGGCAAGTTGAATTTTGAATAGACCCAGTTACTGGCTCTAGTTACCTCCCCTGACGTCCCGGTCACATAATGTAATGATTGTAATATTGCACTAGATTTGTTTTTACAGACGGATCTATAGTCCAGTGGTAACACGGTGGACTGGTAATCCATGGATCGCAGGTTAGATCCCCCGTCTGACCTTAATAAAATGAACAGTCTTTCAGGTGGGACTTTCAACCGAGATCTCGTGTCGGTGCTTTACACCGTGCACGTTAAAGAACCAGAGGAGACTCTGGAATGGATCTCTGTCTGTATCATTGCACTATCCTCCAAACGTCTAAAATGACTAATCTCTTCATGAGGCGTCGCTCATATGGACAACCGGTAGCGACGATAAATAAACGTAAATCACACACATATATGTTCTGTTTCAGAGACGTAGAACACACTAGAGTTTACTGGGAGATATACCCCGACAAAACACACTAGAGTTTACTGGGAGATATACCCCGACAAAAATTGAAAAAAGCGCATCTAAATGTTTATAAATAAATATTTTATAATTTTTATTATTATTTCAGAACAGTCCAGACTGGGACTACTACAGAGTGACGTTTCGAGCGGGGTTTAGAGATGGAATTGTAAGTTTCATACGACTATTTTTAGCGCTATTTAACCCTTTCCCTCATAGAAGCACCTCTTGACCCCATTACCAATACGACATACATTAACCCTTTCCCTCATAGAAGCACCTCTTGACCCCATTACCAATACGACATACATTAACCCTTTCCCTCATAGAAGCACCTCTTGACGCCATTACCAATACGACATACATTAACCCTTTCCCTCACAGAAGCACCTCTTGACGCCATTACCAATACGACATACATTAACCCTTTCACTCGCAGAAGCACCTCTTGACGCCAATACGAATACGACATACATTGACAATGTAGTAGCCAAACCAATGTTCATAATAAAGACCAGAATTTCATGTAGTTCCAGTAATATCTATGGAGGTGGGATAGATATGACGACTACTTATCCACTGCATGATAGCTAAATGGCTGTCGTTTGTATGGCGATATAATAGTATATTAACCTAAATCTCATGTAGTCCCAGTAATATATATGGAGGTGGGATAGATATGGTGACTACTTATCCACTGCATGATAGCTAAATGGCTGTCGTTTGTATGGCGATATAATAGTATATTAACCTAAATCTCATGTAGTCCCAGTAATATATATGGAGGTGGGATAGATATGGCGACTACTTATCCACAACTATACAATTGTGTTTCTAAGAACTATGATATAACATAAACAATTCGCAGGATCACAACTCAAAACGACTGTGGTTCTAACGTTACCTAAAATTACAAAGTTCGGTTATTTAAACATATCGTATGTCTCATATAAATAATTCCTGGCAAATTTAGCCCAATATGTTACCAATTGAGAAAGTGGTGACTTGTTCGTGGAACACATAGACATGTTATTGAAAGACGCTCTATAATCTGTATTATTGGTCGCTTATAACTAACGTCAGTATTTTATTACTATAAATTTATGAAATGCGCATATACTCCAAACAATGTCGTAAGCAGACAGCCACGGATATCAGCCAACTTACATTAAAGTTTAAACTTTATTTATTTTACAACGATTGCGAAGCAAGTTCTACCAACTTATATTAATCACTCTCGTTAGCTCGGATGAAAGCGTATATGTGGTCATTCGTGTAGGAGGAAACCGGAGTACCTGAAGAAAACCCACCTGTCCGATATGGCGACCACCGTACCATCTCACATACTTCCCTCTCCGAGGATCGAACCCGGGTTGCATTGGTTAGAAGCGAGCGCGCTAACCGCTGCGCTAATCGGACTTGCATTAAACAACCAATTTTCAGATTCCCAATGTTACGTTCTTATATATTTAGTTTAAACATTATTTATTTCAGTATTTGTACATGTAATCAAGAAATGAACATTTTACATATACTTAACAGCAGTAGACTGAAAGGGATTAGAACGAAAGAAAACTTATATAGTTCTTCTCCCTATCAATTGATTGATATACAATAGGCAGGAGAATAATATATATACATATATATAACAATGAAAATACGTGAAATCTATTCACGGTATTTGTTAAAGAATTTCAGAACTTAATGTATATATTTGACATCTATTAAGTAACCACCTGTGCTAAGCAGCCACGTTCTGTGATTCCCTTAGCTGTCTGCTAAAGACAGATTTGACAGTAGATAACAGTTACGTACGTCTTTAACCTATTTGTATAAACCTAACCTAACCTAGCTCTTCTAGGTGATGGGCGACCAATACATAATGCGACCGTCTTCATATATTTCAGCACCGCACGTGCCGAGCAAAGGTTCTCTGGACATTCACTCCTTCATTTGACAGGACTGTGAGGAATGCAAGATGTACGCCCCCTTGGCGGACACGTGATATGATGACGTATTAAACATTCACATCGTTCGTCTACACGAACAGACACGTGCATTGACAGTATACCTACCGCAACACGGAAGTGACTGCTAAACCATACTTAAATACATATACAAATGCAGACAATTATACTACAAAGAAGAACAACAACAGTCCATTCGATATATACTAGAGGACATAGAAAACGCACACCTACATTATATACTAGAGGACATAGAAAACGTACACCTACATTATATACTAGAGGACATAGAAAACGCACACCTACATTATATACTAGAGGACATAGAAAACGCACACCTACATTATATACTAGAGGACATAGAAAACGCACACCTACATTATATACTAGAGGACATAGAAAACGCACACCTACATTATATACTAGAGGACATAGAAAACGCACACCTACATTATATACTAGAGGACATAGAAAACGCACACCTACATTATATACTAGAGGACATAGAAAACGCACACCTACATTATATACTAGAGGACATAGAAAACGCACACCTACATTATATACTAGAGGACATAGAAAACGCACACCTGCATTATATACTAGAGGACATAGAAAACGCACACCTACATTATATGGTTATTTTTATATGAAAACGAAATACGAAGGATTGCATCAAAGATATATCACATCGTTATTATAAAAACAAACCGACCAACTAAAAATATTCCAAAATGTTTAAAACTATGTATTTATACAGTTATTGTTTTTCATGTAAAAACACACTTATCCGAAGTGTGCGTTTTCTATGTCCTCCAATATTTCAAAATCAAATAAAACCAATCATTTGGTTTTATTGATAGTGTTTGTAAACTCATTCGGATTAAAGCAGCATTACATCGTAATAAAGGATGTTTTGGGTAACATATAAATACTAATGTGTGTGTGTTTACAAAAATCGAAATAGTCGCTCAGAAACGAATACAACTCCAATAAATTTAAACCGTCGTATACGCGAATTTGTTTATCAACACACGTAATGTCAACACGCACAGCGCGCATGCGTGAAACAACAGAGATGTAGAAAACAACGTATATATTTTGAACATGAAAGAATATCTATCTATCTATCTTCCTCTAATGTCGAACCCCTCGCGGGGATGTAGAAATGTCCCTAAAGGACTTAGCTAACAGAGGTAAGAATAAAAATATCAAGTAATTTAATTTAAAAAGACAACGTTGGACAAATGGGGACGATGCATTCCGAATGTAAACAAGTGCGGAAGATGCGTTCCGGTTGTAAACAAGTGCGTGACCGATCGACTCGGAAAGTCCTACTTTCGGTTTCGAGTTTCTTTTATCGCAAACAAATACTGTTTACCAAATGAACATAAGCATACAAAGTATAATGTTAGAATGTGTAGCAGCATTGCTACCCATACGTACAAATTTAATTTTTCAAATATCTTTTATTTCATACGATGTAATTCTGCTTTAATCTAAATGTCTAATACCTGAAGTATATCGATTAGAAGCAGCGACGTTTCGAAGCTGGGTAGCTGGAATTTGATAAGCGAATTGGGTCTGGTAGTACATACAGTGGTTTGGGGCTTGTTATTTACAGTCAACGCCCTAAACCACTCGGTCACGGAGGTCCCCACATGAAAGTCAGGTTCTTCCATTTGGAATTCACTACCTCATTATATTCAACATTTCAACTCACTCAATATCTTTAAAACTCGATATTTAAGATGGAATAAGCCAACAGAAACGTAAAATCTGGTGTATATATACATACATAATAGACGAGCTTCCACGTATTGCTGAATACTGTACTTAACATGTAGTGTTTCTTTAATTAATATGTTTTCTATGTCATTGTATATTATGTTGAGGGCCTTACAGTCAAAATTGCTCAAGCGACCACGTGTATTAAGCGACCTTTGTCTTATGCGACCATTTTGAAATCCCCCCGAGCGATTTCACACTATAAATCTATTGTATTAAGCGACTTTTGTCTTACGCGACCAACGACCACCTATTTTCGGCCGTAATTACCTAATGTTTTTTAAGTAGTGTTGAAATTCAAAACATAAATCAAGAGACTATTAAATGTGTCGTCTGCTGGTTATGTATATTGAAGAGGCAATACATTTGACAAGTAATCATGATACATGCCAATCAGTCAATTTATGCACCAATTTCCGTTTCAGTCATTGTTGTAAAAACAAATGTAGGGGATTATCGGCGCGCAATGTCCAGTTACGAGTTCTTTATAGTGTGTGCAAATCTCATAATTGGGCGCTAATTGATTCAAATAGTCCACACTTTGTTCTTATGGTCTCGCATTTTTAGTTTTACTGGATCACAGCATATGGATTGTCCCATTGCACCGGTCGGAAATTCAGCCAATGGATGTCAATTTTATATGTACGTTTTGATTTAAATGAATGTAAATGCATTATTGTTGTAATTTTCTGGATTAAATTTTTGTTTAGATAATTGATAATCTCGGATATCACACCATTGTCACGCCTTATAATATATTTTGAATCTAAATACAAAATTGATTCGTCCTCAAAATGTTTCGTACTCGAAAATTGATTCGTCCTCAAAATGTTTCATACTCGTAATAACATAAATAAGACCAATTTCAATTCTACACTTTTGAGTACCCATGCAGGTGTCTCAATTAGCAGCAATCAATAAGGTGTTTGATCTACAGTATCCATATCGTGCAGGTATCACAATTAGCAGCAATCAACAAGGTGTTTCAACAAGAAAAATACAATATATTACTATAAAAGTTTTCTATATTTTATGATGATATATGTAACATATATACATGTATATGATGTTGATATCAATATAGACACTGTAGTGTCCACCCAAACAAAAGTCTAGTACATGTCTCCGACTCTGAGAAATTGTCCGTTCAGTCACTTTGTATTAAGAGACCGTTTCATTAAGAGACCGCTTTTGTCCATTCCCTTAATACAAGTTTGACTACAAATTTAATTTTTCAAATATCTTTTATTTCATACGATGTAATTCTGCTTTAATCTAAATGTCTAATACCTGAAGTATATCGATTAGAAGCAGCGACGTTTCGAAGCTGGGTAGCTGGAATTTGATAAGCGAATTGGGTCTGGTAGTACATACAGTGGTTTGGGGCATGTTATTTACAGTCAACGCCCTTAACCACTCGGTCACTGAGGTCCCCACATGAAATTCAGGTTCTTCCATTTGGAATTCACTACCTCATTATATTCAACATTTCAACTCACTCAATATCTTTAAAAACTCGATATTTAAGATGGAATAAGCCAACAGAAACATAGAAATCTGGTATATATATACATACATAATAGATGAACTTCCACGTATTGCTGAATACTGTACTTAACATGTAGTGTTTCCTTAATTAATATGTTTTCTATGTCATTGTATATTATGTTGAGGGCCTTATTTGTAATAGCCATGTGTTATGTAAGCTCCCTCGTAAAATAAAGTCTTTATTATTATTATTATTATTATTAAAGCCAAAATCAGTGTGTGTTTTACGTTTATTTATCGTCGCTACCGGTTGCCCATATGAGCGATGCCTCCTGAAGATATTAGTCATTTTAGATTTTGGAGGATAGTGCAATGATACAGACAGAGACCCATTTCAGAGTATCCTTCGGTTCTTTTACGTGCATGGTGTAAAGCACCGACACGAGACCTCGGTTTAACGTCCCATCTGAAAGACTGTTAATTTTATTAGGGTCAGACGAGGGATCGAACCTGCGATCCCTGGATTACCAGTCCAGCGTGTTACCACCACTGGACTACAGATCCGTCTGTGAGTCCCTAATGAGAGCCAAGTGTCGTATATGTAATCACTAAGTGGGCGGGGTTTCTCGTATAAAAGATTGAGCGTATGTTCATATGCTCCGTACAGACCGATCTGTAGTCCAGTGGTTAACACGTTGGACTTGTAATATCGTTCAATTTGTCAATTAAAATCGAGAGGAAAGTGAAACCAGATCAGAATTTTGCTATAATAACACCACAGCAGTGCAGCTTTTAACTCATTGCGTGTTAAGAGAAGTGGAAGTCGTGATAGCGCAGTGGTAGCGCGTTCGCTTCATGTGCGAAAGGTCCGGAGTTCGAGTCCCGCTGGAGCCGTTACGAGTGTGCCCTTAGGCAAGGCATTTAAATTCCACGTCGCAGCTTCTCTCTCCTCTCCCTCGTGGCGATAAATTCCACCAGGAATGAGGTCTCGAGAGTGATTAATATAAGTTGAAAGAACTTGTTTCGCAATCGAGCTTAAATAAATGTGTATAAACTAATCTAATAGAAGTGGAATATGTCATGGAACTTCGTTTAAGACACAATGCTAATGAAATTCCATGATATCATTTTATTTTTACGCTTTTCATTCACACATTAGTAAAACAAATAAATGAATTGTCGACTGCTACAACTATTTATAACCATTATCTTACCCAGCATGCATGGAAACTGACCTCCATAATGTGTAAGACATATGTGTCTCTTTATGGTGTAAGGAAATTAACCAAGATTATATTAATTTCAAAGATAATTATGTATCATGTAAATACAATGGAGTATTGAGTTGTCTCCCGTACACCATACAGTTGAGTATTGCGTTGTCTCCCGTACACCATACAATTGAGTTATCTCCCGTACACCATACAGTTGAGTATTGAGTTGTCTCCCGTACACCATACAGTTGAGTATTGAGTTGTCTCCCGTACACCATACAATTGAGTTATCTCCCGTACACCATACAGTTGAGTATTGAGTTATCTCCCGTACACCATACAGTTGAGTATTGAGTTGTCTCCCGTACACCATACAATTGCATTTAATGTACGCGGATGCGATGATTGAGCTTATTTACCCTAGCCTCCGGCGAACCATGTGGGCAAGCGTTACGCTGACGTATTTCGATAATCCGTGTAAGTACGTTCTGTTTCAGAGACGGGCGTGTGCAGCGGATGTTCATTGGAACGGTTCCGACCGGAGCAGTATACGACAGAGGCGTGTGTGTTTTACGTTTATTTATCGTCGCTACCAGTTGCCCATATGAGCGACGCCTCCAGAAGAGATTAGTCATTGTAGATGTGTGGAGGATAAATTGCAATGATACCGTGGATCTGGCTCGGTTCGAACACGCAACACCTGAGTTATCGGCGAGAGCGCTATGTCTCTGCTACTACACGGTAACGAGTGCACACGGTGGTTGTGTAATAAATACATTAATAGCATAATGTATGACTACGGATGGTATATAGTGCCGTCAAGCCAAAACCGCAATATATGCATCGTCCATTCAACGCTGGCGGAACACGTAAATGGTGCATCCGGGATGCGTGTGTGCCAACAAACACGTAATATATGTAAATACGTCATACAATTAATTTTAATAATCTCGTACAATTGGCTAGACAGTTTATACTTAAACTTATATAATAACGATTCACTTATCAAGTCGTATTGCTTGTTTTTCAGTTGGACGCTTCATCACATTTAATAAAATAAACTAATGATGCGCCATATAAGCGCGCTTGTTTTGCATGTCCTAGTGTGCACCTATGTGTGCCAGACGGCTGATGCACAGGGTTGGCAACCAATAGGACTTACTCTTAGAAGGACGTTAGGCTCCATGTATACGGCTGTGGAAGACATTGGGGGGAATTTTATACGCGCGATTTCAGCTTTTGAGTGGATACATGTAAGTAGTTTATTTTGCCTGATAAAGGCATGTTGTAGTTTGCGGAGGGGTGGAGTTGGAGAGGGAACTTTGTAGTTTTCGGGGTGTGGGGCTATTTTTTCAAATTTGTATTTATTTTACAATTGTGAAGCAAGTTTTAACAACTTATATTAATCACTGTCATTGGCGCGGATAAAAGCGTGTATGTGGTCATTCGTGTGGGAGGAAACCGAATTATAAAGACATGTTGTAGTTTAAATGTTTGTAAACGTAAACCACACTAGATTTTACTGGGAGATATACCCCGACAAAAATTGAAAAGAGCCCATCTAAATGTTTATAAATAAATATTTTATAATTTGTATTATTATTTCAGAACAGTCCACACTGGGACTACTACAGAGTGACGTTTCGAGCGCGGTTTAGCGATGGAATTGTAAGTTTCATACGACTATTTTTAGCACTAGTTAACCCTTTCCCTCATAGAAGCACCTCTTGACGCCATTACTAATACGACATACATTAATCCTTTCCCTCATAGAAGCACCTCTTGACGCCATTACCAATACGACATACATTAACCCTTTCCCTCATAGAAGCACCTCTTGCCATTACCAATGCCACATACATTAACCCTTTCCCTCATAGAAGCACCTCTTGACGCCATTACCAATACGACATACATTAACCCTTTCCCTCATAGAAGCACCTCTTGACGCCATTACCAATACGACATACATTAACCCTTTCCCTCATAGAAGCACCTATTGACGCCATTACCAATACGACATACATTAACCCTTTCCCTCATAGAAGCATCTATTGACGCCATTACCAGTACGACATACATTAACCCTTTCCCCGATAGAAGCACCTCTTGACGCCATTACCAATACGACATACATTAACCCTTTCCCTCATAGAAGCACCTCTTGACGCCATTACCAATACGACATACATTAACCCTTTCCCTCATAGAAGCACCTCTTGACGCCATTACCAATACGACATACATTAACCCTTTCCCTCATAGAAGCACCTCTTGACGCCATTACCAATAACACATACATTAACCCTTTCCCTCATAGAAGCACCTCTTGACGCCATTACCAATACGACATACATTAACCCTTTCCCTCATAGAAGCACCTCTTGACGCCATTACCAATACGACATACATTAACCCTTTCCATCATAGAAGCACCTCTTGACGCCATTACCAATACGACATACATTAACCCTTTCCCTCATAGAAGCACCTCTTGACGCCATTACCAATACGACATACATTAACCCTTTCCCTCATAGAAGCACCTCTTGACGCCATTACCAATACGACATACATTAACCCTTTCCCTCATAGAAGCACCTCTTGACGCCATTACCAATACGACATACATTAACCCTTTCCCTCATAGAAGCACCTCTTGACGCCATTACCAATACCACATACATTAACCCTTTCCCTCATAGAAGCACCTCTTGACGCCATTACCAATACCACATACATTAACCCTTTCCCTCATAGAAGCACCTCTTGACGCCATTACCAATACGACATACATTAACCCTTTCCCTCATAGAAGCACCTCTTGACGCCATTACCAATACGACATACATTAACCCTTTATCTCATAGAAGCACCTCTTGACGTCATTACCAATACGACATACATTAACCCTTTCCCCCATAGAAGCACCTCTTGACGCCATTACCAATACGACATACATTAACCCTTTCCCTCATAGAAGCACCTCTTGACGCCATTACCAATACGACATACATTAACCCTTTCCCTCATAGAAGCACCTCTTGACGCCATTACCAATACGACATACATTAACCCATTTCCCTCATAGAAGCACCTCTTGACGCCATTACCAATACGACATACATTAACCCTTCCCTCATAGAAGCACCTCTTGACGCCATTACCAATACGACATACATTAACCCTTTCCCTCATAGAAGCACCTCTTGACGCCATTACCAATACGACATACATTAACCCTTTCCCTCATAGAAGCACCTCTTGACGCCATTACCAATACGACATATATTAACCCTTTCCCTCATAGAAGCACCTCTTGACGCCATTACCAATACGACATACATTAACCCTTTCCCTCATAGAAGCACCTCTTGACGCCATTACCAATACGACATACATTAACCCTTTCCCTCATAGAAGCACCTCTTGACGCCATTACCAATACGACATACATTAACCCTTTCCCTCATAGAAGCACCTCTTGACGCCATTACCAATACGACATACATTAACCCTTTCCCTCATAGAAGCACCTCTTGACGCCATTACCAATACGACATACATTAACCCTTTCCCTCATAGAAGCACCTCTTGACGCCATTACCAATACGACATACATTAACCCTTTCCCTCATAGAAGCACCTCTTGACGCCATTACCAATACGACATACATTAACCCTTTCCCTCATAGAAGCACCTCTTGACGCCATTACCAATACGACATACATTAACCCTTTCCCTCATAGAAGCACCTCTTGACGCCATTACCAATACGACATACATTAACCCTTTCCCTCATAGAAGCACCTCTTGACGCCATTACCAATACGACATACATTAACCCTTTCCCTCATAGAAGCACCTCTTGACGCCATTACCAATACGACATACATTAACCCTTTCCCTCATAGAAGCACCTCTTGACGCCATTACCAATACGACATACATTAACCCTTTCCCTCATAGAAGCACCCCTTGACGCCATTACCAATACGACATACATTGACAATGTAGTAGCCAAGCCAATGTTCATAATAAAGGCCAGAATCTCATGTAGTCCTAGTAATATCTATGGAGGTGGGATAGATATGGTGACTACTTATCCACTGCATAATAGCTAAATGGCTGTCGTTTGTATGGAGATATAATAGTATATTAACCTAAATCTCATGTAGTCCCAGTAATATATATGGGATAGATATGGCGATTACGTATCCACTGCATGATAACTAAATGGCTGTCGTTTGTATGGAGATATAATAGTATATTAACCTAAATCTCTATGTAGTCCCAGTAATATCTATGGAGGTGGGATAGATATGGCGATTACTTATCCACTGCATGATAGCTAAATGGCTGTCGTTTGTATGGAGATATAATAGTATATTAACCTAAATCTCTATGTAGTCCCAGTAATATCTATGGAGGTGGGATAGATATGGCGACTACTTATCCATTGCATGATAGCTAAATGGCTGTCGTTTGTATGGAGATATAATAGTATATTAACCTAAATCTCTATGTAGTCCCAGTAATATCTATGGAGGTGGGATAGATATGGCGACTACTTATCCACTGCATGATAGCTAAATGGCTGTCGTTTGTATGGAGATATAATAGTATATTAACCTAAATCTCTATGTAGTCCCAGTAATATCTATGGAGGTGGGATAGATATGGCGACTACTTATCCACTGCATGATAGCTAAATGGCTGTCGTTTGTATGGAGATATAATAGTATATTAACCTAAATCTCTATGTAATCCCAGTAATATCTATGGAGGTGGGATAGATATGGCGATTACGTATCCACTGCATGATAGCTATAAATGGCTGTCGTTTGTATGGAGATATACTATTATATTAACCTAAATCTCTATGAAGGAAAGGGTTAATAGAAACGGAACAGGACATAAGCTTATTCAGAAATGGACTGCACAAACAAGATGGCTGTAGGACCCTCAAATGTGAAATTGTCACAAATGTGAAAATGAAAAAAAATGGTCACATATGCGCGTGCCATTTCTTAGCTGTATTTTGCATCTAATAGTGCGTGTTTAATTAAGTAGATCAGCCCAGCCAGTATGCTTATTCAAGATGGCCTTTGTTTCATAAAGTTATGTTTATTCACTAAATATATGTACATAGTTGGATACACATTTTAAACAAATCAAGCATTATGCGTGTGTTTTATGCTACTAATATATTTGAATATAGGCAATGCAACCAAAAACTATACACAACTATACAATTGTGTTTCTAAGAACTATGATATAACATCAACAATTCGCAGGATCACAACTCAAAATGACTGGTTCTAACGTTACCTAAAATTACATCGGTTATTTAAACATATCGTATGTCGCATATAAATAATTCCTGGCAAATTTAGCTCAATTATGTTCCTGGAAATGTTAGCCCAATATGTTCCTGGAAATGTTAGCCCAATATGTTCCTGGAAATGTTAGCCCAATATGTTACCAATTGAGAAAGTGGTGACTTGTTCGTGGAACACATAGACATATGTTTTTGAAAGACGCTCTATAATCTGTATTATTGGTCGCTTATAACTGACGTCAGTATTTTATATAAATTTATGAAATGCACATATACTCCAAGGATATCAGCCAACTTAAATTAAAGTTTAAACTTTATTTATTTTACAACGATTGCGAAGCAAGTTCTACCAACTTATATTAATCACTCTCGTTGCCGCGGATGAAAGCGTAAATGTGGTCATTCGTGTAGGAGGAAACCGGAGTACCCGGAGAAAACCCACCTGTCCGATCTGGCGACCACCGTACCATCTCACATACTTCCCTCTCCGAGGATCGAACCCGGGTTGCATTGGTTAGAAGCGAGCGCGCTAATCGGACTTGCATTAAACAACCAATTTTCAGATTCCCAATGTTACGTTCTTATATATTTAGTTTAAACATTATTTATTTCAGTATTTGTACATGTAATCAAGAAATGAACATTTTACATATAATTAACAGCAGTAGACTGAAAGAGATTAGAACGAAAGAAAACTTATATAGTTCTTCTCCCTATCAATTGATTGATATACAATAGGCAGGAAAATAGTATATAATATAACAATGAAAATACGTGAAATCTATTCTAGGTATTTGCTAAAGAATTTCAGAACTTAATGTATATATTTGACATCTATTAAGTAACCACCTGTGCTAAGCAGCCACGTTCTGTGATTCACTTAGCTGTCTGCTAAAGACAGATTTGACAGTAGGTAACCGCTACGTACGTCTTTAACCTATTTGTATAAACCTAACCTAGCTCTTCTAGGTGATGGGCGACCATTACATAATGCGACCGTTGTCATACCGTCTTCATATATTTCAGAACCGCACGTGCCGAGCAGATGTTCTCTGGACATTCACTCCTTCATTTGACAGGACTGTGTGGTATGCAAGTTGTACGCCCCCTTGGCGGACACGTGATATGATGACGTATTAAACATTCACATCGTTCGTCTATACGAACAGACACGTGCGTTGACAGTATACCTACCGCAACATGGAAGTGACTGAAACACCATATTTAAATAGTAAATACATATACAAATGTAGGCAATTATACTACAAAGAAGAACAACAACAGTCCATTCGAGATATACTAGAGGACATAGAAAACACACACCTACATTATATACTAGAGGACATAGAAAACGCACACCTACATTATATACTAGAGGACATAGAAAACGCACACCTACATTATATACTAGAGGACATAGAAAACGCACACCTACATTATATACTAGAGGACATAGAAAACGCACACCTACATTATATACTAGAGGACATAGAAAACGCACACCTACATTATATACTAGAGGACATAGAAAACGCACACCTACATTATATACTAGAGGACATAGAAAACGCACACCTACATTATATACTAGAGGACATAGAAAACGCACACCTACATTATATACTAGAGGACATAGAAAACGCACACCTACATTATATACTAGAGGACATAGAAAACGCACACCTACATTATATACTAGAGGACATAGAAAACGCACACCTACATTATATACTAGAGGACATAGAAAACGCACACCTACATTATATACTAGAGGACATAGAAAACGCACACCTACATTATATACTAGAGGACATAGAAAACGCACACCTACATTATATACTAGAGGACATAGAAAACGCACACCTACATTATATACTAGAGGACATAGAAAACGCACACCTACATTATATACTAGAGGACATAGAAAACGCACACCTACATTATATACTAGAGGACATAGAAAACGCACACCTACATTATATACTAGAGGACATAGAAAACGCACACCTACATTATATACTAGAGGACATAGAAAACGCACACCTACATTATATACTAGAGGACATAGAAAACGCACACCTACATTATAAACTAGAGGACATAGAAAACGCACACCTACATTATATACTAGAGGACATAGAAAACGCACACCTACATTATATATTAGAGGACATAGAAAACGCACACCTACATTATATACTAGAGGACATAGAAAACGCACACCTACATTATATGATTATTATTATATGAAAACGAAATACGAAGGATTCCATCAAAGATATATCACATCGTTATTACAAAAAAAAAAAAACGACCAACTAAAAATATTCCAAAATGTTTAAAAACTATGTATTTATACAGTTATTGTTTTTCATGTAAAAACACACTTATCCGTGTGTATGTCCTCTAATATAGATACAAATAATTCAAAATCATTTGATTTTATTGATAGTGTTTGTAAACTCATTCAGCTTAATCTAAATGTCTAATACCTGAAGTATATCGATTAGAAACAGCAACGTTTCGAAGCTGGGTAGCTGGAATTCGATAAGCGAATTGGGTCTGGTAGTACATACAGTGGTTTAGGGCTTGTTATTTACAGTCAACGCCCTAAACCACTCGGTCACGGAGGTCCCCACATGAAATCCAAGTTCTTCCATTTGGAATTCACTACCTCATTATATTCAACATTTCAACTCACTCAATATCTTTAAAAACTCGATATTTAAGATGGAATAAGCCAACAGAAACATAGAAATCTGATCTGGTGTATATACATACATAATAGATGAGCTTCCACGTATTGCTGAATACTGTACTTAACATGTAGTGTTTCCTTAATTAATATGTTTTCTATGTCATTGTATATTATGTTGAGGGCCTTATTTGTAATAGCCATGTGTTTTGTAAGCTCCCTCGTAAAATAAAGTCTTTATTATTATTGTTATTATTATTATTAAAGCCAAAATCAGTGTGTGTTTTACGTTTATTTATCGTCGCTACCGGTTGCCCATATGAGCGATGCCTCCTGAAGATATTAGTCATTTTAGATTTTGGAGGATAGTGCATGATACAGACAGAGACCCATTCCAGAGTCTCCTCTGGTTCTTTTACGTGCACGGTGTAAAGCACCGACACGAGACCTCGGTTTAACGTCCCATCTGAAAGACTGTTAATTTTATTAGGGTCAGCCGTAGGATTGAACCTGCGATCCCTGGATTACCAGTCCTGGTGCGGGCCGTTGTCTAATGTTGTTAAAACTTGTGGCCCAAACCATTTGCATGTTCATATTATGTATTTTATCTGTTTATGCATGACATATATAATAATGATTTGCAATAAAATATGATTAAACTGCAGAAAGGAAGTGTTACATAGCAGAAATGTAATACAAACTTTTAATCAACATAAAGTGGGTGCTTAATCGCACCATTACGCTAGCGTGCTGCAATGTTTCAATGTGGACGTGTCGTGGAGCATTGTTTGCGTCGGTATTTTGTCCGTACTCCACCCACATCACCCCCAATTTATCAAATTTAACATTACATATTGGGGTAAGGAATAAACATATCACCTGTGAATGTATGTGTATTAAGAATTAGCATGACACCTGTGTCGCTTATGACTGACTGACTGACTGATAGACTGACTAGTCAATTTATTTAAAGTCGCCACCGCATAAATGCATTTGGGCGACTGAGTTTTCTAAGAAGATTAAATACCCATCATCTAAAAGTGATGGTTTTGCCTATCGTAATTATTATAACTAGTTGTTTAGAGTAACGCTTATGTATAGGTGTATAGCATCTATATAGGTAAAGTTAAAACTGAAAGTCCGCATGTATTTAAACATGTGCAAAGTTCAATCTGAGTGACACTCGAACAAGCAATTAATTCTGCAAGAATCAGTACTGTGAAACTGTGACGTTATTACGGATTCACGTTTTATTGATTAATGTTCAGAGCTATGGGGATACTAACCAGCAAACTTCTGTCAGATCTTAAATAATGTAAATCACTATGTATTCGCTTGGGATTTATGTTCGCGATAATTCGATAACGGGTACACTGTCTCGCGAATGCAATATTTCAATAAAATATAATTTATTTTTTTGCCAATTTACCAGATTGCGCATTTGGAACAACTTAAGTTCATATTCACAAATGCACCCATTATTAGATTAGCTGCCAACACCTGTTTTAGTATTTTACAACGACGTACCTCTTATCTTTGTAAATAATGCCTATTGAGTGTTTTATATGTCGTCACTTGCTAATTAGGCTAATCTCAATCTGATTGGAATTGGTATTTGATCTTTTAAAACAGTTTTTAGTTTGCGCAGTAGTGCTTATTTTGCTTTCAGTAGTGTTCATTCCATTACATCTTAATAAGATTTTAAATTTCAATTAGCGACTGCTTTTCAGCTTTATCTCACACATGTAGTTATCACATGTACATGTATATACTATAGTAGTGCAATATGTTATAGATGAATGATGTATATATATACATAGTCTCTTGTAACTCTGAATTGAGTGGCAATGTACTTTTTAATATGTAAACTACATTCTGTGTTTGTTATATGCTGCACATTGATGAGACTGAAATAAAGAATAAAATAAATTTGGATGTCCAAACGCGCGAGATTACCATAGCGGGGGGAAAATGTACAATCGCCAAAAAATCCTCACGCGAATATTAAGTAATTTATAAATAAATATGACAGGCAGATAGATTTACATATAAGTCAATTGTGTCTGGTGGATATTTCCCAAAGAAAATATTTTAATTAAAATGTGGATTTGTTTAGCCTATCATAAGTCGTGACATAGTTGGACTTTTGTCTGGTTTGCAGTAGAGTTGTTTGGTCTGAAAATGATCGTTTCACAGATGATAATGTACACTAAACAATCAACGGCTTTTAAAATGTGTATATTTATATCCATACCTTCCTGTTTGGTTTGTCAAAAAAACAACGCACAAATAAAACTGACAGTGCTAGTATCAGTACTCCAAATTACACCGAACCATTTTAATAAAGCTCCACTATTGTCGTGGGTATACATAACTGGAGCATGGCTTGTCTACCGTCAAGTGTATCGAAATAAGTTTATATGGACGCCAAGACATGTAGTCAGTCTTAGTCCGTGCCAAATCTTTATTAAATTTCTGCAAACTAGAAATGTGCAAATATCACCACCATACAGGCGGTGCGCTTAGTGCTATGTGCGTTAGTGTTGTGGTGTTTAACGTCACGTTAACTACTTATGTCATGTGGCAGCTCTCCAGCTCGTGTTGGCGGAGGAAGATCCGGGTGCCCTCCGAGCTGTATCAGAGGCACGGAAGGATACCAAGGTCGAACCATCTAGAAGCAACTACGCCATATACGATACGCAACTATTTGAATAACTGTCAACAGCATCAGGGATGGCTATGCTTTCATTTCTGGTTTCTTCAGCAGATGCAATGCAGAAACAAACGCCTTTAGCTCGATTGTGTATCGAGTGCATACACAATTAGTCTAATCTAGACCTCATTCCTGGTGGAATACATTGTAATGACGGAGGTAGAGGAGGCATATACATATAGCTTATACAAATTTATTTTAGCTCGATTGCAACTTATGTTAATCACTCATGAGACTTCATTCCTGATGGAGTCCATCGCCACGAGAGAGAGAGAGAGAGAGAGAGGAGAGAGAGAGGGGAGAGAGAGGAGAGAGAGAGAGGACAAAGGGGGGAGAGAGAGGGGAGAGAGAGGGGATATAGATAGGGAGAGAGAGAGGAGAGAGGAGGGAGAGGAGGAGAGGGAGAGAGAGAGAAGAGAGAGAGGAGAGAGAGAGGAGAGAGGGGATAGATAGAGAGAAAGGTGGGAGAGAGAGAGAGAGAAAGAGAGAGGAGATAGGAGGGGATATAGAGAGGAGGAGAGCGAGAGAGAGAGGAGAGAGGAGAGATAGAGAGAGGGGGAGAGAGAGAAAGAGAAAGGGGAGAAGGGAGTGGGGGAGGGGGAGGGGAGAGGGGAAGAGATGGAGAAGAGGATAGAAAGGAGAGAGATGAGAGAGAGAACACGAGAGAGGAGAGATAGAGGAGAGAGCGAGAGAGAGAGAGGAGAGAGAGGGAGAGCTAGAGAGAGGGGGAGGGAGGAGAGCGGAGATAAAGAGAGAGAGAGAGAGGGGGGAGAGAGAAAGAAGAGGCAATGCGGAATTTAAATGCCTTGCCTAAGGACACAATCGCAACGGCTACTGCTGAGGGCGAACTCCTGGTCTTTCTCAACTGAACCGAACGCGCTACAGCGGGCTTAGTAGTACAACGACTTCCACTGTGAATGCAAGTGTCTTGCCTGCGTGATTGTGCGGGGCTCTTATTCACAACCCACTGGTTTAAGCGATGGGCATCATACTTATTCATGCGATCACGGATACTCGGTATACAGTCAAACTTGTATTAAGAGACCACCAAATGGAAGGACAAAATGCACTCTCTAAGCAGGAACAAAGGTCTCTTAATACAGTCTAATTTGTTCCGGAACTTAAAAAGTGGTCTCTTAATACAAGTGGGCCCTTCATCGAGCTAGCTTGACTGTATATGGAATGGCGTACGGCGCAACAATGAGAGACAGTGGTCAGTTACTGCCCCTGAATACTACCAAAAGTAGATAGGCCATATTAAGTGGTTTACTCTGTTTTTATTGTTGTTTCCTTTGCACAACATGCTATCAATTTCCATCCACTATCGCTTATTATGATTATTAAATTACTATATCTTGACAGATTTCATACACTATATGCAATGAGTACTTATTTGTAAAACAATGTTTTCAATTAATTAACACGATTTTGATAAATTCACATTTATCATACCGCAACATCCGGTTAGAGAACAACAGTGAAAACAAAGGACATATATCATACAGTGTATCCACTGCAGGCCCGTAGCCACAATGAGGCACACCGATGCAGAAGCCTCGGTTAAATTTTCAAAAGAAAAAGAAAAATGAAATAAACAAAATGCAAATAATATCTGTTTATTGCATAAAATGTTGACCGCTAGAGAGATGAAATGTCAGTCTTTTGTTAAAATCAGAAAACGCAGGAAATCGCTTCTATACCCCAACCATTTTAAGAGGGAACATGCCCCATGACCCCCCCCCCCCCTAGATTGCATCGGTTGAAATTTACCTTTGGCTACGGTGCTGCACTGGGTACTTTTACTGTATTGTTCTCGGGGTGGTGTTTTTGTATGTTGCCCACTCAGGAATGCAATATTTATATAATATACCACAGGCACCAGACACACATTTTTTCTTTTGGCCTATGGTCATATTAGTAAGTAATATAAAGTAATAATAGGCACCAGACACAACATATTATATTACTTACTATATGACCATAGGCCAAAAAAATAATTGTTTGTGTCTGGTGCCTGTGGTATATTATATAAATATTGCATTCCTTTTTTGTGTCTGGTGCCTGTGTAATATACTTGATATTAACGTAAAGTCCAATATACTAATTAACGCACAACACATTACAACATAATTACATACCTTTCGTTTACAGCATTGGAATGGAACGTGCAGAAATTTCACTAATCCTTTTACACCCTCCGTAACAGAAGAAATGACGTAACTTCCGTTACCATGGTTCACTTTCACAGAATTATCTCCATTGTTTTCGCACTCGTCTTCTTTCAAAACAGGCCAATCTGGATTTCCCGACGGTTCGCGGATTGCACTTGTACCAGACAACGGCTGGCTGGTAACGGCGGGTCTGCCACTACACGGTAACGCATTGTTACCCACGTCCTTCTTCTTACTACCCCCCGACACGTGCACAACGCTACGACGCTTATGCGCCAACACGATTGTGTCTTTGGGTACAGTTTTACCTCGTTGACGATGCTCACCTCGCGACCGATGAACAACATGTCTGTGACATGCAGTGACGTCACTTTTACGTCTAAATACGTCCTGTTTGTGGCAATTTGAAAGTTCGCTATCTCTGTATAGATTGCTTGAAGCCTCACTTTTTCTTCTAAGCTCGGCACTTTTGACGCTATAAGATTGCTGATGTTTCGATATGTTCCGGTAATCTTCGACAGATTCCGGCGTCCGCCTGTAAGTCCTAGAAGAGTGATCGAATTCTTTATCCAAAGCGCTATCACTACACGATACTCCAACTTTTGCCAGATTTGTTAACCCATCACCCCCTAAGTGTGCTTGGTACCCATCTAGTGATGATATACATTGGTTAGAGTACTTCCGGTTCTCGAGTTGGGTAGAAGCTGTTGTGGGAGCGGCACTCATCTCGGCGTGTGGTGATCTTGACCTGGGAAGATAATGAATGTTAACATAATTTTTCCAGTCTATTTCTCCAGTTATTTGTTAATTTAAAGCAGCATTACATCGTATGAAATAACATATATTTGAAAAATTAAATTTTTACGTATGGGTAGTAATGCAGCTACACAATCTAACATTATACTGTGTATGCTTATGTTCATTTGGTAAACAGTGTTTTCTTGCGATAAAATAAACTCGAAACCGAAAGTAGGACTTTCCGAGTCGGTCGGTCACGCACTTGTTTACAACCGGAACGCACCGTCCGCACTTGTTTACATTCTGAATACATCGTCCCCATTTTCCCCACGTTGTCTTTTGTAAATAAATTACTTTATATGTTGATTCATACCTCTGTTAGCTAAGTCTTTAGGGACATTTCTACATCCCCGCGAGGGGTTCAACATTAGAGGAAGATAGATAGATAGTCTTTCATGTTCAAAATACATACGATGTTTTCTACATCCTCTGTTGTTTCACGCATGCGCGCTGTGCGTGTTTACATTTCGTGTGTTGATAAACAAATTCGCGTATACGACGGTTTATATTTATTGGAATTTTATCGTTTCTGAGCGACTATTTCGATTTTTGTAAACACACACACATAAGTATTTATATTTTACCCAAAACATCCTTTATTACGATGTAATGCTGCTTTAGCATGACTTGATATTTTGTTTCTATAAACAAAGAACAAATCTACCGTTATTAATTATGCAATAAACAACGGCTACGGCTGTTGAATTTTACCCCCCCCCTTATATATGGACGTAAATATGCATCACAACTTAGGTGACTCTCCAGTTGTTAGTCTTGCAGAAACATCCGGGTGCCCATCGGAACAGTATTTGAGGAACGGACGTACGTGCACCCGGATAGAAACATCCGCGGGTGCCCATCGGAACAGTATTTGAGGAACGGACGTATGTGCACCCGGATAGAAACATCCCGGGTGCCCATCGGAACAGTATTTCAGGAACGGACGTGCGTGCACCCGGATAGAAACACCCCGGGTGCCCATCGGAACAGTATTTCAGGAACGGACGTGCGTGCACCCGGATAGAAACGAAAAGCATATAAAACCGCACCATGAACACAAACATATATGTTAAGGTATATATACAGTCTACATCCGTTATGCCACAGTCGGTTATGTCGAATTATCCGGTTATCTCGAAGTCGGATCAAAGTCCCGTTTCAGACACTATAATTTTACATATAGCTGGATCTGTTTATATCGAATTTCGTTAAGTCAAACTTCGGGGCAAGGCGGGCGGGATGGGGCGGGGCAAGGCGGGCGGGATGGGTTGGGCGGGGCAAGGCGGGCGGGATGGGGCGGGGCAAGGCTGGCGGGATGGGTTGGACGGGGCAAGGCGGGCGGGATGGGGCGGTGTAAGGCGGGCGGGATGGGTTGGACGGGGCAAGGCGGGCGGGATGGGGCGGTGTAAGGCGGGCGGGCGGTGTATTGGGTGGGCGGGGCAAGGCGGGCGGGGTGGGCCGGGGCAAGGCGGGCGGGATGGGTTGGGCGGGGCAAGGCGCGCGGTATGGGGCGGGGCAAGGCGGGCGAGATGGGTTGGGCGGATCAAGGCGGGCGGGATGGGTTGGGCGGGGCAAGACGGGCGGGATGGGTTGGACGGGGCAAGGCGGGCTGGATGGGGCGGTGCAGTATTTTATGCTAGTATGAGTTCATCTTATTTTTGTTGTTTTTACAAAGGACTATATATTATACGTATCACCTATTAGTTTCTCAGTTTTCATGTGGAAAATAAACTATTGTATAACAAACCAACCCTCCATCGCGATCATGTCTCTAATGGCTTCCATATATATGCTGTCTGATTAGCGCAGTGGTTCGCTTCTCACCATTGCATCCCGGGTTCGATCCTCGGACCGGAAAGTATGTGAGATGGTACGGTGGTCGTCAGATCGGACAGGTGGGTTTTCTCGGGGTACTCCGGTTTCCTCCCACACGAATGACCACATTTACGCTTTCATCCGAGCCAACGAAAGTGATTAATATAAGTTGTTAAAACTTGCTTTGCAATCGTTGTAAAAATAAATAAAGGTTAAACTTAATATATATGTAGATGCATTTGTTTGTAGTTCGCAACAAATGCCATTAAAATCGAATGCAGTACAGCAGACATATGTCTGTTGTAATTCTAAAACATTTTAATTCCACCAGGCTCATCTGAAGGAGTTTAAGACGCGGCTTTGTGCACAGTGGACATAATGGATTGAGATATGCAATCTTGACAATGCAGTTCAGGAGACGACGATTTGAATGTGTTCGTGTCTAATTTAAACAAGCTTTCATGCATTTCATATCAATGTCTACTCAATGTCTGACTATGATAAATATTGTTTCCTGTTTTCAAACTAAGAGATTATTCGTAAGTGTGCCAACACCTGTTTTATTATTCTACAGACGCGTCAGGTTTTATTATGTATATAATTTTTTTAATTTGTGAATAATGTCATTATTTCTTTGTATTTCTAACTGCATTTTTTATATCTCGTTTGTAATATCTCTGCTAATCATATTCGCTATGATCTGGTCAAAGCGAAGTTATATTTCATATGACAAATTCTTAATCGGACAGACAGACAGACAGACAGACAGCAGACAGACAGACAGGACAGACAGACAGACAGAACAGACAGACAGACAGACAGACAGACAGACAGACAGACAGACAGACAGACAGACAGACAGACAGACAGACAGACGACAGACAGACAGACAGACAGACAGACAGACAGACAGACAGACAGACAGACAGACAGACAGACAGACAGACAGACAGACAGACAGACAGACAGACAGACAGACAGACAGACAGACAGACAGACAGACAGACAGACAGACGATAATGACGCGAAAGGAACAACAGTTGTATAACTAATCATATCATACATAATAAATTAATCATGTATCGTAACTGGATGGAGGATTCTTCATATCCTAGATTTACATACAAATACAATATTATTCACGACATGCTCCCACTTGTCCGTATATATAGCGTAGAAAGAATATACTGTGGTAAATGAGTGTGTATAAGTTTGCTCATCTGTTATTTAGTTTATACAAATTTATTTTAGCCTGATTGCGAAACAAGTTCATAACTTATATTAATCACTCTCGAGACCTCATTCCTGGTGGAATCCATCGCCACGAGGGAGAAGAGGCAACGTGGAAATTAAATGCCTTGTCTAAGGGCACAATCGTAACGGCTCCAGCGGGGCTCGAACCCCGGACCTTTCGCACCTGAAGCGAAAGCGCATCCGCATGCTCATCTCTTATAACTCCATGTTGGAGTGGCTTTGTACTTGTAATATTTAAACTATTCCAAAGTGCTTCTTACTCTGTGTGTGTGTTTTACGTTTATTTACTAAGAGATTAGTCATTTTAGATTTTTGGAGGATAGTGCAATGATACAGACAGAGAGAGACCCATTTCCAGAGTCCCATATGGTTCTTTTACGTGCACGGTGTAAAGCACCGACACGAGACCTCGGTTTAATGTCCCATCTGAAAGACTGTTAATTTTATTAGGGTCAGACGGGGGATCGAACCTGCGATCCCTGGATTACCAGTCCAACGTGTGGCATTGTACTTTTATTATGTAAACAATATTATTGTAAATACTGTACGTACAATGATGAGATGTAAATAAAGATTACTACTACTGCATTCTGTGTCGTTCGGTGGGAATGTGTCATTGGCAGTTAAACCTGGGAAGTGTCCGTCCGTACCTGAAATAATGATCGAAAGAGCACCCGGGTCTTAAAGCAACGATCAAAAATTGCTGGATAGTCGTCATATGATCTAAGTTGTTGCTGCGACTGTCAGTCACAACCGAAAACAATTATGGAAAGATCATATAATTATATAACAGTATTTCTGATCTATGTCCTTTTATTGTATGCTTTCAAATGACACCGAGAAATTGAATAACACATGTTATTTCACTGGTTGAAAGCAGTGGAGTGGAACAACACATTTCACTGGTTGAAAGCAGTGGAACAACACATTTCACTGGTTGAAAGCAGTGGAGTGGAACAACACATTTCATTGGTTGAAAGCAGTGGAACAACACATTTCATTGGTTGAAAGCAGTGGAACAACACATTTCACTTGTTGAAAGCAGTGGAGTGGAACAACACATTTCATTGGTTGAAAGCAGTGGAACAACACATTTCACTGGTTGAAAGCAGTGGACATAACACATTTCACCTGTTGAAAGCAGTGGACATAACACATTTCACCTGTTGAAAGTAGTGGACATAACACATTTCACCTGTTGAAAGCAGTGGACATAACACATTTCACCTGTTGAAAGCAGTGGACATAACACATTTCACCTGTTGAAAGCAGTGGACATAACACATTTCACCTGTTGAAAGTAGTGGACATAACACATTTCACCTGTTGAAAGCAGTGGACATAACACATTTCACCTGTTGAAAGCAGTGGACATAACACATTTCACCTGTTGAAAGCAGTGGACATAACACATTTCACCTGTTGAAAGCAGTGGACATAACACATTTCACCTGTTGAAAGTAGTGGACATAACACATTTCACCTGTTGAAAGTAGTGGACATAACACATTTCACCTGTTGAAAGTAGTGGACATAACACATTTCACCTGTTGAAAGTAGTGGACATAACACATTTCACCTGTTGAAAGTAGTGGAAATAACACATTTCACTTGTTGAAAGTAGTGGAAATAACACATTTCACGTGTTGAAAGTAGTGGAAATAACACATTTCACGTGTTTAAAGCAGTGGAAATAACACATTTCACGTGTTTAAAGCAGTGGAAATAACACATTTCACGTGTTTAAAGCAGTGGAAATAACACATTTCACGTGTTTAAAGCAGTGGAAATAACACATTTCACGTGTTTAAAGCAGTGGAAATAACACATTTCACGTGTTTAAAGCAGTGGAAATAACACATTTCACGTGTTTAAAGCAGTGGAAATAACACATTTCACGTGTTTAAAGCAGTGGAAATAACACATTTCACGTGTTTAAAGCAGTGGAAATAACACATTTCACGTGTTTAAAGTAGTGGAATAACACATTTCACGTGTTTAAAGCAGTGGAAATACACATTTCACTTGTTGAAAGCAGTGGACATAACACATTTCACTTGTTGAAAGCAGTGGACATAACAATAACACATTTCACTTGTTGAAAGCAGTGGACATAACACATTTCACTTGTTGAAAGCAGTGGACATAACAATAACACATTTCACTTGTTGAAAGCAGTGGACATAACACATTTCACTTGTTGAAAGCAGTGGACATAACAATAACACATTTCACTTGTTGAAAGCAGTGGACATAACACATTTCACTTGTTGAAAGCAGTGGACATAACAATAACACATTTCACTTGTTGAAAGCAGTGGACATAACACATTTCACTTGTTGAAAGCAGTGGACATAACAATAACACATTTCACTTGTTGAAAGCAGTGGACATAACACATTTCACTTGTTGAAAGCAGTGGACATAACAATAACACATTTCACTTGTTGAAAGCAGTGGACATAACACATTTCACTTGTTGAAAGCAGTGGACATAACAATAACACATTTCACTTGTTGAAAGCAGTGGACATAACACATTTCACTTGTTGAAAGCAGTGGACATAACAATAACACATTTCACTTGTTGAAAGCAGTGGACATAACACATTTTAGTTCTTGCTGATTTGTACGTGTGGTACCTAGCCGCTGCACATTGAAATGTTGACATCGAGAACGTTTTCGGACTCAAGATACCAATGACGTAATTCATGACGCCATTACTGGTCGTTTAATCACGACGTTCTGACACCATATATTGCACTAACAGCTTAGGTCACTTGACGACTCTAGCTATTTATGGTGGAGGAAGACAAAGGATGCCCCATATAACAGTTTTTCAAGCAAGGGCGGGTACCGGGTCGAACCACCGACCTTCTGCAAGCCCAAAATATATAGTTCGTTCTCATATTAGCTATATTAGCCCACAATATTATATCCCCATCATAGGAAAGTATAAATAATGCAAGGTATAGAGTTCACGCAATGATCGCATATGCTGAACGTGTGCCAACTGCATTCCCAAAACGGCTAATTGCCAATATCCGGTATGTCTGCTTAATGGCCGTCCTATTTGCGACTTTGGCTCGTGGTAGAATTCGATTACACGTTTGTCTAGTAATGGTAATATATGCAAAACTAGGTCTCTTATTGATAAGCCAAACTATTATGGCGTTAATGTTCCGGCAGATTGTCCCAATAGATACAAAACGGCATAAACGAGACGAGTGCTGCGGGCAGGGAACATAATTAAGTACATGTGTGTGTTTTATGTTTATTTATCGTCGCTACCGGTTGCCCATATGAGCGACGCCTCCTGAAGGGATTTGTCATTTTAGATTTTGGAGGTTAGTGCAATGATACAGACAGAGACCCATTCCAGAATCTCCTCTGGTTCTTTTACGTGCACGGTGTACAGCACCGACACGAGACCCCGGTTTAAAGTCCCATCTGAAAGACTGTTAATTTTATTATGGTCAGACGGGGATCGAACCTACGATTATTTAATAATATGATGATAAGGACAAATATAAAAGTGTGTAATAATAATTTAGTTGGACTAACATGTTTTTTCTCCAAAAATGTTTTTTCTCCAAAATCTAAAATGAGTACTTCAGGAGTCGTCGCTCATATGGGTAACCGGTAGCGACGATAAATAAACGTAAAGCACACATTTAAATGATCTAATTGTAGAGAACAGTTACAGTTAGCGCAACAGTTTTACTGCGCACGTAAAACTCGTGACAACGTGGTCTGGTGTGATTTAGTATATAGTGTCTGTATAGCGTGTATGTTGTCATATGTTTCGTTTCTCATACAGATGTATGCAGTAATAGTATAGGTTTCTATATTCATTATGCTCTAGCATTACTAGTATAATAATAATAATAATAATAATAATAATAACACCAATAATAATAATACCAATAATAATAATACCAATAATAATAACACCAATAATAATAATACCAATAATAATAACACCAATAATAATAATACCAATAATAATAACACCAATATAATACAATAATAATAACACCAATAATAATAATACCAATAATAATAACCCATAATAATAATACCAATAATAATAATAATAATAACACCAATAATAATAATACCAATAATAATAACACCAATAATAATAATACCAATAATAATAATAATAATAACACCAATAATAATAACACCAATAATAATAATACCAATAATAATAACACCAATAATAATAATACCAATAATAATAACACCAATAATAATAATACCAATAATAATAACACCAATAATAATAATACCAATAATAATAATAATAATACACCAATAATAATAACACCAATAATAATAATACCAATAATAATAACACCAATAATAATAATACCAATAATAATAACACCAATAATAATAATACCAATAATAATAACACCAATAATAATAATACCAATAATAATAACACCAATAATAATAATACCAATAATAATAATACCAATAATAATAACACCAATAATAATAATACCAATAATAATAACACCAATAATAATAATACCAATAATAATAACACCAATAATAAT
>CM026392.1:21569978-21587268 GCA_014843695.1 Archivesica marissinica | reverse complement strand
TAAATGGCTGTCGTTTGTATAGAGATATAATAGTAATTAACCTAAATCTATGCAGTCCAGTAATATATATGAGGTGGGATAGAGTAGGCGACACTTATCCACTGCAGTAGCTATAAATGGCTGTCGTTGTATGGAGATATAATAGTATATTAACCTAAATCTCTATGAAGGAAAGGGTTAAATGGCTGTCGTTGTATGGAGATATAATAGTATATTAACCTAAATCTCTATGAAGGAAAGGGTTAAATGGCTGTCGTTTGTATGGAGATATAATAGTATATTAACCTAAATCTCTAGGAAGGAAAAATGGGAATAGAAAACGGAACAGGACAGAAGCTTATTCAGAAATGGAGCTGCGCCAACACACAAGATGGCTTATAGGACGTCAAATGTGAAAATTGTCAAAAAATGTGAAAATGAAATAAAAACACATTGCACTAGTGCGCGTGCCATTCTGCTGTATGTGCATCTAATATTGCGTGTTTAATTAAGTAGTTTAAATAATCAGTTATTCAAGAGGCTGTTTAATAAAGGTTGTTCTATCACAAATATATGTAGTAGTTGGAAGCCACAACACGATTCAACATAGTTTGCGGGTTGTGTGTGCCCAGTTTCGTTGCCCCTCGCCCCATTGAAGAGTGTGCCCGTTTCTTATCTATGGATAATTGTTAACTACATTCAGGCAACGAATAAATCATTTAGGGACTCCAACATCTGTATTTTAAAACCCACATATATAACTATAAACACAGCATAGTATGTTATTATATCTTTGTATTTTATGAAACTCGTCAATGGCATCTCACAACTCGTAAGTCGCTGTCTTAATCCGACAACAACTCGCTCGTCTACTGATCGCTACCGTAATACACGATATAACTAAAACCTCCACTCTGGAAAGGAAGTAATATAAGTTGTTAAAACTTGTTTTCCAATCCAATACTTACATTATGTAATTTGTGTATATTATATATACGTATTTGTAAAATGTATACTTTAATAAATAAAGTTTAACTAATGTAGTTGGACACATTGTTAAACAAATCAAGCATTATGCGTGTGTTTTATGCTACTAATATATTTGAATATAGGAAATGCAACCCAAACACTATACACAACTATACAATTGTGTTTCTAAGAACTATGATATAACATCAACAATTCGCAGGATCACAACTCAAAACGACTGTGGTTCTAACGTTACCTAAAATTACATCGGTTATTTAAACATATCGTATGTCTCATATAAATAATCCTGGAAATGTTAGCCCAATATGTTCCTGGAAATGTAGCCCAATATGTTCCTGGAAATGTTAGCCCAATATGTTCCTGGAAATGTTAGCCCAATATGTTCCTGGAAATGTTAGCCCAATATGTTCCTGGAAATGTTAGCCCAATATGTTCCTGGAAATGTTAGCCCAATATGTTACCAATTGAGAAAGTGGTGACTTGTTCGTGGAACACATAGACATATGTTTTTGAAAGACGCTCTATAATCTGTATTATTGGTCGCTTATAACTGACGTCAGTATTTTATTACTATAAATTTATGAAATGCGCATATACTCAAAACAATGTCGTAAGCAGACAGCCAAGGATATCAGCCAACTTGAATTAAAGTTTAAACTTTATTTATTTTGCAACAAGTTCTACCAACTTATATTAATCATTCTCGTTGGCGCGGATGAAAGCGTATATGTGGTCATTCGTGTAGTAGGAAACCGGAGTACGCGGAGGAAACCCACCTGTCCGATTTGGCGACCACCGTACCATCTCACATACTTCCCTCTCCGAGGATCGAACCCGGGTTGCATTGGTTAGAAGCGAGCGCGCTAACCGCTGTGCTAATCGGACTTGCATTAAATAACCAATTTTCAGATTCCCAATGTTACGTTCTTATATATTTAGTTTAACATTATTTATTTCAGTATTTGTACATGTAATCAAGAAATGAACATTTTACATATAATTAACAGCAGTAGACTGAAAGGGATTAGAACGAAAGAAAACTTATATAGTTCTTCTCCCTATCAATTGATTGATATACAATAGGCAGGAAAATAGTATATAATATAACAATGAAAATACGTGAAATCGATTCTAGGTATTTGCTAAAGAATTTCAGAACTTAATGTATATATTTGACATCTATTAAGTAACCACCTGTGCTAAGCAGCCACGTTCTGTGATTCCCTTAGCTGTCTGCTAAAGACAGATTTGACAGTAGATAACAGTTACGTACGTCTTTAACCTATTTGTATAAACCTAACCTAACCTAGCTCTTCTAGGTGATGGGCGACCAATACATAATGCATACCGTCTTCATATATTTCAGCACCGCACGTGCCGAGCAGAGGTTCTCTGGACATTCCCTTCATTTGACAGGACTGTGTGGTATGCAAGTTGTACGCCGCTTGGCGGACACGTGACATGATGACGTATTAAACATTCACCTCGTTCGTCTATACGAACAGACACGTGCATTGACAGTATACCTACTGCAACACGGAAGTGACTGAAACACCATATTTAAATAGTAAATACATATACAAATGTAGGCAATTATACTACAAAGAAGAACAACAACAGTCCATTCGATATATACTAGAGGACATAGAAAACGCACACCTACATTATATACTAGAGGATATAGAAAACGTACACCTACATTATATACTAGAGGACATAGAAAACGCACACCTACATTATATACTAGAGGACATAGAAAACGCACACCTACATTATATACTAGAGGACATAGAAAACGTACACCTACATTATATACTAGAGGACATAGAAAACGCACACCTACATTATATGATTATTATTATCAAAGATATATCACATCGTTATTACAAAAATAAAAAACCGACCAACTAAAAATATTCCAAAATGTTTAAAACTATGTATTTATACAGTGATTGTTTTTCATGTAAAAACACACTTATCCGAAGTGTGTGTTTTCTATGTCCTCTAATATAGATACCAATATTTCAAAATCAAATAAAAACAATCATTTGGTTTTATTGATAGTGTTTGTAAGCTCATTCAGTTTAATCTAAGTGTCTACTACCTGAAGTATATTCGAAGCTGGGTAGCTGGAATTCGATAAGCGAATTGGGTCTGGTAGTACATACAATGGTTTGGGGCTTGTTATTTACAGTCAACGCCCTAAACCACTCGGTCACTGAGGTCCCCACATGAAATTCAGGTTCTTCCATTTGGTATTCACTACCTCTTTATATTCAACATTTCAACTCACTCAATATCTTTAAAAACTCGATATTTAAGATGGAATAAACCAACAGAAACATAGAAATCTGGTGTATATACATACATAATAGATGAGCTTCCACGTATTGCTGAATACTGTACTTAACATGTAGTGTTTCCTTAATTAATATGTTTTCTATGTCATTGTATATTATGTTGAGGGCCTTATTTGTAATGGCCATGTGTTATGTAAGCTCCCTCGTAAAATAAAGTCTTTATTATTATTGTTATTATTATTAAAGCCAAATCAGTGTGTGTTTTACGTTTATTTATCGTCACTACCGGTTGCCCATATGAGCGACGCCTCCTGAAGATATTAGTCATTTTAGATTTTGGAGGATAGTGCAATGATACAGACAGAGACCCATTTCAGAGTCTCCTCCAGATCTTTTACGTGCACCGTGTAAAGCACCGACACGAGACCTCGGTATAACGTCCCATCTGAAAGACTGTTAATTTTATTAGGGTCAGACGAGGGATCGAACCTGCGATCCCTGGATTACCAGTCCAGCGTGTTACCACTGGACTACAGATCCGTATGTGAGTCCCTAAGTGTCGTATATGTAATCACTAAGTGGGCGGGGTTTCTCGTATAAAAGATTGAGCGTATGTTCATATGCTCCGTACAGACCGATCTGTAGTCCAGTGGTTAACACGTTGGACTGGTAATATCGTTCAATTTGTCAATTAAAATCGAGAGGAAAGTGAAACCAGATCAGAATGTTGCTATAATAACACCACAGCAGTGCAGCTTTTAACTCATTGCGTGTTAAGAGAAGTGGAAGTCGTGATAGCGCAGTGGTAGAGCGTTCGCTTCAGGTGCGAAAGGTCCGGAGTTCGAGCCCCGCTGGAGCCGTTACGATTGTGCCCTTAGGTAAGGTATTTAAATACCACGTCGCAGTTTCTCTCCCTCGTGGCGATAAATTCCATCAGGAATGAGGTCTCGAGAGTGATTAATATAAGTTGAAAGAACTTGTTTCGCAATCGAGCTTAAATAAATGTGTATAAACTAATCTAATAGAAGTGGAATATGTCATGGAACTTCGTTTAAGACACACTGCTAATGAAATTCCATGACATATTATTTTTACGCTTTTCATTCACACATTAGTAAAACAAATTAATGAATTGTCGTCTGCTACAATTATTTGAACTATTTATAACCTTTATTTTACCCAGCATGCATGGAAACTGACCTCAATAATGTGTAAGACATATGTGTCTCTTTATGGTGTAAGGAAAATAACCCAGATTATATTAATTTCAAAGATAATTATGTATCATGTAAATACAATTGAATATTGAGTTGTCTCCCGTACACCATACAATTGAGTTGTCTCCCGTACACCATACAATTGAGTATTGAGTTGTCTCCGTACACCATACAATTGAGTTGTCTCCCGTACACCATACAATTGAGTTGTCTACCGTACACCATACAATTGAGTATTGAGTTGTCTCCCGTACACCATACACTTGAGTTGTCTCCCGTACACCATACAGTTGAGTTGTCTCCCGTACACCATATTGGTTTATTTATCGTCGCTACCAGTTGCCCATATGAGCGATGCCTCCAGAAGAGATTAGTCATTTTAGATTTGTGGAGGATAAATTGCAATGCTACCGTGGATCTGGCTTGGTTCGAATACGCAACACCTAGGTTATGGGCGAGAGCGCTATGTCTCTGCTACTACACGGTAACGAGTGCACACGGTGGTTGTGTAATAAATACATTAATAGCATAATGTATGACTACGGATGGTATATAGTGCCAAAACCGCAATATGTGCATCGTCCATTCAACGCTGGCGGAACACGTAAATGGTGCATCCGGGATGCGCGTGTGCCAACAATCACGTAATATATGTAAATACGTCATACAATTAATTTTAATAATCTCGTACAATTGGCTAGACAGTTTATGCTTAAACTTATATAATAACGATTCACTTATCAAGTCGTACTGCTTGTTTGGACGCTTCGTCAAATTTAATAAAATAAACTAATGATGCGCCATATAAGCGCGCTTGTTTTGCATGTCCTAGTGTGCAACTATTTGTGCCAGACGGCTGATGCACAGGGTTGGCAACCAATAGGACTTACGTCTAGAAGAACGCTAGGCTCCATGACTACGGCTGTGGAAGACATTGGAGGGCATTTTATACGCGCGATTTCAGCGTTTGAGTGGATAAATGTAAGTAGTTTATTTTGCCTGATAAAGGCATGTCGTAGTTTGCGGAGGGGTGGAGTTGGAGAGGGAACTTTGTAGTTTTCGGGGTGTGGGGGGAGGGGGGCTATTTTTTTCAATTTTTATTTATTTTACAACAATTGTGAAGCAAGTATTAACTATATTAATCACTCTCGTTGGCGCGGATAAAAGCGTGTAGTTTGGGTCATTCGTGTGGGAGGAAACCGAAGTACCCGGAAAAAAACCCACCTGTCCAATCTGGCGACCACCTAACTCACATACTTCCCGGTCCGAGGATCGAACCCGGGTTGCATTGGTGGGAAGGGAGGGGGGGGGGTTAAAGTCGCACCAACAGTTTAGGTAATATGGCGTCTCTCCTGCTATGATTGATGGAGGAGAACACGGATGTCCCTCTTAGTAGTATCTCATGCACGAACTGCCACCCGGGTAGCACCACCGACCTTCCTCAAGCCTGCTGGATAGCTTCCTCACGCGTAATAGTTCGACACTCCAGTGGGATTCGAACCAACAGATGTAAGAGACAATAGGTTTGACGTCATCGACCTTAAACACTCGGTCACGGAGGTCCCTATCAGTTAAGGATAGTGTCTTGGGAAGAGCCGTCTCTAATGTTGTAAGAACTTGTGGCTCGACCCATATTTGCTTTCTTTGCATTTATTGTATGTAGATTCTGTGTCATAATAGTGCAACATAAAATATGATGAATCTAAAATGTTGTTAATTTATAATGTAATTGGGTGATTTATTGCTTCTGGCAAGTTGAATTTTGAATAGACCCAGTTACTGGCTCTAGTTACCTCCCCTGACGACCCGGTCACATAATGTAATGATTGTAATATTGCACTAGATTTGTTTTTACAGACGGATCTATAGTCCAGTGGTAACACGGTGGACTGGTAATCCATGGATCGCAGGTTAGATCCCCCGTCTGACCTTAATAAAATGAACAGTCTTTCAGGTGGGACTTTCAACCGAGATCTAGTGTCGGTGCTTTACACCCTGCACGTCAAAGAACCAGAGGAGACTCTGGAATGGATATCTGTCTGTATCATTACATTATCCTCCAAAAATCTAAAATGACTAATCTATTCAGGCGGCGTCGCTCATATGGGCAACCGGTAGCGACGATAAATAAACGTAAAACACACTAGATTTTACTGGGAGATATACCCCGATAAAAATTGAAAAGAGCCATCTAAATGTTTATAAATAAATATTTTATAATTTTTATTATTATTTCAGGACAGTTCAGACTGGGACTACTACATAGTGACGTTTCGAGCGGGGTTTAGAGATGGCATTGTAAGTTTCATACGACTATTTTTAGCGCTATTTAACCATTTCCCTCATAGAAACACCTCTTGACGCCATTACCAATACGACATACATTAACCCTTTCCCTAATAGAAGCACCTCTTGACGTCAATACAAATACGACATACATTGACAATGTAGTAGCCAAACCAATGTTCATAATAAAGACCAGAATCTCATGTAGTTCCAGTAATATCTATGGAGGTGGGATAGATATGGTGACTACTTATCCACTGCATGATAGCTAAATGGCTGCCGTTTGTATGGAGATATAATAGTATATTAACCTAAATCTCATGTAGTCCCAGTAATATCTATGGAGGTGGGGTAGATATAGCGACTACTTATCCACTGCATGATAGCTAAATGGCTGCCGTTTGTATGGAGATATAATAGTATATTAACCTAAATCTCATGTAGTCCCAGTAATATCTATGGAGGTGGGATAGATATGGTGACTACTTATCTACTGCATGATAGCTAAATGGCTGCCGTTTGTATGGAGATATAATAGTATATTAACCTAAATCTCATGTAGTCCCAGTAATATATATGGAGGTGGGATAGATATGGCGACTACTTATACACAACTATACAATTGTGTTTCTAAGAACTATGATATAGCATCAACAATTCGCAGGATCACAACTCAAAACGACTGTGGTTCTAGCGTTACCTAAAATTACAAAGTTCGGTTATTTAAACATATCGTATGTCTCATATAAATAATTCCTGGCAAATTTAGCTCAATATGTTACCAATTGAGAAAGTGGTGACTTGTTCGTGGAACACATAGACATATGTTATTGAAAGACGCTCTATAATTTGTATTATTGGTCGCTTATAACTAACGTCAGTATTTTATTACTATAAATGTATGGAATGCACATATACTCCAAACAATGTGGTAAGCAGACAGCCACGGATATCAGCCAACTTAAATTAAAGTTTAAACTTTATTTATTTTACAACGATTGCGAAGCAAGTTCTACCAACTTATATTAATCACTCTCGTTGGCGCGGATGAAAGCATACATGTGGTCTTTGTGTATGAGGAAACCGGAGTACCCGGAGAAAACCCACCTGTCCGAGCTGGCGACCACCGTACCATCTCACATACTTCCCTCTCCGAGGATCGAACCCGGGTTGCATTGGTTAGAAGCGAGCGCGCTAACCGCTGCGCTAATCGGACTTGCATTAAACAACCAATTTTCAGATTCCCAATGTTACGTTCTTATATATTTAGTTTAAACATTATTTATTTCAGTATTTGTACATGTAATCAAGAAATGAACATTATACATATAATTAACAGCAGTAGACTGAAAGGGATTAGAACGAAAGAAAACTTATATAGTTCTTCTCCCTATCAATTGATGGATATACAATAGGCAGGAAAATAATATATAATATAACAATGAAAATACGTGAAATCTATTCTAGGTATTTGCTAAAGAATTTCAGAACTTAATGTATATATTTGACATCTATTAAGTAACCACCTGTGCTAAGCAGCCACGTTCTGTGATTCCCTTAGCTGTCTGCTAAAGACAGATTTGACAGTAGATAACAGTTACGTACGTCTTTAACCTATTTGTATAAACCTAACCTAACCTAGCTCTTCTAGGTGATGGCGACCAATACATAATGCGACCGTTGTCATGCCGTCTTCATATATTTCAGAACCGCACGTGCCGAGCAAAGGTTCTCTGGACATTCACTCCTTCATTTGACAGGACTGTGAGGAATGCAAGATGTACGCCCCCTTGGCGGACACGTGATATGATGACGTATTAAACATTCACATCGTTCGTCTACACGAACAGGCACGTGCATTGACAGTATACCTACCGCAACACGGAAGTGACAACAACAGTCCATTCGATATATACTAGAGGACATAGAAAACGCACACCTACATTATATGATTATTTTTATATGAAAACGAAATACGAAGGATTCCATCAAAGATATATCACATCGTTATTATAAAAACAAACCGACCAACTAAAAATGTTCCAAAATGTTTAAAACTATGTATTTATACAGTTATTGTTTTTCATGTAAAAACACACTTATCCGTAGTGTGCGTTTTCTATGTCCTCCAATATTTCAAAATCAAATAAAAACAATCATTTGGTTTTATTGATAGTGTTTGTAAACTCATTCAGATTAAAGCAGCATTACATCGTAATAAAGGATGTTTTGGGTAACATATAAATACTAATGTGTGTGTGTTTACAAAAATCGAAAAAGTTGCTCAGAAACGATAAAATTCCAATACATTTAAAGTGTCGTATACGCGAATTTTTTTATCAACACAAGAAATGTCAACACGCACAGCGCGCATGCGTGAAACAACAGAGGATGTAGAAAACAACGTATATATTTTGAACATGAAAGAATATCTATCTATCTATCTTCCTCTAATGTCGAACCCCTCGCGGGGATGTAGAAATGTCCCTAAAGGACTTAGCTAACAGAGGTATGAATAAAAATATCAAGTAATTTAATTTAAAAAGACAACGTTGGACAAATGGGGACGATGCATTCCGAATGTAAACAAGTGCGGAAGATGCGTTCCGGTTGTAAACAAGTGCGTGACCGATCGACTTGGAAAGTCCTACTTTCGGTTTCGAGTTTGTTTTATCGCAAACAAATACTGTTTACCAAATGAACATAAGCATACAAAGTATAATGTTAGAATGTGTAGCAGCATTGCTATCCATACGTAAAAATTTAATTTTTCAAATATCTTTTATTTCATACCATGTAATTCTGCTTTAATCTAAATGTCTAATACCTGAAGTATATCGATTAGAAGCAGCGACGTTTCGATGCTGGGTAGCTGGAATTTAATAAGCGAATTGGGTCTGGTAGTACATACAGTGGTTTGGGGCATGTTATTTACAGTCAACGCCCTTAACCACTCGGTCACTGAGGTCCCCATATGAAATTCAGGTTCTTCCATTTGGAATTCACTACCTCATTATATTCAACATTTCAACTCACTCAATATCTTTAAAAACTCGATATTTAAGATGGAATAAGCCAACAGAAACATAGAAATCTGGTGTATATACATACATAATAGATGAGCTTCCACGTATTGCTGAATACTGTACTTAACATGTAGTGTTTCCTTAATTAATATGTTTTCTATGTCATTGTATATTATGTTGAGGGCCTTATTTGTAATAGCCATGTGTTATGTAAGCTCCCTCGTAAAATAAAGTCTTTATTATTATTGTTATTATTATTATTATTAAAGCCAAAATCTGTGTGTGTTTTACGTTTATTTATCGTCGCTACCGGTTGCCCATATGAGCGATGCCTCCTGAAGATATTAGTCATTTTAGATTTTGGAGGATAGTGCAATGATACAGACAGAGACCCATTTCAGAGTCTCCATCGGTTCTTTTACGTGCATGGTGTAAAGCACCGACACGAGACCTCGGTTTAACGTCCCATCTGAAAGACTGTTAATTTGTATTAGGGTCAGACGAGGGATCGAACCTGCGATCCCTGGATTACCAGTCCAGCGTGTTACCACCACTGGACTACAGATCCGTCTGTGAGTCCCTAATGAGAGCCAAGTGTCGTATATGTAATCACTAAGTGGGCGGGGTTTCTCGTATAAAAGATTGAGCGTATGTTCATATGCTCCGTACAGACCGATCTGTAGTCCAGTGGTTAACACGTTGGACTTGTAATATCGTTCAATTTGTCAATTAAAATCGAGAGGAAAGTGAAACCAGATCAGAATTTTGCTATAATAACACCACAGCAGTGCAGCTTTTAACTCATTGCGTGTTAAGAGAAGTGGAAGTCGTGATAGCGCAGTGGTAGCGCGTTCGCTTCATGTGCGAAAGGTCCGGAGTTCGAGCCCCGCTGGAGCCGTTACGAGTGTGCCCTTAGGCAAGGCATTTAAATTCCACGTCGCAGCTTCTCTCTCCTCTCCCTCGTGGCGATAAATTCCACCAGGATTGAGGTCTCGAGAGTGATTAATATAAGTTGAAAGAACTTGTTTCGCAATCGAGCTTAAATAAATTTGTATAAATTAATCTAATAGAAGTGGAATATGTCATGGAACTTCGTTTAAGACACAATGCTAATGAAATTCCATGACATCATTTTATTTTTACGCTTTTCATTCACACATTAGTAAAACAAATTAATGAATTGTCGTCTGCTACAACTATTTATAACCATTATCTTACCCAGCATGCATGGAAACTGACCTCCATAATGTGTAAGACATATGTGTCTCATTATGGTGTAAGGAAATTAACCCAGATTATATTAATTTCAAAGATAATTATGTATCATGTAAATACAATTGAGTATTGAGTTGTCTCCCGTACATCATACAATTGAGTATTGAGTTGTCTCCCGTACATCATACAATTGAGTATTGAGTTGTCTCCCGTACATTATACAATTGAGTATT
This sequence comes from Archivesica marissinica, assembly GCA_014843695.1. Classification (NCBI taxonomy): domain Eukaryota; kingdom Metazoa; phylum Mollusca; class Bivalvia; order Venerida; family Vesicomyidae; genus Archivesica; species Archivesica marissinica. Next base: position 21,576,022 of record CM026392.1, on the reverse strand, counting down.
GAGTTGTCTCCCGTACATCATACAATCGAGTATTGAGTGGTCTCCCGTACACGATACAGTTGAGTATTGAGTTGTCTCCCGTACACCATACAATTGAATATTGAGTTGTCTCCCGTACACCATACAATTGAGTTGTCTCCCGTACACCATACAGTTGAGTATTGAGTTGTCTCCCGTACACCATACAGTTGAGTATTGAGTTGTCTCCCGTACACCATACAGTTGAGTATTGAGTTGTCTCCCGTACACCATACAGTTGAGTATTGAGTTGTCTCCCGTACACCATACAATTGAGTTGTCTCCCGTACACATACAGTTGAGTATTGAGTTGTCTCCCGTACACCATACAGTTGAGTATTGAGTTGTCTCCCGTACACCATACAATTGAGTTGTCTCCCGTACACCATACAGTTCAGTATTGAGTTGTCTCCCGTACACCATACAGTTGAGTATTGAGTTGTCTCCCGTACACCATACAGTTCAGTTGTTTGTGGATTGAGTTTCTCCCGTACACCATACAGTTCAGTATTGAGTTGTCTCCCGTACACCATACAGTTCAGTATTGAGTTGTCTCCCGTACACCATACAGTTCAGTATTGAGTTGTCTCCCGTACACCATACAGTTGAGTATTGAGTTTTCTCCCGTACACCATGCAGTTGAGTATTGAGTTGTCTCCCGTACACCATACAGTTGAGTATTGAGTTGTCTCCCGTACAGCATACAACTGAGTATTGAGTTGTCTCCCGTACACCATACAATTGAGTTGTCTCCCGTACACCATACAGTTCAGTATTGAGTTGTCTCCCGTACACCATACAGTTCAGTATTGAGTTGTCTCCCGTACACCATACAATTGCATTTAATGTACGCTGACGCGATGATTGAGCTTATTTACCCTCGCCTCCGGCGATCCATGCGGGCAATCGTTACGCTGACGTATTTCGATAATCCGTGTAAGTACGTTCTGTTTCAGAGACGGGCATGTGCAGCGGATGTTCTATTTCAGAGACGGGCGTGTGCAGCGGATGTTCATTGGAACGGTTCCGATCGGAGCAGGGTACGACAGAGGCGTGTGTCTTTTAAGTTTATTTATCGTCGCTACCAGTTGCCCATATGAGCGACGCCTCCAGAAGAGATAAGTCATTTTAGATTTGTGGAGGATAAATTGCAAAGATACCGTGGATCTGGCTCGGTTCGAATACGCAACACCTAGGTTATCGGCGAAAGCGCTATATCTCTGTTACTACATGGTAACGAGTGCACACGGTGGTTATGTAATAAACACATTAATAGCTATGTATGACTACGGATGGTATATAGTTGTAACGTGCCTTCACGCAAATGCATTTGCTAAAACCGCAATATGTGCATCGTCCATTCAACGCTGGCGGAACACGTAAAGGTGTGCATCCGGGATGCGCGTGTGCCAACAAACATGTAATATGTGTAAATACGTCATACAATTAATTTTAATAATCTCGTACAATTGGCTAGACAGTTTATGCTTAAACTTATATAATAACGATTCACTTATCAATTCGTATTGCTTGTTTTTCAGTTGGACGCTTCATCACAGTTAATAAAATAAACTAATGATGCGCCACATAAGCACGCTTGTTTTGCATGTCCTAGTGTGCACCTATTTGTGCCAGACGACTGATGCACAGGATTGGCGACAAATAGGAGTTTATCATGAAAGGACGCTAGGCTCCATCAATACGGCTGCGGATTACATTGGAGGGCATTTTATAAGGGCGATTTCAGCTTTTGAGTGGATACGTGTAAGTATTTTATTTTGCCTGATAAAGACATGTTGTAGTTTAAATGTTTGTAAACGTAAAACACACTAGAGTTTACTGGGAGATATACACCGACAAAAATTGAAAAGAGCCCATCTAAATGTTTATAAATAAATATTTTATAATTTTTATTATTATTTCAGAACAGTCCAGAGTGGGACTACTACAGAGTGAAGTTTCGAGCGAAGTTTAGAGATGGAATTGTAAGTTTCATACGACTATTTTTAGCACTAGTTAACCCTTTCCCTCATAGAAGCACCTCTTGACGCCATTACTAATACGACATACATTAATCCTTTCCCTCATAGAAGCACCTCTTGACGCCATTACCAATACGACATACATTAACCCTTTCCCTCATAGAAACACCTCTTGACGCCATTACCAATAGGACATACATTAACCCTTTCCCTCATAGAAACACCTCTTGACGCCATTACCAATACGACATACATTAATCATTTCCCTCACAGAAGCACCTCTTGACGCCATTACCAATACGACATACATTGACAATGTAGTAGCTAAGCCAATGTTCATAATAAAGGCCAGATTCTCATGTAGTCCTAGTAATATCTATGGAGGTGGGATAGATATGGCGACTACTTATCCACTACACGATAGCCAAATGGCTGTCGTTTGTATGGAGATATAATAGTATATTAACCTAAATCTCTATGTAATCCCAGTAATATCTATGGAGGTGGGGTAGATATGGCGACTACTTATCCACTGCATGATAGCTAAATGACTGTCGTTTGTATGGAGATATAATAGTATATTAACCTAAATCTCATGCAGTCCCAGTAATATATATGGAGGTGGGATAGATATGGCGACTACTTATCCACTGCATGATAGCTATAAATGGCTGTCGTTTGTATGGAGATATACTATTATATTAACCTAAATCTCTATGAAGGAAAGGGTTTATAGAAACGGAACAGGACATAAGCTTATTCAGAAATGGACTGCACAAACAAGATGGCTGTAGGACCCTCAAATGTGAAATTGTCAAAAATGTGAAAATGAAAAACAAATGGTCACATATGCGCGTGCCATTTCTTTGCTGTATTTTGCATCTAATATTGCGTGTAGATCAGCCCAGCCAGTTATTCAAGATGGCCTTTGTTTCATAAAGTTATGTTTATTCACTAAATATATGTAAGTAGTTGGATACAAATGTTAAACAAATCAAGCATTATGCGTGTGTTTTATGCTACTAATATATTTGAATATAGGAACTGCAACCAAAAACTATACACAACTATACAATTGTGTTTCTAAGAACTATGATATAACATCAACAATTCGCAGGATCACAACTCAAAACGACTGGTTCTAACGTTACCTAAAATTACAAAGTTCGGTTATTTAAACATATCGTATGTCTCATATAAATAATTCCTGGAAATGTTAGCCCAATATGTTCCTGGAAATGTTAGCCCAATATGTTCCTGGAAATGTTAGCCCAATATGTTCCTGGAAATGTTAGCCCAATATGTTCCTGGACATGTTAGCCCAATATGTTCCTGGAAATGTTGAGACCAATATGTTCCTGGAAATGTTAGCCCAATATGTTCCTGGAAATGGTAGCCCAATATGTTCCTGGAAATGGTAGCCCAATATAGCCAATTCCATATATCATCATATTCCATTACATATTAAATATAGTTTCTCTATTTTTCAGCTTTTACATTACTATATTATTCCAATGTGCAGTTCTCACTTATAGTGCTATCTTTTGATTGCATTTGATTGTATATATGTTGAGGGCCTCATCGTAGATTAACTTTTGTTAAATGAGTTGTTCGTGGAACACATAGACATATGTTTTTGAAAGACGCTCTATAATCTGTATTATTGGTCGCTTACAACTGACTTTTATTACTTAGTATTTTATTACTATAAATTTATGAAACGCGCATATACTCCAAACAATGTCGTAAGCAGACAGCCAAGGATATCAGCCAACTTGCATTAAAGTTTAAACTTTATTTATTTTACAACGATTGCGAAGCAAGTTCTACCAACTTATATTAATCACTCTCGTTTGCGCGGATGAAAGCATATATGTGGTCATTCGTGTAGGAGGAAACCGGAGTACCCGGAGGAAACCCACCTGTCCGATCTGGCGACCACCGTACCATCTCACATACTTCCCTCTCCGAGGATCGAACCCGGGTTGCCGCTTGATTGGTTAGAAGCGAGCGCGCTAACCGCTGCGCTAATCGGACTTGCAGTAAACAACCAAATTTCAGATTCCCAATGTTACGTTCTTATATATTTAAACATTATTTATTTCAGTATTTGTACATGTAATCAAGAAATGAACATTTTACATATAATTAACAGCAGTAGACTGAAAGGGATTAGAACGAAAGAAAACTTATATAGTTCTTCTCCCTATCAATTGATTGATATACAATAGGCAGGAAAATAATATATAATATAACAATGAAAACATATGTACGTGAAATCTATTCTAGGTATTTGCTAAAGAATTTCAGAACTTAATGTATATATTTGACATCTATTAAGCAACCACCTGTGCTAAGCAGCCACGTTCTGTGATTCCCTTAGCTGTCTGCTAAAGACAGATTTGACAGTAGATAACAGTTACGTACGTCTTTAACCTATTTGTATAAACCAATAATGCGACCGTTGTCATACCATCTTCATATATTTCAGCACCGCACGTGCCGAGCAGATGTTCTCTGGACATTCCCTTCATTTGACAGGACTGTGTGGTATGCAAGTTGTACGCCCCCATGGCGGACACGTGATATGATGACGTAATAAACATTCACATCGTTCGTCAACACGAACAGACACGTACATTGACAGTATACCTACCGCAACACGGAAGTGACTGAAACACCATATTAAATAGTAAATACATATACAAATGTAGGCAATTATACTACAAAGAAGAACAACAACAGTGCATTCGATATATACTAGAGGACATAGAAAACGACACCTACATTTTTGGGTGGCACACCTACATTATATACTAGAGGACATAGAAAACGCACACCTACATTATATACTAGAGGACATAGAAAACGTACACCTACATTATATACTAGAGGACATAGAAAACGCACACCTACATTATATACTAGAGGACATAGAAAACGCACACCTACATTATATACTAGAGGACATAGAAAACGCACACCTACATTATATACTAGAGGACATAGAAAACGCACACCTACATTATATACTAGAGGACATAGAAAACGCACACCTACATTATATGATTATTATTACATGAAAATGAAATACGAAGGATTCCATCAAAGATATATCACATCGTTATTACAAAAAAAACAAAACCGACCAACTAAAAATATTCCAAAATGTTTAAAACTATGTATTTATACAGTTATTGTTTTTCATGTAAAAACACACTTATCCGAAGTGTGTGTTTTCTATGTCCTCTAATATATATTTTTTTTCATTTGGTTTTATTGATAGTGTTTGTAAGCTCATTCAGTTTAATCTAAGTGTCTACTATCTGAAGTATATTCGAAGCTGGGTAGCTGGAATTCGATAAGCGAATTGGGTCTGGTAGTACATACAGTGGCTTGGGGCTTGTTATTTACAGTCAACGCCCTTAACCACTCGGTCACGGAGGTCCCCACATGAAATTCAGGTTCTTCCATTTGGTATTCACTGCCTCATTATATTCAACATTTCAACTCACTCAATATCTTTAAAAACTCGATATTTAAGATGGAATAAGCCAACAGAAACATAGAATTCTGGTATATATATATACATACATAATAGATGAGCTTCCGCGTATTGCTGAATACTGTACTTAACATGTAGTGTTTCCTTAATTAATATGTTTTCTATGTCATTGTATATTATGTTGAGGGCCTTATTTTGTAATAGCCATGTGTTTGTAAGCTCCCTCGTAAATAAGTTCTTTATTATTATTTTGGTTTTTTATTATTATTATTATTAAAGCCAAAATCAGTGTGTGTTTTACGTTTATTTATCGTCGCTACCGGTTGCCCATATGAGCGATGCCTCCTGAAGATATTAGTCATTTTAGATTTTGGAGGATAGTGCAATGATAAAGACAGAGACCCATTTCAGATCTCCTCCGGTTCTTTTACGTGCACGGTGTAAAGCACCGACACGAGACCTCGGTTTAATGTCCCATCTGAAATACTGTTAATTTTATTAGGGTCAGACGGGGGTCGAACCTGCGATCCCTGGATTAC
>CM026392.1:21463707-21568978 GCA_014843695.1 Archivesica marissinica | reverse complement strand
TAGGGTTGTGCGGCGCAGGCTGGGGTAGAGTGGTGTGGCGGCGCAGGCTGGGGTAGAGTGGTGTGGCGGCGCAGGCTGGGATAGAGTGGTGCGGCGGCGCAGGCTGGGGTAGAGTGGTGTGGCGGCGCAGGCTGGGGTAGAGTGGTGTGGCGGCGCAGGCTGGGGTAGAGTGGTGTGGCGGCCAGGCGAGGTAGCGTGGTGTGGCGGCGCAGGGTGATGTAGTGTTGCCGCGGCGCAGGGCGGAGTGGTGGATGCAGCGTAGCGGATAGAGTGATCATATTGTGTCATTGCTATAGGCAGTATGTGCTTGAAACATGGTCTATACCCATATAGCAAACATAGACTAGTTGAGGCAAACACAAACAGGAAATGTACATAAAACAACACAACACGTTATTCATTTTAATGAATATGGCTGTACAAGTGGAACATGCTGCAATCAATGAAATACGACACGTTATGTGTTAAATCACCCACGAAAAAACAGGAAATTGTGCCAGACAGCAATTAATATAATCCACTTCACTACCCATTACTGCAGAAAATGTTTTCTATGGATACGATTAGCGCGATTAAGTGTCTAGAAATAAATATAGCGCCAACACATAACTGATCATATCACGCCTAGCCCGTGTTCCAGTCGTCTCATGATTGAACTTATTTAGCTTATACAAATGTATTTTAGCTCGATTGCGAAACAAGTTCTTTCAACTTATATTAATCACTCTCGAGACCTCATTCATGATGGAATCCATTGCCATGAATGAGAGAGAAAGAGGCAATGTGGAATTTAAATGCCTTGCCTAAGGGCACAATCGTAACGGCTCCAGTGGGGCTCGAACTGCGGACATTTCGCACCTGAAGCGAACGCGCATCCACTGCGCTATTACGACTTCCACTTATTTACCCTCGCCTCCGGCGAACCATATGGGCGTCCTCTCATGAGTTACTTCTAGTTGACATAATAAGCTCAATTAACGGTTTGGGTGTTACGTAAGGCTCATCATACGGCTGTCCGATTGGCGCAGTGGTAGCGCGCTCGCTTCTCAACAATGCAACCCGGGTTCGATCCTCGGACAGGGAAGTATGTGAGATGGTACGATGGTCACCAGATCGGACAGGTGGGTTTTCTCCGGATCTCCGGTTTCCTCCCACACGAATTACCACATTTAAGCTTTCATCCGCGCCAACGAGGGTGATTAATATAAGTTGTTAAAACTTGCTTCGCAATCGTTGTAAAATAAATAAGCTTTAAAAATAAGGCTCAGTCACACATGAGGCCAGATCGGTCCCAAACAAGTGTCATAACAATGAGCCAAGACCAGCGCACCAGGTCCCGAACCTTCCCCAGACCACTCAACACAGAAACACAGAAGTACGGTAGTCGTGGACTCCTAAAAGACTGGTCCAAATCTCTTCCCGACCTGTCCAAACCTCTTCCCGATCAGTTGATTCATGCACCAAATACCTGTCCACGACCAAAGACCAGTTAAATACCACCAATACGACAGCCGCTGGTCCGCGTTGACAATAACACGACCTCGACCACGATTTTCTGTCTGTTGAAAACTACTGTCTTTTGTGCCAAACTATCTTTGGGAAAATATGATGGCACTGTGTGTGTAGCCCGCCACTCGGGGGTTGTTTATTCAGTATCAAATACATGATGCACTGTACAAGTGTGTAGCACGCCACTCGGGGGTTGTTTATTCAGTATCAAATACATGATGCACTGTAGCAAACTGACGTATGATACAAACAAGACAGGAACTTGTGTAAACTAAGTCTTGTTAGCGCTACCAAATCAATATCGTTGTTTACTGAAGTCAATAGTTGTCGGAAAGGCTGATCATATTTTCATATTTGCTGAAATTGGCTGACGTATGAGAAAACAAACGAGAGCATCGAGTCTGTTCTTGGGACGCGAATCAATACGGGGCCGCGAACTATTGCGCGCGAACGGTTAACCTTAAATATTCTCGTGGGTATATATATATATGTGTGTGATATTCACAGACTGTAGTCCAGTGGTAACACGCTGGCTGGACTGGTAATCCAGGGATCGCAGGTTCGATCCCCGTCTGACCATAATAAAATTAACAGTCTTTCAGATGGGACTTTAAACCGAGGTATTGTGTCGGTGCTTTACACCGTGCACGTAAAAGAACCAGAGGAGACTCTGGAATGGGTCTGTATCATTGCACGATCCTCCAAACATCTAAAATGACTAATATATCCAGGAGGCGTCGCTCATATTGGCAACCGGTAGCGACGATAAATAAACGTAAAACACACACTCGTTGATATTCATACGTTTAAAACAAATCAGAAACTGTTTGAATTCTGAAATCCAAAACGAGGCAACTTGCAGGTCAGGCGATGTACATCTCAGATGAGGAAGTTTGAATAAAGGCAACACAATGCATGAGGGGAGCAAATCTACTGTTGATGTTTAAATAGCCAAGGCTAATCAAGATAAAACAAATCAATTAATCTAGAAGTGGAAGTCGTGATAGCGCATAGAAAGGTCCGGAGTTCGAGCCCCACTGGAGCCGTTACGATTGTGCCCTTAGGCAAGGCATTTAAATTCCACGTTGCCTCTTCTCTCTCCCTCGTGGCGATGGATTCCATCAGGAATGAGGTCTCGAGAGTGATTTATATAAGTTGAAATAACTTGTTTCGCAATCGAGCTAAAATAAATTTGTATAAACTATTAATCTAGATACTAATTATAAAAGAAATATTTATCTCAGAAACGTCTCTCCACTAAGACTATTGGATCATTTTATGACGTCAAAATAATATTACTCTGTGTTTTTATTCTGCAAATCGGCACAATCTTGCTATTTGTCGATAAACATTAAAACAACAGAAATGCCGCTCGTAGTGTTTTTTTTGGATAATGTCACGTGCATATTTTGATTGAATACAATATGAAACATCAGGGTAGGACTTACTAACAGTCACGGGCATACCAACGGTCACGCACATATTAACGTCACGCATTTCTGGTGCGGGCCGTTGTCTAATGTTGTTAACGTGTGGTCCAAACCATTTGTACGTTCATGCTATGTATTGTATCTTTACGTGTATGACGTATGTACAATTGATTTGTACGTTCATGCTATGTATTGTATATTTACGTGTATGACATATGTACAATTGATTTGTACGTTCATGCTATGTATTGTATATATACGTGTATGACGTATGTACAATTGATTTGTACGTTCATGCTATGTATTGTATCTTTACGTGTATGACATATGTACAATTGATTTGTACGTTCATGCTATGTATTGTATATATACGTGTATGACGTATGTACAATTGATTTGTACGTTCATGCTATGTATTGTATCTTTACGTGTATGACATATGTACAATTGATTTGTACGTTCATGCTATGTATTGTATATATACGTGTATGACGTATGTACAATTGATTTGTACGTTCATGCTATGTATTGTATCTTTACGTGTATGACATATGTACAATTGATTTGTACGTTCATGCTATGTATTGTATATTTACGTGTATGACATATGTACAATTGATTTGTACGTTCATGCTATGTATTGTATCTTTACGTGTATGACGTATGTACAATTGATTTGTACGTTCATGCTATGTATTGTATATATACGTGTATGACGTATGTACAATTGATTTGTACGTTCATGCTATGTATTGTATCATACGTGTATGACGTATGTACAATTGATTTGTACGTTCATGCTATGTATTGTATCTTTACGTGTATGACATATGTACAATTGATTTGTACGTTCATGCTATGTATTGTATATATACGTGTATGACGTATGTACAATTGATTTGTACGTTCATGCTATGTATTGTATCTTTACGTGTATGACATATGTACAATTGATTTGTACCACACAAAAACAATTTGTACGTTCATGCTATGTATTGTATCTTTACGTGTATGACAATTACAATGATTGTCGTCATGCTATTATTGTTCTTTACGTGTATACATATGTACAATTGATTTGTACGTTCATGCTATGTATTGTATCTTTACGTGTATGACATATGTACAATTGATTTGTACGTTCATGCTATGTATTGTATCTTTACGTGTATGACATATGTACAATTGATTTGTACGTTCATGCTATGTATTGTATCTTTACGTGTATGACGTATGTACAATTGATTTGTACGTTCATGCTATGTATTGTATATATACGTGTATGACATATGTACAATTGATTTGTACGTTCATGCTATGTATTGTATCTTTACGTGTATGACATATGTACAATTGATTTGTACGTTCATGCTATGTATTGTATCTTTACGTGTATGACATATGTACAATTGATTTGTACGTTCATGCTATGTATTGTATCTTTACGTGTATGACATATGTACAATTGATTTGCAATAAAATGTTAACTTATGCTATATATATGTTATATTTCGGGTTTTACGCCTGCATCAGCACCATTTTGGGCTATATCGCCGGCGGGCAGTTTACCTAACAACACCTTTCCCTGGGCAGGCTCCAGCGGTAAACCAGTACTTGGGTGCACCAACCTCCGTAAGAAACTGCCAATAAAATGTGTTTAAATAATAAAATTAAAAAAACGTCACGCATTCACAAATTAGGAAGTTGCAAAACTTTGATTGAGATGTGTGGAAGCTACACACTCCGTCACTTACATATATGGAACTGCATCAGACATGATATTTTTACATTTATTTATCGTCGCTACTGGTTGCCCATATGAGCGACGCCTGCTGAAGAGATTAGTCATTTTAGATTTTTGGAGGATAGTGCAATGATACAGACAGAGACCCATCCAGAGACTCCTCTGGTTCTTTTACGTGCACGATGTACAGCACCGACACGAGACCTCGGTTTAATGTCCCATCTGAAAGACTGTTAATTTTATTAGGGTCAGACGGGGGATCGAACCTGAGATCCCTGGATTACCAATCCAGTGTGTTACATTCTGTTTCACACTTCAAAGCTTTATATATTAGGTTATGCAAAGAACAGACAAATAACCTAATAAACTGATAATATACAATTATACATGAATATAAGTATTAGTTCTTGCAGCTTATATCTTATTTCCTATGAAAGTTTTACTGGTTACTGTTTACATGTTTCATTGTGCTATTTCATGTTTTAATTTGTTGGGAGCCTCATGGTAGATTGACTTAATTGTTCAAATGAATTCTCTCCTTAAATAAAGTCTTTATTATTATTATTATTATTATACGATTTCCACATGCATTTGAATTGTTACCCAGAGTCATCTATACTAGAGGACATAGAAAACGCACACCTACATTATATACTGGAGGACATAGAAAACGCACACCTACATTATATACTGGAGGACATAGAAAACGCACACCTACATTATATACTAGAGGACATAGAAACCGCACACCTACATTATATACTGGAGGACATAGAAAACGCACACCTACATTATATACTAGAGGACATAGAAAACGCACACCTACATTATATACTGGAGGACATAGAAAACGCACACCTACATTATATGCTTATTATTACATGAAAACGAAATACCAAGGATTCCATCAAAGATATATCACATCTTTATTACAAAACACAAACTGACCAACTAAAAATATTCCAAAATGTTTAAAACTATGTATTTATATAGATAGATATTGTTTTTTCATGTAAAAACACACTTAATATTTGTATGTCCTATAGACGCCAAGAATTTTTAATATTTAAAATTATTAGATTATTGTAGGATGCATGCATTATGGGTATATTGCGCGGTAATAGATATTGAAACTAAGATACAGACATATCAATGCGTACTTGACAAATAAAAATTGTAATTTAGAAAAAACTTGATTTGCTTAAAAGTCCATAATTTCCATATTTTATATCGACCAGAATTACTTAGTAACCTGCAAACATATCACAACAGTTTCATTCAATAATATTAGTAGCAGGCGGACATTTTAGAAAACTTGCCATGAACATAAATAAATATATATAATATAGTTTATACAAATTTATTTTAGCTCCTTTTTTTACGTTTATTTATCGTCGCTACCGGTTGCCCATATGAGCCACGCCTCATGAAGAGATTAATTATTTTAGATTTTGGAGGATAGTGCAATGATACAGACAGAGACCCATTCCAGAGTCTCCTCTGGTTCTTTTACGTGCACGGTGTAAAGCACCGACACGAGACCTCGGTTTAACGTCCCATCTGAAAGACTGCTAATTTTATTATGGTCAGACGGGGGATCGAACCTGCGATCCATGGATTACCAGTCCAGCATTTTATATATCATATATACATGTGTATGATGACATTTAGAGTATGTTTTCAGATGAAGTGGTGCAGTTGTTGATCCAACTGAGTATGGCTGGGAGTTGCACGGACACCTGCTTGTTCCCCGACAAACTGATATGTCACCTGGCCCAGAGAAAATACTGAAAATAGTACGCTGTTCTTGCAAGACTGGCTGTAAAACCTCAAGTTTAGATGCAGAACACTAGGGTTACCGTGCTGTGTTGTATGTCGGAACTGCAATCAGTCATGTGCAAACTGGCCTAGACCTGACAGGCGAGTGACAGTGACCAACAGTTGACGGATTGATCACATTATACTAATAATTGGTATGATTCCTGACATTGTCTACTAATTTAAACATGGCTGAAAATGATATACGTTTAAAGTAATATATTGCAAGTATATTATAGCATACTGAGAGTTTTTATCGAAAGCACTGACCGATAATGTGTTCCATTTATACATATCCCTGAATTATGTTGTAGTAAACACTAAATGTGTAAACAAACAATGTACAGCAGTTGTCCTTGGAATTTAATATATTTTACAGAGCACAAATCAATCTGCAAATAAAACACTGCATATGTACGCAACTTAAAAAAAAATATGATATTTCCGAAATTCAGTAAAGAGCGTAAAATGTCCATAAAGGCAAGTATTTTTGTTCAGATAACATTCAAATTGCATTTTTGTATGTAGATATATTATATTCATTACTTCCAAACTCTAAATCAAATATGCGTACCTTCATACTTTGTAGAAAAATTAATTCCAGAAAGTCCTGGTAAAAATTTCGAAAAAATGTGAAAGTGCAAACAAAAAAAGATGTTGTTGTGTTACACAGGCTTTTGGTATAACAAAACCAGTATTCCCATTTCTGTTCACATTTCCCTACCCCAATTCCTACTGTAATGTACTAGTAACCTGCAAGCATATATCACAACAGTTTCATTCAATAATATTAGGAGCAGACGGACATTTAAAAAACATAAATCTGTATGACTATGTATGAATATGTATGAATGTGTTTGAATGTGTATGAATGTGTATGAATATGTATGAATATGTATGAATGTGTATGAATATGTATGAATGTGTATGAATATGTATGAATGTGTATGAATATGTATGAATATGCATGAATATGTATCAATGTGTATGAATATGTATGAATGTGTATGAATATGTATGAATGTGTATGAATGTGTATGAATGTGTATGAATGTGTATGAATATGTATGAATATGCATGAATATGTATCAATGTGTATGAATATGTATGAATGTGTATGAATATGTAGGAATATGTAGGAATATGTAGGAATATGTATGAATATGTATGAATGTGTATGAATATGTAGGAATATGTAGGAATATGTATGAATATGTATGAATGTGTATGCATATGTATGAATATGTATGAATATGTATGAATGTTTATGAATATGTATGAATATGTATGAATATATATGAATGTGTATGAATGTGTATGAATATGTATGAATATGTATGAATGTGTATGACTATGTATGAATGTGTATGAATGTGTATGAATATGTATGAATGTGTATGAATATATATGAATGTGTATTAATGTGTATGAATATGTATGAATGTGTATGAATGTGTATGAATATGCATGCATATGTATGAATGTTTATGAATATGTATGAATGTGTATGAATATGTATGAATATGTATGAATGTGTATGAATATGTATGAATGTGTATGCATATGTATGAATATGTATGAATGTGTATGCATGTGTATGAATATTTATGAATGTGTATGAATATGTATGAATATGTATGAATGTGTATTAATGTGTATGAATATGCATGAATTTGAATGAATATGTATGAATGTGTATGAATATGTATGAATATGTATGAATATGTATGAATGTGTATGAATATGTATGAATGTGTATGCATATGTATGAATATGTATGAATGTATATGAATGTGTATGAATGTGTATGAATGTGTATGAATGTGTATGAATATGTATGAATGTGTATGAATGTGTATGAATGTGTATGAATATGTATGAATGTGTATTAATGTGTATGAATGTGTATGAATGTGTATTAATGTGTATGAATGTGTATGAATATGTATGAATGTGTATGAATATGTATGAATATGTATGAATATGTATGAATGTGTATGAATATGTATTAATGTGTATGCATATGTATGAATGTGTATGAATATGTATGAATGTGTATGAATGTGTATGAATGTGCATGAATATGTATGAATGTGTATGAATATGTATGAATGTGCATGAATATGTATGAATGTGTATTAATGTGTATGAATGTGTATGAATATGTATGAATGTGTATGAATGTGTATGAATATGTATGAATATGTATGAATGTGTATGAATATGTATTAATGTTTATGAATATGTATGAATATGTATGAATATGTATGAATATGTATGAATGTGTATGAATATGTATTAATGTTTATGAATATGTATAAATATGTATGAATGTGTATGAATATGTATGAATGTGTATGAATATGTATGAATGTGAATGAATATGTATGCATATGTATGAATGTGTATTAATGTGTATGAATATGTATGAATGTGAATGAATATTTATGAATGTGTATGAATATGTATGAATGTGTATGAATATGTCTGAATGTTTAGGAATATGTATGAATGTGAATGAATATGTATGCATATGTATGAATATGTATGAATGTGTATTAATGTGTATGAATATGCATGAATGTGAATAAATATGTATGAATGTGTATTAATGTGTATGAATATGCATGAATTTGAATGAATATGTATGAATGTGTATGAATATGTATGAATATGTATGAATATGTATGAATGTGTATGAATATGTATGAATGTGTATGAATATGTATGAATATGTATGAATATGTATGAATGTGTATGAATATGTATTAATGTGTATGCATATGTATGAATGTGTATGAATATGTATGAATATGTATTAATGTGTATGAATGTGTATGAATATGTATGAATGTGTATGAATATGTATGAATATGTATGAATATGTATGAATGTGCATGAATATGTATTAATGTGTATGCATATGTATGAATGTGTATGAATATGTATGAATATGTATGAATGTGTATGAATGTGCATGAATATGTATGAATGTGTATGAATATGTATGAATATGTACGAATGTGTATTAATATGTACGAATATGTATGAATGTGTATGAATATGTACGAATATGTATGAATGTGTATGAATGTGTATGAATGTGTATGAATGTGTATGAATATGTATGAATATGTATGAATATGTATGAATGTGTATGAATATGTATGAATGTGTATGCATGTGTATGAATGTGTATGAATATGTATGAATATGTATGAATGTGTATGAATATGTATGAATATGTATGAATATGTATGAATGTGTATGAATATGTATGAATGTGTATGAATATGTATGAATATGTATTAATGTGTATGAATATGTATGAATGTGTATGAATGTTTATGAATATGTATGAATGTGTATGATTATGTATAAATGTTTATGAATATGTATGCATGTGTATGAATGTGTATGAATGTGTATGATTATGTATAAATGTTTATGAATATGTATGAATGTGTATGAATGTGCATGAATATGTATGAATGTGTATGAATATGTATGAATATGTACGAATGTGTATTAATATGTACGAATATGTATGAATGTGTATGAATATGTATGAATATGTATGAATGTGTATGAATGTGTATGAATGTGTATGAATGTGTATGAATATGTATGAATATGTATGAATATGTATGAATGTGTATGAATATGTATGAATGTGTATGCATGTGTATGAATGTGTATGAATATGTATGAATATGTATGAATGTGTATGAATATGTATGAATATGTATGAATATGTATGAATATGTATGAATGTGTATGAATGTGTATGAATATGTATGAATATGTATTAATGTGTATGAATATGTATGAATGTGTATGAATGTTTATGAATATGTATGAATATGTATGAATGTGTATGAATATGTATGAATGTGTATGAATGTGTATGAATGTGTATGATTATGTATAAATGTTTATGAATATGTATGCATGTGTATGAATGTGTATGAATGCCATTTGGAGCATGTTTTTAGATAAAGCGGTGAAGTAATGTTACATATTCAGACAAACATCTTTCATAAGAGGTTTACTTATCATTTACGATTTCATGTTTATCAACAAATGTCAAAAAATCATCGGTATCAACATTGATCCAATGGAAAGAAGGAAATGTAGCGTTAATTTACATCATTCTGAAAATTGGTAAGTAACGCGGTATATCTAGACCAGCAGTGTGCTAAGAAACGACTATATGTAATATAGTTCTATGACAAATTCTGATATTATTTGTGTTGCTACTATTTTTCGTGTTATAGCGAGTTGCAGATTGCGTCCCGTTGCATTATGACGTATGAAGGAACTAGCAGAGTTGCATATTTTGGTTGTAATTTCTTTTTTTTTATTTTGAGGCCCCACCCAGTTTATTTTTTCAATGTAACATATACATATTCACAGAAATCACAGCCAATACATAGCAATTACGAACAATCCTAGTTTGAACTTAAGCACATTATTTTCTTACCTATTATAATTTGCTACGAAGAGACCTGAACGAAAACAGACTATCCGATTCAAAATAAGACTACATGTATAGTGTTTGTGTATTATAGTGTCACCCCTATTTAACCCTTTCCTTCATAGAGATTTATGTTAATATACTATTATATCAACATACAAACGACAGCTGTTTAGCTATCATGCATTAGATAAATAGTGGCCATATCTATCCCACCGCCATAGATATTACTGGAACTACATGAGATTCTGGCCTTTATTATGACCATTGGTTTGTCGTATTGGTAATGGCGTCAAGAGGTACTTCTATGAGAGAAAGGGTTAAAGGGCCAGCCATTTCTGACTTATGAGTCACCTCTTTTTATGAACATGAGTACTTCCCGAATCATATGCTTGTATGCCTGGTGACAGGCTGGTAGGCAATCGGTAACCATTATTTAAACTAATGTTGGCTGCTCACCAACCGGCCATATCAGAACAAACCCCTGACGAGGTTCGAACCTCCGACCACCTGCTCCGTAGGCGGACGCCTTAACCACTAGGCCACGGAGCCGGTATGTAGCTGTACGGATTTAGTCGCCATTGGGCAGATTATGTGTAAGCGACCAGGCTAGCTCAGTCGGTAGAGCACATTGATCTTAAGTTTGGCGCCCAACGAGGGACGAGACTGGATATATACTTCGAGATCATGTTCACTTTGTTTTCTATCCCTGGAAATTCCTGGAAGAATTCCAATTTGGAGGTGAAGTATGTCTCGGTACGGACTTGGTCAGATTATGTGCAAGCGGCCCGGCTAGCACAGTCGGTAGAGCGTTTTTCCTGTAAGCGAAAGGTCCCGGATTAGTTGCATATTTTGCTCACCCTGTGACATATATATCTTTCAAGTACAATGAATGTTAAAAGGTTGGATTCTTTATTGAAACACTGTTGATGCTACTGGTCGTTTTGTATCGAATACATGATAAAAAAACAACATTCTGAGAACTTGTGTCAGTCGTTTTGAACCGCGGAATATTACTTTACGGAACATCCTACAATAGCCATAGGTTCATTGGCGCCGTTTGAAAGCCATAAAAGAAGTAAATATGCACACAATTTCGATCGGCATTTACTCTGTTATATTAAAGGAATGAAAATATCCCTGTGTTTAGGTTTATACGACTGATGCCTCCGTGGTCGAGTGGTTATGGTCGCTGATTTGTATACCACTGTAACCTATCATCACTGATGGTCACGGGTTCGAGTCCCGCTCAGACCGTGTCTCATTTATATGAAAAAGTTGGCAGTTTCTTACGGAGGTTGGTGCACCCTAGTACTGGTTAACCGCTGGAGCATGCCCAGGAAAGGTGTTGTTAGGTAAACTGCCCGCCGGCGATATAGCCCAAAAATGGTGCTGATGCAGGCGTAAAACCCGAAATATAACGACTGATGCACGTGTAATTCTGGCAAAGAAAATGGGTTTACGTTCGTGTATTTTGACGTCTGCCCAACTAGTACAGGACATACCATTTGTTGATGTGTTCAACGTTCAAATATCGGCACAAGATACGATTTTAGCAAACTCAATAGCCAAAGAGGCTACCTCGAGTATTTAACAACATAATCTCATGTAAGCACTATCCTCCAAAATCTAAAATAACTAATCTCTTCAGGCGTCGCTCATATGGGCAACCGGTAGCGACGATATATAAACGTAAAACACAAAGTAAGCAGTACAAATCAAGGTACAATACGGGCACTGTACATTGTCAGTTCCCCGAGTATTTACACAATATAACTTCGTGCAAACTGTACAAGTAAGGTAGAGTACGGGCACTGGACATTGTCAGTTACCCAGAATATTAACAAAACACGACCTCATGCAAATAACACAAGTAAGGTAGGGTACGAGCACTGGGCATAGTCAGTTAGCCGGAATATTAACAAAACACGACCTCATGCAAATGACACAAGTAAGGTAGAGTACGGGCACTGGGCAGTGTCAGCTACCCGATTACTTACACAACATGACGCCATACAGACGATACACAAAAATAGAGGGAACGTGTTCTCCATGAGTACGGTCGATAATTACTCGCTTTCGACTCGTGCACTATCTCACAATACACGTGCAAAACGAGTGCCCTATCGTATACATTACACAAGCGGATATTATAGCTAAGCACAAAACCTACCTACTGCAATTAGATCATGAAGTTCACGCTAGTAATCAGCTATCCAGCATGGAATCGAACAGGCAATTCACATTTTGACATATTATCCGCTATTTACAGAAATATCCACCAGAAATAACACTGAATATCGCCCTGTAAGACTCCTGTCTGTTTATAGGCAAAGCTAATAACAATAAAATATTATATCCAATACATGGGATGGCACTGGAAGCAATAAACAATCGCGAATTTATTTAGAGACAGATTTCATATAACTGATTCTATTTACTTGTACATATATATATCTATCTATCTATCCATATCCTTTGGTGTGTGACAGAATATAATATATACATGTACATGCAACAGGGGCGTAGCTAGCGATTTTAAATGTGCACGCTCGACTAATGCGATGTTGCTAGAGGGGTAGTGGCATATACCCCCACCCACCCGTACAAGTTTGAATCCTATAACGCCGATAGTCACTGTTGCATTTTAACGTACGTTACACGTTCAAATTTCGATATCTTCAGAGATGTATTTTTTCAAAATGATACAAAATTAACTCTAAAATTGCTATACAGAGATAAAATCTCACATTGAATGTCGTGGTGAGAGGTCTTTAAAGCAGCATTATATCGTAATAAAGGATGTTTTTGGTAAAATATAAATAGAATGTGTGTGTGTTTACAAAAATCGAAATAGTCGCTCAGAAACGATAAAATTCAAATAAATATAACCCGTCGTATACGCGAATTTGTTTGCAAACGAAATGTAAACACGCACAGCGCGCATGCGTGAAATAACAGCGGATTTGGCATGTTTGTTTTCATCATTGCCGAAGGTGGACGATGCATTCCGAATGTAAATCAGGTTCTGATTGTAAACAAGTGCGCGTGACCGACCGACCAACCGACCGATCGACTTGGGAAGTCCTACTTTCGGTTTCGAGTTTGTTTTATCGCAAAAAACACTGTTTACTAATTGTTTTCAAATATCTTTTATTTCATACGATATAGGGCTGCTTTAAGCATATGTAAGAAAAAATATATAAATGCCAATTTATAACATATGTACATCCTCGCGAGGGGTTTGACATTACAGGAAGATAGATATAATTATATTAGAGACAGCGTTCTCTCTATTCGATGAATTAAATGCACGCAACATCTCGGTCAACAGCCGAAGTTTGGCATCACAGTCTCAAACATCGAGCTTCACCCCAGGATCAGTATATAGCCTTGATAGTGACGGCGTGTCATTTTTAAACTTGCTTGGAATGGCGTAAAAAAATTCTGGACGAATGGGAATTCATGTGATAAGAATTACTGCTATGTATTCGTATTATAGGTATTAAAATTCTCCAATTGTTTTCAAGGAACTAGTTCCAAGCTTTCACTAGTGTGCGCATAGAAATACAGGCTTGAGTTGGAATCCAGAAGTGGCCAGGTCAATCTATTTACTTATTTATTTGGAATTCTGCAACAATATTTGTTTCCCATATGATTCGCGGATGGTCCAGCATGCAGGGATGTGGTATATACTATTATGTTGGGCCGGGTTTCATGTTATTGTCAACAGGTTTGCATTTAATTACTAAATTATGCACGTGGAAGTCGTGATAGCGCAGTGGATGCGCGTTCGCTTCAGGTCCAGAGTTCGAGCCCCACTGGAGCCGTTACGATTGTGCCCTTAGGCAAGGCATTTAAATTCCACGTTGCCTCTTCTCTCTCCCTCGTGGCGATGGATTCCATCAGGAATGAGGTCTCGAGAGCGATTTATATAAGTTGAAATAACTTGTTTCGCAATCGAGCTCAAATAAATGTGTATAAACTAAATTATGCACTTTTTAATCTATATACACTGTGTATTATGCAGAGTGCGTTTTCAATCGTCCTTCTACTACATATTTATATGTAATAGTTATTCTTGTTATGTATAGCAGTGTATATTGTCAAGCCTATAGTGTATCAGTGTTCTTAAAAACCAAAAATGTTTTAGTTTTGTGGTTTTGAACCCGCAAGCATTTGTCCAGTCCCAAAGCGTCTGTGGATATGTACAGTGGTCTTGAACTAGCAATTTCGTGTGAAATTTTCAGTGTTCAGTTCAGTAATTCTAATTCTAATGCTGTTATCATTATTTTATGTTATATAGTCGGTTCAAAAGCTCACTCGAAGCTTGTGTTGTACTGTTATGTTATCCATGAATATATTTAGGAAAATAATAGTATAGCTGAATACGTTTTCAACCTTTTACCATCATTAACAATCAAATGCTGGTATATGCTAGACACTATATTATGAATATATTACCAGTGGTTCCGTGCTGGTTCCTCCCCCTCCCATTAGGTATGTGTACAGGGCCCACTCATTGTCATACAGTCAGTCTGTTGTAGCGGCAGAGTTAGTTTAAGCAATATTTATTTCTTTGAATATACATAGTCTAGTATACATAATATGTACATACATGTAGGATTGAGGAGAAAGCAACCTGCTTATATGGTTACCACGAGTTTATATGAATACTCAATTCTCCAACTTCCGCAGAAATTTTACGTACAACTACCAATGCTACTACACGTTCTTCCATTATAATTCGAATAATTATTTTCAGCAATTGTTTTCTTTTGCAATATAACAATCTGTAAATAGGACTCGTCAGAATCGGTTCTCGACACACTGCGTAAATTAGGAACTCATCGCTCTCTATCTGCAAGCATATAGGACAGCTGTTCCAACTGATCTGTAGCCCAGTGTAACACGCTGGACTGGTAATCCAGGGATCGCAGATTCGATCCCCCGTCTGACCCTAATCAAATCAAGTCTTTCAGATGGGATGTTAAACAGGTCTCGTGTCAGTGCTTTACACCGTGCATGTAAGAACCAGAGATTCTGGAATGAGTCTTCAAGAAGCGTCGCTCATATGGGCAACTGGTAACAGCGATAAACGTAAAACACACGTGTTGTTGCATCACATACGTTGGTTGATAAAACAATTCGAGATTTCGTTCATTTCTATGTGAATATTTGGGATTTTTATTTTACAATTTTCCACACAAATTGCAATTGACTGGCTCAATGTTGCCCTCTACACTATTATGAATGCATATTGCAGCGAATCATAGATTGGAAGGTATTAAAACAGTTCAGCCAAATGCAAGTACAACAGTCACAAATATTTTGTTGCATGGACCAGTGTTCTGGAAAACCCATATGAGCAGCATCTCACACACAAAGTAGGACGTTCTGATTGGATTATTAGAATGTAACTAGATGTTTGTTTTATGAAGAATAATGATAATACAATTGGAACGCTCGTTTCAAAGCGAACTGTGCCGCTCGAGAAATTTTCAAAACTCTACGAAATCTCTTTGCCGAATAAACCTACATGTTAGTGGAAACACATTTTATTGATAATGTTATTCAGTTAAAACTCTCCCGTCGAAGATTTTTTGTTGTTGCTGACAGAACCCGTGTCCTAGTATGGAAATGTGACCTGCTGTGGCAATTGTTTAGTATACATGCATGCAGCTTAAAGTTGTGTTTTATTTTGAAGAACAATATAAAGACTCTGGATAGGCGTTATATTTGGACAAAATTGTTTCAGATAGGGCCATTTTACTGATTGATGCGAAATCCGACATCCCACAGAGTAGAACCCCTGTACTTAAATATATATACTAGTACCCCCAAACGTGCCGAATCCCTGTGAATGTGATAAATAGAGATGTTGTAAGAATTTGTTTCGTAATCGAGCTATATAATAAAATGAACCCCACACACAGATCACAAATGTGAATAAACAACGAAACAATGTTTTCTTGGTCTTGTACCGTTTTAATGTTTAATCAAGTTGTATTACCGATGCTTACAGTACTACAAGCGCTTGAGGCGTTGCAATACTACCAGCCTTTAGGGTTATACAAAAATACAGCATAAATGTACTAACTAATTCATGGATTCAACAACTTTAACTTGAAAGACAAAGTTAATGCACGTTTTGACAAATAAAATTTTCTCAACCATGTACACAAGTTTGCAGTATTCTTACAGGTCGTGATGCGTTCTCATTCCACTAATCCTCTACAATGCTTTCTTGTCCAACTCTAGTAGACTTTCATATAAGGAAATGTTGTTAAGTGTCCCAAATCGAAGGGGAAAAAACCAATTAACGACATGTATATTTGTTGCTAGCAACTGCCTCCTCACCATCCACCATTTTTCTTTCTAAAATCCTTCCAAAAAATTATAAACTGGAAAACAACTTAAGAAAATGTAAAGGTCATTTGATATCAGTATGACCTTTTTTTTGGCACTGAACAAACAAGTGCAGACGTTTATGACAAAATATAAAAAACCCGGCATGCACTAGATAGTGTATATATACTTATAAAGGAATGTTAACCGCGCCTCATTTGATGAAGACGATTGAATGTTGTGTTCTACGCATCTCGATGTCGAGCATTTGCGACAGTTATTTTAAACAACACTCAACGCATAAGTAATGCACTACCAAATTATCGCCAAAACGGAGACGGACAGACACGACCGTTAAAATGACCCCTCTTAAAGCGGGGCAAAAATAGTGAAATGAACACAATTACTTTGTAGTATCAAAATACACACTAAAATAAACACGCATAAAATCTGTAGCATTAACAAAATGAAGTGAACACGCTCCACGACTCGCTTTTCACTTTATGCAACCCCACCCGGACACATGTATATTTGTAGCGTCACCGCAAAACAATTAGTTTACCAGTATACAAATTAATTGAGCTCATTTTGAATATCTATCGTATTATATAGCAGGAACCTATTAAACCGAATTGATGGGTTTTTATAAATTTGTTTATAGAATTTTATGGAAGTTCAGCCCGGAATAGATTTACTTTTATACAAATTTAGTTTAGCTTGATTGCGAAACAAGTGTTTACAAAATTAAGATTAATCAGGTTATTTTTTTGTTGCACATTTGCAATTTCATACAATTTGGCACAGACTAAGACTGACTACTGCTCTTGACGTCTCTATAAAATAAATTTCGCTCCACATGCCCCGACAAAAGTGACCAGTGTGTAATATTTCATCCATCATATCAGGAACTCTTAATTAAACATGCAAACGACCGAGATAAATTCTGCATTTCATAAGATATTCAAAATTGCAATTATACCGTAAGCTCCCATGCCAATGCTAAGTTATATTTCAGGTTTTACGCCTGCATCAGCACCATTTTTTAGCTATATCGCCGGCGGGCAGTTTACCTAACACCATTCATGGGCAGGTTCCAGCAGTTAACCAGTACTTGGGTGCACCAACCACCGTAAGAAACTGCCAACTTTTTCATATAAATGAAACACGGTCTGAGCGGGGCTCGAACACATGACCATCAGTGATGATAGGTTACAGTGGTATACAAGTCAGCGACCTTGACCACTCAACCATGGAGGCGGACACCCATGCCAATGCACCAGTTGTTTCACAACAATAATAATATGGAAGCGATAACATTTATTGATAATTTCAGATAAAAAATATTCTGGTTTATCACAACTGCATCTGGTGTATGAATACAAAGAAACACCGGTAAACGTGTGCTGAATAATGCATCGTGCGTGTGCGCGAGTTATACAAGGCATTGCTTGGTAGAATATCCGTTGTACGCCTCGGCACTATTTCACTCCACTGTACAAACACCCCCGCGACACTGTCGCAAACTTCTGTACACAATGTTTTAAAAGATGGTAAACAAGTTTTTCTATCTCGATCAATCTTCCTCCAGCTCTTGCTTGATCTTCTTCTTTTTCTTCTTCTTCTTCTCCGAGGTCGGTTCCTCCATCGAAACTTCAACTGAAACGACAAGAGGGACATAATATAGTACTTATCTCATGCGCGCAAAACAAAAACCACTAGCGGTGTACACAAAGTTGACATCCCAACTATAGCCACTTATTTGGTGTTGCAACGCTACAAAATTTATTTTTGCTCAATTGCGCAACAAGTTCTTATAGTTTATAATAATCACTCTCGAGACGTCATTCCTGATGGAATCCATCGCCGCTAGGGAGAGAGAAGAGTCAACATGGAACTTAAATACGATGCCTAAGGGAACAATCTTATGTTCTAAGCAGGGCTCAAACTCTGGGCCTTTCGTATCTGAAGCAAACGCGCTACCACAACTACATAATTATGTATATAAGTTAATAGTACATAACAACAAATCACGGTGTATTTAAGAATGTCGGATGTATACAATGTGCAACTTATTCATCCTAAACTAGTGAATTACGAAGGGATAAAACTTCCTGAAGATGTTAGCTAAGGGTAACCAGCTGTATAAGAAAGCTACTGGCGAAATGATTCTAACAAATTTTGTCACATACAAAAACCTTGCATCCAGACGAAGGCCATGGGACCGAAAACGAGTACAGTTATATGCTGTCACAAATGTCTGTGTTGCCGAAACTGTTTACATTGAAACGGCAACACGATTCGGTTTATACTTTCTGTTTCAAACAATGCCAACATTGACGGACAGACCCAAACACAAAGCACTAAGTGATGGAGACCTTCCTACGACGATGACGTGGTACTTACCTTCCTCCTGTGTTGTGTTCATGCTTTCTCGATCCTTCTTTTTCTTCTTCTTTTTCTTGGGTGCATCTTCCTCATCATGATCTACATCACCATTAGCTGCAACAGACACGGTTACGTCTACATTTCCATGTTTTTGGGGTTTAAAGTCACACAGACAGGTTAGGTCATATGGCAGCTCTCCAGCTATTATTGGTGGAGGAAGATCCCGGGTGCTTAGGTCATATGGCGACTAGCTATTATTGGTGGAGGAATATCCCGGGTGCCCCACCGAGCAGTATTTCAGACTGGATAGCCTCCGCACATGAAATAATCTCACACCCATGTAGTGGGATTTGAACCTGCAGCAGTGAGGGTGCAAGTGATTAAGTCGTCGACAATCTCGATTCTTTGCACGCTAGTTGTGAAAATAAGTCAAATATGTCGCTTGGTTTCACAGCTATATATTTAAATAAATTAATTTTAACAAGATTTTGGGGTCGACAGACAATGTAGGTCATTATCGGCAACTGTTGTGCATTTATGGTGGAAGACCCCGGGTGCCGTTCAGGCCAACTCTTAATAGTTCAACCAGAAGCAATACATGGACAATTTCATTCAATTCCACACATACAAGTCGATGGTATAATTGTTGGATCCGTCAAGATTTGCACACGTACGTACCAAGTTGAGGGTACATTTATTTATTAGAGGATCTACGACAAGGATTCCAGACACAGGCATGCACCAAATGAAGGATACAGTTGTTAGTGGATACAAGTCTTGTTTTTGGGAGTGTTGCACCCCGACATGTCATATGGCGACTCTAGCTATTATTGGTGGAGGAAGATCCCAGGTGCTCAACCGAACAGTATGTCAGGCTCCCGGGCAGAACCACTGATGATCTGCAAGCAAGCTTCCCAACATCTACGACCTTCAATCACTCGGCAACGGAGCCAGCCATAGTTCCACACATAGTAAGATTGTACATTTATTGGTGGATTTACTCACTGTCTGGTTCAGCCTTGACCTTTAGAACCTGGCAACGGAGCCAGCCATAGTTCCACACATAGTAAGATTGTACATTTATTGCTGGATTTACTCACTGTCTGGTTCAGCCTTAACCTTTAGAACCTTATGTTTAACTTCCGGTTCATCATCGTCGTCGTCAAATTTTCTCTTTTTCGGGACGGCTGGTAATGTACTGTCGGCTACGTCGCTGTACGTTCTTACTTGACTGAAACACAATAACACAGTTACCACACCTGCTTCAGCAGCTACATACAACACCTGCTTCAGCAGCTACATACATCACCTGCTTCAGCAGCTACATACATCATTGCTGCAAATAAACGCCTTCTATTGTTGCCATATTTATTTACAAAATCAGCAATGATTTTGTAAGTGTTGGCTTGTGAAAATTTCATACATCATTCCTTTCGTTTCTCCAATCCAACACCGGTTCCTATATATATATATATACCGTATGCCACCTCCCTAATAAACGCCCCCTCGCATTTTGAAGCAAAACAACATAATTCTCCCCTCAGTGTCTGCTGCTATCATAGTCTGTACTGATAGAAACACAGTGGTCTGTGTCAATGTCAGATACCGACAACTCCACGGTGGAGCGTCCCTGGCCTCCTGGACCAGAGTGTCGGTGACCCCCTCAATCATTTCACTGACCTCTAGTTTGTTTTCCATGAACCATTCAGTCTTCTTGATCGTTCTCCTGGTCAGACTGCTCACCAACATGTAATTCCACACTTTTTGAAAGAACGGCGAATGATAGCTGGTGCGATATTGTCCCATGCTTCTTTAATCCAGCGCATCAATAACGCTTTCGGTGGGGCACGTCTGTTTGCTTTCGATGTCACATCGACTAGGCCCCAGAACAAATGTTCATCATAAAGTTCTGCAAGTTTGGATCCGAACACTTTGACTGCTTTTAATTTAAATGCAGCAGAATATGACCGATGACCGATGCCCACGTGATGTTGATTCCATTTTTATGACGCATGTGTGAATGCTGCAGGGAGGGAACGATCACATGATATTTTTCGCTGAAATTACATTGCCTGGCGGTGAATGATTTTGAAGTTTGTTCCCGCTTCTGCCCATGTCCATATATGGTAATCGATGCAAGGTTAAACTGCTCTCCAGGTACTCACACTACACACGTGTCGGTTCGTTGCTATGGATACGCTATACTAGTGGATAATAGGGACTGTTTCAAGAGATACGTAGAAAGGGGGCGTTTAAAGGAGTCCCAGATATACTTTGCATATAATTTGTCGCAAATTGCATCGCCCCCGGGGGCGTTTAAACGGGGGTATATGTATGTATATATATATATGCAGGATCTTACACGAGTGGCAATTTCACACCATATTTTAGGAGCCATTTGAGTTTCAGCAATTAGAAACAATAACCTCCGTTTCTATGGCGGTGGGGTTAAATACAGATTTGATATTCATCATGTAGAATAGAAGAATGTTCACAGTTGAGTTTCTATAGCCTAGAATATGTCAGATTTCGGGTTTTACGCCTGCATCAGCACCATTTTGGGTTATATCCTCGGCGGGCAGTTTACCCAACACCTTTCCTGGGCAGGCTCCAGCAGTTAACCAGTACTTGGGTGCACCAATCTCCGTAAGAAACTGCCAACCGTTTCATATAAATGAGACACTGCCTGAGCGGGGCTCGAACCCGTGACCATAGGTTACAGTGGTATACAAGTCAGCGACCGTAACTACTCGACCACGGAGGCAGACTAACCTAGAATATGACAAAGATTACAAAACGGGTACTCAAAGTACTTGTTACATGGAAGAATGGTCTTGCATCAGTCCTATCATTTAAGCTTCATTGTATTTCATATATTAAAACAAAGGCTCTGATATTCATCATGTACAAGACATCCTTTTGGCAGGCTGCAAAACTATTGCTATAAAACACGTAACCCCATAATATGCACATATCGCACTATAATATCTGTTTACCTCCGCGCAACCAGATACAAAAACACATCAATACAGGTTAAGTTTGAACATGAATGTTAATTTTGCATGAAAATGGACGAAAATGGACTAGACAAGCGTACTTTCATTTAAATCTTGCATACTACACCATTTAACTCAAAAGAGCCAAACAATGCAAACCACATGCTCACTCGGTGCATTGTGCTATCAAGAGACACTGGCACAAACTAATCCGTGCTATCAAGAGACATTCGCAAACTAATCCGAGAGTGGAAGTGGATGCTTCGACACTGAAATAACGGTGCAAGGGAGAATGCATATAACAAGCGAAGTATGGGATAGATAAGGATTCGGTCCCAGACTATTTGCAGACTAGGCAGAAGAATTGTTTTCATGTTTATGAAAGCTCAACACTAGAAGTTAACCAAACTATGTGTGCGCATGAACCAAACTATGCGTGCGCGTTAACCAAACTATGCGTGCGCGTTAACCAAACTATGCGTGCGCGTTAACCAAACTATGCGTGCGCATTAACCAAACAACCCATGGGTAACAAAATGTGTGGACAATGTCTCAGTGAGATAGTGTATAATCACAAATTATTCATCTGTCCCTATCTATCTCTACATCATCACAGACAAATGTCTAAACATTTCACTTAATATTAACTATCAAAGCATCTCCGAAAATCAATGATCAGTACTCCTCTCCTTCAAGCCCCCAATAACGTCTGGCAAGTGCTATGCACCAGAGAAATTGAAATGACGAGTTAGTGTATACAAATTTATTTTAGCTCGATTGCGAAACAAGTTCTTACAACTCACGAGACCTCATTCCTGATGAAATCCATCGCCACGAGGGAGAGAGAAGAGGCAATGTGGAATTTAAATGCCTTGGCTAAGGACACAATCGTAACTGCTCAAGCTGGGAACGAACTCGAGACCGTTCGCACCTGAAGCGAACAAGCTACCACGACTTCCACAAACGAGGGGTTGATAACGGCTTTAATTTAATAATTAAATTAAGATTTTAAAGCGATATTATATCAACAGGTTTTTTTGGGGGGTAGAAAGCACTAGATATCCAAGGGATATAACATGATTCCAAATTTAACTCCGAAGGGAAGGTCCAACACAGTGCCAAGAAGTCTAGAAATTCACGAAGACGGATGAAAACGGTATTATTTCAAACATTGTCTCAGAGAGATAGTTTCTAATCAAAGATTTTCTCATTTGTCCCTATCTATCTCAATGATCATCATTGACAATATTCACATCACAATTCCCAGGGATCAGTTTAGAGGGCGATGTGGACAAAATTGTCGCCCTATGGACCCTGACATCGCCCTCTGGGGCCCCCCTTCTCCTTTTTGGTTTTTATGATTTTCGAACAAAATGTTGTCTAGTAAGATACACTGGCCCATTATAAAGCACTCCTTCTATTCCAATGTTGTATTTAATGGTTGTACTGTGCATTTTAACCATATTTTGCAGAAGTATGTTAAAGAACACCATTTAAGGATGCGATCACGCGCTTTCTCACTTCTCCCAAAAATTCTGACCTAGAATGAAACCCGATTCCCTCCCATTGCTTTCATTTACAAGGTGCAATTATCTCCCTTTGCTATCATCGCACAAACAAAGGTAATGTTTAGTTTCTCAGGTCCAGCTGCATCCGATCCCCCCCCCCCCCCACAGCATTGGAAATGATTATCGATACAATTTAATGATTTGTTTTCATTTTTTGTTTGTACGAATCATGCAGCAAAGATCAAATATTTTTAAGGACGAATCTTATCTCCCGACGCTTAATAAAAACGTAATATTTGGCAGGAAAATGCTGGGAAACTGAACAAGTACTTTATACAAGTATTATAAACTGAACAAGTACTTTATACAAGTATTATAAACTGATCCTGTAGCTGAACAACAGAACCTACTAATGCAATGCTTATTTTTTTTGGATAACAAAAAATAAAATTCCGTACTGCCTCATTGGATTTTTGAAAAGAAATGTCCTGATAAACTAAACATTTTTTTGGTGCCCCAGAGAAACAAGGTTCAACATTGTTGTAGCATCCAACTACATAACTAGTTTGAAAATCAGACCTGGACTATTTTTTTGGCCAGTATCACACTCATGCTAGTCTAAACAATTCAAATTAATGAGCGACTCGACATCCCACCAACACCGGACAGTGGATCATGCCCACATCCGCTTCGTTACCACTAGACAAATCTCCGTACCTTTTATTATCGTATTTTTCCCATTTAGAAATGGCTTTACCACTTCCACTGATTCTTCTGGACTGAAAATAACACAAAATAAATCATTTAGAGGACACGTAGATGTATACACACACACACGTAGGACACGTAGATGCATACACACACACACGGGGGACACGTAGATGCATACACACACACACACGGAGATGCATACACACACACACCAATTTTTGGCCTGTATCTTTTCTCAAGTACAGGCCAAGTTGGCCGGAACATATTGAAACGAGTGTCCAACACGTACACACACGGAGGACATGCAGATATACATTATGTGTGGAACACATCGCCATGAGGGAGAGAAGAGACAATGAAGAAGTTTTGCCCAAAGTACACACTACCGTGGCTCAAACTCGTAACCTCTAGATTACGAGGTGCCATTACACAACAGAGGCGATCGTGTAATTTCTGTAAGGAAATGTCTTGCATCAGTCCTATCATTTAAGCTTCATTGTATTTCATATATTAAAACAAAGGCTCTGATATTCATCATGCACAAGACATCCTGCAGGCTGCAAAACTATTGCTATAAAACACGTAACCCCATAATATGCATAACGCACTATAATATCTGTTTACCTCCGCGCAACCAGATACAAAAACACATCAATACAGGTAAAGCTTGAACATGAATGTTAACTTTGCATGAAAATGGGTGACGAATTTCACACTAGACAATACTGGAGAAAAACAGAACTTTGGTATAAGTATTTTACATTATTTCACCGGGGTCAAACTGGGTTTAGATTTAGAAACCTGCTGCTTTGATCAAGTATAATTAGCTGTCAATCACAGAAAGTGATAAATAATGTTATGTTATATTTCGGGTTTTACGCCTGCATCAGCACCATTTCGGGCTATATCGCCGGCGGGCAGTTTACCTAACAACACCTTTCCTGGGCAGGCTCCAGCAGTTAAGCAGTACTTGGGTGCACCAACCTCCGTAGGAAACTGCCCAACTTTTTCATATACATAGGGATAAATAACAAACCCCCCCCCCACCCTATTTGCCTCTTTGCCTCCCAAAATGCAGCCTGCTCATTCTGACCAATCGTACCACTCTTTCCCACACCAGAATAAACCCTATGCAATTAATCACCTTTCCTTCCTCTAGATCTCGAAGTCTTCGCTCTAGCTTCGCTCTGTGCTCCAGACCCAGTTCTGCGTTTGTGTCATCGCCCAGGGCGTCTACCCGGATTGCTAGAGACGTCTTTGCTGCCAACATTCGAGACATCTGTAAAACACAAGAAAGATGAGTCACATGGACTTGCAATACTTACAATAACTTATCAGGGCTTTCCTCATCCTCAATAGACACCATCCATGGCTGTGTGATCCCTATATTTTGCAGATACGCCTTAATAATTAGGTAGATACGCCTTCAAGGAACTTGGAGAGATTGACAGAAGCTTCAATATTTCAAGTGTCTACAGTCAAACCTGTTTTAAGCAGTCGGCCAAGGGAATCACAGAAAGTGGCTGCTTAATAGAGGTCAAATGTATAATAAAACAGCATATTGGGAATCTGAAAACTGGCTGCTTAATAGAGGTGACCACTAACAGTTTTGAATGTATACACAATTTAGGCTTTATAGCCTGTTTCTATAAACACCCCCGGCTGTCCCGATATCGCATTCTTTTCTCACCAATACCCCCCCTGGAATTCGAACCTAAAGTAAGTGATCATTATCAAGTATTGTAGAGACCCAGACAAGAATGGTCTTGCATCAGTCCTACCTACAGTAAGTGATCATTGTCAAGTATTGTAGAGACCCAGAAAAGAATGGTCTTGCATCAGTCCTACCTACAGTAAGTGATCATTGTCAAGTAGTGTAGAGACCCAGACAAGAATGGTCTTGCATCAGTCTTATCATTTAAGCTTCATTGTATTTCATATATTAAAACAAAGGCTCAGATATTCATCACAAACAAGATGTTTCATTGTCTGGGTTTCAAGATGATAATGCATGACAAACTGTAATGGGTTAGTTATGTATATTGGCCAAGAATGCATGACAAACTGTAATGGGTTAGCTATGTATATTGGTCAGGAATGCATGACACACTGTAATGGGTTAGCTATGTATATAGGTCAAGAATGCATTACAAACTGTAATGGGTTATGTATATTGGTCAGGAATGCATGACAAACTGTAATGTGTTAGTTATGTATATTGGTCAGGAATGCATGACAAACTGTAATGTGTTAGTTATGTATATTGATCAAGAATGCATGACAAACTGTAATGGGTTAGTTATGTATATTGGCCAAGAATGCATGACAAACTGTAATTGGTTGTTAGGATATTGGCCCATTTTCGCAGTTTTTATAATTTTCGCCAAACTGAGTTTTTATTAGCCTATTTTGCAATATTGTAGCCATTGGCGAGAATGGCGATTGGCAGTGCGGGCACTGCTGTCTGCGCATGGCACATGTACCCGGCAGGAGGATAACATTTAACTTGTCATTACTAGTCATCAATCTCATCATGGCACATGCCATTGTCATATACAGTTTACTGCTTCCAGTTACGATTACATAGCGGTCGTCTAGTACACTACGGGGTATTGACCATTTACTGCACCCCACTAGGGCAATTGCGCGATCATATCGCCATGGAGCTTTCAGCGGGTACACAATACAATCAAATAAGCGTCTGTGCGAACTGGAGTAGTTACTTTCACTTTCAAAAGCATCGCTGTCAATTGTAAGTGAAAACATTCGACAAAATTGAATTTTAAACGAACTATCGATAGTTCGATGGACTATCGGTGATAGTTATCGACTTGGAGTTTTGCTATCGACCTATTGCTATCGCCAGCTCCACTATCGCGACCTATCGTTACACCTCTAGAAATCGGGGTCAGACACGGGATCGAACCTTTTTCATATAAACCATTTGCTCGGCGTAGCAACTTTCTCAGAGAGATAGTTTCAAATCACGACATTTTCATGTGTCCCTATCTATCTCAAAATCATCACAGAAAGTAGATCACCATCTTGTCTGGTTGTTAGGCGTTTCCGGATTGTGCAGGTTTAACAATGTAGATTAATTCCCTATATATCCAATACATTACAGGCCTGGAATCTATTCTAAGTGTTTCGCCTAAGGACACTATTACAGGCCTGGAATCTATTCTTAGTGTTTCGCCTAAGGACACTACCACCATGGCTCGAACCCACAACCTGTCGATTAGAAGGTGGTAACCATATCCATTACACCACGGAGGCTCAGTCAAGATACAGCAAGTTAGCAACCACAGTCCAGTTACGGCAAGTTAGTAACCACAGTCAAGTTAGCAACCACAGTCAAGTTACCACAAGTTAACAACCACGGTCAAGTTACGGCAAGTTAGCAACCACGGTCAAGTTTTTTATTTTTATTATTATTTCAATTTAGCAACGACAGTAAAGTTAGCAACGATAGTCAAGTCAGCAACGACAGTCAAGTTAGCAACGATAGTCAAGTCAGCAACGACAGTCAAGTTACGGCAAGTTAGCAACCAGTCAAGTTTCTTATATATATTATGTCAAGTTAGTAAACACAGTAAAGTTAGCAACCAGTCGTGTAATTTCTGTTTGGAAATGTCTTGCATCAGTCCTATCATTTAAGCTTCATTGTATTTCATATATTAAAACAAAGGCTCTGATATTCATCATGTACAAGACAGTTCAAGCTGGGAGCTTCCTTCAGACGGAACATCCATGGATAATTAAAGCTAACAACGAGGGGGACAGTGATATGTCAGAGATATATCTACATTTGCTTCAATTAATGAATGTATACGTCATGTTTGTATCAATGTTTGCAGGAATTTTCTCACTAACCAGTAAGGGGATAAATTATTCAGTTAACTGGCATGTGTATTTACAGCGCTGGGCAGCATTTCTTTGATATCAAAGGCGTGTCTTATGGCTTACGCTGTCCCAAGTATAAGCTTATTACATGTAAAAAAAACCAAAAAATGTTTTAAACTAAACCACTTTCTCAGAGAGATAGTTTCAAATCACGACATTTTCATTTGTCCCTATCTATCTCGAAATCATCACAGAAAGTAGAACACCATCTTGTCTGGTTGTTAGGCGTTTCCGGACTGTGCAGGTTTAACAATGTATATTAATTCCCTATATATCCAATTTCCAATACATTACAGGCCTGGAATCTATCCTAAGTGTTTTGTCCAAGGACACTACCATCGTGGCTCGAACCCACAACCTGTCGATCAGGAGGTGGTAACCAACTAACCATATCCATTACACCACGGAGGCTCAGTCAAGTTACGGCAAGTTAGCAACCACAGTCAAGTTACGGCAAGTTAGCAACCACAGTCAAGTTACGGCAAGTTAGCAACCAGTCAAGTTTTTTATATATATTATTTCAAGTTAGTAAACACAGTCAAGTTAGCAACCACTCGTGTAATTTCTGTATGGAAATGTCTTGCCTCAGTCCTATCATTTAAGCTTCATTATAATTCATATATTAAAACAAAGGCTCAGATATTCATCATGTATAAGACAGTTTTAAGTTGGGAGCTTCCTTCAGACGGAACATCCATGGATAATTAAAGATAACAGCGAGGGGTACAGTGTGATACGTCAAAGAGATATATCTACATTTGCTTCAATTAATGAATGTATACGTCATGTTTGTATCAATTTCTGCATGAATTTTCTCACTAACCAGTAATGGGATAAATTATTCAGTTAAATGGCATGTGTATTTACAGTGCTGGGCAGCATTTCTTTGATATCAAAGGCGTGTCTTATGGCTTGCTGTCCCAAGTATAAGCTTATTACATGTAAAAAAAAACATGGGAAAAAAACAAAAAATGTTTTAAACTAAACCACTTTCTCAGAGAGATAGTTTCAAATCACGACATTTTCATTTGTCCCTATCTATCTCGAAATCATCACAGAAAGTAGAACACCATCTTGACTGGTTGTTAGGCGTTCCCGGACTGTGCAGGTCTAACAATGTAGATTAATTCCCTATATATCCAATTTCCAATACATTACAGGCCTGTAATCTATTCTAAGTGTTTTGCCTAAGGACACTATTACAGGCCTGGAATCTATTCTAAGTGTTTCGCCTAAGGACACTATTACAGGCCTGGAATCTATTCTAAGTGTTTCGCCTAAGGACACTATTACAGGCCTGGAATCTATTCTAAGTGTTTCGCCTAAGGACACTACCACCATGGCTCGAACCCTCAACCCGTCGATTAGGAGGTGGTAACCATATCCATTATACCACGGAGGCTCAGTCAAGTTACAGCAAGTTAGCAAACACAGTCAAGTTACGGTAAGTTAGCAACCACAGTCAAGTTACAGCAAGTTAGCAACCACGGTCAAGTTACGGCAAGTTAGCAACCACGGTCAAGTTTTTTATTATTATTATTATTTCAAGTTAGCAACCACGGTCAAGTTTTTTATTATTATTTCAATTTAGCAACGACAGTAAAGTTAGCAACCACAGTCCAGTCAGCAACCACAGTCCAGGTACGGCAAGTTAGCAAAAGTCAAGTTTTTTATATATATTATTTCAAGTTAGTAAACACAGTAAAGTTAGCAACTAGTCGTGTAATTTCTGTATGGAAATGTCTTGCCTCAGTCCTATCATTTAAGCTTCATTGTATTTCATATATTAAAACAAAGGCTCTGATATTCATCATCCGTACAAGACAGTTTAAGTTGGGAGCTTCCTTCAGACGGAACATCCATGGATAATTAAAGAAAACAACGAGGGGGACAGTGTGATACGTCAAAGAGATATATCTACATTTCCTTCAATTAATGAATGTATACGTTTGTATCAATTTTTGCATGAATTTTCTCACTAACCAGTAATGGGATAAATGATTCAGTTAACTGGCATGTGTATTTACAGTGCTGGGCAATATTTCTTTGATATCAAAGGCGTGCCTTATGGCTTACGCTGTCCTAAGTATAAGCTTATTACATGTAAAAAAATAACCCATGGAAAAAAAACTGTTTTAAACTACAACCACTTTCTCAGAGAGACAGTTTCAAATCATGACATTTTCATTTGTCCCTATCTATCTCGAAATCATCACAGAAAGTAGAACCCCATCTTGTCTGGTTGTTAGGCGTTTCCCGGTCTGTGCAGTGTCTAACAATGTAGATTAATTCCCTATATATCCAATTTCCGTAACATTACAGGCCAGGAATCTATTCTAAGTGTTTCGTCTAAGGACACTATTACAGACCTGGAATCTATTCTAAGTGTTTCGTCCAAGGACACTATTACAGGCCTGGAATCTATTCTAAGTGTTTTGCCTAAGGACACTATTACAGGCCTGGAATCTATTCTAAGTGTTTCGCCTAAGGACACTATTACAGGCCTGGAATCTATTCTAAGTGTTTCGTCCAAGGACACTATTACAGACCTGGACACTACCACCATGGCTCCGACCCACAACCTGTAGATTAGGAGGTGCCAACCATATCCATTACACCACAGAAGCTCACATAGTAATGAGGGGCTAGTGATAGTCATTCAACAACGCCAAGTTAGCAATCATTCAAGTTTTTCTTTATTATTTCAAGTTAGTAAACCAGTCAAATTAGCAACGACAGTCAATTCAGCAACCACAGTCAATTCAGCAACCACAGTAAAGTTTTTTATTATTATTATATTTTCTTTATTATTTCAATTTAGCAATGACAGTAAAGTTAGCAACGACAGTAAATTCAGCAACCACCGTCAAGTTAGCAACCAGTCAAGTTTTTTATATATTATTTCAAGTTAGTAAACACAGTAAAGTTAGCAACCACAGTAAAGTTAGCAACCACAGTAAAGTTAGCAAGTTAGCAACCACAGTAAAGTTAGCAACCACAGTAAAGTTAGCAACCACAGTAAAGTTAGCAACCACAGTAAAGTTAGCAACCACAGTAAAGTTAGCAACCACAGTAAAGTTAGCAACCACAGTAAAGTTAGCAACCACAGTAAAGTTAGCAACCACAGTCAAGTCAGCAACCGCAGTCAAGTTAGCAACCACCGTCAAGTTAGCAACCAGTCAAGTTTTTTATATATTATTTCAAGTTAGTAAACACAGTAAAGTTAGCAACCACAGTAAAGTTAGCAACCACAGTCAAGTTAGCAACCACAGTCAAGTTAGCAACCACAGTAAAGTTAGCAACCACAGTCAACCACAGTCAAGTTAGCAACCAGTCAAGTTTTTATATATATTATTTCAAGTTAGTAAACACAGTAAAGTTAGCAACCACAGTAAAGTTAGCAACCGCAGTAAAGTTAGCAACCGCAGTAAAGTTAGCAACTGCAGTCAAGTCAGCAACCGCAGTCAAGTCAGCCACCACAGTCAAGTCAGCCACCACAGTCAAGTCAGCCACCACAGTCAAGTTAGCAACCGCAGTCAAGTTAGCAACCGCAGTCAAGTTAGCAACCACAGTCAAGTTAGCAACCACAGTCAAGTTAGCAAACACAGTCAAGTTAGCAACCACAGTTGTGTAATTTCTGTATGGAAATGTCTTGCCTCAGTCCTATCATTTAAGCTTCATTATATTTCATATATTAAAACAAAGGCTCTGATATTCATCATGTAAGGGCTTACGCTGTCGCACGTATAAGCTTATTACATGTAAAAAAAATAACACCCATGAAAAAAACAAAAACGTTTTAAACTAAACCACTTTCTCAGAGAGATAGTTTCAAATCACGACATTTTCATTTGTCCCTATCTATCTCGAAATCATCACAGAAAGTAGAACACCATCTTGTCTGGTTGTTAGGCGTTCCTGGACTGTGCAGGTCTAACAATGTAGATTAATTCCCTATACAGTCCCACCTCCCCAAACGCCACCTCTCAGGAGCGACACTTTATAAAATCACTTTTATTCCCGCCCGTTGGATTTTAATGTAATTTCACCTCTCACGAACGACACCTCTCTACAACGCAAAACGACAGTCAATTTCCCACCCATCGATGCGTAAAACCTCCCAAGAACAGACAATAATCCCAAAATATCTTGTACATGTATTTCCCAATTCTAAAAATAGCTAACAATAGAATCACACTATATATACGTCTGGTTTCCTAACAGTTATGTGTTTGAATATATATATATAAATTGCGGATGGGAACCAGGTTATTCGGAAACCATCTATGTGATCAATTATAAAAGGCCGACCATATTTTGAAAACAAACTTACAATTAGCACTATTTATGGAGCTTCTTTTATGAAATTTAGCATGGAAGTGATAATTGCCGTGATGCGACAGATGTGTTGTTTGTTTTTATACAAATGAAATGCGTAATTTATCAGATGTTTTGACTTTGATGTATTGAAAACATAAATCGTTAAATGTACACAAGTGTCTAGATTTGCATAATCTGGGGGATTTTAACACATTAAATAGAACATAATGGACCTAAGAGTAAAATTAGTGACTTTTTTAAGCAAACATAAAATCTGTGTTTAGTTTCAGACTGTGATATATGTATACTGTATAGTTATATGTATTAAAAAGAAGTTGAATTTTTAATGCTCGAGTCAGTTTTTTTGAATATTTACCGAAAGTACAATTGTACATAGGACCCCATTCTGTACACTCTATATTCAAATCAGTATGAGCCACCAACTATAAACTGACTATTCGCGCATTTCCAGACTTCAAAAAGTTGAACCTCCCTAGAACAACAACCTCTCTACAACAACCAATCTCGATGTATCCGGATGGAGTTTGCTCTAGAGAGGTTTGACTCTATATCCAATTTCCATAACATTACAGACCTGGAATCTATTCTAAGTGTTTCGTCCACAGACACTACCACTGTGGCTCGAACCCACAACCTGTAGATTAGGAGGTGGTAACCATATCCATTACACCACAGAAGCTCACATAGTAATGAGGGGCTAGTGATAGTCATTCAACAATGCCAAGTCAGCAACCACAGTCAAGTTACGACAAGTTAGCAACCACGGTCAACTTACGGCAAGTTAGCAACCACGGTCAAGTTACGGCAAGTTAGCAACCACGGTCAAGTTACGGCAAGTTAGCAACCACGGTCAAGTTATGGCAAGTTAGCAACCACAATCAAGTTTATTATTATTATTATTATTATTATATTTTCTTTATTATTCCAATTTAGCAACGACAGCCAAGTCAGCAACCACAGTCAAGTTTTATATATATTAATTCAAGTTAGTAAACACAGTCAAGTTAGCAACCACAGTCAAGTTAGCAACCACAGTCGTGTAATTTCTGTGTGGAAATGTCTTGCATCAGTCCTATCATTTAAGCTTCATTATAATTCATATATTAAAACAAAGGCTCTGATATTCATCATGTAAGGGCTTACGCTGTCGCACGTATAAGCTTATTACATGTAAAAAAATAACACCCATGAAAAAATGTTTTAAACTAAACCACTTTCTCAGAGAGATAGTTTCAAATCACGACATTTTCATTTGTCCCTATCTATCTCGAAATCATCACAGAAAGTAGAACCCCATCTTGTCTGGTTGTTAGGCGTTTCCGGACTGTGCAGGTCTAACAATGTAGATTAATTCCCTATATATCCAATTTCCATAACATTACAGGCCTGGAATCAATTCTAAGTGTTTCGTTCAAGGACACTACCACCGTGGCTCGAACTCTCAACCTGTTGATTAGGAGGTGGTAACAATATCCATTCCACCACAGAAGCTCACATAGTAATGAGGGGCTAGTGATAGTAATTCAACAACACCAATAACTACAACCACTTTCTCAGAGAGATAGTTTCAAATCACGACATTTTCATTTGTCCCTATCTATCTCGAAATCATCACAGAAAGTAAAACCCCACATCATTCCAAGAATATAACTTTACCGGTGTAGATCATACCCGCCCACATCATTCCAAGAATATAACTTTACCGGTGTAGATCATACCCGCCCACATCATTCCAAGAATATAACTTAACCGGTATAGACCATATCCGCTGTACTCGTTTTGACAATCTTTTTAAACAAAAGGCTACCCAAAAAAAAGTAGAATACAACTTGGTTATCCTACACCCCAACATCATCTCCGATCATAATCAATTATTGGCAATGCTAAAGGGTGTTCATTATTATATGTTGTCCCCTTTGTTGGGCTACATGGACTACTATCAATATGTAAACGGTAGTCGTCATGGCATCGAGTGATTTCTATCTGGGTTAAGTAGGTCATTCAATAAAATATCATTTTTTCAGACAGACCAACCATGCATGTAACCTACTCCAGTCACCTGGTGTAGGATATAATTTTTTATATATCAAAGCACGGATAAAATGACGTAAAAGTTTACCGTAATATTCAATGTTAACCCATTTCATTCTGGATACCGTTCAAACCGTATTCGCAAATAACATAGCCAGATTAGCCGCTATGGAACATGCTATCTGATCCTATGCTGTTTGCTATTCAGATGATCTTGCCAAGACACTTGGCTATGTAGCAAACAACATAGATCCTGATCAGTACGCAGCGTCACGCTGCGGATGATCTGGATCTATGTTGTTTGCAAAAGCCTTTAAATGTATCCAGAATGAAATGGGTTAATAGCCAAGACAGTTTAAGATCAACAAACTGTTCCAATATATATATTATTTACATATCTTTCTCAGAGAGATAGTTTCAAATCACTGACATTCTCATGTGTCCCTATCTATCTCGAAATCATCACAGAAAGCATACCCTGACGAAATCCATCGCCATTAAAGAGAGGAGGTAATGTGGATTCAAGTGTCTTGCCGAAGGACATCACGACCGTGGTTCTGGTGGGGTTTGAATCAGGGAGCGATGGCTCCAGAACACGTACCAGGGAGCGACGGCTCCAGAACCTGTACCAGGGAGCGACGGCTCCAGAACCCGTACCAGGGAGCGACGGCTCCAGAACACGTACCAGGGAGCAACGGCGCCAGAACCCGTACCAGGTAGTGAGTAACGATTATCATTCGTACGATGTCAATGTTTAATGTCGTCGACTACTCAGCCACGGAATTTCGGTGTGTACCGGTAAATGTCTTGCCTCAGTCCTATCATTTAAACTTCATTATAATTCATATATTAAAACAAAGGCTCTGATATTCATCATGTACAAGACATTTTAAGATGCGAGCTTCATTCAGATGGAACATCCATGGATAATTAAAGATAATAAGATAGTCCCGGCTTACCTTTCCCTTAATTTTTGCGTTAGCTTGTCCTATTAATGAAGCGTGATAGATGAGCCCGTATTTAGGTGTGTCATGTTTGGTTTTCAGGGCTCGGAACAAGGCCTTTTCTGCTCCCAGGATCTGTACGGTACTGGCCGGATGTTTGGCCAAGTTGAGCAGAGAACCTGTAAACAGTAAACATAGCTACAGCCTACAAGCATGCAAAGAAGTCCAGTAACCATAGCTACAAGCATGCAAAGAAGTCCAGTAACCATAGCTACAAGCATGCAAAGAAGTCCAGTAACCATAGCTACAAGCATGCAAAGAAGTCCAGTAACTACGTATGCTATGTATAAACATGCGTTACTTGTTTATTATAAAATCGCACACAACTGCGCGTATTTAGTTGATACCCTTTTATTTTAGCTAGATTCCGATACAAGTCCTGATGAGAATCTATCACCACAAGGGAGCGGGAAAAGGGCAATGTGGAATTTAAATGCTTTGCCTAAGGGCTCCAACTCCTGACCATCACGACATCCGCTGCAACTGCGCCTATGAAACAAGTTTCATATAATGGTCTACTCTAGTATTTCTTCAGCATCACCCCCACCACCCATAGCTAGAAGCTAAGATTAGCAAATGTGACTAGCAATAGATTGTTTCTCTATATCCGATTATATTCTCGACTGGACAGGTGGGGCTCCCCCCGAATAATTCGCACACGAATCTAAACATATACGCTATCAAATCCTCCAACGAGTGATTAATACATGTTGCTACATTATTGTTTCAATGTATGCCCTCGACTGATTGAACACTTCTCGCTCTCAAGTACACTACATAGCAATCATTCAATAACGTAGTTAATTAATAATGTATCCTCAAGTACACTACATAGCAATCATTCAATAACGTAGTTAATTAATAATGTATCCTCACGTACACTACATAGCAATCATTCAATAACGTAGTTAATTAATAATGTATCCTCACGTACACTACATAGCAATCATTCAATAACGTAGTTAATTAATAATGTATCCTCACGTACACTACATAGCAATCATTCAATAACGTAGTTAATTAATAATGTAT
This sequence comes from Archivesica marissinica, assembly GCA_014843695.1. Lineage (NCBI taxonomy): Eukaryota > Metazoa > Mollusca > Bivalvia > Venerida > Vesicomyidae > Archivesica > Archivesica marissinica. The sequence continues at coordinate 21,531,741 of CM026392.1, read as the reverse complement.
CCTCACGTACACTACATAGCAATCATTCAATAACGTAGTTAATTAATAATGTATCCTCAAGTTTACACTACATAGCAATCATTCAATAACGTAGTTAATTAATAATGTATCCTCACGTACACTACATAGCAATCATTCAATAACTTAGTTAATTAATAATGTATCAACGCTATTTGTCAGACAAGGCAAGAGCTATCAATTATTGTTATATTTCGGGTTTTACGCCTGCATCAGCACCATTTTGGGCTATATCGCCGACGGGCAGTTTACCTAACACCTTTCCTGGGCAGGCTCCAGCGGTTAACCAGTACTTTGGATGCACCAACCTCCGTTAAGAAACTGCCAACTTTTTCATATAAATGAGACATGGCCTGAGCGGGGCTCGAACCTGTGACCATCAGTTACAGTGGTATAGTACAAGTCAGCGACCATAACCACTCGACCACGGAGGCGGACTACCAAGAGCTATCAAAAAATAAATGTGGGTTATTATTGCAATGTTACCTGCATGTGATATCAATCTAGCTCCCACTAGTTCGCCCACCAGCACGGTAAGATTGGGCGCTATGGCAACCATTCTGTTCTTTATATAATCGTACAATTGTGCACGGTATTCTGTGATGTCAATTACCTACAAAAATATTACATTATATATTTTACGAGAGACAATCTGCCATAAAGGACGACTTGTTATTCAGTAGTGGAAGAAAGAGACTTCTTTTTAATCGAATTAAACAAGAAATTATGGAATTCATGTACATTATGACTCGGCTCAGATTTTCAAGGGAATTTCCCACAAAATATTTTATGTCACTAATTTGATAAAAAGTGCTACAAGTTATTTATATTGTCAAATTCTTTGCTTTTATGGTTTGTTACGGACAAACCCGACAAACGAAACTAGAAATAAAACCATCCTACAAAAAATAGGACATGTTCTCTTTGCATAAAGGCTATAAATAGCTGAAATAATTGTAGCAGCCAACAATATTTTTAATGTGTCTTTATCTATAACTGGAAATATGTCATGCAATTTATTTTGAATTTTTGTCGTTTCTAATGAAATTACACTATGTATTATTGGATTGTTATTTTCACACCTAGCTTCAGTAGTTTGCAAAGAGTTAAATTCAACATGCAAATTCCGAATCGTACCTGATCGCAGAGATATGTAACATTTATAATATCTTCGTCTGAGATTTCAGTTCCCATGGAGATTTCAGCAGCGTCCTTCACCTCCCGTTCTATTTCTTCTGGTAGTATCTTTGAGAAGTCTGTGCTTGATGCATTAGTTCTAAACCCTTTGAAATATACAAATAAAATTCACTCAAATGTTTCTCCTTCCAACTCTTAACTCATTCAACACCAAGTAACTCACATGGACTGGTCCATGATATTCATAAACCAATAAATGAATCAGAAAATCACATTTGGACAAGTTCATTTATCAAAATGGGTAATTATGTCTAAAAATAGTCATCACTGGCAAAAAGTGCAGATCCTGATGAGACAGCTCGTCACGAGCCTGGCAAAAAGTGCAGATCCTGATGAGACAGCTCGTCACGAGCCGGCTCATCTGGATCTACACTTTTTGTAAGCCTATTTAGAGGTCTGTGGTGTTGAAAGGGTTAAGAGATGGACCAAAAAAGAAAAGGGATTCATGCAAAAAAAACATATACATGCATATAAACTGTACAAGTAATACTACTGAACCACAGACGGATCTGTAGTCCCGTGGTAACACGCTGGACTGGTAATCTAGGGAACGCAGGTTCAATCACCCATCTGACTCTAAAAAAATCAACACAGTCTTTCCGGTGGGACTTTAAACTGAGGCCTCGTGTCGGCGCGTTACATCGTGCACGTAAACGAACCAGGAGATTCTGGAATGGGTCTCTTAGTCTGTATCATTGCACTATCCTCCAAATATCTTAAAATGACTGATCTCTTCAGGAGGCGGTGCTCCTATGGGGCAAACAGTAGCGACGATAAATATAAACGTAGCATACGGGACGCTACATAACCAGCTGTACTTAAATGTGTGTTAATAATAATTCTGGTTAAGCGTCTTTAATATAGGAAGATGGGTTTATCATATGGTGTACGCAACAGATAAAATGTTATGATGAAAGGGTAGCACAAACTATTACGTTTGCCAAGAAAGAAGAAAAACAACATAATTTGACTATGGACCTTACAATGAATATTATCTGGCAATTCCATGTGTTTAATATGATTTGTTCATCACAAGGGGTTGGTTAATATTGCATTCTGTATATAGAACGTAGTCGCCTCAGAGGTAGTGACGAATTACCAATCAACAGTGTATTATTCTGTTCCAACGGTAAATATGCATCATTGGCGACTATTACCCAAGTTGCAAAGCAGTATGCGTAAATATTCCACACGATAAAACAAGTATACAAAGTAATCGTGATCCCTGGGCGGTGTCCAATCCCCTTAACATACGACTTCCACATCCCAATTTGTTGACACGAAAATGTATTATAAATTCTTATGATAAATAAAAAAAAGAACAAAAATATAACAAATTTCTCTTTGGCAAAATGAAATCGGAGAGCATTACATACCCATTAATTTGACAACTTTTGCAAATGCCAAATTGTCTGTTACAATCTTGCCCAACTCTGGAAAATGCCAGCCGTACCATTCACGAGCTCTCATCACATAGTTGTTCAATTCTTTATCTAGGTCATCGAGCAATGCTGAAAAAAAGTCGAGAGCATATCGTATTTCTGAAAACAATATACAACATCAAAACTGACTGATAAAAAGATGGAGCAATTGTGTGGTCATTCATGTGGGAGGAAACCCACCAACGTACCATCTCACACACTTCCCGGTCCGAGGATCGCACCCGGGTTGCATGGGTGAGAAGTGTGCGCGCTAACCACTGCGCTAATTGGACAACCATAAAGTTTACAAATTTAATTCTTTCATGAAAAGTACTGCTGTTTAAGACGATTAGAATTAAAGTCTCGTTAATTGTATTAGTATATGTATGCAGTGAATCAAAATTTACCTTTCAGATGTACGAACAAGTAAAATGCATTCTAAAACCGTTACAAATCCAAATACCACTCGTCGCATGGCTAATCCAGAACCACAACATATGTCTGGAAAACAGATAGCCACTGGTTTCTCGGCACAAATGAATGAAATTAAAAGCGGCAAAAATCAATCAATCAATCTTCAATCTACTTACAAATCGCTTGCACAATCATAGTGTCTACTTTATCCGGGCTGAACTTCAACTTGTATCGAGATAAACTGAAAAACAAAACAAAGCACGTTAATCAATATCGGGTCATTTATCTTTTTCTCACAATGTTCCTATGGCAACAATTTCCACACTATTTCAGGGATCATTTTAGAGGGCGATGTAATTCTCGCCCTAGGGACCCTGACTTCGTCCTCTGGGGGCCCCACTTCTCTTAAAATAAAAAAATTTAAATAGTTTTTGGTTTTTACTATTTTGTCTAGTAAGATACACTGGCTCATTATAAAGCACTCTTATTCAAATGTTGTATTTAATGGTTGTACTGTGCATTTTAACCCTATTTTGCAGAAGCATATTAAAGAACACCATTTAAGGAAGCGATCACATGCTTTCTCACTTATAGAAATTTGTCATTTATCTTTTTCTCACAAAGTGATGGCCATGTTAACAATGTTCCTATGGCAATAATTTCATACTATTTGATATAGAATTTTAAACGATGATAATTTCAAATAATAATCCCTTGAAATTATACAGTAATAATGTAAAGGTGGGAAAATGTGTGCGAGTGCTCATTTTCGGAAGGGCAAATGGTGAATGTACATTATGGAATACATGATGCTTCAGGCCTATCATTTACAATCATATTGTCTCAGATATTAAAGGCTCTTGATAGATCATCATTAGCAAGTTGTCGTATTCATTTACTAACCACATACACAATTAGTGTCGTCCTGCCCTCTTGCAATTTTAATTTTTGTAACTTATGTATATAACTTAGAACTCGTCGGCTCTTTTCACCATATGTACTTCCTCTTTTATCAATCACCGTAATTTAGCCAAATTTCCTGGAAGCTAACCCTACAATACCACCTACCACACCTCAAAATGCACCCTGCCCCCTTTCTGACCCACGATCATTATATTTTATACATTGATTCGACACATAGCGAATTAAATTTATGGTATACGTTTTGCTTCAGGCCTATCATTTACAATCATATTGTCTCAGATATTAAAGGCTCTTGATAGATCATCATTAGCAAGTTGTCTCGTATTCATTTACAAACAATGTACACAATTATTCAGTCTTCCAGAAATCCGTAGGACCGACGTGTCATGTCAGAAAAAATTAATTGGAATTTTAAGCACATTTTAAATTTTTTATAGCGACGAATTCTTACGTTATTTTGTTTGTTTATTTACGTTTTACTACAGGCACAAGACAAAAATGTTTGCCCTATGGTCATATAGTAAGTAATGTTTACTAAAGACAACCAACGGAAATGAAACATGCATGCAGAAATATCGACGAGAAACTAGGTAAAAACGACCAGATCACTGATATGTCTTTGTGGTCCCGACCAGAGGACCTTATTTTCGCTGGGCGTTCGGTTTTTGACAATATCCGATGTGAACGAGTGCCGTTGCCTCATTGGTCAAAAATGAAACGTGTAAATCCATATGAAAACAGCAGCCAATGAAATACCGCTGTATATTCACCGCGGATCTCATCAATAATGGAACAATTATTGGATTTTACTTTTGTTTTGGACTTTTTTTGTCTGTATTGCTCGGTTGGATCTGCACGCTGAGGCTGCAAACAGCATGATTCGCGAGAGAAATATTGCATTTAACGAAGTAGGTGCGAGTTCTAGATGTTATGAGCATTACACAGTGTAAAACGACGAGAAAACATACCGCCAAATCAAAAACCGAACGCCCAGAAAAAACAATTAGCGATAGGAATCAATTTACATGTACTTTAGGATAAATCTACTAACCAAACAACGCTACCCATGTAATCTACTAACCAAACAACGCTACCCATGTAATCTACTAACCAAACAACGCTACCCATGTAATCTACTAACCAAACAATGCTACCCATGTAATCTACTAACCAAACAATGCTACCCATGTAATCTACTAACCAAACAATGCTACCCATGTAATCTACTAACCAAACAACGCTACCCATGTAATCTACTAACCAAACAATGCTACCCATGTAATCTACTAACCAAACAACGCTACCCGTGAGCAAGACATCTATAAGTCAGGTTGAGTAATTTATAGTATATGTTTTGCTTCAGGCCTATCATTTACAATCATATTGTCTCAGATATTAAAGGCTCTTGATAGATCATCATTAGCAAGTTGTCTCGTATTCATTTACAAACCACATACACAATTAGTGCAGGGTTCATTCTATGTCAGAATTTTTGGGAGAAGTGAGAAAGCACGTGATCGCGTCCTTAAATGATGTTCTTTAATATACTTCTGCAAAATAGGGTTAAAATGCACAGTACAACCATTAAATACAACATTTCAATAGAAGGAGTGCTTTATAATGGGCCAGTGTATCTTACTAGACAAAATTTTGTTTGAAAATTGTAAAAACCAGATTTTTTTAAGGGTAAAGTGGGCCGGGCCCCAGAGGGCGACGTCAGGGTCCCTAGGGCGACAATTTCACCCACTAGAATGATCCCTGTTAGTGCCGTCCTGCCCTTCTAGCCCCGCCTTCCTGCCATTTTAATTTTTGTAATACATGCCTGAACCATATATAACTTGGAACTCGTCGGCTCTTTTCACCATATGTACTTCCTCTTTGACCAATCACCGTAATTTAGCCAAATTTCCTGGGAGCTAACCCTACCACACCTCAAAATGCACCCTGTCCCCTTTATTAGATCATAATAACACATACATAACTGATCAAATGAGTCGGTGATACACTATCATTATATTTTATACATCGATTCAACACATATAGTGTACGACATTAACAGTCGCCCGAGGTGATGAAAAAAACTGCTCGAGCGACCAAAGAAATTGTCACGATAGCCCGTTGGGCTATGAAGGAAAAAAATGTATTCAAAAAAAAAATTTGTTATGGAACAATCACTTGAAAATGACGTTAATTAGCTGTAATCTTCAAAATTACATTCCAGAATCACAGCAAAATATATTAAATTACTCGCAACTTGCAGCGAAGTTCATCGATGCATTTTCGTATTTTGGTAGTTTTTACCCTAACACCGTTTCTCGATTTCCGCTCGATCCGTTACTTGCAGACGCACGATATCGCTGTCTGCACACGCACAACATTAATGCTGAATACGCTCAAATATGTCCCTGGAGCAATACCAGGAAAAGCGAAGAGACAGGCGGACACGTCGAAGATATGAGAAAGAGGTAATAATTTGTCAGTGCCCTTTTCCGTTACATGATCAATGTTCGGACAATGTACGATTTCGGATATATTTTGAGTCATATCTGTCCAAGGAACAGGTTTCCTTTGCAACACATGTTACATGTAGAACGTGTTTATTATTATCTAACGAAACGCGAGTTTTTACAAAATTAAAGCAGATCTTCATTTTTTTAAGTAGTATCACAGCCGGACAGGTCAATGACACAACGTCAAGGTCCCCAATATATACGGGGTTCTTGACATTGTGTCTACTGTCATCATGAAGCTGTGGTCTATATATAACTGTAGGCCTATCTAGACTACTAAATAAACTCAACTGTCCTGACCATGTACTAACAGTACTTGTGATCATGTACTTGGGGGCTCAGATAATTGTGTTCTGGCACTGTGCCCCATAATTTGTGCATACCCTATACCTTTGCTTGAGGCCAGAGGTTGTTATTTACAAAACCATCCATACTAGGCAATTATGGGCAAGAGTAGCCTCAATGACTAACTGATCTTGGAAAATAATTAACATGTAAAAGTCTACTTTTCTTGTATTTAAGCTTGATTTTAATGAAAGCTTGCCACTATTATTATTAAATATTATCTTTTTTAATGTTAGGTACGAGAGCGCATATTTCAACAAAGCTGGCTAGTTGGAAGGGAGTGGTTACACTTTGATGAGAAGACCAAGTTGATGACGTGTACAGTGTGCCAAAATTACTACAGCCAAGGCAATAGATTCAAGAAAATCTCCAGCAATACAAGAAACCTCACAGGAAGAAGACGGTTACGAGTCTGACTGTGAACAGGAATCAGATTATGATGAAGCCTACTCATCAAACTGCCTCAAAATCATACAATATTCAAACTGAAATTAAAAATACATATCAAATAAATACGATATCTGTTTATTGTTAGACCAATTTATAAACAAATTTCATAAATTTTGTGGGGCTATGAAACATTGGCTAGGGCTATGAAAAGTCCAAACTTCATAGCCCCATTGGCTATGATGTTCAAAATGTTAATGTCGCACACTGTATTTATACATTGATTCGACACATAGCGAATGTAAATTTATGGTATACGTTTTGCTTCAGGCCTATCATTTACAATCATATTGTCTCAGATATTAAAGGCTCTTGATAGATCATCATTAGCAAGTCGTCGTATTCATTTACAAACAATGTACACAATTATTCAGTCTTCCAGAAATCCATAGGACCGACGTGTCTTATCGGACAAGAATAAATTGGAATGTTAAAAAAATAATCATTTGTATGACCACGTCAACACACGCTGGAAATGTTGAGCAGAGAATCGTTAGCCACAACATACAATACCACACCAGCAACATCGACAGAATTTCTTCCAGATAGTGAAACAAATGCAACGATGAGTTGGTACCTATTTGTTTGGGTTCTACGCATCAGCCTCATTTTGGGCTATATTGCCGACTATTATGAACATACTGGACAACATTTGCAACCGTGCCAACCAAACAGTCACAAATACATACAACATGGTCGATTCACAGGAGACTTCACTAGCACAATAATGAACAGATATTTTGCCGAAAAAAACTGGTATTAGCCACGAGCGCAGAATATTACAATGACCCCCGATTAATTGTAGTAATGGCAATGCACAAAACAACTTTCCAGGCATGGGATAAATAATCCAATAGTTGAACACAGTTTGTGATATATTACCGGTCGTAGACTAGGCAACGAAATTAACATGATAGGTGGCGTTAAGAAATTAACATGATGCGAGCTGTCAACCAACCCAGCCAGTGATGATCCGATCGATAAAGCGACACCTTCAGCAACCATAAGCGATGTCAAACAGCCGCCATTTTCCTCAACAACTTGTCGTCGCGATTATCGAAGTCTAGAACATTCCGATTATGTGACTAGTGGGAGGAGCTATAGTCTCATCGTATCTCCCCCCACCAAATCGTAACGACGAGCAATCACAATTTTTTTACAGACAACATCCGAGTAGACCATCCAGCAAAACCGCTGTTTCTATATATATATTACGTAGTCACCTCAGAGGTAGTGACGAATTACCAATCAACAGTATAATTCTGTTCCAACGGTAAATATGCATCATTGGTGACTATTTTCAAAGTGGAACTTCAGTCAAATAGAATAACGGATTGTCCACAAATTTTGGCAGACAAAATTCTCCGACTTTTCCAGTCATCCAAAAATCACAAAATACTCGGTTCAAAATGAAATAGTGGCATTGTTGAGCTGATATGAGGGGACTAGCAAGTACAATACTCAACATGCTCAATGACCGGAATGTATAGTAAGCATATACAGAAATAATGGCTGTGTTTACAGTTTGCCGACTTGACCGTTTTTATACCCCACTACACCCTGAATTTGTTTATGAAATTTATAAGAAAAAACAACAAAAACATTCCAAATTTTGTTCACATTTTTCTGTGCCCTAGTAGAGTATAGTAAAAATAATAAATCCCTACCGACCGACCCCATTTTGTAATCCCTACCGACCAACCCCATTTTGTGTGTGCATGAAACAGTAAACGCAGGTGGTTTGGGGGGGGCAAAGATTCCTCTACCCCTTTTACTGAGGCAAATGGTGAATGTACATTATGGAATACATGATGCTTCAGGCCTATCATTTACAATCATATTGTCTCAGATATTAAAGGCTCTTGATAGATCATCATTAGCAAGTTGACGTATTCATTCACAAACAATGTACACAATTATTCAATCTTCCAGAAATCCGTATGGCCGACATGGCATGTCAAAAAAAATTATTTGGAATTTTAAGCACATTTTAATTTTTTTATAGTAACGAGTTCTTAGTTATTTTGTTTGTTTGGGTTTTTACCACAGACACAAGACATTTTTGTTTGGCCTATGGTCATATAGTAAGTAATGTTTACTAAAGGCAACAAACTGAAATGAAACATGCATGCAGAAACAGTAATGTTTACTAAAGGCAACAAACTGAAATGAAACATGCATGCAGAAACATCGACGAGAAACTAGGTAAAAACGACCAGATCACCGAAATGCCCTTGTGGTCCCGACCTGAAGACCTTATTTTCGCTGGGCGTTCGGGTTTTGACAATATCCGATGTGAATGAGTGCTGTTGCCTCATTGGTCAAAAATGAAACACGTAAATCCATATGAAAACAGCAGCCAATGAAATACCGCTGTATATTCACCGCGGATCTCATCAATAATGGAACAATTATTGGATTTTACTTTTGTTTTGGACTTTTTGTCTGTATTGCTCGGTTGGATCTGCACGCCGAGGCTGCAGACAGCATGATTCGCGAGAGAAATATTGCATTTAACGAAGTAGGTGCGAGTTCTAGATGTTATGAGCATTACACGGTGTAAAACGACGAGAAAACATACCCCCAAATCAAAAACCGAACGCCCAGAAAAAACAATTAGCGATAGGAATCAATTTACATGTACTTTAGGATAAATCTACTAACCAAACAACGCTACCCATGTAATCTACTAACCAAACAACGCTACCCATGTAATCTACTAACCAAACAACGCTACCCGTGTAATCTACTAACCAAACAACGCTACCCATGTAATCTACTAACCAAACAACGCTACCCATGTAATCTACTAACCAAACAACGCTACCCATGTAATCTACTAACCAAACAACGCTACCCGTGTAATCTACTAACCAAACAACGCTACCCATGTAATCTACTAACCAAACAACGCTACCCATGTAATCTACTAACCAAACAACGCTACCCATGTAATCTACTAACCAAACAACGCTACCCGTGTAATCTACTAACCAAACAACGCTACCCATGTAATCTACTAACCAAACAACGCTACCCATGTAATCTACTAACCAAACAACGCTACCCATGTAATCTACTAACCAAACAACGCTACCCGTGTAATCTACTAACCAAACAACGCTACCCGTGAGCAAGACATCTATAAGTCAGGTTGAGTAATTTATGGTATATGTTTTGCTTCAGGCCCATCATTTACAATCATATTGTCTCAGATATTAAAGGCTCTTGATAGATCATCATTAGCAAGTTGTCGTATTCATTTACAAACAATGTACACAATTATTCAGTCTTCCAGAAATCCGTAGGACCGAGTCTTATCCGACAAGAATAAAGTGGAATGTTAAATAAATAATCATTTGTATGACCACGTCAACACACGCTGGAAATGTTTCGAGCAGAGAATCGTTAGCCACAACATACAATACCACACCAGCAACATCCGACAGAATTTCTTCCAGATAGTGAAACAAGTGCGACTATGAGTTGGTACCTATTTGTTTGGGTTCTACGCATCAGCCTCATTTTGGGCTATATTGCCGACTATTATGAACACACTGGACAACATGATGACTGGACCGGGCCAACCAAACAGCCACAAATACATACAACATGGTCGATTCACAGGAGACTTCACCAGCACAATAATGAACAGATAGTTTGCAGAAAAAACTGGTATTAGCCACGAGCGCAGAATATTACAATGACCCGATTAATTGTAGCAATGGCATCGCACAAACCAACTTTCCAGGCATGGGATAAATAATCCAATAGTTGAACACAGTTTGTGATATATTACACGTCTTAGACTAGGCAATGAAATTAACATGATAGGCAGCGTTAAGAAATTAACATGACGAGAGTTGTCAATCAACCCAGCCAGTGATTATCCGATCGATAAAGCGACACCGTCAGCAACCATAAGCGATGTCAAACAGCCACCATTTTCCTTGACAACTTGTCGTCGCGATTATCGAAGACTAGAACATTCTGATCATGTGACTAGTGGGAGGAGCTATAGTCTCATCGTATCTCCCCCAACCAAATCTTAACGACGAGCAATCACAATTTAATTTTTGAAGATTTTTTTTTACAGACAACATCGAGTCGACCATCCAGCAATGTTCCCAGAAAATGCCAGGAAAACCCCTGCTTCTATATATATATTACGTAGTCACCTCAGAGGTAGTGACGAATTACCAATCAACAGTATAATTCTGTTCCAACGGTAAATATGCATCATTGGTGACTATTTTCAAAGTGGAACTTCAGTCAAATAGAATAACGGATTGTCCACAAATTTTGGCAGACAAAATTCTCCGACTTTTCCAGTCATCCAAAAATCACAAAATACTCGGTTCAAAATGAAATAGTGGCATTGTTGAGCTGATATGAGGGGACTAGCAAGTACAATACTCAACATGCTCAATGACCGGAATGTATAGTAAGCATATACAGAAATAATGGCTGTGTTTACAGTTTGCCGACTTGACCGTTTTTATACCCCACTACACCCTGAATTTGTTTATGAAATTTATAAGAAAAAACAACAAAAACATTCCAAATTTTGTTCACATTTTTCTGTGCCCTAGTAGAGTATAGTAAAAATAATAAATCCCTACCGACCGACCCCATTTTGTAATCCCTACCGACCAACCCCATTTTGTGTGTGCATGAAACAGTAAACGCAGGTGGTTTGGGGGGGGCAAAGATTCCTCTACCCCTTTTACTGAGGCAAATGGTGAATGTACATTATGGAATACATGATGCTTCAGGCCTATCATTTACAATCATATTGTCTCAGATATTAAAGGCTCTTGATAGATCATCATTAGCAAGTCGTCGTCGTATTCATTCACAAACAATGTACACAATTATTCAATCTTCCAGAAATCTGTATGGCCGACGTGGCATGTCAGAAAAAATTATTTGGAATTTTAAGCAATTTTAAATTTGTTATAGCGACGAGTTCTTAGTTATTTTGTTTGTATGGGTTTTTACCACAGACAAGACATTTTTTTTTGGCCTATGGTCATATAGTAAGTAATGTTTACTAAAGGCAACAAACTGAAATGAAACATGCATGCAGAAACTAGGTAAAAACGACCAGATCACCGAAATGCCCTTGTGGTCCCGACCTGACGACCTTATTTTCGCTGGGCGTTCGGGTTTTGACAATATCCGATGTGAATGAGTGCTGTCCTCATTGGTCAAAAATGAAACACGTAAATCCATATGAAAACAGCAGCCAATGAAATACCGCTGTATATTCACCGCGGATCTTATCAATAATGGAACAATTATTGGATTTTACTTTTGTTTTGGACTTTTTGTCTGTATTGTTCCGTTGGATCTGCACGCTGAGGCTGCAGACAGCATGATTCGCGAGAGAAATATTGCATTTAACGAAGTAGGTGCGAGTTCTAGATGTTATGAGCATTACACGGTGTAAAACGACGAGAAAACATACCCCCAAATCAAAAACCGAACGCCAAGAGAAAACAATTAGCGATAGGAATCAATTTACATGTACTTTAGGATAAATCTACTAACCAAACAACGCTACCCATGTAATCTACTAACCAAACAATGCTACCCATGTAATCTACTAACCAAACAATGCTACCCATGTAATCTACTAACCAAACAACGCTACCCATGTAATCTACTAACCAAACAACGCTACCCATGTAATCTACTAACCAAACAACGCTACCCATGTAATCTACTAACCAAACAATGCTACCCGTGAGCAAGACATCTATAAGTCAGGTTGAGTAATTTATGGTATATGTTTTGCTTCAGGCCTATCATTTACAATCATATTGTCTCAGATATTAAAGGCTCTTGATAGATCATCATTAGCAAGTCGTTGTATTCATTTACAAACAATGTACACAATTATTCAATCTTCCAGAAATCCGTAGGACCGACGTGTCATATCGGACAAGAATAAAGTGGAATGTTAAATAAATAATCATTTGTATGACCACGTCAACACACGCTGGAAATGTTTCGAGCAGAGAATCGTTAGCCACAACATACAATACCACACCAGCAACATCCGACAGAATTTCTTCCAGATAGTGAAACAAGTGCGACTACGAGTTGGTACCTATTTGTTTGCATTCAGCCTCATTTTGGGCTATATTGCAGACTATTATGAACCACTGGACAACATTTGCAACCGTGCCAACCAAACAGTCACAAATACGTACATACAACATGGTCGATTCACAGGAGACTTCACTAGCACAATAATGAACAGATAGTTTGCAGAAAAAACTGGTATTAGCCACGAGCGCAGAATATTACAATGACCCCCGATTAATTGTAGCAATGGCATCGCACAAAACAACTTTCCAGGCATGGGATAAATAATCCAATAGTTGAACACAGTTTGTGATATATTACCAGTCGTAAAAATGCCAGGAAAACCCATTGCTTCTAATATATATATATATATATATATATATATATATATATATATATATTATATATATATATATATATATAACATAGTCACCTCAGAGGTAGTGACGAATTACCAATCAACAGTATAATTCTGTTCCAACGGTAAATATGCATCATTGGTGACTATTTTCAAAGTGGAACTTCAGTCAAATAGAATAACGGATTGTCCACAAATTTTGGCAGACAGAATTCTCCGACTTTTCCCTTCATCCAAAAATCACAAAATTCTCTGTTCAAAATGAAATAGGGGCATTGTTGAGCTGAATGAGGGGACGGTTTGCCGACTTGACTGGTTTTTATACCCCACTCCACCCTGAATTTGTTAATGAAATTTATAAGCAAAAAAAACAAAAACATTCAATATTTCGTTCACATTTTTCTGTGCCCTAGTAGAGTATGTCAAAAAAAAAATTCCTACCGACCAAACACAATTTTGTAATCCCTACTGACCGACCCAATTTTGTGTGTGCATGAAACGGTAAACGCAGATGTTTTTTTGGGGGGGGCCATAGATTCCTTTTACTGACTAAAATTTTGACCCAGATTTTCTTAATTCCCCCCCCCGGACTGTGGACACCTTGGATTGACCCATCAACGTTACTGAACCAGAGTTACATCTTCGATCGTGCTAACCACTGCGTTAATCAGACAGCCACAAATACAATCAGGGTTGATCCACATAAGAGTTTTCAGTACTACAATAATGAATAGTTTGCAGAAAAAACTGGTACCAGTCATAAGCGCGAAAAATTACAACGACCCAATTAATTGCAGCAATGGTGTAATATTATTATACAACTTGCCAGACACCGGATAAATAATTCAATAGTTCAATACAGTTTGCGATATGTTACCGTCATAGACTATGCAGTATTTATTAGTTTAATTTTAGTTTAAACATATTTTATTTCCCAATATAATACATATTGAATAATGCATACATCACACATAATCTAAATACAGAAAAAGGATTAGAATGGAAGACAAGTCTTATATAATTCTTCTCCTCTGGTACCAGTCATGAGCGCGAAAAATTACAATGGCCCAATTAATTGTAGCAATGACAAACAGTCCATTTGGCTCCTCCACCACCAATTAAAAAAAAAAAGCCTGTATTTGTCTATCTTCTCCATCTAAAGAGTATCTTGCCCCACCCAATCTAGATCACAATTTAATATTTTTTAACAGACACTGACTGACCTTGGTGGCAATTGTGAATGAAATAACATTTTCGCAAAATGAAAGAATAAAACCCTGCTGCTATTAGGGGTGTAACGAATCATCGAAATCACGATACAGGCACCGCGATTCGATGCACGTTTTCGATTCGATTCAATGTTTGCACGACCGGCTGATAAGAATAGATCTGGGAATCCCGGCCTCAGATTATATGGTTCCCGATCTGTAATTGATCGCGCGCTATGGGAACTGTATCTAGAAAGCCGGTAAACATGCCTATCTAACCGATTGGTGATGACTGACGAGATAATCCGAAGGAGATTGGATCTTTCGCACATTTTCCCGCTCGCACCCGAGTCGTTTCTACGTCGATCTCGCTATAAAATAGTGAGGTGCGAAACGACACGAGCAGGTTGGAGAGCGCAAGAACCGCGGTGCGTTCCGACAATTGACTGGTTTGCGCAATTGCTGATTGAGCGATGATATTAATATGCAATAATGGATAACCCGACAACAAGTTGCATATTTCTGACGTCACGAAACAACATGGCAGACTAAATGAAACTGACAAGTCCGCCAGCATCATTTCGGTCGCCAGTTTGGCAATATTTTGGATTTGAGGTGTCCGATCGAAATCGCAGCAAACCAATTTGCAAAATTTGTAAATTCTCCGTCTGCTACAAAAGTGGCACAACCACCAATATGGGAACACACCTCAAACGTAAACATGACATACATTTGGAGGCCAAAACGAAAGTCAAGAATGATAACGCGCAACAATCAACACTTGGAAAGGGAAATGGTAGTGTTTATTGGTGAATTTTGACAGCTACTGTTGGTATGAGGTTGGGGATGGCTGCTTGCTAGGCCTAACAGCAGGGTCACATAAAATAAATTTATGTTGTTGCTTCTCAATTGAAATTTGGAAAATATTGTGGCGGATGGGATGTTTTTAACCGAACATGCTGAAATACAAAGTAAAATATTAATTGCAAATTTTGAAATATACAGTGCGTATCTACAAATAAAAAGTGAATCTGTCTAAAACTGGGGGGGGGGGGGTACCATATGAGGCCAACTTTACTTATATTGCTCTCTCTCTCCACCCAGTTTCCGAAATATGACTGTCAAAATATACTATTAGTCTCGTTAGCCCCTATTCAATTATATGTGCATCGCGATGCGCATCGTACAGCTTGTATCGCGATTCGCATCGCGTGGTAAGCGCATCGTTACACCCCTAGCTGCTATATATATATATATAACATAGTCACCTCAGAGGTAGTGACGAATTACCAATCAACAGTATAATTCTGTTCAACGGTAAATATGCATCATTGGTGACTATTGTCATAGTGTTAGATCAGTCAATTAGAACAGGATGTCCACAAATGTTGTTAAGACAGAATTTCACGACGTTCCGTCCCTCCAAAATGAAATGGGACATTGTTCAGCGGAGACTTGCCGAATGAGGGGATTAGTACAACACTAAACGTGCTCAAATGACCGGCATACAGCAAGCATATACAGAAATAATGGCCAAGGCCAAAAAAAACACACGAGTTTCCCGACTGACATGTTATTTTTACCTCTCCCTGAATATATTATTTTGAACAAACAAAAAACATTCAATATTTCGCTGTTCACATTTTTCTGTGCCCTAGAGTATGGTAAAGAAAAAATGAATAATTCCTACCGACATAAATGTGAATTTCCAACCGTTTTACTGATTTTAGAAATTTGACGCAGAATTTGTCGGATCTGTGGACACCCTAGATTAACCCAGCAACGTTACCTGTGAGCAAGACCCAGGGCCATTGCAGACATTTCCTTGGTGGGCAGCGTTATCAAACTGTCCATCTGCGTTCGTATACCCCTCATCAGCTCTTGTATCTTCGAGTTGGCCACGCAGCTGATATTAAACTTCTCCTGGAATTACATAACCATACAACTGTGTTAACTAGTATCTTATATTATGTCGTATACAGTCTACATCCGTTATATCAATGTCGGTTATGTCGAATTCTCCGGTTATGTCAAAGTCGTATCAAAGTCCCGTTTCAGATACTAACTATCATTTTACATATAACTGGCTCTGTTTATATCGAATTTCGTTAAGTCAAACTAAAGTATTTTGTTCGGTCCGACGGAATTCGACATAACGGATGCAGACTGTACAACACAATGCATGGCTCAAGTAGAATCGGAATATTACTCGGACATTGAAAGCTTACAACTGTACCCAGTTGTCCAGTATTAACAAATTCCATTGCCTATGATGAGCAACGGCAATCGACTGCCATTAATAACACGATGCATTTTACGTTCAACTATTGTCCGCATTTAGATAAATCTATTTTGGCACATACCACCTGCATAATTTATCTGAGGAATAGACTGGATCACTGTCAATAGTTCGCATTCATAATTCACCAAAATATAACATTCCAAACATGTAATATTTCGACAAACCCCAGCATGTTATGTTATGTTATAATCTCCCACACTTGCAAACCAATTCATTCTAAATAGGCTTTTATGTGGGAAGCGATAACGGTTTGTGGTATGGCCTTTGTAAGTGGAGTAATATCGATTGGATAATTTATCAAAGTTCCACTAACGGATATAAAATTCTCACCTGGGAGAGATTCAAACCACTCGTATTCAAACTCTCATAAAAAATTATTTAAATTCTATTTTTTAAATCACCGAGTATGACGAGTGTTTATAAGGTCATGGTCACACCTTGATGACGTTGCCAAGCTTGGCATCAGCCACGGCCAGTTCTTCCTGTATGTCGGACGAGACCAGTTTCTTCATGACTGATTTCAATGCTTTACTCATTTTCCCCTCCACAGTGGCGGTTGCAGCTGAAAAAGGCAACTTCAATATTAGAAATTTTTAATTTGCAGAAACACGGCCATACTCTATACAGTCATCAGTCCAGACAGGTAAAAAATATGCGCCAGTACGAAACTTAAGATAACCGAATCAACTGTCCAGTATGGAAATATGCGTAAATTGTCACAAGACTGGGTTCTATACGGTGACAAACCATTCTAGATAGCCCTAGGGACCCTGACTTCGCCCTCTTCTCCCTAAAAAAATAAATATTTTTTGGGTTTTTACGATTTTCAAACAAAATTGTGTCTAGTAAGATACACTGGCCCATTATAAAGCACTCCTTCTATTAAAATGTTGTATTTAATGGTTGTACTGTGCATTTTAACCCTATTTTGCAGAAGTATATTAAAGAACACCATTTAAGGAAGCGATCACGCGCTTTCTCACTTCTCCCAAAAATTCTGACCTAGAATGAACCCTGGACAAATACACTTATTACATATGAACATCGGATAACAAGTCCAATTGTTTTGTACTTTCAATTTGCTTCAGATGGCAGACGGAGAAAAACCTGAAGATTAAACACTTCAATAAATATTCTAAGAAAAAAACAACACGTGTTTACGGTTTCCTGACCAGTTTTTTATATCGAAATTTCATTCATTTTTCTGTGTCCAAGAGTATGATTTCTTTTTGGCCTAATTGACTGTGTATGTAATTGAGGACTATGCAAATGATTATAACATTTAACTGGACAGTTGAACCAGTTTATTATAAATGTTTACTAGGCCAAACTGGGAAAAAACCAGTTGATTTAACAAGTTTCAATCGCAGATTAATTTTGTATTTTTCATACTCTATATACCGATTGGCTATGAAGTTAGTTTAACATTCTGCTTAGTCCTGCACAAGCCAGAAGGTAGTCTTAATCTAGTTGTATTTGTTTTAATCCATTTTCGAATTATGTTTCATCAACTTTTCAAGTAGTAAAATACAATTTGTAGAAGAGGGTATTATAAAGAGTAGATTTAAACAAAGACAGCTGCAACAACTAACAACTGGTTAAATGTTATGTGCTAATTGTTTCCACAATACCTGCAAGAGCTTCTGTTGTATCCTTGAACTTCTTGAAACTTTTTAGCTTTACCCTACAAAGCACAAAGTATATATGTCAAGTAAATGACCACAGATCAAATGCTAAATTATATAATACATGAATAATGTGTTACACAGGGAATTTTTTAAGGAGTGATGTGAATATACTAACGCCAGGATTAACCACATTTCCACAGCTTGCATTATCTGATGCTATCAGACCTGTTAGCTATGTTAACTTTATCTGTATACAAAGAAGTAACTACATATGAAGTGCGACATTGCATGCTTTTTACGAGAATGGAAAGTGGGTTTTAAAGGGATAAGTGTTAAAGGGATAAGTGGGACCTCCCTTCAGAATCCCAAAGGGCGACAATATCACACTGAAGTATGGCAAGGCCTAAATTAAAATAGTGTTTGTTTGATCTTTACCGCCCGCCTCAGTATTTTCCCGCCGACTCAAAAAAGTTTTTATTCCAATTTCAAGATAATTTTTTTTATTTTCCATTGCGTTCCATATTTGGAAAGCTGTCTTGTTGGATGTACTGGCAGACAAACCAATTAACACCGACACGGTGACCGTCAACATCTCAGTCGGCAAACGCGAGTAATGTTTTTCACCCGGACATGAATGAACAAATCAGCATAGTTCAACAATTTGATTTCGTTTCATTCCTGATTGAAAAAAACACAGACACTGATACCCCGAAGGAGCAATGCCCCAATGCATTTGACATTCTTCTTGGATCTGGAAATGCAGGCATGAAGAAGCCAGCACTGAAGCCTGTTGTTGGAAGATTTACAGGTTTGACTGCCACTGGTGGCATTTGATCTAAAATATATTGTGTCTTTTGTTACATTATTTTTAATAGCTCTACACATTTGTATGTGTATTAAGGACCTCTCAATTGTTATAATAACATCTTTTATACATAACAGCAATAGTTTCAACAGTATTTTAATATTGCAATATAAATTGTACAGAATTTATTAATAGAAAAAAGAGCAGATGCTTATATGCACATTCTTCTCCTGCAAAACGTATCACCAAATAAAGGTGTTATATACGAGTCTGCTAAAAATCATTAAAAAGTTATTTTTTATCTGATAAAATAATTTACCTACCTACCAATGTCTGAAATGTTGGGTAGGTAAAGATCAAACAAACAATATTTTAATTTAGGCCCAACATATGTAGTTACAACAGTTAGATGCGTGGCTAAAACTTACACTTCACTTGCAGTTTCTGGCGATTCAAAGTCCAGGTATAAATTCTCCACATTCTTTAGTTTCTTCTCATCTAACAACTGAAATAATACACCATGTTTTAACTGCATGCTGGGTAAAATAAAGGCTATAAATAGTTCCAATAATGGTAGCTTACTTATTTTGATATGTACATGTAAACTCTGGAAATATGTTAATAGAATTTCATTAGAATAGTGTCGTTACGATACAATTCTAATGATTGCACGTCTTGTCACCGCTAACATGCAAAGAGTAACAAACAATTAGCGATTGGACTAATTAAATGAAACGCCACAAGCCCTATTTTCTAGAAAAAATAGTACACGCTCATTTCGCCTGCAGGTTAATATTATGATCATCATAACCGATGTTATTACCCGACACGCTTGGTTGTTCATGACTACAGCATAATATTAGTTTTCATTTCACCAATATCCCTCAATGTTTTTCCAAGAGCACTCCGGCGTTAACTGAGGCGATGTAAATTTATTTTCACATCTACTCATGGACCAGTGGCCAATAACATCAACTCACATACGATTCTCGGTTTTTCTAAAGTTATTTCATTTATACGCATATTTTACAGCGAGAACACGCGTTTTAAAATATTTCATCAGACACAAAACACGCACAATTCTAAAGTAAGAGTATGTATGAACGGAAAATGAACAAATTACATCCGACGTCATTTTCAAAAAAAGTGGGATGTCTAACTAGCGATGGTAGATTTGTGCGATAATTTGCATAAAGCCGGGGGAAATTATTCTGGATTGTACACCTTGTTCTTACTAAGCATTTTGAATTTTTGAGGGACCTGGGTAAATGTTTCGTAGCAGCGAAGACTTGCACAAAAACATGAGGTAGAGGGTGTTAACCCATTAATTGTTATGGGTTAGAGTTGAACATATTTCGTGCCTAAGTCTGGATAGTTCTGACTTTGGTAAGGCAATGTCTATAACCCTATGCAGAAGTTTGTAAGCAACTCTGTAGTCCTATAAATAAGACTTCTACATAATTTTCTTTCTTTCTGTTATTTCAAGGTCTTGTCGTTAAAGCTCATTTTCGCATAGCACTTTCTGCCCTGATCCGATGGCGGGATTTCTGACCAATATTTTGAAGCTTTTCGGACATGAACGGTTATAAATGTGTGCATTGGTCTTAAGAATAATCCTAAATATAGATATTAAGAACGTTAAAAATATTGTATTACTGCTGTGCATGTCATTTAGCAGTTTGAAGTAAGACAGGTGAAATTCTCCCATTTTTTCTGAATGATTATTATTTCATACGCATCAACAATGGATATTAAACGAAATCTTATTTGGTTCACCGTAATGGCACGGAGATAAACATTTTCGTCTATTTAGAGTTCTATTATTGTTTTTCGCAATAATCAAATATTCAAAATGGATGATTTCGAATGGCGAAACTCTTGCCATGAAATTTAAACGTTTATTTCATGTATAATATTGTGTCAAGAGACGTTATAGACTGTGCAGAATTCAAACAACGGTATGTGTGTTGATCTTGTTAACAATTTTAATTGATAAAAAGACGTTAGAATATAAAATATGCTACGCGTAATTGAGGTTTAGCGTTTAGAATGAAAAATGCCTGGACAGTAAAATGTCTAACATTTTTCAAGTCTAAATATTTGGACTAAGTAACTCCTCAAGACATTTGGTACAAACCATCGAAGGTACAAAGTGACCTGCACTCATTGTGTGACATCATGATTTCACAGCTCCCAAGATGTTTGGGGTGCGGACAGAGCCCTCTGATCCAAAAAAATATATAATTTCGGCCTTGCAGATGGGACCTAAATTTCGACAAATCATATGATATATTACCAGAATATTGGGAACCATTTGTCCAGTTCAAGATTAATGTAGATTAGTGGAAAACTCTTTTGATAACTACAAATTGATTATTGATGATATACTTTATATATGTATACATATAATTTGATGTAACCGGGGGGGGGGGTTAATTCTGTGCAGTGAATATGCATAACATTAAAACACCCATAGGAAGCATAAATACAATGGATGAATCCACATCATAACCTGGCAATCGAAGAGTGGAATCACCATGTAATACTCACTTCCGCCGTTCTGGTTGCAACGTGGGGCTATCATCCCCTAGGGCCTATGGCGGTAGAACCTGGTGAGTGGTGGCTTGCGCGGGATGTCCGTTATTCTGAGACCTGGCACACGGTTGCACCCAATAGATCGTATTAAATAAATAATAATAAGTCAGCTTACTCAGAATAGTAGCTATGATAATTTTGGAAATATTTAAAAAACTGTTGATTACCCCACCCACCGAAAATATATAACGACTCCACGTGGGTAAAGTGTTTTTATTTTTTTCAAGATAATTCAAATCGACAGCTATAATTGTATGCACCAACAGAAGATACAATCTTTAATGAGTTTGATTACACCAACAAATACATCATACAAACCTTGAACACTGCATAACCTGCAGCGGTTTCAAATAGCACCAACATTTTTGTGTTTTCTTCGTACCCACGAGGCTGTAAATTGTGATGCGCATGCGCTAATAATAGTCATAAAACTCGTATCATGCCGTACCTATAAAACCCCGCTTAGACCGTGTCTCATTTATAATATGAAAATGTTTCTACCAGTTACTGGCCAAGTTCAACAAACTGAACATTATTGCCAGGTGGGTGCGCATAGAGAAAGAATTGGAATAAAAGTGATAGTATGTACAGTGGAGAGTTAAAATAAATAAATAAGACTGTTAGGAGATTAGATAAAGATGGTGGCTAGTTGAGCCTTGAAGGCGTCAACTGTGCCAACTGATATAGTGTCCGGAGGAAGACTGTTCCACTCCTTGATGGTTCTTGGGAAGAATGACTGTTGGCGGTAGCTAGTAGAACAGCGTGGACTTTGGAAGGCATGGTCTGCTGTGTGACGCGAGCGGCGCGGAGGGGGTAATAGGCGGTCGGTCTTGTTGACAGTGACTTGGTCGTTGACTATTTTGAATAGTAGAACTAGGCGAGATGTTTTTCTTCTGTCCTGGAGTGATGTCCACTGTAGGTCTTGGAGCATCTCGGTGACACTGGATCTGCTCTGGTAGCAGTGTTTGACGAATCGTGCTCCACGACGTTGAACCATCTCCAGTTTGTTGATATCTATCGTTTCGTAGGGATCCCATACTGAGCAGGTGTATTCTACTGTGGGTCTGACCAGTGACTTGTAAGCGAGTTCTTTTGTTGGGGATGAGGCAATGTTAAGGTTCCGTCGTATGAAGTTCAGGTTTCTATTAGCTTTGTTTGTGATGTTGGTAATATGTTCTCCCCAGTCAAGCGTGTTGTTGATAGTGACTCCCAGGTATTTTGCTGATTTGACGTGTTGTAGTGATTGGTTATGAAGTTGGTAGTCAAAATGGATGGTTCTTTTCTTTCGAGAGATAGAGATGACCTGGCATTTGTCTGGGTGGAAGGCCATTTTCCACTTGCTTTCCCACTGTGATAGTTTGTCAAGATCTTTTTGTAAGATGGTGCAGTCGATGTTATTTGCGATGGTTAGGTAGGCGATGGTATCATCGGCGAACAATCGGATGGTAGCATCCAAACCGTGAGGGATGTCATTGATATAATACAGGAACAAGCTGGGTCCAAGGACAGAGCCTTGAGGGACACCGGACTCTACCTTGACTGTGTCTGAAGTCTCCCCTTCCAGTACTACTGACTGGGATCCTCCGCTCAAGAAGGCATGTATCCAGCGGTTGGTCTTTCCTTGGATGCCGTAGTGGTACAGCTTGTGGAGTAGAAGACTATGTGAGACCTTGTCGAACGCCTTGGAAAAATCCATCACCAAGACGTCCGTCTGTGTTCCGCTTTCCAGATTTGATGTGATATCGTCCGTGAATTCTAGAAGCTGTGTTTCACAGGATCGACGTTTTCGGAAGCCATGTTGTAGTGGATAAAGAATGTTGTTGTTTTCGCCATGTTGCATGATGTGACCTGGTGATGATGTGTTCCATGAGTTTGCAGCATATGCAGGTTAAGGAGATAGGTCGGTAGTTTTCTGGGTTGTATTTGCTCCCTTTCTTGTAGATTGGAGAGACATTTGCTTTCCGCCAGTCATCGGGGGTGGTACCAGTGTTGAGAGAGTAGTTAAAGATGATGGTAAGGATGGGAGCAATGTGGGTTGACAGTTCCTTTAATACTCTCGGGTTGATGCTATCTGGACCTGGGGATTTGTGAGGGTTAAGAGAGCTTAGGAGTTTTTTGACGCCGTTAGAAGTGATGGTGATGTCAGGAGCAACTGGGTAATCCTTGGTTTGAGTGTAACCTCCAGTCTTGAATTGTTGTTCAGAGTAAGGCGTGTCTTTGGTGAAAACTGACTGGAACTGATGGTTGAGGATATTTGCTTTGGTCTTCGGGTCTGAATGGAGTTGACCTTGGCTCCGGAATCCAGTGATTGAGGCGTTGTCTTTCTTCTTGTGTTTAATAAAGGTCCAGAAGCGCTTGGTGGAGTTCTTGTTGTGTGTATCAGTGGGCTGTGGTGTGATCATATTGTCAATGTATGACCAATATGCCTGACGGAGCTTCTTCTGTAGTAGTTGTTTAGCGGATTTGAATTTCTTGATGTGAGCCGGATTGTTGGATTTCTTCTTTGCTTTGTGTAGATGGTCTCTTTTTTTGACAAGTTTTTTGATTTCAGGTGTAATCCATGGGGCAGAGTCTTTTGGTATTGCTGTTTTGTGTGGGATGTGTGCATTTATGCTCAGTTTCAGTTTTTCTTTAAAGGTTGTCCATAAAACTTCTGTGGTCTCGTTTTGTTGAGCTAGTTCCAGGATCTGTGTATGTAGAGTGGTCAGGTCGGATCTCATGCTATCCCACTGGGCGTTCTTGTAGAGAGCGATTTTCCTTGGGATTTGTTTGTGTGATATGGGCCGCATGTCAAACTCCATAAAGACTGCATCATGGTCTGAGATCCCTGGCATGGTGCTTGTACGTAAGACTTTACTTGGGAGGTTGGTAAGGAGTAGATCTAGAGTGTTTTTATTTCGTGTTGGCTCTTCAACAAGTTGCGTGAGTCCATTGTCATCTAAGCAGTCAGAGAATTTGTAATGGAGACGTGTATGAGTTGAGTTTGGTTTCAGAGTCTTGGACTTCCAATCCCAGCCAGGTAAGTTAAAGTCTCCTCCGATCAGTAGTATTGAGTCTTTGATTAAGGATGCTCGGTTGACAGATTCTTCAAAATGATTTAGACTGAGTTCATCATTGGTTTTCGGGTTATAGTAGGAACATAGATAAAGTGTTTTAGAACCAATCAGGTTGATCTTTGCCCAGATAATCTCACAGTCCGTCTGTAACTCGGTAACATCAGAACTGATCAAGTTGTCCGTGATGGCAAGTAAGACACCGCCGCCTGTACCTGATAGCCGATCCTTACGCCATAGTTTATAGTTGGATGGAAAGATTTGGTTGTCGGTGATGGTTGGGTCCAGCCAGGTTTCAGTGGCCATAATGATGTCGGGTTTTGTACTTTCGATGATGTTCTCAATTCTATCCTGCTTCTTCTTGATGGACTGACAGTTAATGTTCAAGATGCGGAGAGGTGGTCGATTTGTCGCCGGTTGGTTTTGTTTATGTTGTTTTCGCTCTGGGGTTGAGGAATGAATTGGTTTGATCTGGCGGTTTGCATTTGGACTCGGTAAGCTGGTGCTACTGATTGAGAGAATACTATATGGATTGTTCGTAGAGATAGAGTAGAGGTCAAAGCATACGGTACTATAGTTGGGATTGTTGCAAACGATACAGTCCCATCTCATGGCGTTGTCTTCGTTGAGGATACTGTATGTTCCAGTGTGAACATCCTGGCAGTCTATGTGATACCATTGGTCACACGTATCACACACCACCGCACGGTGGTCCCAGGTGACGGGTTGGTCGCAGGTCCCGCATGGGTAGATGGTGGTCTCATTATGCATTGGACCCGGATTGAGCTGGACATCATTGGAATTTGCCAGAAGTAGGATGAATATATAAATCAGACGGCCCGTTGGTTTGAAGTGCTTTTCTGGGTGTGTTTTAGCGATGGCAAGAAGAAGCTTCATGGTATGGCAACTGTGTACATCAGCCCTGCTGCCGACTAGTGCCAGGGTATGGTCTGATACATGGATTTCCTGTGGAAGGATGTTTTTGGCAAGAACAACAATGGTGATGAGGTATAGCAGAAGTGTCATTTTCCTTCTGTAAAAATATTCTTTGTTTACATTATGTCCGCGGTGGTTGCTGTGTCAAACCGGAAGTGGGATCAAGAACTGGAAAAGTACGATGGAGATCACCAGGACGAAGATTTACCACAGATTTCTACCCTCAGATTGCAGATTAAACCCTCATGGATGTCTCTGCTAGCTTCCAATATCAGTAAAGAAGATTTAAAGGTATAGTAATGAAATATGTCGGACTCGGAAGAAGAAAGACATGCAAACTTTAGCGCATGCGCACCCGTCTCCGATGTTGGCAGTTTCTTACGGAGGTTGGTGCACCAAGTACTGGTTAACCGCGGGAGCCTGCCAGGAAAGGTGTTGTTAGGTAAACTGCCCGTCGCTCAAATGGGAAACCGGTAGCGACGTTAAATAAACTTAAATTAAAAAAACCCCCAAAAAACCCTATAAACCTAACCCATAAGCACAAGTCGCGACGGTGCGTAGTCATAGAGATCATAGAACATGAAAAAAAAGATATATAATTACAAGAGATACGATGACAGTTTAGAGTGACTCCTAAACCGACTCTATGTATTTTGATGCTTGTAGCCTAAGATATTGTCGGGCTGAGTTACCAAATAGCATTACCCATCTAACGTGTACGCTAACGGATATATATAACTGTATGTTAGTACAGCGTGACTCCTGTACTGACTCTATAAATGTTGTTGCTTGTAGTCTAATCTATGGCCGGGTTGAGTATGCAAATAATATTAGACATCAACCATATTCACACATCAACGCATATATGAGATGTGAGGCAGTATAGAGTGATTCCGTTACAAGTTGGTGCTTGTAGCCTAATCTATGGCTGGCTGAGCATTCACATAGTATTACTAACGCAAACAACTTAATCACCTTAGTTTATAATATATGAGTTAACTGGTCATTTTCAATCCATAACTTGTTTACAGATAGATAGATAGATAGATATCTTTCATATTAAATTGTTTGATTCTTTGGTGTCTCCTATATTAAATTATGCTGCGGAGATATGGGGTTATCATGAAAGTCCCGACATTGAGGCAATGCATTCCAAATTTTGCAGAAAACTTCTGTGGGTGAAGCGTTCAACTAACTTAGACGCACTTTATGGAAAATTAGGCAGAACCCCAATGTATATACATAGAAGATTAGTAATGATCAAATATTGGATAAAACTACTAACTTTGAATAATCAGTCACTACTGTTTAAAACTTATCATGTACTTAAAACTGATGTAGATAATGGTATTATATACAATAAGTGTAACTGAGCTTACCATATAAACATATGCTCGAACAATGTGGGTTAATGTACATATGGCAGAACCAATTTAATATGTTGATAAACTATAATGAGATAAAACAAAGCATATTAGATATATATATCAAAGCTGGTATTCGTCTATTAATAATTCAGGGAGGTTAGAGGCATACTGTTTGCTTAAACACTCGTTCAGTTTTGAAAAACATTTAGACTTTATTAAAGAAGACAGATTTAGAATGGCGTTGACCAAATTCCGAACTTCATCCCATGATTTAGCTATCGAATGTGGAAGATATCAAAACATACCCAGAAATTAAAGAATAATTATGTATATATTGCAATACAGGCATGATAGAAAGTGAATATCATTTCCTTCTTATATGTCCGAAATTTAGAGATCTTAGACAGAAATATTTAAAACATTATTACTATACATGGCCAACTATTAATAAATTCACTAATTTAATGTCACAAAAATCAAAAACCATTGGTAGAAATTTAGCAAAATACATATATTTCGCAAATGTATATAGAAACTAAAATTAGTATAAGCAGAGAGTATATTAACATCTTGCTCTTTTGTAAATCCATGTCGTTACCTACATGTATACATGTACTTGCTATAGACATTGTATGAATGTTTAATGCAATAAAGGTATTGTTGTTGTTGTTGTTGTTGTTGTTGTTGTTGTTGTTGTTGTTGTTGTTGTTGTTGTTGTTGTTGTTGTTGTTGTTGTGTTGTTGTTGTGTTGTTGTTGTGTTGTTGTTGTGTTGTTGTTGTTGTTGTGTTGTTGTTGGTGTGTTGTTGTTGTGTTGTTGTGTTGTTGTTGTTGTGTTGTTGTTGTTGTGTTGTTGTTGTTGTTGTTGTTGTTGTTGTTGTTGTTGTTGTTGTTGTTGTTGTTAACTAAACATTTTAGTACGCTCGCCCATGTGGTTCGCCGGCGGCGAGCATCATTTAAGCTCAATAATAATAATCATCATCATCATCATCTAAGCACAAGCTACAGGCAATTTTAATTTAGAATGTAAATGTTAGACTAACATGATAATGTAATTGTATATGTTATATTTCTTTTATTCTGTTCTATTTTAAGATCGATATAACAAACAATAAATATTAGCTTTAATGAATAGGTTAATTACAGCAACTACAGATTATTGCAAGTTTTCCTTTCCCCCCAGGAACAAACTATCATTGGAACCATCTCCCCTCCCGTACATTGTCCATCTCCATACCATAGATCAATTCAATACAGGCTGTTTGCTGTATTGATTATACAATCCACTAGATGTTCTGCCCATGTACATTTAAGCTCTTAACCCAACTTATTTTTCAATACTTTCTTATATTTATGCTTTTAATTACTCATACTTTTAACTGTTTGCGGTTTGACGCTCACCATGTCTACATCTTTTGACATTAGAGAACATGTGTACATCCCCACAAACGGTTCGACATTAGAGGACATGTCTACATCCCCACGAGGGTTTGCCATTAGTGGACATGTGTACATCCCCACGAGGGTTTGACAGTAGAGGACATGTCTACATCCCCACGAGGGTTTGACATTAGAGAACATGTGTACATCCCCGCAAGGGTTTGACATTAGAGAACATGTCTACATCCCCGCGAGTGGTTTGACATTAGAGAACATGTCTACATCCCCGCGAGTGGTTTGACATTAGAGAACATGTCTACATCCCCGCGAGTGGTTTGACATTAGAGAACATGTATACATCCCCGCGAGTGGTTTGATATTAGAGAACATGTCTACATCCCCGCGAGTGGTTTGACATTAGAGAACATGTCTACATCCCCGCGATTGGTTTGACAGTAGAGAACATGTCTACATCTCCACAAACGGTTCGACATCAGAGAACATGTCTACATCCCCACGAGGGTTTGACATTAGAGGACATGTCTACATCCCCACGAGGGTTTGACATTAGAGAACATGTGTACATCCCCACAAACGGTTCGACATCAGAGAACATGTCTACATCCCCACGAGGGTTTGACATTAGAGGACATGTCTACATCCCCACGAGGGTTTGACATTAGAGGACATGTTTACATCCCCACGAGGGTTTGACATTAGAGGACATGTCTACATCCCCACAAACGGTTCGACATCAGAGAACATGTCTACATCCCCACTAGGGTTTGACATTAGAGGACATGTCTACATCCCCACTAGGGTTTGACATTAGTGGACATGTCTACATTCCCACGAGGGTTTGACATTAGAGAACATGTTTACATTCCCACGAGGGTTTGACATTAGAGGACATGTCTACATCCCCACGAGGGTTTGATATTAGTGGACATGTTTACATCCCCACGAGGGTTTGACATTAGAGGACATGTCTACATTCCCACGAGGCTTTGACAGTAGAGGACATGTCTACATTCCCACGAGGCTTTGACAGTAGAGGACATGTCTACATCCCCACGAGGCTTCGACAGTAGAGAACATGTCTACATCCCCACAGACGGTTTGACATTAGAGGACATGTCTACATCCCCACAGACGGTTTGACATTAGAGAACATGTCTACATCCCCACGAACGGTTTGACATTAGAGAACATGTCTACATCCCCGCGAGTGGTTTGACATTAGAGAACATGTCTACATCCCCGCGAGTGGTTTGACATTAGAGAACATGTCTACATCCCCGCGAGTGGTTTGACATTAGAGAACATGTCTATATCCCCGTGAGTGGTTTGACATTAGAGAACATGTCTACATCCCCGCGAGTGGTTTGACATTAGAGAACATGTCTACATCCCCGCGAGTGGTTTGACATTAGAGAACATGTCTACATCCCCGCGAGTGGTTTGACATTAGAGAACATGTCTACATCCCCGCGAGTGGTTTGACATTAGAGAACGTGTCTACATCCCCGCGAGTGGTTTGACATTAGAGAACATGTCTACATTCCCACGAGACTTTGACAGTAGAGAACATGTCTACATCCCCACAGACGGTTTGACATTAGAGGACATGTCTACATCCCCACAGACGGTTTGACATTAGAGGACATGTCTACATCTCCACGAGGGTTTGACATTAGAGAACATGTCTACATCCCCACGAAGGTTTGACATTAGAGAACATGTCTACATCCCCACGAGGGTTTGACATTAGAGAACATGTCTACATCCCCCGCGAGTGGTTTGACATTAGAGAACATGTCTACATCCCCGCGAGTGGTGTGACATTAGAGAACATGTCTACATCCCCGCGAGTGGTTTGACATTAGAGAACATGTCTACATCCCCGCGAGTGGTTTGACATTAGAGAACATGTCTACATCCCAGCGAGTGGTTTGACATTAGAGAACATGTCTACATCCCCGCGAGTGGTTTGACATTAGAGAACATGTCTACATCCACGCGAGTGGTTTGACAGAAGAGAACATGTCTACATCCCCGCGAGTGGTTTGACAGTAGAGAACATGTCTACATTCCCACGAGGGTTTGATAGTAGAGAATATGTCTACATTCCCACGAGGGTTTGACATTAGAGAACATGTCTACATTCCCACGAGGGTTTGACATTAGAGAACATGTCTACATTCCCACGAGGGTTTGACATTAGAGAACATGTCTACATTCCCACGAGGGTTTGACATTAGAGGACATGTCTACATCCCCGCGAGTGGTTTGATATTAATGGACATGTTTACATCCCCACGAGGGTTTGACATTAGAGGACATGTCTACATTCCCACGAGGCTTTGACAGTAGATGACATGTCTACATCCCCACGAGGGTTTGACATTAGAGGACATGTCTACATTCCCACGAGGCTTTGACAGTAGAGGACATGTCTACATCCCCACGAGGGTTTGACATTAGAGAACATGTCTACATCCCCGCGAGTGGTTTGACATTAGAGAACATGTCTACATCCCCGCGAGTGGTTTGACATTATAGAACATGTCTACATCCCCGCGAGTGGTTTGACATTAGAGAACATGTCTACATCCCCACAGACGGTTTGACATTAGAGGACATGTCTACATTCCCACGAGGCTTTGACAGTAGAGAACATGTCTACATCCCCACAGACGGTTTGACATTAGAGGACATGTCTACATCCCCACAGACGGTTTGACATTAGAGAACATGTCTACATCCCCACGAACGGTTTGACATTAGAGAACATGTCTACATCCCCGCGAGTGGTTTGACATTAGAGAACATGTCTACATCCCCGCGAATGGTTTGACATTAGAGAACATGTCTACATCCCCGCGAGTGGTTTGACATTAGAGAACATGTCTACATCCCCGCGAGTGGTTTGACATTAGAGAACATGTCTACATCCCCGCGAGTGGTTTGACATTAGAGAACATGTCTACATCCCCGCGAGTGGTTTGACATTAGAGAACATGTCTACATACCCGCGAGTTGTTTGACATTAGAGAACATGTCTACATCCCCGCGAGTGGTTTGACATTAGAGAACATGTCTACATCCCCGCGAGTGGTTTGACAGTAGAGAACATGTCTACATTCCCCACGAGGGTTTGACATTAGAGAACATGTCTACATTCCCACGAGGGTTTGGCATTAGAGAACATGTATACATTCCCACGAGGGTTTGACATTAGAGAACATGTCTACATTCCCACGAGGGTTTGACGTTAGAGAACATGTCTACATTCCCACGAGGGTTTGACATTAGAGAACATGTCTACATTCCCACGAGGGTTTGACATTAGAGAACATGTCTACATTCCCACGAGGGTTTGACATTAGAGGACATGTCTACATTCCCACGAGGGTTTGCCATTAGAGAACATGTCTTCATCCCCACGAACGGTTTGACATTAGAGAACATGTCTACATCCCCGCGAGTGGTTTGACATTAGAGAACATGTCTACATCCCCGCGAGTGGTTTGACATTAGAGAACATGTCTACATCCCCGCGAGTGGTTTGACATTAGAGAACATGTCTACATCCCCGCGAGTGGTTTGACATTAGAGAACATGTATACATCCCCGCGAGTGGTTTGATATTAGAGAACATGTCTACATCCCCGCGAGTGGTTTGACATTAGAGAACATGTCTACATCCCCGCGATTGGTTTGACAGTAGAGAACATGTCTACATTCCCACGAGGGTTTGACATTAGAGGACATGTCTACATTCCCACGAGGCTTTGACAGTAGAGGACATGTCTACATCCCCACGAGGGTTTGACATTAGAGGACATGTCTACATTCCCACGAGGCTTTGATAGTAGAGGACATGTCTACATCCCCACGAGGGTTTGACATTAGAGAACATGTCTACATCCCCGTGAGTGGTTTGACATTAGAGAACATGTCTACATCCCCGCGAGTGGTTTGACATTAGAGAACATGTCTACATCCCCGCGAGTGGTTTGACATTAGAGAACATGTCTACATCCCCACAGACGGTTTGACATTAGAGGACATGTCTACATTCCCACGAGGCTTTGACAGTAGAGAACATGTCTACATCCCCACAGACGGTTTGACATTAGAGGACATGTCTACATCCCCACAGACGGTTTGACATTAGAGAACATATCTACATCCCAACGAGCGTTTGACATTAGAGAACATGTCTACATCCCCACGAACGGTTTGACATTAGAGAACATGTCTACATCCCCGCGAGTGGTTTGACATTAGAGAACATGTCTACATCCCCGCGAGTGGTTTGACATTAGAGAACATGTCTACATCCCCGCGAGTGGTTTGACATTAGAGAACATGTCTACATCCCCGCGAGTGGTTTGACATTAGAGAACATGTCTACATCCCCGCGAGTGGTTTGACATTAGAGAACATGTCTACATCCCCGCGAGTGGTTTGACATTAGAGAACATGTCTACATCCCCGCGAGTGGTTTGACATTAGAGAACATGTCTACATCCCCGCGAGTGGTTTGACATTAGAGAACATGTCTACATCCCCGCGAGTGGTTTGACATTAGAGAACATGTCTACATCCCCGCGAGTGGTTTGACATTAGAGAACATGTCTACATCCCCGCGAGTGGTTTGACATTAGAGAACATGTCTACATCCCCGCGAGTGGTTTGACATTAGAGAACGTGTCTACATCCCCGCGAGTGGTTTGACATTAGAGAACATGTCTACATTCCCACGAGACTTTGACAGTAGAGAACATGTCTACATCCCCACAGACGGTTTGACATTAGAGGACATGTCTACATCCCCACAGACGGTTTGACATTAGAGGACATGTCTACATCTCCACGAGGGTTTGACATTAGAGAACATGTCTACATCCCCACGAACGGTTTGACATTAGAGAACATGTCTACATCCCCACGAGGGTTTGACATTAGAGAACATGTCTACATCCCCCGCGAGTGGTTTGACATTAGAGAACATGTCTACATCCCCGCGAGTGGTGTGACATTAGAGAACATGTCTACATCCCCGCGAGTGGTTTGACATTAGAGAACATGTCTACATCCCCGCGAGTGGTTTGACATTAGAGAACATGTCTACATCCCAGCGAGTGGTTTGACATTAGAGAACATGTCTACATCCCCGCGAGTGGTTTGACATTAGAGAACATGTCTACATCCACGCGAGTGGTTTGACAGAAGAGAACATGTCTACATCCCCGCGAGTGGTTTGACAGTAGAGAACATGTCTACATTCCCACGAGGGTTTGATAGTAGAGAATATGTCTACATTCCCACGAGGGTTTGACATTAGAGAACATGTCTACATTCCCACGAGGGTTTGACATTAGAGAACATGTCTACATTCCCACGAGGGTTTGACATTAGAGAACATGTCTACATTCCCACGAGGGTTTGACATTAGAGGACATGTCTACATCCCCGCGAGTGGTTTGATATTAATGGACATGTTTACATCCCCACGAGGGTTTGACATTAGAGGACATGTCTACATTCCCACGAGGCTTTGACAGTAGATGACATGTCTACATCCCCACGAGGGTTTGACATTAGAGGACATGTCTACATTCCCACGAGGCTTTGACAGTAGAGGACATGTCTACATCCCCACGAGGGTTTGACATTAGAGAACATGTCTACATCCCCGCGAGTGGTTTGACATTAGAGAACATGTCTACATCCCCGCGAGTGGTTTGACATTATAGAACATGTCTACATCCCCGCGAGTGGTTTGACATTAGAGAACATGTCTACATCCCCACAGACGGTTTGACATTAGAGGACATGTCTACATTCCCACGAGGCTTTGACAGTAGAGAACATGTCTACATCCCCACAGACGGTTTGACATTAGAGGACATGTCTACATCCCCACAGACGGTTTGACATTAGAGAACATGTCTACATCCCCACGAACGGTTTGACATTAGAGAACATGTCTACATCCCCGCGAGTGGTTTGACATTAGAGAACATGTCTACATCCCCGCGAATGGTTTGACATTAGAGAACATGTCTACATCCCCGCGAGGGTTTGACATTAGAGAACATGTCTACATCCCCGCGAGTGGTTTGACATTAGAGAACATGTCTACATCCCCGCGAGTGGTTTGACATTAGAGAACATGTCTACATCCCCGCGAGTGGTTTGACATTAGAGAACATGTCTACATACCCGCGAGTTGTTTGACATTAGAGAACATGTCTACATCCCCGCGAGTGGTTTGACATTAGAGAACATGTCTACATCCCCGCGAGTGGTTTGACAGTAGAGAACATGTCTACATTCCCCACGAGGGTTTGACATTAGAGAACATGTCTACATTCCCACGAGGGTTTGGCATTAGAGAACATGTATACATTCCCACGAGGGTTTGACATTAGAGAACATGTCTACATTCCCACGAGGGTTTGACGTTAGAGAACATGTCTACATTCCCACGAGGGTTTGACATTAGAGAACATGTCTACATTCCCACGAGGGTTTGACATTAGAGAACATGTCTACATTCCCACGAGGGTTTGACATTAGAGGACATGTCTACATTCCCACGAGGGTTTGCCATTAGAGAACATGTCTTCATCCCCACGAACGGTTTGACATTAGAGAACATGTCTACATCCCCGCGAGTGGTTTGACATTAGAGAACATGTCTACATCCCCGCGAGTGGTTTGACATTAGAGAACATGTCTACATCCCCGCGAGTGGTTTGACATTAGAGAACATGTCTACATCCCCGCGAGTGGTTTGACATTAGAGAACATGTATACATCCCCGCGAGTGGTTTGATATTAGAGAACATGTCTACATCCCCGCGAGTGGTTTGACATTAGAGAACATGTCTACATCCCCGCGATTGGTTTGACAGTAGAGAACATGTCTACATTCCCACGAGGGTTTGACATTAGAGGACATGTCTACATTCCCACGAGGCTTTGACAGTAGAGGACATGTCTACATCCCCACGAGGGTTTGACATTAGAGGACATGTCTACATTCCCACGAGGCTTTGATAGTAGAGGACATGTCTACATCCCCACGAGGGTTTGACATTAGAGAACATGTCTACATCCCCGTGAGTGGTTTGACATTAGAGAACATGTCTACATCCCCGCGAGTGGTTTGACATTAGAGAACATGTCTACATCCCCGCGAGTGGTTTGACATTAGAGAACATGTCTACATCCCCACAGACGGTTTGACATTAGAGGACATGTCTACATTCCCACGAGGCTTTGACAGTAGAGAACATGTCTACATCCCCACAGACGGTTTGACATTAGAGGACATGTCTACATCCCCACAGACGGTTTGACATTAGAGAACATATCTACATCCCAACGAGCGTTTGACATTAGAGAACATGTCTACATCCCCACGAACGGTTTGACATTAGAGAACATGTCTACATCCCCGCGAGTGGTTTGACATTAGAGAACATGTCTACATCCCCGCGAGTGGTTTGACATTAGAGAACATGTCTACATCCCCGCGAGTGGTTTGACATTAGAGAACATGTCTACATCCCCGCGAGTGGTTTGACATTAGAGAACATGTCTACATCCCCGCGAGTGGTTTGACATTAGAGAACATGTCTACATCCCCGCGAGTGGTTTGACATTAGAGAACATGTCTACATCCCCGCGAGTGGTTTGACATTAGAGAACATGTCTACATCCCCGCGAGGGTTTGACATTAGAGAACATGTCTACATTCCCACGAGGGTTTGACATTAGAGAACATGTCTACATTCCCACGAGGGTTTGACATTAGAGAACATGTCTACATTCCCACGAGGGTTTGACATTAGAGAACATGTCTACATTCCCACGAGGGTTTGACATTAGAGAACATGTCTACATTCCCACGAGGGTTTGACATTAGAGGACATGTCTACATCCACGTGAGTGGTTTGATATTAGTGGACATGTTTACATCCCCACGAGGGTTTGACATTAGAGGACATGTCTACATTCCCACGAAGGTTTGACATTAGAGAACATGTCTACATTCCCATGAGGGTTTGACATTAGAAAACATGTCTACATCCCCACGAGGGTTTGACATTAGAGGACATGTCTACATCCCCACGAGGGTTTGACATTAGAGAACATGTCTACATCCCCACAAACGGTTCGACATCAGAGAACATGTCTACATCCCCACTAGGGTTTGACATTAGAGAACATGTCTACATCCCCACTAGGGTTTGACATTAGTGGACATGTCTACATCCCCACGAGGGTTTGATATTAGTGGACATGTTTACATTCCCACGAGGGTTTGACATTAGAGGACATGTCTACATCCCCACGAGGGTTTGATATTAGTGGACATGTTTACATCCCCACGAGGGTTTGACATTAGAGGACATGTCTACATTCCCACGAGGGTTTGACATTAGAGAACATGTCTACATTCCCATGAGGGTTTGACATTAGAGAACATGTCTACATCCCCACGAGGGTTTGACATTAGAGAATATGTCTACATTCCCACGAGGGTTTGACATTAGAGAACATGTCTACATCCCCACGAGGGTTTGACATTAGAGAACATGTCTACATCCCCACGAGGGTTTGACAGTAGAGAACATGTCTACATCCCCACGAGTGGTTTGACAGTAGAGGACATGTCTACATTCCCACGAGGCTTTGGCAGTAGAGGACATGTCTACATCCCCACGAGGGTTTGACATTAGAGGACATGTATACATCCCCACGAGTGTTTGACATTAGAGAACATGTCTACATCCCCACGAGGGTTTGACAGTAGAGAACATGTCTACATCCCCACGAGGGTTTGACAGTAGAGAACATGTCTACATCCCCACGAGGGTTTGACAGTAGAGAACATGTCTACATCCCCACGAGTGGTTTGACATTAGAGGACATGTCTACATCCCCACGAGGGTTTGACATTAGAGGACATGTCTACATCCCCACGAGGGTTTGACATTAGAGGACATGTCTACATCGCCACGAGGCTTTGACATTAGAGAACATGTCTACATCCCCACGAGGGTTTGACATTAGAGGACATGTCTACATCCCCACGAGGGTTTGACAGTAGAGGACATGTCTACATCCCCACGAGGGTTTGACATTAGAGAACATGTCTACATCCCCACGAGGATTTGACAGTAGAGAACATGTCTACATTCCCACGAGGCTTTGACAGTAGAGGACATGTCTACATTCCCACGAGGCTTTGACAGTAGAGGACATGTCTACATTCCCACGAGGCTTTGACAGTAGAGGACATGTCTACATTCCCACGAGGCTTTGACAGTAGAGGACATGTCTACATTCCCACGAGGCTTTGACAGTAGAGGACATGTCTACATCCCCACGAGGGTTTGACATTATAGGACATGTCTACATCCCCACGAGGGTTTGACATTAGAGGACATGTCTACATCGCCACGAGGGTTTGACATTAGAGGACATGTCTACATCGCCACGAGTGGTTTGACATTAGAGAACATGTCTACATCCCCACGAGGGTTTGACATTAGAGAACATGTCTACATCCCCACGAGGCTTTGACAGTAGAGAACATGTCTACATCCCCGCTGATCTAGATCTATGGTGATTGGTTTAAACATATTTTATTTATCAGGATACATGTATTATACATTGAGAAATACACAGAAACACATTTATATCGTGCTATATGGATTGAACTGAAAGCTAAACATTTAAAGGTAATTCTTTCCACTGTGTACTAGATGTTGGTACCAGGTATACATGGCACTTTTAATAACTTGGCGTAATATCGGAAATGACGTGGAAGTCGTGATAGCGCAGTGGATGCGCGTTCGCTTCAGGTGCGAAAGGTCCGGAGTTCGAGCCCCACTGGAGCCGTTACGATTGTGCCCTTAGGCAAGGCATTTAAATTCCACGTTGCCTCTTCTCTCTCCCTCGTGGCGATGGATTGCATCAGGAATGAGGTCTCGAGAGTGATTTATATAAGTTGAAATAACTTGTTTCGCAATCGAGCTAAAATAAATTTGTATAAACTATCGGAAATGACCAGAACTTAAATATGTTTAATTCGAATTTGAAAATGGAATAGAATATATTGTGCAGAAATGAGATCTAGAAGTATTGACGTGTAGTATTGAATGAAGTAAGAAATAGGGGTGGAGCGGATTGTAAAGTTGATTTCATAGTGGACGTCTTGAACTAGACTACTCAGTCAAATCGTTTTGATTTTTCGATGAACTCGTGTACGGTGTTTGCAACTGTGATTTTATTTAATCGGTAGGCATATTGGTTAATAAATAAAATCATGAACTCGTTTAATAAAACGTTGATTTGAAACGAAAACGAGTCAAACATTCTTTATCAATATATTGGAGAGATAGAAATTCAAGCGAGGTAATACGTAAGCATCCAGTTTAGAAGTAAATCACAATTTAACTCCCCTTGCTGCACTTGCCTCTTGTCGGTGAGGCGTTTCACAAACAACACTTTGATTGTGTTTCTCCATTCATTCATCGAGTGTGTTCATCCTGCGTGTACTGTTCAGGTGAGTATGTCAGTTTTGGCATGAAACCCAGTCGTTGTGCTGATTGTTTACACCGTTTTAATACAAAACCAAACAGTCTCGGGAGAACAATGTTTGTTTGTTCGTGTTTTACGCCTGCATCAGCACAATTTTGGGCTATACCGCCGGCGTGTAGGCAGTTTACCTAACAAAAACCTCCATGGTCTTGCCCCAGCGGTAACCAGTATTTGGTGCACCAACCTCCGTAAGAAACAATCTGCCAACTTTTTCATATAAAGAGATACGGTCTGAGCGTGGATCGAACCCGTGCCGTGCCTATCACTGATGTTAGGTTACAGTGGTATACATGTCAGCGACATTAAAGCGACATTACATCGCAAAAAGGTAATAAAATGCATTTGTTCACGTATAAATGCATTGCTACTACAAATTCTCCCGAATACATTCGAACACTAACATTGAATCAATAAACAGTGTTTTGTGATCTACAAACTTTCAAAATTGAAAGCAGGATTTCATATAACGATCATCCACGCTCCTGAATTGAGGTTTGTTTGTCATCGAGATAATGTCGTTTAAATATAATTTAACTAATTCTAGTTTACAAATAAATATGCATAGGCACACATGTCAGATACAACGGTAAATCTGTATCATAAATAGTGTTATTCAGGACAGTTAGGTAGGACAGTTGTATTACGCATGAATGTCGACCATATTTACATTATTTTGTTATGTCAACAAACCGCGTATACGACGTTTGTTTATTAATTGAAATACTCAGTATTAAAAAACCGTAAAACACCACAGCATATGCTATTTTGTTGCGATATTTTTAACCGACGCTACTGGATGCCCATGTGAGCGACATTTAAACTTTTATTACTGTTGGTTTAAACATATTTTATTGCCAATACAAGTACACATACAATAATATAATACACCACAAACAACAACATCGATAATGGCAAATGGGTCGGGTCACAAGTTCTTAAACATTAGATTCGACCCTTCCCAATTGGTTCATTAATTTTACAACATATTAATATGGCAGATTAGATACATTATACGAGTACATGGCAATATAATACAGAGTAATCGGTGATGCAATACATGTAGTTACAATGTAAGCTGAGAGAATAATATTGATAGAAGAAACAAGAGTGATTAACTAAGTGTTGGAGAATGAAGAGAGACGAGAGTGAAAGAACTGTAGTGTGTAGTGTCACCTAGCCCCTGGAGCAGCCACAGAGGGAGCTAGTTAGTTTGATTAAAACGTTTTGTATCTCTTATATACACTTGAACAGCTTGAAAGACAACACTATTGTCTTCATATGAGAGTTCACAATCACCATGAAGTAAGAAGTGGCAGTTCAAGGGATGAAGACGACGGGTTGTGATGAATAATTGGGACCTTTGCGCAATATAATTTGTGCAATTAAAGAAATAATGTGCTGCGTCTTCGCGTTCATTACAATGATTACAAAGATCATGATCTGAAACATGATTAAGAAATAAGTCGCGTTTAAGGTCACTACAATTGTTCCTTAGACGCGTATGCATAACTGATAAGTACCTCTTACCATACCCATAATAGGACGGAACAGTATTGGAAACAAACAGTGTACACAAGAGTTCACGTTTGAACGAAGCAAGCGTTTGAAGCTCACGGACAGCAAGTGGTAATGAATTCCATGCATCAATAGCGGACGGAACAAAGGAGTTAGCAAACATCGCAGTGCGCCTTGGCAATATCGCAAAATCAGTACTGTTTCTCAGATTGTATTGTGACGTTTGGTCAACAGTTCAATTACTGTTATTAGTCAGGGTCATGCTTGTAGAATTATTGAGAGTGCCCTTAGGCAAGGCATTTAAATTCCACATTGCCTCTCTCTCTCTCTCTCTCTCTCTCTCTCTCTCTCTCTCTCATGACGATGCGTTCCACCAGGAATGAGGTCTCGAGAGTGATTCATTTAATGTTGTACAAGCTAAATTAAGTTTGCATACATCAAACTAAAAAGTATGTATATATATACAATTATGTGCTATTTAGTGTTAGGGTTCAATGAACATTCGCCTACATTCTACTTTCATTCAGTCAATAATGTATTCACTCATTGTTTCATTCATTAATTTCATCGACTCTACCAAACATAACATACGCGACTTCAGAAGACGTCAAACATACACAAAAAAACACACGCTCATATTGGCTTTATCATTTCACATTCATTACAACACAATACACTTCACCCTGAATGCTAACACACGAATCAAAGATAAAGCAAACATTTATTTACCACTAATTGGCAGTCTCCTCCATCTTGCCAAGTATTCCTTTGATCTCACCGCCGGTACCAAATTCTTTTCTTTGAAGACTACGACTGTTGTGATTCCGGGTTAGACGTTACTGTCTTTGATATCTTCCGTCTGTTAGCCATTACAATCTAGGATGTTTTGATTTTAGAGCACTATTTAGATTTATGCATCGATAAATACTCCGGAGTTCGAGTCCCGCTGGAGCCGATACGATTGTGCCCTTAGGAAAGGCATTTCACATTGCTCCCTCCCTCCCACTCCTTCCCTCCGTCGTGGCGATGGATTTCATCAGGAATGAGGTCTCGAGAGTGATTAATATAAGTGGCAAGAACTTGTTTCGCAATCGAGCCAAAACAAATGTGTATAAACTAAATACCCCGTTGTGTAAAAAATAAGGAAATTGGACCTTCCTCGCACAATGAACATGAACTAGAGTATACAAACTACTTTCAAACACCAGGCAGTGATTTCGCAGGCCAAAAACACATCGAAGACGAAGAAAAGATTAGTTGGAACCGATGTGAAAGGTCAAATGAGGTTTTCTATATATGTTACATGGTAACTGTATGTCATTTATCCTTCATTTCCGATTTCTCCCAAAATCGACAAATTCCCTCGAGTACCAAAATCGATACATTCCCTCCAGTACCAAAATCGATAAATTTCTTCCAGTACCAAAATCGATAAATTTCCCCCAGTACCAAACTCGATAAATTTCCTCCAGTACCAAAATCGATAAATTTCCTCCAGTACCCAAATCGATAAATTCCCTCCAGTACCAAAATCAATAACTTTTCTCCAGTACCAAAGTCGATAAATTCTCTCCAGTACCAAAATCGATACATTCCCTCCAGTACCAACATCGATACATTCCCCCCCAGTACCAAAATCGATACATTCCCTCCAGTACCAAAATCGATAAATTCACTCCATTACGAAAATCGATACATTCCCTCCAGTACCAAAATCGATACATTCCCTCCAGTACCAAAACCCGCATATATTCACCGAGCTTCATTAAAATCTATTGGCAACATTTTGAGTTATCTTGTACACAGACATACGGACAGACGTAGCCACTTTATCATTTTAAGTTATCTTGTACACATACAGACGGACAGACGTAGCCAATTTATCATTTTGAGTTATCTTGTACACAGACATACGGACAGACGTAGCCAATTTATCATTTTGAGTTATCTTATACACAGACATACGGACAGACGTAGCCAATTTATCATTTTGAGTTATCTTATACACAGACATACGGACAGACGTAGCCAATTTATCATTTTGAGTTATCTTGTACACAGACAGACGGACAGACGTAGCCAATGCATAATTTGAGTTATCTTGTACACAGACAGACGGACAAACGTAACCAATGTATCATCTTGAGTTATCTTGTACACAGACAGACGGACAGACGTAGCCATTTTCTGAGCAGATCTTCAAAAGCTATCAACAGTAGCCTATTTAACAGTAAGTTAGTCCCTAAACAGACGGACAGACGAATGACAACCTCACAAATGGGTACTTATGTGGCTATCCCAGTGTTCCCTCATGCGTACTATTAGCCATATCAAATAATATAATAGTATAGCCACATAACGGGTAGCAGCTATCTCTAGACTAGTAGACAATAGATCTATTGTTTTCATATTAGTACGTGCGGACGGACGGGCGGGGTTAATAAGTTCATTTTTCAACACATACAAAGGAAAGATAAAATGGCAGATTTTCTTAGCTTCATCTTAGCTAGGTTTTAACTAAGTAGTGCGCAGGTTAAATTTGAATAAAACTTAAATAAAGTTAAGATATCTCTCAAAGGATGAATCATTTTTCGTAATTTTTGAAACAATTATGAAATTATGACTTGGAAACGAGCATTCCGTTATATTGATTATAAAAACAATAGTATGCAACATATAAATATAGCAATCTTATTTCTATTAATTTAGCTAAATAATATTCATTATGACATTTGGTGCACGTGCAAGCTATCATAGAGGGATTAATCCACATGCACCAGACACACAATTTGTTTGGCCTATGGTCATATAGTAAGTAATGTTACTAGTAAACATTACTCACAAAGTTACTATATGACCATAGGCCAAACAAATATTTGTTTGTGTGTCTGGTGCCTGTGGATTAATCCCGATTTTCGAGTTTCGCGCGAAAATCTTGGGATCGGTTCTCTATTATGAGAGTAGTTGTTTGTTTCATTGAGTGAATTATATTTCACCGAATGAACATTGAAAGCATTAATATGACGAGTGATGCTAGATAAAACTAGCTATTATTCTATATTCATGAGTGAAATATTATTCCAGCATTCAATCAAAATAAATATTCATTTTATTTCGTGGTGAAAAACGTTATTATAGAAAATAATGCAACCGTGCGTTTTAAATGACACTCTGAGAACGTCATCACGGTTTTGATGACCATAACTAACGTCATACGCCTAAATGACGTCACTGATAG
The DNA here is from genome assembly GCA_014843695.1 of Archivesica marissinica. Classification (NCBI taxonomy): domain Eukaryota; kingdom Metazoa; phylum Mollusca; class Bivalvia; order Venerida; family Vesicomyidae; genus Archivesica; species Archivesica marissinica. The sequence goes on along the minus strand of CM026392.1, from coordinate 21,487,360 downwards.
TTTAAGCACGAGCGTTCGCGTTCAGAACACTTTAACATGCAACATCTAGGTACCACACTAGCACATGCGAAATCGAGCTAAAATAAATGTGTATATAAAACTAAATAAAATGTTTTATTTCATTGAGAAATAAAAATTATTTCAATGTATTCAACCAGTGGAATAACAAATTTATTTCATTGACAATTTTTTTATATTTAATTGTAAAGCATTAAATCAAAATAATAACATATATCATTAGCATTATAAAAATAAAAAATTAACCTCCGGCGGGACTCGAACCCGCAATCCCCGGCTTAGGAGGCCGATGCCTTATCCATTGGGCCACGGAGGCAATTGAACATGGCTAATGCTATGTTAGTATAACAGATCTATCATTAGTTTGGCGCGCTTTTTAGTTTTGATTTGGACTATAAGCGTTTCGACCCATACTGTTTCTATATCTACATATTATTATATTCCAGCAATTCCGAATGTGACTGGAAGACGCTTGTTAAGAACGGGTGGTTAAAAAGTTCATTACCTGAGACAGAGAGTTAAAAGAACTACATACTAAGGTTAAAAACAGTCATTAAGTGTTACACGAGAGGTACAGTGGCCAGCCACTCAGCAAAATGGTTCAGCTGTACATGTATAGTAGGGGAGAATATTCCAAAAACATATTTTTCGATGGTAAACTAGTCTAGTGTTAGTCTATTGTGGAATTAAGTAGTTCATGTTCCTTGTATGTGTTAGATGGTAGTCGACGCATACTAAGCTGTGTCTGATTTTGTATTGGTATGCAGTGGTGGAACCTATGCTCGGCGTATTCCTATGCTCAGCGTATTTCTCCCATTTACATCCGTATTTAAAATATTTTAATAGTTTTAACCTATTTTCGCTGACAGAGGTGAAGCATGGTTCAATAGCATTCCGTTGTGTGTTCCGGTAGCCTAATGCTACTGTCACCTGACTGGCTCAGTAGCCGAATATAAACAGACAACTTGTTGGGAACTTTTTTTCCACCGAAGTGTGCGGTTTATGAGCATTTCAGGTAGATATCCGAATTGGGGGAAAATGTACAAATAACCAGAAAAAAAGTTTCTTATGAGTTGTAATATTGTTAGTTATTGATGTTACTAAGTCAAAATAAGATATTCAACATTTACCCGTGCATAAATAAAAAAATGCATGTACGCCGTGCATAGGTGCCCTAAAGTATATAGTTCCCCATGGAAACAGGTGCCGTTGCGATAGCTGTATTGAGGCGCATGGTCACGTCATGAAGCTAACATTTTCAACAACATTTTTTTGAAAGTTGTGTTCACGACTTAAAAAAATAATAATATACGGCAAGGGCATTTAACTTTTTTAATAGGCCATGATATGTAGGATTTACGCCGAGCATAGGTTCCACCACTCTATATGTAGGATTTACGCCGAGCATAGGTCCCACCACTCTAGATCTATGACTGATGATTGTATGCGTCGATATTGTTTGTGTTTGCCAGTTGAGGGTGTTAATCATTTTGCTACACTGCTTATAGATGTATAACTGTTATAGATCTATATAGATCTAATCGTTGCTCATTACTAGTACATTTATTTACCTTTGGCTACAATGTATACGCAATTGCTTATTTTGCGAATAGGCACACGACGCGCCTGGCCACACCTATTGAATGGGTCAGCCAATTCTGACTTATGAGACACGTCTTATGAACATCAGTACTTCCCGAATCCTATCTTTGCATACCAGACGCCAGACTGATAGGCAATCAGTAACCATTATTTAACTAGCTTCTTACATTCCGGATATGTAGTACAGTGGTAACACGCTGGACTGGTAATCCAGGGATCGCAGGTTCGATCCCCCGTCTGACCCTAATAAAATTAGGACGCTAAACCGAGGTCTCGTGTCGGTGCTTTACACCGTGCACGTAAAAGAACCAGAGGAGATTCTGGAATGGGTCTCTGTATCATGCACTATCCATCAAAATCTAAAATAACTAATCTCTTCAGGAGGCGTCGCTCATATGGGCAACCGGTAGCGACGATAAATAAACGTAAAACACACACACACACACCACCGACCACTCGGTAGGCGAATGCCTTAACCATTAGGCCACGGAGGATGAGGGGGGGGACTATACCGACACAACCACATCCAAAAGTGGGGCTTTAAATAATTAACACTATTCTTGCTAACAAGCAAAATCCACGATGTTCTCTCGACTTCTTTTCAACGACTGACATACACAGAACAGACAGTATGTTAAGAAGATAGAAGACCGTATCGTATTGCCGATCTTCGCGTCTATGATCAAAGAATTCAGGTTTTCACGCCGAAGAATTTCAATTAACCTGTCGGAGTATATCTCGTATTGTGAGGCATGCATGTTTGATACATGATCCTAAACTTCTATTTATTTCTATAGTGTTGTAAAAATAGTGTAATAGTGTTTCTAAAGCCGTGTCTCGATGTTAAACAGTGTAAGCCATCGGACGCTATAAATGAGATTGCAAGCAATGTAGACAGTAGATCAGTGTGTTAGTGTATACATATATTCAGACATATTCCAGAAGATGGCTGTTCCTCTTTAAGCATATACTAGAAGGAAGCTGTTCCTCTTTAAACATATTCCAGAAGGAAGCTGTTCCTCGTTAAACCTATACTAGAAGGAAGCTGTTCCACATTACATATATGCTAGAAGGAAGCTGTTCCACATTACATATATGCTAGAAGAAAGCTATTCCACATTACATATATGTTAGAAGAAAGCTATTCCACATTACACATATGCTAGAAGGAAGCTGTTCCACATTACATATATGCTAGAAGAAAGCTATTCCGCATTACATATATGCTAGAAGAAAGCTATTACACATTACACATATGCTAGAAGAAAGCTATTCCACATTACATATATGCTAGAAGAAAGCTATTCCACATTACATATATGCTAGAAGAAAGCTATTCTACAATACATATATGCTAGAAGAATGATATTCCACATTACACATATGCTAGAAGGAAGCTATTCCACATTACATATATTCTAGACGAAAGCTATTCCACATTACATATATGCTAGAAGGAAGTTATTCCACATTACACATATGCTAGAAGAAAGGTATTCCACATTACATATATGCTAGAAGGAAGCTATTCCATATTACATATATGCTAGAAGAAAGCTATTCCACATTACATATATGCTAGAAGACAGCTATTACACATTACACATATGCTAGAAGGAAGCTATTCCACATTACATATATGCTAGAAGAAAGCTATTCCACATTACACATATGCTAGAAGGAAGCTATTCCACATTACATATATGCTAGTTTTATTTATTTTTTATTTATTTAATGGATATCTTGACGATATCTTATTTACCGACGCCTCAACCTAATAAGGTCATGTGGCGTCGAAAACATTTGTAAAAATAAAAATTGTTTAAAAACGTGATCTATGTTAAAAGTTTACATTTTAAATAATATATATACTCGATAATCACAATAAGTTGCATTATAATCTATTTATAAGGTGAGTTTCTTTTAAAAAACCTAATATTGTACTTGGCAGTACTGAATCGAATAATTCTTGTATACTATTTGTATTAAAGTATGCATTCCTTGTAAAGATGAGGTCGGCACAGTGGAGCAAAAAGTGCTTCACTGTGAATATCTCATCACAAGGAATACATGTGGGTTGTTCTTCTGCATTTAAAATATAAGAATGTGTAATCCAAGTGTGTCCAATACGACACCGAGTCAAACGAACTTGTTCTTTTCGGTTTAGTTTTGTACGATATGTACTTGAAAATATGGGTTTAATTTCATGTAATTTATTTCCAACTTGTTTGTCCCAATTTATTTGACATTTACTATCGACATATTTCCTAATATTGGATTTTAAATCCGTATGCGGTATTTTAGAGTTTGTTATTGGCAAGTCTAAAGCAGACTTTGCTAGAAAATCAGCTTCATCATTTCCTCGTATGTTTATATGACTGGGAATCCAACAAAAAAACAACAGTTTTTGAGGAGCTAATAGATATGTATCTTCTAAAAATTTGTTGAATTAGGGGGTTGGAATGGTTTGGTTGTTTGAGAGATGTTAAAACCGACAAAGAGTCGGAAAATATAATAAATTTGTCGTTTTCGTTAACAGTTATAAGGGAAAGAGCTAGGTCGATAGCTTGTGTTTCTGCAGAGAAAATTGAACTGTCATCAGGTAATCTTACAGTACTTGATTTAGTATGGGTAACTGCTGCACATGCAACCTTTTCAAGTCTTTTTGAGCCATCTGTGTAGATGGATATATAATCTTTATGTTTAGATTTTATTTCTAAAAATTTTGTTTTAAAAATATCTGGACTAGTTTCACTTTTCTTATTCTCATACAAATGAAGATCTAAAATAATGTTTGGGGTAGTCAAAGTCCACGGTTCTTTATTTAACAACTTGTTTTCTTGTATAATTGTTGTATCTATTTTTGCTTCTACTAATAATGGTTTAATACGGAGACCTAGTGGTTTTATGGCGGATGGAGAGTTTCCGTAAACTATTTTGTTTTTAGGCTCGAAAACGCAATTGAATGCAGGATTTTTGGGATTTGCAGCTAGTTTGGTTGTATATTGTAACGAGAGTTTCTCTCTCCGTATGTATAAAGAGGGTTCATTTGTTTCAGCATATAAGCTTTCTACGGGAGATGTGCGAAAAGCTCCTAGAGCCAGTCGTAGACCTTGATGATGTATTGTATCTAACTGTTTCAAGTAGGATTTTCTCGCCGATCCATACACAATGGATCCGTAATCCAGTTTGGAACGGATAAGTGATCTGTATAGATTTATAAGAACTGGACAATCGCTTCCCCAATTTGTATTGGAGAGCACCTTCAAAATATTTAGAGCTTTTAGACATTTCGTCCGTAGATAATTTATATGAGGTATGAATGTTAATTTTTTGTCAAATATAAGTCCTAGGAATTTACTTCTTCTACTACAGGAATTTGTGAACCGTAAATTGTTAAATTTGGATCTGGATGTAATCCTCTCAATTGACAGAAATGTACGCATTGAGTTTTAATTTTAGAGAATTTGAAACCATTTTCGTTTGCCCAATCTTCAAGTTTATTTAGACATTGTTGGAGTTTTTGTTCAATGGTTTCCATATTTTTAGATTTGTAGAACATTACAAAATCATCTACATATAAGGAGCAATCTGTTTCGTTTAAACATTTCACAATGCTATTAATTTTAATATTAAAAAGTGTTGGGGATAAAATACTACCTTGAGGCACCCCTTGCTCTTGTTTGTATGTATCGGAGAGCGTTGAGCCAATTTTTACTTTAAAATTTCTATTTGATAAAAAATTGGCAATAAAATTTGGCAAGTGGCCTTTCAGACCAAAATCGTGTAAATCTTTGAGAATACCATATTTCCATGTGGTATCATATGCCTTTTCTAAATCGAAAAAAACTGCTACCAAATGTTCTTTTTTGATGAAGGCATTACGAATATAAGTTTCTAGTCTTACTAGATGATCAGTTGTACATTTATTTTTCCGAAAACCCGTTTGGTAACTCGTAATCAAACTGTTTGATTCCAAGAACCAAACAAGTCTATCGTTAATCATTCTCTCCATGGTTTTACATAGACAACTAGTTAGTGCGATGGGACGATAATTTGTGGGATTTGTATGATCTTTTCCTGGTTTGGGATAGGAATGATTATGGCTTCACTCCATTCTTTGGGAAAGTTCTCACTTTCCCACGTCATATTAAAAATATCTAAAAGAGTTTTCATTGCATTATTTGGTAAATGTTTTATAATTTGATAATGGATTTGATCTGGACCTGTGGCCGTTTCTTTTGTTCTTTGTAGAGCAGTTTCGAGTTCTGACATATTGAATGGTAGATTATATTTTTCTTCATTTCTAGAATGAAAATCAATTTTTTCTTTCTCTTTCTCAGTTTTAAATTTCTGAAACTTCTCATTATAGCTTAATGTTGAAAAGTTGTTTTGAAAGTTTTCACCTAAAACATTGGATATGTCTTTTTTTGTTAAATGGGTTCTATTATTAGATGTATTTAGATGAACAATTTTTGAGCTTTTCCTCTTGCCATTTATTTTTGCTACCATATTCCAAACCCTTTTCATTGATGTATTAGAGTTTATAGTAGATACATATTTTTGCCATGAAGTGCGTTTTGCATTTTTTATAGTTCTTCGAGCTTTTGCTCGTGTAATTTGTGTGTTTAAGAGATTTGCTTTTGTGGGAGTTTTATTAAATTTACGCAATGCATTCTTTCGTTTATTTATAACATTTTTACAATCGTCATTAAACCATGGTCTAATTCTTTTAGAAGATGTAGAGGATTTCGGAATGCATTCCGTTGAAATTTTTAAAAGTGAATTCGAAAACGAGGTGATTGGATCCTCGTTCCCAATTTTTTCCAATATCAAATGTTCTCTGCATAAAATTTGGAATTTTTCCCAATTAGCTTTTTGTAGATTCCATTGTGGGTAAAATTCATCTTTTGATTTGTTTATTTCTGTGATTACAATTGGGAAGTGGTCACTTCCATGTAGGTCATCATGTACGGACCATTCAAAATCTAAGAAAATGTTTGGATGACATATACATAAATCTAAAGCAGAAAAATGTCCTGTGGCAGGATGAAGGTATGTCGATTTGTTATCATTTAATAGACAAAGATCATTTTCAGTTATAAAGTCTTCTATTATTTTTCCTTTATTATTGATATTTGTACATCCCCATAGTTTACTATGTCCATTGAAATCTCCAACTAACATAAAAGGGTGAGGTAATTGTTCAACAAGATTCTCTAAATCATTTTGTTTTAATGGCGAGTTTGGAGGTATATAAATGGAACAAATTGTAAATGTTTTTGAAAGTGTAACCTTGGCAGCAATGGCCTGTAAATTTGTAGTCAAGTCTATTTTACTATGTGGAACAGTCTTGTTTATGAGAATGGATGATCCACCAGATGCCTTTTGACAATCATTATTTATAAAATTAAACATGATAAAATCTTTAAAATATATATTGTCAGTCGGTTTTAGGAAAGTTTCTTGCAAACAAAGGATATTTGGTGAAAGCAGAGATATAAGTATTAAAATCTCATTATAGTTTGCTTTTAGTCCCCGACAGTTCCATTGTATTATTGTACTATTCTTATCCATTATTTACGGAGAGAAGATTAAAAAATGGTACATAAAAAGATTACATTTTAGTGTTTGGAGGTGGATCTGGTACCAGCTCCATGTCTTCATGTTCTAATGAAGAGAATTTATTCGATTGTTTTAGGGGATCCACTGATCCCTTCGGTGGTCTATCTGAGTTTTGTTTCAGGTTGCTAGGTCCATTTGGTTTATTTGGTTTTTTTTGTTGGTTCGTTTTACTCTGTGACGAGTTTGATTTAATAACAGATGTTGATCGGGATATACGAGATGTTGATTGGGATGAGGATTGAGAAGATAAGTGAGTTTTTGTTTTGTCATTGGAACTGTTTTTGGCTTCGGATTTTTCGGTAATAATTTCAGTAATAATTTCAGTTTGAGTGTATGCATTTTTCATTATTGGCTTATTTATTGCTGATTGAACTATTTTAGAGTATGATATATCTGGTTTATTTTCCTGAATTTTCCTTGCTTCGAAGTAAGAGATATTTTGTGAGCACTTTATTTTCATGATTTCTTTTATCCAAGTTTCGCATTTGTTCGATTTTGAGATGTGATCTTTTTTACAGTTTACGCATTTTGATTGATTGGGGCAATCTGCGGTAAGGTGATCGTTTTCACCCATACCACAATTTTCACAAATGGAGTATTTTGTAATTTTACAGTTGTCTTCATGGTGGCCAAATTTTTGGCAGTTGAAACAGCGAAGTGGATTTGGTATATATAATTCGACATTTATATTTCTATAAAAGATTTTCAGATTTGGTGGAATAACTGTGTTGTTGAAGGTTAATAAAATTGTATTAGTTTCAAAAAATTGGCCGTCTTTTTTGTACATGAATCTTTTAGCTTGAGTGACGCCTTGTGGAGTTAAATTTTTAACAATATCTTCGTTCGAGACTCCTTTTAAAATGTGATCTTTGATTATACCTTTGGAACTGTTTAGAGATCTGTGTTCCGTTATAGTAACATCAATGTCGTATATTTGTTTTATTTTTAAAATATTTTCAGTTTGTGATCTGGATTTAGTTTCAATAAGTAACGTTTGGTTTCTTAGTTTTTTTACAGATTTTGGTGATCAAATTAAACTTTCCAATGATTTTTCGATAACAAATGGAGATAGTGAGCCAATTTTTTTTTCATGCATTTCTGATTCAATAATGAAGAATTTTGGATACGCTTTAAGTGGTATTTCTGATTCGTCTGATGGTCGTGGTCGGTTTAGGGAATTTTGGGAAGCCATGGTTATTGTTTTGATGTTCAACAGAAGAGGGCACCACCCGCCTCGGAGTCCTACCAGGGAACGCAGTTTAGAGGTGGTATTCCTACCTCTAGCGTTAATGCTACTCTTCTGTCATACTCTACTGATAGTAGAGGAAACTGTGATCCTGCCAGTAACTGGACAGTCACACAGATCCCCTATCTATCCATCGATTAACCCGTTAAGCCGCCGCTCATAAGAATCTACTTTAAGAAACTATTCCACATTACACATATGCTAGAAGGAAGCTATTCCACATTACATATATGCTAGAAGAAAGCTATTCCACATTACGCATATGCTAGAAGGAAGCTATTCCACATCACATATATGCTAGAAGGAAACTGTTCCTCTTTAAACCTATGCTAGAAGGAAGCTATTCCACATTACATATATGCTAGAAGGAAGCTGTTCCACATTACATATATGCTAGAATGAAGCTATTCCACATTACATATATGCTAGAAGGAAGCTATTACACATTACGCATATGCTAGAAGGAAGCTATTCCACATCACATATATGCTAGAAGGAAACTGTTCCTCTTTAAACCTATGCTAGAAGGAAGCTATTCCACATTACATATATGCTAGAAGGAAGCTGTTCCACATTACATATATGCTAGAATGAAGCTATTCCACATTACATATATGCTAGAAGGAAGCTATTACACATTACGCATATGCTAGAAGGAAGCTATTCCACATCACATATATGCTAGAAGGAAACTGTTCCTCTTTAAACCTATGCTAGAAGGAAGCTATTCCACATTACATATATGCTAGAAGGAAGCTGTTCCACATTACATATATGCTAGAATGAAGCTATTCCACATTACATATATGCTAGAAGGAAGCTATTACGCATATGCTAGAATGAAGCTATTCCACATCACATATGCTAGAAGGAAACTGTTCCTCTTTAAACCTATGCTAGAAGGAAGCTGTTCCACATTACATATATGCTAGAATGAAGCTATTCCACATTACATATATGCTAGAAGGAAGCTATTCACATTACATATATACTAGAATGAAGCTATCCCACATTACATATATACTAGAATGAAGCTATCCCACATTACATATATGCTAGAAGGAAGCTGTTCCACATTACATATATGCTAGAAGGAAGCTATTCCACATTACATATATGCTAGAAGGAAGCTATTCCACATTACATATATGCTAGAAGGAAGCTATTCCACATTACATATATGCTAGAAGGAAGCTATTCCACATTACATATATGCTAGAATGATGCTATTCCACATTACATATATGCTAGAAGAAAGCTATTCCACATTACACATATGCTAGAAGGAAGCTATTCCACATTACATATATGCTAGAAGAAAGCTATTCCACATTACGCATATGCTAGAAGGAAGCTATTCCACATCACATATATGTTAGAAGGAAACTGTTCCTCTTTAAACCTATGCTAGAAGGAAGCTATTCCACATTACATATATGCTAGAAGGAAGCTGTTCCACATTACATATATGCTAGAAGGAAGCTATTCCACATTACATATATGATAGAAGGAAGCTATTCCACATTACATATATGCTAGAAGGAAGCTATTCCACATTACATATATAATGGAAGGAAGCTATTCCACATTACATATATGCTAGAAGGACATTATATATATGCTAGAAGGAAGCTATTCCACATTACATTTATGCTAGAAGAAAGCTATTCCACATTACACATATGCTAGAAGAAAGCTATTCCACATTACACATATGCTAGAAGAAAGCTATTCCACATTACATATATGCTAGAAGAAAGTTATTCCACATTACATATATGCTAGACGAAAGCTGTTCCACATTACATATATGCTAGAAGGAAGCTGTTCCACATTACATATATGCTAGAAGGAGGCTGTTCCACATTACATATATGATAGAAGGAAGCTATTCCACATTACATATATGCTAGAAGGAAGCTATTCCACATTACATATATAATGGAAGGAAGCTATTCCACATTACATATATGCTAGAAGGACATTATATATATGCTAGAAGGAAGCTATTCCACATTACATTTATGCTAGAAGAAAGCTATTCCACATTACACATATGCTAGAAGAAAGCTATTCCACATTACACATATGCTAGAAGAAAGCTATTCCACATTACATATATGCTAGAAGAAAGTTATTCCACATTACATATATGCTAGACGAAAGCTGTTCCACATTACATATATGCTAGAAGGAAGCTGTTCCACATTACATATATGCTAGAAGGAGGCTGTTCCACATTACATATATGCTAGAAGGAAGTTGTTCCACATTACATATATGCTAGAAGGAAGTTGTTCCACATTACATATATGCTAGAAGGAAGTTGTTCCACATTACATATATGCTAGAAGGAAGTTTTTCCACATTACGCATATGCTAGAAGGAAGCTATTCCACATTACACATATGCTAGAAGGAAGCTATTCCACATTACATATATGCTAGAAGGAAGCTATTCCACATTACACATATGCTAGAAGGAAGCTATTCCACATTACATATATGCTAGAAGGAAGCTATTCCACATTACATATATGCTAGAAGGAAGTTATTTATCCTTAACTGTATACCGGAAGGAAGATAATCTTCTATAAACTGATGAACGAAGGAATATATTCCTCTTTATTTACGCTTATGGCAGAAGGAAACGATTCCCCTTTACACATATGTTAAAAGAAACCTAGTCCTCTTTAATCCTAAGCTAGACGGAAGACGTTCGTCTTGAAACCATTGCTAGAAGGAATCTCTTTATTTATAACCCTATCAACCAAGGAATATATTCCTCTTTCAACGTATGTTAGAAGGAAGCTATTCCCCTTTAAACCTATGTTAGAAGGAAATTATTCCTCTTTAATACTTATATTAGAAGCTATTCCTCTTTAATACCTATAATAGAAGACGTTATTCCTCTTTAATACCTATAATAGAAGGAGTTATTCCTCTTAATACCTATAATAGAAGGAGTTATCCATAATACCTATAATAGAAGGAGTTATCCATCTTTAATACCTATAATAGAAGGAGTTATTCCTCTTTAATACCTATAATAGAAGGAGTTATTCCTCTTTAATACCTATAATAGAAGGAGTTATTCCTCTTTAATGCCTATAATAGAAGACGTTATTCCTCTTTAATACCAATAATAGAAGACGTTATTCCTCTTTAATACCTATAATAGAAGACGTTATTCCTCTTTAATACCTATACTAGAAGGAGTTATCCATCTTTAATACCCATAATAGAAGGAGTTATCCCTCTTTAATACCTATAATAGAAGGAGTTATCCATCTTTAATACCCATAATAGAAGGAGTTATCCCTCTTTAATACATATAATAGAAGGAGTTATCCATCTTTAATACCTATAATAGAAGGAGTTATTCCTCTTTAATACCTATAATAGAAGGAGTTATTCCTCTTTAATACCTATAATAGAAGAAGTTATCCCTCTTTAATACCTATAATAGAAGGAGTTATCCCTCTTTAATACCTATAATAGAAGACGTTATTCCTCTTTAATACATATAATAGAAGGAGTTATTCCTCTTTAATACCTATAACATAGACGTTATTCCTCTTTAATACCTATAATAGAAGACGTTATTCCTCTTTAATACCTATAATAGAAGACGTTATTCCTCTTTAATACCTATAACATAAGACGTTATTCCTCTTTAATACCTATAATAGAAGACGTTATTCCTCTTTAATACCTATAATAGAAGACGTTATTCCTCTTTAATACCTATAATAGAAGACGTTATTCCTCTATAATACCTATAATAGAAGAAGTTATCCCTCTTTAATACCTATAATAGAAGACGTTATTCCTCTTTAATGCCTATAATAGAAGAGGTTATTCCTCTTTAATACCTATAATAGAAGACGTTATTCCTCTTTAATACCTATAATAGAAGACGTTATTCCTCTTTAATACCTATAATAGAAGGAGTTATTCCTCTTTATTACCTATAATAGAAGACGTTATTCCTCTTTAATACCTATAATAGAAGACGTTATTCCTCTTTAATACCTATAATAGAAGACGTTATTCCTCTTTAATACATATAATAGAAGGAGTTATTCCTCTTTAATACCTATAATAGAAGACGTTATTCCTCTTTAATACCTATAATAGAAGAGGTTATTCCTCTTTAATACCTATAATAGAAGACGTTATTCCTCTTTAATACCTATAATAGAAGGAGTTATTCCTCTTTAATATCTATAATAGAAGACGATATCCCTCTTTATTCTCTATAATAGAAGACGTTATTCCTCTTTAATATCTATAATAGAAGGAGTTATCCGTCTTTATTACCTATAATAGAAGGAGTTATTCCTCTTTAATACATATAATAGAAGGAGTTATCCCTCTTTATTACCTATAATAGAAGGAGTTATCCCTCTTTATTACCTATAATAGAAGGAGTTATCCCTCTTTATTACCTATAATAGAAGGAGTTATCCGTCTTTATTACCTATAATAGAAGGAGTTATTCCTCTTTAATACATATAATAGAAGGAGTTATCCCTCTTTATTACCTATAATAGAAGACGGTATTCCTCTTTAATACCTATAATAGAAGACGTTATTCCTCTTTAATACCTATAATAGAAGGAGTTATCCCTCTTTAATACCTATAATGGAAGACGGTATTCCTCTTTAATACCTATAATAGAAGACGTTATTCCTCTTTAATACCTATAATAGAAGGAGTTATCCCTCTTTAATACCTATAATGGAAGACGGTATTCCTCTTTAATACCTATAATAGAAGACGTTATTCCTCTTTAATACCTATAATAGAAGACGTTATTCCTCTTTAATACCTATACTAGAAGACGGTATTCCTCTTTAATACCTATAATAGAAGACGTTATTCCTCTTTAATACCTATAATAGAAGACGTTATTCCTCTTTATTACCTATAATAGAAGGAGTTATTCCTCTTTAATACATATAATAGAAGACGTTATTCCTCTTTAATACCTATAATAGAAGACGTTATTCCTCTTTAATACCTATAATAGAAGGAGTTATTCCTCTTTATTACCTATAATAGAAGACGTTATTCCTCTTTAATACCTATAATAGAAGGAGTTATTCCTCTTTAATACCTATAATAGAAGACGTTATTCCTCTTTAATATCTATAACAGAAGACGTTATTCATCTTTAATACATATAATAGAAGACGTTATTCCTCTTTAATACCTATAATAGAAGGAGTTATTCCTCTTTAATACCTATAATAAAGACGATATCCCTCTTTATTCTCTATAATAGAAGACGTTATTCCTCTTTAATACCTATAATAGAAGGAGTTATCCCTCTTTATTACCTATAATATAAGGAGTTATCCCTCTTTATTATCTATAATAGAAGACGTTATTCCTCTTTATTACCTGTAATAGAAGACGTTATTCCTCTTTAATACCTATAATAGAAGGAGTTATTCCTCTTTAATATCTATAATAGAAGACGATATCCCTCTTTATTCTCTATAATAGAAGACGTTATTCCTCTTTAATACCTATAATAGAAGGAGTTATCCCTCTTTATTACCTATAATAGAAGGAGTTATCCCTCTTTATTACCTATAATAGAAGGAGTTATTTCTCTTTAATACATATAATAGAAGGAGTTATCCCTCTTTAATACCTATAATAGAAGACGTTATTCCTCTTTAATACCTATAATAGAAGGAGTTATCCCTCTTTAATACCTATAATAGAAGACGTTATTCCTCTTTAATACCTATAATAGAAGGAGTTATCCCTCTTTATTACCTATAATAGAAGGAGTTATCCCTCTTTATTACCTATAATAGAAGGAGTTATCCCTCTTTATTACCTATAATAGAAGGAGTTATCCCTCTTTATTACCTATAATAGAAGGAGTTATTTCTCTTTAATACATATAATAGAAGACGTTATTCCTCTTTAATACCTATAATAGAAGGAGTTATCCCTCTTTAATACCTATAATAGAAGACGGTATTCCTCTTTAATACCTATAATAGAAGACGTTATTCCTCTTTAATACCTATAATAGAAGGAGTTATTCCTCTTTAATACCTATAATAGAAGGAGTTATCCCTCTTTAATACCTATAATAGAAGACGGTATTCCTCTTTAATACCTATAATAGAAGACGTTATTCCTCTTTAATACCTATACTAGCAGGAGTTATTCCTCTTTGATACCTATAATAGAAGGAGCTATCCCTCTTTAATACCTATAATAGAAGGAGTTATCCCTCTTTAATACCTATAATAGAAGACATTATTCCTCTTTAATACCTATAATAGAAGGAGTTATCCCTCTTTAATACCTATAATAGAAGACATTATTCCTCTTTAATACCTATAATAGAAGGAGCTATCCCTCTTTAATACCTATAATAGAAGGAGTTATCCCTCTTTAATACCTATACTAGAAGGAGTTATTCCTCTTTATTACCTATAATAGAAGACATTATTCCTCTTTAATACCTATAATAGAAGGAGTTATCCCTCTTTAATACCTATAATAGAAGACATTATTCCTCTTTAATACCTATAATAGAAGGAGCTATCCCTCTTTAATACCTATAATAGAAGGAGTTATCCCTCTTTAATACCTATACTAGAAGGAGTTATCCCTCTTTATTACCTATAATAGAAGACATTATTCCTCTTTAATACCTATAATAGAAGGAGCTATCCCTCTTTAATACCTATAATAGAAGGAGTTATCCCTCTTTAATACCTATACTAGAAGGAGTTATTCCTCTTTATTACCTATAATAGAAGACGTTATTCCTCTTTAATACCTATAATAGAAGGAGTTATTCCTCTTTAATACCTATAATAGAAGACGTTATTCCTCTTTAATATCTATAACAGAAGACGTTATTCCTCTTTAATACATATAATAGAAGAGGTAAGCATGCAGTAATTGTTCCGCTATGGTCTGATTCCGCTATATATAATGCAATGTACTAATTGTTGCTATGTGGTCTGGTTCCGCTATATATACAGAACAGAAATTTTATTAAGACTTGTACATGGTACATCGTCAAATACATATATACAAATATATATGATGTAAATATATACAACAATTTTATCGTGGTCATGTGGCATATAGAATCTGATAATAATATATATATATATATAATGCAATGTACTAATTGTTGCTATGTGGTCTGGTTCCGTTATATATAATGTAATGTATTAATTGTTGCTATGTGGTCTGGTTCCGTTATATATAATGTAATGTATTAATTGTTGCTATGTGGTCTGGTTCCGTTATATATCATGTAATGTACTAATTGTTGCTCTGTGGTCTGGTTCCGTTATATATAATGTAATGTACTAATTGTTGCTATGTGGTCTGGTTCCGCTGTGGTCTGGTTCCGCTGTGGTCTGGTTCCGTTATATATAATGTAATGTACTAATTGTTGCTCTGTGGTCTGGTTCCGCTGTGGTCTGGTTCCGTTATATATAATGTAATGTACTAATTGTTGCTCTGTGGTCTGGTTCCGCTGTGGTCTGGTTCCGCTATATATAATGCAATGTACTAATTGTTGCTCTGTTGTCTGGTTCCGTTATATATAATGTAATGTACTAATTGTTGCTATGTGGTCTGGTTCCGTTATATATAATGTAATGTACTAATTGTTGCTATGTGGTCTGGTTCCGCTGTGGTCTGGTTCCGTTATATATAATGTAATGTACTAATTGTTGCTCTGTGGTCTGGTTCCGCTGTGGTCTGGTTCCGCTGTGGTCTGGTTCCGTTATATATAATGTAATGTACTAATTGTTGCTATGTGGTCTGGTTCCGCTGTGGTCTGGTTCCGTTATATATAATGCAATGTACTAATTGTTGCTATGTGGTCTGGTTCCGTTATATATAATGTAATGTACTAATTGTTGCTATGTGGTCTGGTTCCGCTGTGGTCTGGTTCCGCTGTGGTCTGGTTCCGTTATATATAATGCAATGTACTAATTGTTGCTATGTGGTCTGGTTCCGTTATATATAATGTAATGTACTAATTGTTGCTATGTGGTCTGGTTCCGTTATATATAATGTACTAATTCTTGCTATGTGGTCTGGTTCCGCTGTGGTCTGGTTCCGTTATATATAATGTAATGTACTAATTGTTGCTCTGTGATCTGGTTCCGTTATATATAATGTAATGTACTAATTGTTGCTATGTGGTCTGGTTCCGCTGTGGTCTGGTTCCGTTATATATAATGTAATGTACTAATTGTTGCTCTGTGGTCTGGTTCCGCTGTGGTCTGGTTCCGCTGTGGTCTGGTTCCGTTATATATAATGTAATGTACTAATTGTTGCTATGTGGTCTGGTTCCGCTGTGGTCTGGTTCCGTTATATATAATGCAATGTACTAATTGTTGCTATGTGGTCTGGTTCCGTTATATATAATGTAATGTACTAATTGTTGCTATGTGGTCTGGTTCCGCTGTGGTCTGGTTCCGTTATATATAATGCAATGTACTAATTGTTGCTATGTGGTCTGGTTCCGTTATATATAATGTAATGTACTAATTGTTGCTATGTGGTCTGGTTCCGCTGGTCTGGTTCCGCTGTGGTCTGGTTTCATTATATATAATGTAATGTACTAATTGTTGCTATGTGGTCTGGTTCCGCTGTGGTCTGGTTCCGCTATATATAATGTAATGTACTAATTGTTGCTCTGTGGTCTGGTTCCGCTGTGGTCTGGTTCCGCTGTGGTCTGGTTCCGTTATATCTAATGTAATGTACTAATTGTTGCTATGTGGTCTGGTTCCGCTGTGGTCTGGTTCCGCTATATATAATGTAATGTACTAATTGTTACTCTGTGGTCTGGTTCCGCTGTGGTCTGGTTCCACTATATGTAATGGTTTTATAATAATGGTATTGATATGTGATATGTTGGTTTCGCCAGAGAGGTGCGTTAATTCCAGACATTCCAAAAGACGTTAAATCTGCAAAACAGATTATGGGAAATCAAATTACTATTCGCAACAGTGGTGTTAAAGTATTCTTGTGTGAGTAGGCTATGTGTAGGTAAGAAAAAATATGGGTTGTTCCATAAACATATACTCCGGGTACTCCGGTTTCCTCCCGCACGAATGACCACATTTACGCTTTCATGTTAAAAACGTGCTTCGCAATCGTTGTAAAATAAATAAAGTTTAAAGCGACACTACATCAGCGAAAACACAAATTTCTGCAGAATGTAATGTCCTATTATATGGTATAAATTATTTCCAAAATATTTTCCTCAAAAACGGAGTATTTCAACTAATAAACAAACGTCGTATACGCGGTTTGTTGACATAGCAAACTAATCTAAATCGAGTCAACACCCATAATGCAAGGCGTGTATCCCGAGTAACACGATTTATGATACATATTTCACATGACTGTGTGCCTATGCATATTTATTGTGTGTGTTTTACGTTTATTTATCGTCACTACCGGTTACCCATATGAGCGACGCCTCCTGAAGAGATTGGTCATTTTAGATGTTGGAGGATAGTGCAATGATACAGAAAGAGACCCATTCCAGAGTCTCCTCTGGTTCTTTTACGTACACGGTGTAAAGCACCGACACGAGACCTCGGTTTAACGTCCCATCTGAAAGACTTAATTTTACCTACTCAACTCTTTGTACATATAACAGCAATAACGTGATAAAATAAAGAAATTTCATTCACACTTATATAACAAGATTCTACTAATTAAAATTGTTCATTTCGTACATACACTGAACCGAATTTCTAAACGTCCACCTGATGTTTTATAACAGTTGAAGACAATCAACAAGTAAAGACCATAGTATAGCATAGAATGCCGTCTGTTGAAAAGTCGTGCAACCTGGAAACACGATGAAAATGATTTAGAATGATATTAAAATATGACATTGTATGATTCATTACAAAATGTACTTGAACTATCGAATTTAATTACAACTCTGAACATACCCTGTCTGATAGAAGTGCCTGTATCAAGCATACCGACGGCTCGCCCGCTTTCCTCAATGGTCATTCTCGCAATATTTTCTGTTTTTTCGGTTACGGGGTGGCACATATAATAAATTGCAATCAAATTGAGCACTCACCATGCCGTGCACGTGGTCCTCATGCCAAAACTTAGGATTCCAACCTTCCGTTCCGCTTGGTCAGCCATGACAATAAATTGGTGTTTTCTTAGTGTACATTGATAGAGTATGGTGGATAACAATAGACTACCAATATTTGGACTAATACACATACCCGTTACCCTAAACTCACAATTTATTAGGTGGACGTTTAGAAATTCGGTTCAGTGTATACGCGTGAGATGTATCGATAATATAATACTTTTGACAGCAGTACAATATTAATAACAACACAGGTAAGACGTCACGACCGTGTTTTAATAGTTGGTAAATAGTTTATAATAATATTATGTTATAATATGATTATTTTACCGTACTTTTTTAGCATCCCTCAGCACGCAAAAAAAAAAAGAACCAACACACATGTGCACCTGTTCTAAAATACACACGGAACCTGCTTTTTTTAAAGGATATAAATGAATGTTCACTGCTGTTCTGACAGACAAATATAACAGATGGGTAGGTGGCAATGGAACATAAAAATGATATGGATAATACACATTCTGTAACTATAAAACCGTACATATAGGTTGCCATTCATATACATTGTATTTGATTTGTAATAAAGTCAATATCATACCTTATTATTTAATAGTTCTACGTCGTTAATTATATTATATAACACACTCATTTGGTGTTACAGTTCAGGCCCCAAAAAGGGGTACCGTACCGTGTTTTGTTATCTCCGATCAATAACTAGTTGGGGTTGGAAAGCCATTCACTTGTAGCTTTACAATTCATTCAAATTAGTTTAGTGTATACAAATTCTCCCTCGTGGTGATGGATTCCATCAGATCTCGAGAATGATTAATATAAGTTGTCAGAACTTGTTTCGTAATCCAACCAAAATAAATTTGTATCAACTATAACAAACACAAATAAAAGACTTGCCTTTAAATCACTTGCCTTTAACCGGGTCGGTTCGAATCCCATTGGGGGCGGTTGTTTCAAGTGAGGAAGTTATTCAGCTGACGTGTGGAAGGTCGGGGGTTATACTAGGGACTTCATCCACCAATAGTAACTGGAGAGTCGCCATATAGCATAAGCTGTTGGTGCAAACTTTAACTCCAAAAAAACAAAAACAAAACAAACAAGAAATATAATTGATAGACTATGACTGCGATATTAGAAGAGACGGTTGCAATCAGGCTGTGCAATTCCCCTTCAGCGTATTGCTGCGTGTTCGTTCGTCCTCTCATTTTGCTATTTAATTCCAGCCTTTAACCCATTTCATTCTGGATACCGTTCAAACAGTATTTGCAAAGAACATAGAGCCAGATCAGCCTCCACGGAACGTGCCGTCTGATCAGGCTCTATGCTGTTTGCTATTCAGATGATCTTGCTAACACTCTTGGCTATGTAGCAAACAACATAGATCCAGATCAGCAGCAGAGTCACGCTGCGGCTGATCTGGATCTGCGGCTGATCTGGATCTATGTTGTTTGCAAAAGCCTTTAAATGTATCCAGAATGAAATGGGTTAAGACCGGCTTCGTGTTCGGTATCGTTACTATAGGCGGACTCTAGGATCACAACTTAATGTGATGATATAGAGGCTGCGAAAGAATGTTTTCCAAGTCCATGCCGCCCTCGCAAACGATTTTGAATGAAATTTCCTATAATGTTCATGTTAAAAATGACAGCATGACATGCACGTGCTCGGCATTTTGTACAGGACTCTGCCTGTGTACATATGTGGCGGATACCTGAACGATCATATAAGGGTCATACACGAGTTCGAGCATAGCATTACACACAGCATATATATTGTCTATATTTCATTACGTTATCTATCAACCAGATCACTTAACATGCACCGTAATTGTTCGAAATGTCGTGACAAGCGCCATTTTTTGTATCGAGAGACTTATTTCGTATTGTAGGGATATATTGAGCGAAGTTTTGACGTTATCGCCTTCAATTACGAAATATGATACCAGGGTAGCCAAACATTGTGTAGGGTGTTAATTATTGTGTGGGCTCGGATGGCAAATTTACAAGCAATTAAAGTTGTATCGTGTTTAGTGGGGCTGCTGGGTAGTTTACAAGTTCATTTAGTACGTCCAATTCATATGTGGCTTGTTTGTCAAGTATTGACATCCACAACAAACCATTGTGTGTTTAACCACAGGAACTTGAAATTTTATCCATAAGCCACCAAAGGTCTCATACCTCTATCCTAGGACACCCCCCTCTATTAAAAAAAAGACCATCGAAGATCTCGTACATCTACCCTAGGACCCACACCTCTATTAAAAAACAATTTAATAGAGGGGGTGTCCTAGGATAGAGGTATGAGACCTTTGGTGGCTTATGGATACAATTTCAAGTACCTGTGGTTAAACTACACAATGCCTTTCTGAATCAACAACAAACCTAGGTACATATGTACAATGGTCGAACGTTTACCAACCCCTGGTGTTAGTAACACCGCCCCGGGATGCCGGATCATGTGTCCACCAGTGGTAACACACTGGACTGGTAATCCAGGGATCGCAGGTTCGTTCCCCCGTCTGACCATAATACAATTAACAGTCTTTCAGATGGGACATTAAACCAAGGTCTCGTTTCGGTGCTTTACACCATGCACGTAAAAGAACCAGAGGAGATTCTGGAATAGGTCTCTGTCTGTATCATTGCACTATCCTCCAAAAATCAAAAATGACAAATCTCTTCAGGAGGCGTCGCTCTTATGGGTAACCGGTAGCGACGATAAATAAACGTAAAACCACCACCGCCCCGGGGTCAGGAACGGTACCTGACTGGCCTCACCAAGGCGAGCATGTCTCGACCGGGGTTACATCTAGCAGCAGTAGCAGCAGCAGCAGCAGCAGCAGCAGCAGCAGCAGCAGCAGCAGCAGCAGCAGCAGCAGCAGCAGCAGCAGCAGCAGCAGCAGCAGTCTCGACCGGGGTTACATCTAGCAGCAGCAGCAGCAGTGTAGGTAGCCCCACTTTGTGGCTCGAGTTGCATCCCCTGACGTTATACCGAGCTCTCTCTCGTAGCGAGCTTTACGGTAGCACGGCTTGAGAAAAGAGGCAGCAGTGTAGGTAGCCCCACTTTGTGGCTCGAGTTGCATCCCCTGACGTTATACCGAGCTCTCTCTCGTAGCGAGCTTTACGGTAGCGCGGCTTGAGAAAAGAGGCAGCAGTGTAGGTAGCCCCACTTTGTGGCTCGAGTTGCATCCCCTGACGTTATACCGAGCTCTCTCTCGTAGCGAGCTTTACGGTAGCGCGGCTTGAGAAAAGAGGCAGCAGTGTAGGTAGCCCCACTTTGTGGCTCGAGTTGCATCCCCTGACGTTATACCGAGCTCTCTCTCGTAGCGAGCTTTACGGTAGCGCGGCTTGAGAAAAGAGGCAGCAGTGTAGGTAGCCCCACTTTGTGGCTCGAGTTGCATCCCCTGACGTTATACCGAGCTCTCTCTCTCGTAGCGAGCTTTACGGTAGCGCGGCTTGAGAAAAGAGGCAGCAGTGTAGGTAGCCCCACTTTGTGGCTCGAGTTGCATCCCCTGACGTTATACCGAGCTCTCTCTCGTAGCGAGCTTTACGGTAGCGCGGCTTGAGAAAAGAGGCAGCAGTGTAGGTAGCCCCACTTTGTGGCTCGAGTTGCATCCCCTGACGTTATACCGAGCTCTCTCTCTCGTAGCGAGCTTTACGGTAGCGCGGCTTGAGAAAAGAGGCAGCAGTGTAGGTAGCCCCACTTTGTGGCTCGAGTTGCATCCCCTGACGTTATACCGAGCTCTCTCTCGTAGCGAGCTTTACGGTAGCGCGGCTTGAGAAAAGAGTCAGCAGTGTAGGTAGCCCCACTTTGTGGCTCGAGTTGCATCCCCTGACGTTATACCGAGCTCTCTCTCGTAGCGAGCTTTACGGTAGCGCGGCTTGAGAAAAGAGGCAGCAGTGTAGGTAGCCCCACTTTGTGGCTCGAGTTGCATCCCCTGACGTTATACCGAGCTCTCTCTCTCGTAGCGAGCTTTACGGTAGCGCGGCTTGAGAAAAGAGGCAGTAGTGTAGGTAGCCCCACTTTGTGGCTCGAGTTGCATCCCCTGACGTTATACCGAGCTCTCTCTCGTAGCGAGCTTTACGGTAGCGCGGCTTGAGAAAAGAGGCAGCAGTGTAGGTAGCCCCACTTTGTGGCTCGAGTTGCATCCCCTGACGTTATACCGAGCTCTCTCTCGTAGCGAGCTTTACGGTAGCGCGGCTTGAGAAAAGAGGCAGCAGTGTAGGTAGCCCCACTTTGTGGCTCGAGTTGCATCCCCTGACGTTATACGGAGCTCTCTCTCGTAGCGAGCTTTACGGTAGCGCGGCTTGAGAAAAGAGGCAGCAGTGTAGGTAGCCCCACTTTGTGGCTCGAGTTGCATCCCCTGACGTTATACGGAGCTCTCTCTCGTAGCGAGCTTTACGGTAGCGCGGCTTGAGAAAAGAGGCAGCAGTGTAGGTAGCCCCACTTTGTGGCTCGAGTTGCATCCCCTGACGTTATACCGAGCTCTCTCTCTCGTAGCGAGCTTTACGGTAGCGCGGCTTGAGAAAAGAGGCAGCAGTGTAGGTAGCCCCACTTTGTGGCTCGAGTTGCATCCCCTGACGTTATACCGAGCTCTCTCTCTCGTAGCGAGCTTTACGGTAGCGCGGCTTGAGAAAAGAGGCAGTAGTGTAGGTAGCCCCACTTTGTGGCTCGAGTTGCATCCCCTGACGTTATACCGAGCTCTCTCTCGTAGCGAGCTTTACGGTAGCGCGGCTTGAGAAAAGAGGCAGCAGTGTAGGTAGCCCCACTTTGTGGCTCGAGTTGCATCCCCTGACGTTATACCGAGCTCTCTCTCGTAGCGAGCTTTACGGTAGCGCGGCTTGAGAAAAGAGGCAGCAGTGTAGGTAGCCCCACTTTGTGGCTCGAGTTGCATCCCCTGACGTTATACCGAGCTCTCTCTCGTAGCGAGCTTTACGGTAGCGCGGCTTGAGAAAAGAGGCAGCAGTGTAGGTAGCCCCACTTTGTGGCTCGAGTTGCATCCCCTGACGTTATAC
>CM026392.1:21391588-21462707 GCA_014843695.1 Archivesica marissinica | reverse complement strand
ACTCTGGCTCTAGTTACCTCCCCTGACGTTCGTCCACAGTTATAATGTTAATGACGTGATAATAACGTTCAGGTGTTTGACTAGTCTAGTCCTAGCCCCACTCTGGCTCTAGTTACCTCCCCTGACGTTCGTCCACAGTTATAATGTTAATGACGTGATAATAACGTTCATGTGTTTGACTAGTCTAGTCCTAGCCCCACTCTGGCTCTAGTTACCTCCCCTGACGTTCGTCCACAGTTATAATGTTAATGACGTGATAATAACGTTCAGGTGTTTGACTAGTCTAGTCCTAGCCCCACTCTGGCTCTAGTTACCTCCCCTGACGTTCGTCCACAGTTATAATGTTAATGACGTGATAATAACGTTCAGGTGTTTGACTAGTCTAGTCCTAGCCCCACTCTGGCTCTAGTTACCTCCCCTGACGTTCGTCCACAGTTATAATGTTAATGACGTGATAATAACGTTCAGGTGTTTGACTAGTCTAGTCCTAGCCCCACTCTGGCTCTAGTTACCTCCCCTGACGTCCGTCCACAGTTATAATGTTAATGACGTGATAATAACGTTCAGATGTTTAAATAGTCTAGTCCTAGCCCCACTCTGGCTCTAGTTGCCTCCCCTGACGTCCGTCCACAGTTATAATGTTACTGGCGTGATACTAACGTTCAGGTGTTTGACTAGTCTAGTCCTTACAGTCCGTTATATCGAACTATTATAATACCAAACAGACGGATCTGTAGTCCAGTGGTAACACCGCTGGACTGGTAATCCAGGGATCGCAGGTTCGATCCCCCGTCTGACCCTAATAAAATTAACAGTCTTTCAGATGGGACGTTAAACCGAGGTCTCGTGTCGGTGCTTTACACCTAGCACGTAAAAGAACCAGAGGAAATTCTAAAATAACTAATCTCTCCAGGAGGCGTCGCTCATATGGGCAACCGGTAGCGACGATAAATAAACGTAAAAAATAAAAATAAATAATAATTATAGCACCAATAGAGGAATACATTGTGCGAACCTGGACTGGTCTCCAATATGCTATGCACATTTCTATTAACCAGTCTATTAATTATCGCAGTAACAGTTTAAGCTTTATTTATTTTACAACGATTGGGAAGCAAGTTCTTACAACTTATATTAATCACTCTCGTTGGCGCGGATGAAAGCGTAGGAGTCAACATTTTATACAGCAAAGAGATATTGTTGGCATTTTATTTATTTAATTTTTCTCTTTTGCTTTGGAAATTTTAACCGAGGCTATTGCCTTAGTGTGGCTACGGGCCTGTATTGTTGATGCGAAACTGACAACGCATGCACTATAATTATGCACATATCTACAGTAAAACCTGTGTTAGCGGTCACCTCCTTTAAGCAGCCAACCTGTATTAAGCAGCCAGTGTCCAGATTCCCAATATGTTGTTTTATTATACATGTGATCTCTATTAAGCAGTCGCATGTGCTAGGCAGCCACTTTCTGTGATTCCATTGGCTGAGTGCTTAGCACAGGTTTGGCTGTACTAAGAATCATTAGGATGAACTTAATTGGATATGACTCGTGTTTTGTGTGTGTAAGTACGGTACATGAGTGTTTTACGTTTATTTATCGTCGCTACTGGTTGCCCATATGAGCGACGCCTCCTGAATAGATTAGTCATTTTAGATTATTGGAAGATAGTGCAATGATACAGAGAGAGAGAGAGAGAGAGAAGAGAGAGAGAGAGAGAGAGAGAGAGAGAGAGAGAGAGAGAGAGAGAGAGAGAGAGAGACCCATTCCAGAGCCTCCTCTGGTTCTTTTACGTTCACGATGTAAAGCACCGACACGAGACCTCGGTTTAACGGCCCATCACTTTTTGGTTGCATATCTGACAATTTCATGCAAATATAGAGTATGCGAATATACTTTATGAGTATTTATTCTATTTGATATTAGTTTACAGTCAAACCTGTCTTAAGCAGCCAGCCAAGGGAGTCAGAGAAAGTGGTTGCTTAGCACAGGTGGCTGCTTAATAAAGGTCAAATATATAATAAAACAATGTATTGGGAATCTGGAAACTGGCTGCTTAATACAGGTTGGCTGCTTAATGGAGGTGACCACTAATACAGGTTTGACTGTATACACATTTATTTTAGTTCGATTGTGAAACAAGTTCCTGCAACTTATATTAATCACTTTCGAGACCTCATTCCTGATGGAGTACATCGCCACAAGATAGACAGAAGAAGCAATGTGGAATTTAAATGCCTTGAATAAGGGCACCGTCGTAACGGCTCCAGCGGGGCGTGGTCTCCGGGCGAGTGCGCTACCAATATGCTATCACGACTTCCACACAATTTTAGATTTTAATTTTAGATTTGTAAATGAATATCCGTAAAGGGAGGTAATTTATAAATAATCATTACGGCTGCAGTTCTTGTTACTACAACCGTTGTTGTCATTATAGATATATTTCTATATTTATAGAGGGTGACCTAATTAGTTCGGAACTAATCATCATTAGGGCTCTCTTAAAATTCTTAACACTATAGCATTAATGCACGTACACAATAAGCATAACCAAAGTACACAGTTACGCCATGCAATATACATGTTGTACAATGGAACTTAAACAAATCAGGTAATGTTATCGAAATACAAAACGACAGAAGCATATTGAATGACAATCATTATATATATATATATATATATATATATATATATATATATATATATCACTTTCTAGTTTCTACCGATTAAAAAGTTGTTGTATCCATAATTTACATTTTGTCTTGAACAATTTCCAATGGTAGACAACTCCATACCTTTGGACCACAGTATTCTAAAGATTTCTTGTACATTTCACATTTAGGTCTTGGAATATAGAGATCAATATTTGAAGCATATCTCAGTCATATCTGAAGTAACTGTAAATGGAAGTTGTGATAGCGCAGTGAATGCGCGTTCGCTTCCGGTGCGAAGGGTCTGGAGTTCGAGCCCCGCTGGAGCCGTTACGAGTGTGCCCTTAGGCAAGGCATTTAATGTCCACGTTGCCTCTTCTCTCTCACTCGTGGCGATGGTTTCCATCAGGAATGCGGTCTCGAGAGTGATTAATATAAGTTGCAAGAACTTGTTTCGCAATCGAGCTAAAATAAATGTGTATAAACTAAGTAACTGTATTGCGATGTATATCTCTTGTTTATAATTTCTCTTCGTTTCACTCAACATATCCAAGATGGCAAGGTGACTCAATGCTATGGCTACACAAGGCTTCAGACTGCTTGTAACATTTTCAATTAGTTATATTCAATTAACATAAACTTACTGCCTGTCACACAAATACTACCAATTTATTACTTATGTCGCCTGCCTGTCGTTCGTTCGGATCCATATTAAGCTGATAGTTTGCAACTGACTTCAAATGGTTTTAAACTTTTAATTAATACAATATATTAAATTATGGATGTACATATTTAGCTGCAAGGTAAATATAATGATCCTATTCACACCATACTGTATGTACTGTTTCCTTTGCAACATAGTTTCACAAGACACGCAAACAGAACGAAGCTAGGAACCCGTGTCTTGTATACGCGCTTGCACTTCATCAGCTATTTGTGCATTAGGTATGTGGTTCTGCTTCTCAGACGGGCACTAGCTGGAGAGCCGCCATATGACCTAAGCTATATATGTACTGTTTCCTTTTCAATATAGTTTCACAAGACATGAACACAGAACGAAGCTAGGAACCCGTGTCTTGTATACGCGCTTGCACTTCATCAGTTATTTGTGCATTAGGTATGTGGTTCTGCTTCTCAGACGGGCACTAGCTGGAGAGCCGCCATATGACCTACGCTATTGGTGCTTTAAATCACAAAAAAACCCACAAAAAGCATGGATATGGTCTCATATCCATGGCTGAATCCAAGCCCCATGACTTTTATGCCTATACAACGAATGCTCAAATGCGACCATATACTGTGACTCTTCTAAAGTCATGGGTGTTGCTCTTTGCACGCCCGCACGCCCGCACGCCCGCACGCAATATGATGGCATAAGGACGTCATTGATACAATATATCAGTATACATTTAGGTGTGTCTCTAAGTGCTGTCCTCTTTGGATACTCAACTCTATCAAACCAGTTATGTTATGTTATATTCGGGTTTTACGCCTGCATCAGCACCATTTTGGGCTATATCGCCGGCGGGCAGTTTACCTAACAACACCTTTCCTGGGCAGGCTCCAACGGTTAACAAGTACTTGGGTGCACCAACCTCCGTAAGAACCTGCCAACTTTTTCATAAAAATGAGACACGGTCTGAGCGGGGCTCGTACCCGTGACCATCAGTGATGATAGGTTACAGTGGTATACAAGTCAGCGACCTTAACCACTCGACCACGGAGGCGGTCCTATCAAACCAGTATAATGAAGGAATTTTCCAAGCGGTACATCAATGTATATATCTAACTGCTTTCACTGAAGTACCCTCCAGCATCTTAGCACGGATCTAAACCACACTAGTCGTTCCATAGTCGTTCCATAGTCACTATCTTTTCCTATCCTTGCCCCGCTGGAGCCGTTACGATTATGCCCTTAGGCAAGGCATTTAAATTCCACATTGCCTCTTCTCTCTCCCTCATGGCGATGGATTCCATCAGGAATGAGGTCTCGAGAGTGATAAATATAAGTTGTAATAACTTGTTTCACAATCGAGCTAAAATAAATGTGTATAAACTAAACTAATCTTTTCCTATTCTTATTTTCCAATTCTTACTCTCCACGCTGTTTGCAAAAGCGACTTTAATTGTGATTGGCAGGTTAAGGGTTAAAGGCAAAATGCTAGTTCACGTTCAATTGAACATACGGATCTGTAGTGCAGTGGTAGCACGCTGGACTGGTAATCCCGGGATCGCAAGTTCGATCCCCCGTCTGACTCTAATAAAATTAACAGTCTTTCATATGGGACTTTAAACCGATGTCTCGTGTCGGTGCTTTACACAGTGCACGTAAAAGCGCCAGAGGAGATTCTGTAATGGGTCTCTGTCTGTATCATTGCACTATCCTCCAACAATCTAACATGACTTAATCTCTTAATAATAATAATAAAGACTTTATTTAACGAGAGTACTCATTTAACAAAAGTTAATCTACCATGAGGCCCTCAACATATATACAATCAAATGCAATCAAAACATAGCACTATAAGTGAGAACTGCACATTGGAATAATATAGTAATGTAAAAGCTGAAAAATAGAGAAACTATATTTAATATGTAATGGAAAATGATGATATATGGACTTGGCTAGCAGAGTAGAAAATGGGAATGAGACAATTTATGATGCTAGATCTTATCTAACAATATGCAGATTTGACTTGTAGTGGTATCTTCAAAATATGTATGAAATCAACTTAAAGACAGTCATATTTACGATTGTAATAAATATAGCAATCGCAGGAGGCGTCGCTCATATGGGCAACCGTAGCGACGATAAATAAACGTAAAGCACACACAGTGTTCTCCAACATGTCCGTTAACAGTAACTGTATGATGCCACGGATAATATAGATGGGGAAACGAGACCCTAATAAAATTAACAGTCTTTTATATGGGATGTTAAATCGAGGTATCGTGTCGGTGCTTTACACCGTGCATGTAAAAGAACCAGAGGAGAGTCTGTAATGGGTCTCTGTCTGTATCATTACACTATCCTCCAAACATCTAAAATGACTAATCTCTTCAGGAGGCGTCGCTTATATGGGCAACCGGTAGCGACGATAAATAAACATAAAATACAGTCACCTACATATTGCAGATTACAGATCTCAGTAAGCTACAAGCTTCCAATTCAATCCGCATGTTATTGTATGTATTATGACGAATAAAATATGCTTAAACCAAATGTTATTAATTGCACGCACAAGGAAAGAGATAGAGGATATTTGTGTTTATTAGTGTAAGGCCACGAGTGGAAATATATATTTCGGCGAACACGAGATGAAATAAAATCCTATCTTACACTAATAGACACAACTCTTCTTTTTCTTTTACGATTTTTTAATTTAATTCATTTTAACTGTCCCTGTCGGGAGCCCCATTTCTCTTCAATACACAACCGCACAACAACTTATGTTGGTGGAAACGTCCGTAATAAGAAATAGTTCCGGTATAATGTTCAAGCTAAACAAATGCATTAGAATATATTACTTTATAATTAACTGTTCATGATTGTCAGAAAATAGCTAAAATAAAAAAGTACACCTAACGGCGGAGGAATACGAAACTAAAATAGTGACAGAGAAAATGCCATATTTTACTGTTTGAAAACAGTGGAATATTGAGTTTGTTTTCATTGGGGAAAAATACAATTATTCATTGGAGAGCATAAACGAAATGTTAAACTTTAACTAGAGGGGGTTCGGTAAATCGCATACCTCCGCCATGTTGTGATCTAGATCCGAGTCATCACCATACGCCAATGGATTGGTCCTAGGGCAATGACGGACCTTCCCAAACAATTCATGAACATAAATCCGTGGAAGTCGTGATAGCGCAGTGGTAGCGCGTTCGCCTCAGGTGCGAAAGGTCCGGAGTTCGAGCCCCGCTGGAGCCGTTACGATTGTGCCCTTAGAAAAGGCATTTAATTTCCACATTGCCTCTTCTCTCTCCATCGTGGCGATGGATTCCATCAGGAATGAGGTCTCGAGAGTGATTAATTGAAAGAACTTGTTTCGCAATCGAGCTAAAATAAATTTGTATAAACTAACATAAATCCGCACGTTATTGCGTAATCCTGCTAAAAGACAGACAAACAAAACAAACTTGGCTTTCCGATTAGCGCAGCGGTTAACGCGCTCGCTTCTCATCAATGCAACCCGGGTTCGATCCTCGGACCGGGAAGTATGTGAGATGGTACGATGGTCGCCAGATCGGACAGGTGGGTTTTCTGCGGGTGCTCCGGTTTCCTCCCACACGAATGACAAGAAATATGCAGTCATCCGCGCCAACGAGAGTGATTAATATATGTCCTTAAAACTTGCTTCGCAATCATTGTAAAATAAATAAAGTTTGAACTTTTAAACAAAACAAAACCTTGGGTGAAAACATAACCTTCTGGCGGAGGAAACTACACCAACTCAAGTGACATGTATTGCACATTATAAATCCAGTTGGGGAGTTCAGTACTCATGTTGTATATACAGCGCAGGATGACGCATTGAAGGTCGGGTAGATGTTTGGGGAGATGTGCGCTTGCTGTTGAGGAAACAGGATTTAGGAAGGGCGAGAGAAAATTGAAATATCTGATCAAGGTGAGTGGATTATAGTTGAGCCGCCCCGTGAGAATACCAATGGAGTACTGATAATGACACATAAGCATTGTGTGCTGTATTTGTGTGTTTTACGTTTATTTATCGTCGCTACCGGTTGCCCATATGAGCGACGCCTCCTGAAGAGATTAATCATTTTAGATATTTTGAGGATAGTGCAATGATACAGACAGAGACCCATTCCAGAATCTCCTCTGGTGCTTTTACGTGCACGGTGTAAAGCACCGACACGATACCTCGATTTAACATCCCATCTAAAAGACTGTTAATCTTATTAGGGTCAGGCGGGGGATCGAACCTGTGATCCCTGGAATACCAGTCCAGCGTGTTACCACTGGACTACATATCCGTCTGTATATAATATATATAATATTAGATTTGTCACGGGGGTGTTTATATACTAGTAGTTGACAATGCTCATCATTTCTTATTTGATTGTTTGTCTTTGTGGGCTTAACACCACACAGTTCACAGTGTGGCGTCCGTGGTCCAGTGGTAGAGCGTCGGATTTGTAATCGAATGGTCCCGGGTTCGATACTCGGTCAGGCCACGTATGTAGTATGTCATTGAGCAAGGCACCTCACACACATTGCTTAGTACTGGTTAATCGCTTAGGTCGGCTAAGCCTGCACAGGAAAACATGTCTAAGTCCCCGCGAGGGGTTTGACATTAAAGGAACATACATACATACAGTTCATGTCATCTGATGACTCTCCAGTTATTATTGGAGGAAGAAGATCTCGGGGGTGCCCCTGCAATGTAGTATTTCAGGCACGGACGGGCACCATGGTAGAACCACCGACTATCCTCAATCAAGCGGGATAGCTTCCTCTCTGGAACGAATTCGATTCGCCGGCGCGAACAGCTGTGAGTGGGGGTGCCGGTCATTTGAGGTCAACGACCGTAACCACTCAGCCACGGTGTCACCAATTCTTATGTCGCAGTACGAACTTAGTCACCATGGGGGAGATCATATGTAAGTGGCCCGACTAGCTCAGTCGGTAGAGCGTTCGCTCTGTAAGCGAAATGTCCCAGGTTCGAGCACCGGCCATAGGGTTGGCTGCACATTTTCTAACAATGTCACATTTGGCCCCAACATTGGGCAGTACTTCGAGATCATGTTAATCTTGTTCTCTATCCCTGGACATTTGTGGAAGAATTCCAATGTGGTGGGGAAATATGTCGCGGTATCGATTGCGGTGATCATGTGTAAGCGGCCCCGCTAGCTCAGTCGGTAGAGTGTTCGCCATGTAAGCGAAAAGTACCGGGTTCGATCCCTGGGTTGACTGAGCATTTTTCTCACCATTTGACATAATAATCAAACAATTAATTTGCAAGAAAAACTTAATTTGTTTGGCAATGGGCATGGTATTCAGGCCCGTAGTCACACTAAGGAACACCGAGGCAGCTGCCTCGGTTAAATTTCCCACAGCAAAACAAAAATGAAAAAAATAACATGCAAAATATATCCCTTTGCTGTATAAAATGTTGACTGCTAGAGAGCTGAAAGGTCAGTACATAATTATATGTCTAAACTCATTAAATCAGAAAACGCAGGGCATCGCTTCTATACCCCAACACTTTTCAGGGGAAACTTGACCCGGACCCCTAGATTGCCTCTAGCTACGGTACTGGTATTATAACAAAATTATAATCTCTTTGTGCACTGGAATACATTACCGTTGCTTTACTTTGTCAACACAGGAACGTGCAAGCTGGAGTCCTGTGTGTTCTGAAGCCTGGTCGATAATGAAACGGGATCCCACAGTATTAACATTACGATAACTTCAAACTGTATCTTTGTTTACACAACGGAAAACCGGACTAAAAGCGCCAAGGCAACAAATGAATACGATATATTCCCACAATCAAACCACGTTCACGATTTCTCAGATAGCCCTGTTGCTCAGTTAAGCGGCAAGACAGTTATGATTGGAATGGTACCTGTATCTAGTCACATCCTCGAGCAATGCACAGCCACTTATGAGAAGTCGGAGTCTGTACGCATAAGGATGGAGATGAAACAAATGGTGACAGAGTCAAACACAACGACAAGCACACCAATACAAACAGAGACACCGACTGCAAATAATGGTCATATTACCTTTAAAGTTCCCGCGAAGAAATCCATACACCCTCCTGAATCTTCCCCAAACAGAGTAAAGAACTGGAAAAATTGGTAAGGAATATATTAGTTTGAAACACATTATGCCTACATGAAATACAGCTACAGTATTGGTTTAAAGCGACATTATATCGCAAAAAGCCAACACAATGCATTGTTCACGTATAAATGCATTGCTACTACAAATTCTTCCGAATACATTCGAACACAAATATTGAATCAATAAACAGTGTGTTTGTGGTCTACACAGTTTCAACATTGAATGTAGGATTTCATATACCGGTCATCCACGCTCCTGAATTTCTTTGTCTTTGTAGTCAATACTAAACGCTTGATACTGTCGCTTAGAGATAATACATTTAACTAAGATTAGTCTACAAATACACATGCACACATTGTGAGATATAACGGTAAATCTGTACCATAAACCTCGTTATTCGTGATACACAGGTTGTATTACACATGTATGTCGACCCTGTTTACATTATTTTATTATGTCAACAAACCGCGTATTTATTAGTTGAAATACTCAGCTTTTGGGGCAAACATTTGGAAAAATATATACCATATAATAGGAAATTACATTCTGTATAAATTTGCGTTTTCACTGATGTAGTGTCGCTTTAAATATTTGTTGATTTTAATTTGGTCTTTTTGATTTTGACATTAAGGCCACATAAATGCATTTCAAGCCAGAATGGAATATGTTGGTTTTGCTTGGGTTGTCGTACAGACAGCTTCCGTCATCATGGCGCGATTCTAACTAATACTAGTGGAGGAAGATCAAGCGTGCTCCTTCGAACGGTATTTAAGGCCAGGACAGGCACCCTGGAAGAACCACCGACAGTGGGATTTGAACCTATATCAGTGAGGGGATATATACCGTAACCACTCGACCATGGGGGCTCCAATTAGATAAAGCAAGCATCATTTATTCACGAGGAGAAGAAACGGTATGGCAATTGTCCCAATTGTAAGCTACCTACTTCTGCCAAGTTCATGTGTTATAAGTTCACACCGACAACATTGGTGTGTGTGTGTGTTGTGTGTGTGTGTGCGTGCGTGCGTGCGTGCGTGCGTGCGTGTGTGTGTGTGTGTTGTACGTTTATTTATCGTCGCTACCGGTTGCCTATTTGAGCGACGATTCATAAAGAGATTAGTCATTTTAGATCTAGTACAGGCAGATATAGTCACATCTTGTACGTTTAAGTGCACGGTGTTACAGGCAGATCGATCCCCCGTCTGACCATAATACATAATAAAATTAACAGTTTTTCAATTGGGACTTTAAACCGAGGTCTCGTGTCGGTACGTTACACCGTGCACGTAAAAGAACCAGAGGAGACTCTGGAATGGCTCTCTGTCTGTATCATCATATCATATCCTCCAAAATCTAAAAAGACTAATCTCTTCAGGAGACGTCACTCACATGGGAAACGAGTAGCGACGATCAATAAACGTACAACGCACACGATACGAAACATCGGTTCAAATTCCATCTAACAATAGAATATTAATATGATTAGAGCCCATAGTACACACAGTAACGGGGGCCCGTGTAGAACCACCTATCTTCTGAGAGCCAGCTCGATAGCTTCTTCACATGTATGTATGTGTGTAGTGTACAGTGATGAGACAAAAATAAAGATTAAATATTTAGATCAGGGGTTAATCAAGGTCGCGTTATCGTACTAGACTTATCGTACTAGACTTTTCCACACACGGTTACCAAGGTTCAGTATCATTCACGCTTCGTTATTTACCTATTTGGTGTGTTAAACGGATTCGTTGTTTCGGACATCATTATAGTTTACGTAGTTGATTCGTTAAACGGATTCGTTGTTTGGGACATCATTATAGTTTACGTGGTTGATTCGTTAAACGGATTCGTTGTTTGGGACATCATTATAGTTTACGTAGTTGATTCGTTAAACGGATTCGTTGTTTGGGACATCATTATAGTTTACGTGGTTGATTCGTTAAACGGATTCGTTGTTTGGGACATCATTATAGTTTACGTGGTTGATTCGTTAAACGGATTCGTTGTTTGGGACATCATTATAGTTTACGTAGTTGATTCGTTAAACGGATTCGTTGTTTGGGACATCATTATAGTTTACGTGGTTGATTCGTCAAACGGATTCGTTGTTTGGGACATCATTAAAGGTTACGTGGTTGACTCGTCAAACGCATACGTTTGTTTGGGACATCATTATAGTTTACGTAGTTGACTCATCAAACGCATACGTTTGTTTGGGACATCATTATAGTTTACGTAGTTGACTCGTCAAACGCATACGTTTGTTTGGGACATCATTATAGTTTACGTAGTTGACTCATCAAACGCATACGTTTGTTTGGGACATCATTATAGTTTACGCAGTTGACTCATCAAACGCATACGTTTGTTTGGGACATCATTATAGTTTACGTAGTTGACTCATCAAACGCATACGTTTGTTTGGGACATCATTATAGTTTACGTAGTTGACTCATCAAACGCATACGTTTGTTTGGGGCATCATTATAGTTTACGTAGCATACGTTTGTTTGGGACATCATTATAGTTTACGTAGCATACGTTTGTTTGAATGGGTATCAGAAACGAGTAGGTTGTTTAAAACCTAATGTCAAATAAATCCGTAAACAATGTTAACAATCTCGCGAAATATATCGTGTTTGCTTTTCGATTAAGAAAACATCTAAGTAATACATAAATACACAAAAAGTGCAGTAATTATATTTCATGTGTCACTTATTGGACTTTTTCATCAACTAATTATTAACTGATATATTCAAACTTCTCAGAAAACTGTATAATATATTTCACTATTTGTCAAGATTCTCAGTATGTTGTTTAATATATTTGACTATTTGTAAACTTCTCAGAAAACTGTTTATGTATTTCCTATTTGTCAAACTTCTCAGAAAACTGTATCATGTATTTCACTATTTGTCAAACTTCTCAGAAAAACTGTATCATGTATTTCACTATTTGTCAAACTTCTAAGAAACCTGTATCATATATTTCACTATTTGTCAAACTTCTCAGAAAACTGTATCATGTATTTCACTATTTGTCAAACTTCTCGGAAAACTGTATCATGTATTTCACTATTTGTCAAACTTCTCAGAAAACTGTTTCATGTATTTCACTATTTGTCAAACATCTCAGAAAACTGTATCATGTATTTCACTATTTGTCAAACTTCTCAGAAAACTGTATCATGTATTTCACTATTTGTCAAACTTCTCAGAAAACTGTATCATGTATTTCACTATTTGTCAAACTTCTCAGAAAACTGTTCATATATTTCACTATTTGTCAAACTTCTCAGAAAACTGTATAATGTATTTCACTATTTGTCAAACTTCTCAGAAAACTGTATCATGTATTTCACTATTTGTCAAACTTCTCAGAAAACTGTATCATGTATTTCACTATTTGTCAAACTTCTCAGAAAACTGTATCATGTATTTCACTATTTGTCAAACTTCTCAGAAAACTGTATCATGTATTTCACTATTTGTCAAACTTCTCAGAAAACTGTATCATGTATTTCACTATTTGTCAAACTTCTCAGAAAACTGTATCATGTATTTCACTATTTGTCAAACTTCTCAGAAAACTGTATCATGTATTTCACTATTTGTCAAACTTCTCAGAAAACTGTATATTTCACTATTTGTCAAACTTCTCAGAAAACTGTATCATGTATTTCACTATTTGTCAAACTTCTCAGAAAACTGTATCATGTATTTCACTATTTGTCAAACTTCTCAGAAAACTGTATCATGTATTTCACTATTTGTCAAACTTCTCAGAAAACTGTATCATGTATTTCACTATTTGTCAAACTTCTCAGAAAACTGTATCATGTATTTCACTATTTGTCAAACTTCTCAGAAAACTGTATCATGTATTTCACTATTTGTCAAACTTCTCAGAAAACTGTATCATGTATTTCACTATTTGTCAAACTTCTCAGAAAACTGTATCATGTATTTCACTATTTGTCAAACTTCTCAGAAAACTGTATCATGTATTTCACTATTTGTCAAACTTCTCAGAAAACTGTTCATGTATTTCACTATTTGTCAAACTTCTCAGAAAACTGTATCATGTATTTCACTATTTGTCAAACTTCTCAGAAAACTGTATCATGTATTTCACTATTTGTCAAACTTCTCAGAAAACTGTATCATGTATTTCACTATTTGTCAAACTTCTCAGAAAACTGTTCATGTATTTCACTATTTGTCAAACTTCTCAGAAAACTGTATCATGTATTTCACTATTTGTCAAACTTCTCAGAAAACTGTATCATGTATTTCACTATTTGTCAAACTTCTCAGAAAACTGTATCATGTATTTCACTATTTGTCAAACTTCTCAGAAAACTGTATCATGTATTTCACTATTTGTCAAACTTCTCAGAAAACTGTATCATGTATTTCACTATTTGTCAAACTTCTCAGAAAACTGTATCATGTATTTCACTATTTGTCAAACTTCTCAGAAAACTGTATCATGTATTTCACTATTTGTCAAACTTCTCAGAAAACTGTATCATGTATTTCACTATTTGTCAAACTTCTCAGAAAACTGTATATTTCACTATTTGTCAAACTTCTCAGAAAACTGTTTCATATATTTCACTATTTGTCAAACTTCTCAGAAAACTGTATCATGTATTTCACTATTTGTCAAACTTCTCAGAAAACTGTATCATGTATTTCACTATTTGTCAAACATCTCAGAAAACTGTATCATGTATTTCACTATTTGTCAAACTTCTCAGAAAACTATATATTTCACTATTTGTCAAACTTCTCAGAAAACTGTTTCATATATTTCACTATTTGTCAAACTTCTCAGAAAACTGTTTCATGTATTTCACTATTTGTCAAACTTCTCAGAAAACTGTTTCATATATTTCACTATTTGTCAAACTTCTCAGAAAACTGTATCATGTATTTCACTATTTGTCAAACTTCTCAGAAAACTGTATCATGTATTTCACTATTTGTCAAACTTCTCAGAAAACTGTATCATGTATTTCACTATTTGTCAAACTTCTCAGAAAACTATATATTTCACTATTTGTCAAACTTCTCAGAAAACTGTTTCATATATTTCACTATTTGTCAAACTTCTCAGAAAACTGTTTCATGTATTTCACTATTTGTCAAACTTCTCAGAAAACTGTTTCATATATTTCACTATTTGTCAAACTTCTCAGAAAACTGTATCATGTATTTCACTATTTGTCAAACTTCTCAGAAAACTGTATCATATATTTCACTATTTGTCAAACTTCTCAGAAAACTGTTTCATATATTTCACTATTTGTCAAACTTCATTATTTGTGGCTATAAATGTGCTTATGCTATTTAAAGCAGCATTACATCGTATGAAATAAAAGATATTTGAAAAATTAAATTTTTACGTATGGGTAGCAATGCTGCTACACATGATAACATTATACTTTGTATGCTTATGTTCATTTGGTAAACAGTGTTTTTTTGCGATAAAACAAACTCGAAACCGAAAGTAGGACTTTCCGAGTCGATCGGTCACGCACTTGTTTACAACCGGAACGCATTGTCAACACTTGTTTGCATTCGGAATGCATCGTCCCCATTTGTCCCACGTTGTCTTTTTTAATTAAATTACTTGATATGTTGATTCATACCTCTGTTAGCTAAGTCTTTTAGGGACATTTCTACATCCCCGCGAGGGGTTCAACATTAGAGGAAGATAGATAGATAGTCTTTCATGTTAAAAATAGATACGTTGTTTTCTACATCCTCTGTTGTTTTACGCATGCGCGCTGTGCGCGTTTTTTCATTTCGTGTGTTGATAAACAAATTCGCGTATACGACGGTTTAAATTTATTGGAATTTTATCGTTTCTGAGCGACTATTTCGATTTTTGTAAACACACACACATTAGTATTTATATTTTACCCAAAACATCCTGTATTACGATGTAATGCTGCTTTAATGCCAATAAACATTATTGGCTCTGATATGCTATATTAATCGTTGTGAATTAGTTTATAAAAATTAATTTTAGGTCGATTGCGAAGTTTTAACAACATTATATAAATCACTCTCGAGACCTCATTCCTGATAGAATATGAGGTATAGACGATGGGGAGAGAAGAGGAACTGTTGAATTTAAGTCCAATGACTTGTAAGAAATATACGAAATTGCAAAAAATGTGATTTAGTCCAATTAAGTGTAGTTATTAACCAATTCAACACAAAGTAACTGACATGGACTGGTGCATGCTATTTTTAGCCCAATAAATAAATTAATAAGAACATTACATTTGGACCAGTTCATTTATCAAAATGGGTAATTTAGTCTAAAAATAGTAATATTAATGGTAAAAAGTGCAGATAATGATGAGATGGGTGGACAATCGAGCTAAAATAAATGTATATAAACTACAAGAAGATGCACCAATTCCAGAGCATCCCCGATTCGTTTACATGCTGGTGCATAGAACAGATACACGGACCATCGGTTTATAGTCCCATCTGAAAGATTACGGTCAGGCGGGAGATCAAACCGGTTGACTAACTGTGAAATTTACATTGTATCCATGTCTTATGCTTTCAGGTTCGGAACCTTCAATGTCGTATACAGGGTAAATGGGATGCAAGCGGAACAATCCAAACGCGTGAGTTTAATGTTTGTTGTTTGCTTGGATAAGTAACCGCAATAACCTTGTCCCGATGGAGGTGTCGAATTCTTAAAGTGAGGAAGCTATCCAGCTGGCGTGTGGAAGGTCGGTGTTTCTACCCGGGGACATCCTCCACTAGCTGGGGTGGTTATATGACATAAGGTGTAGGTGTGACTTTAATTCTCAAAATTAAACAAACTCTACATTTACATTGTTGAATTTATAAGTATTGGACGAGTGAAGTGTTGTATGGACATTCTCTTGGGTTCGAACTCTGTTGTGTGGTGATGGGCGGATCACTGTACCGGCCCAATCACTGTACTGGCCACATCACGGTTGTCATTCTTACTGCGGTGTTTGGGTCTATGGTTCATATTGCCACTTTTCTCGCTAATCCAATCACTCACTTATATACTGTAATGGTGTAGATATTATGATATAATATGTTCTTATCCAATCACTCACTTACATACTGTAATGGTGTAGATATTATGATATAATATGTTCTTATCCAATCACTCACTTACATACTGTAATGGTGTAGATATTATGATATAATATGTTCTTAACCAATCACTCACTTATATACTGTAATGGTGTAGATATTATGATAAAATATGTTCTTATCCAATCACTCACTTATATACTGTAATGGTGTAGATATTATGATATAATATGTTCTTATCCAATCACTCACTTATATACTGTAATGGTGTAGATATTATGATATAATATGTTCTTATCCAATCACTCACTTACATACTGTAATGGTGTAGATATTATGATATAATATGTTCTTAACCAATCACTCACTTATATACTGTAATGGTGTAGATATTATGATAAAATATGTTCTTATCCAATCACTCACTTATATACTGTAATGGTGTAGATATTATGATATAATATGTTCTTATCCAATCACTCACTTATATACTGTAATGGTGTAGATATTATGATATAATATGTTCTTATCCAATCACTCACTTATATACTGTAATGGTGTAGATATTATGATATAATATGTTCTTATCCAATCACTCACTTATATACTGTAATGGTGTAGATATTATGATATAATATGTTCTTATCCAATCACTCACTTATATACTGTAATGGTGTAGATATTATGATATAATATGTTCTTATCCAATTACTCACTTATATACTGTAATGGTGTAGATATTATATAATATGTTCTTATCCAATCACTCACTTATATACTGTAATGGTGTAGATATTATGATATAATATGTTCCCAATCACTCACTTATATACTGTAATGGTGTAGATATTATGATATAATATGTTCTTATCCAATCACTCACTTATATACTGTAATGGTGTAGATATTATGATATAATATGTTCTTATCCAATCACTCACTTATATACTGTAATGGTGTAGATATTATGATATAATATGTTCTTATCCAATCACTCACTTATATACTGTAATGGTGTAGATATTATATAATATGTTCTTATCCAATCACTCACTTATATACTGTAATGGTGTAGATATTATGATATAATATGTTCTTATCCAATCACTCACTTATATACTGTAATGGTGTAGATATTATGATATAATATGTTCTTATCCAATCACTCACTTACATACTGTAATGGTGTAGATATTATGATATAATATGTTCTTATCCAATCACTCACTTACATACTGTAATGGTGTAGATATTATGATATAATATGTTCTTAACCAATCACTCACTTATATACTGTAATGGTGTAGATATTATGATAAAATATGTTCTTATCCAATCACTCACTTATATACTGTAATGGTGTAGATAGTATGATATAATATGTTCTTATCCAATCACTCACTTATATACTGTAATGGTGTAGATATTATGATATAATATGTTCTTATCCAATCACTCACTTATATACTGTAATGGTGTAGATATTATGATATAATATGTTCTAATTACTAGAATTCTAGTTATATGTATAAATTTTTATTTATATTTCCATATATTATTGTCATGTGTAAATATTTAAAATTGCATCTGTAATTATGAAGCGCAATAGAATAATTTTAATTTTTGCGCTATATAAATGCTATGTATTTGTATTTATTTATTTGTATTTGAAAACGTTTGAGAAATATAATATGTATCACATAGTTTTTCACAGCTTCTGTTATCAAGAGCGAGCAAAATTGAAAGTATACTATCTTTTTTTTCAAGGGGCGTAGTATTTGCAAACATACAAACACTAGATAAATCTGAGTATGATTGGCTAAAGTATACACACAATGGAGAGATGGCGAAGAATGCCGTGTCTGACTGTATGATATTGCTATTAACATTAGGATTGGTTTGCTTTTGTTTTGCTGTTTAAAGTCACATCAACAGCTTAGCTCAAATGGCGAATCTCCAGCTCGAGGACGACACTGGTTGCCCCTGCGAGAAGTAGTTCAAGCACAGACGGACACACAGGTAGAACCACCGACCTTACGCGAGCAACGTGTTCATTCCGGTTGCGAACTGCGAATGCGTGGACGGCAAAGTGAATAGCTCCATGTAGCGATCAGTGAGCATGCGTGACATAGATCGGACGGGGAAGCTCAACATCGTCAGTAAGAAAGCTGTTGAGCAGATTTATTTACAGACAGACAGACAGACAGACAGACATACAGACAGACATACAGACAGACATACAGACAGACAGACATACAGACAGACAGACAGACAGACAGACAGACAGACAGACAGACAGACAGACAGACAGACAGACAGACAGACAGACAGACAGGACGACAGACAGACAGACAGACAGACAGACAGACAGACAGACAGACAGACAGACAGACAGACAGACAGACAGACAGACAGACAGACAGACAGACAGACAGACAGACAGACAGACAGACAGACAGACAGACAGACAGACAGACAGACAGACAGACAGACAGACAGACAGACAGACAGACGACAGACAGACAGACAGACAGACAGACAGACAGACAGACAGACAGACAGACAGACAGACAGACAGACAGACAGACAGACAGACAGACAGACAGACAGACAGACAGACAGACAGACAGACAGACAGACAGACAGACAGACAGACAGACAGACAGACAGACAGACAGACAGACAGACAGACAGACAGACAGACAGACAGACAGACAGACAGACAGACAGACAGACAGACAGACAGACAGACAGACAGACAGACAGACAGACAGACAGACAGACAGACAGACAGACAAAGAAACACACCGACCAGGGGTGAAAACATTACATCCAGGCGGAGGTGATAATTCTCACCGTCATGCAAAGTTGCAGTATACATGCAAACAATCCACTC
The DNA here is from genome assembly GCA_014843695.1 of Archivesica marissinica. Lineage (NCBI taxonomy): Eukaryota > Metazoa > Mollusca > Bivalvia > Venerida > Vesicomyidae > Archivesica > Archivesica marissinica. The sequence goes on along the minus strand of CM026392.1, from coordinate 21,443,245 downwards.
AAGGAACGTTGTCAGCCAAACATCGTATACAGCCAAACATCGTATACAGCCAAACATCGTATACAGCCAAACATCGTATACAGCCACACATCGTATACAGCCAAACATCGTATACTTCCTGACATAATGGAAACTGGTTAACATAAAGTCGTTTGTTAGACGTTTAGCATCCGTTGTTAGCAATTCGTTATTCGCCAGTATTACGATACAAACGCACCCCGCATCAATGATGTACGCCTGGGTTCTTATCTGGCATACTTTATTTATAAAACTTGACATACCACATACTGTTAGGTTTATTCGGTGGGCAATGGGTATATATATTGAGTGTTATTTTTTTCGTTACAAATTTAAGAATTATGGATTTTACTATTATGAGTGAAGAAAATAATCTATCATATTTATATGACTGACAAGCCAAAATATATCAACGTTTGTTCCCAGACTAGGTTGTTAGTAGTGGATCAACTTCGTTTCTTCCAAATACACCGTAGCTTCTTTCAAATACAACTTCGCTTATTTCAAATACATCTTCGTTTCTTTCAAATACACCTTCGCTTCTTTCAAGTACAATTTCGCTTATTTCAAATACATCTTCGTTTCTTTCACAAACACCTTCGCTTCTTTCAAAAACACCTCAGCTTCTTTCAAATACACCTTCGCTTCTTTCAAAAACACCTTCGCTTCTTTCAAAATCACCTTCGTTTCTTTCAAAAACTACGTCGCTTCTTTAGAGTACGTTTTCTATTTACTCAGTTTCTGTTTGTATGTTTATTGGATTTATTGTACCAACATCACATCACCCACATCACCATCTTCATCAATATCTACATCATCATCGCCATCATTATCTACATCATCATCTATATTATCATCTACATTATTATCTACATCATCATCTATAGCATGATATATATCATCATCTATATCATCATCATCTATAGCATCATCTATACAATCACCTGCATCATTAGCTACATCACCATTATCCATTTTGAAAACGTCAAAGCTGTACATTGTGCTATTATTATATTGATCTACTTTCGAAATATTTAGACTATTATTAATATATATATGTATTATTTGATACAATGTGTTATCGACTTGTATGGCGTTAGTATTATCAATACAATTAACATGAGGTGTCGTTGTTTTCCTGCAACATATATATACATAAGTAAGTAAGTAAGTAAGTAAGTAAGTAAGTAAGTAAGTAAGTAAGTAAGTAAGTAAGTAAGTAAGTAAGTAAGTAAGTAAGTAAGTAAGTAAGTAAGTAAGTAAGTAAGTAAGTAAGTAAGTAAGTAAGTAAGTAATAGTAAGTAAGTAAGTAAGTAAGTAAGTAAGTAAGTAAGTAAGTAAGTAAGTAAGTAAGTAAGTAAGTAAGTAAGTAAGTAAGTAAAAGTAAGTAAGTAAGTAAGTAAAGTAAGTAAGTAAGTAAGTAAGTAAGTAAGTAAGTAAAGTAAGTAAGTAAGTAAGTAAGTAAGTAAGTAAGTAAGTAAGTAAGTAAGTAAGTAAGTAAGTAAGTAAGTAAGTAAGTAAGTAAGTAAGTAAGTAAGTAAAGTAAGTAAAGTAAGTAAGTAAGTAAGTAAGTAAGTAAGTAAGTAAGTAAGTAAGTAAGTAGGTAAGTAAGTAAGTAAGTAAGTAAGTAAGTAAGTAAGTAAGTAAGTAAGTAAGTAGTAAGTAAGTAAGTAAGTAAGTAAGTAAGTAAGTAAGTAAGTAAGTAAGTAGTAAGTAAGTAAGTAAGTAAGTAAGTAAGTAAGTAAGTAAGTAAGTAATTTGTTTATTATAGTGACATGTGTACATATCAGACAATATTTACATATAAATTATACAATTAAATACACCCGGCCCAATGGGCCTATAAGTCACTTACAAATATAATACTAGAAACATATCACATGATAAAACACATACAACATTATTTCTCTGACAAACAAAATAGTCGATTATAGTAGTTATATCAAAACTAGAAATGTGGCCAAGGGACATAAATGTTCCACTTCGTGTCTTCTCTGCAGAGTCTAGGACCATAAATCAGTCTTGTATAACCTATCACAGTGAGGTTTAAATAGAACTAAAGGGTTGAGTTACCCGTAACACAGAATACGGACGGATGCACCGACGGACGGATGGACACGATCAAATGTATGTACCATCAAACTGGGGCACACACCATGGGACATAACTAGTCGAGGTTTCATTGTGCATATGTAACTGTTTATTCACAGCGCAATTTCTTGCATTCTTGTAATGCGCCGAGTGCATTATATTAAGTCCAAAGACGCACGCAGTACAACATATATTACATGACTGTTAACACAGTTCGCACCCAATAATGTTTAAACTTCATTTATTTTACAACGATTGCGAAGCAAGTTTTAACAATTTATATTAATATTATATATTCTTTAAAAAATTGATGTTCCTGTAAAAATATGTTTGTTTAATCCATATATACTTATATTAGTTTTACCAATTAAGTCATTGATTTACTAGGTTAATATTCTTTATGGCTAACAAGCACATTTGTCCTACCTACATAACTTAGTTATGTTTTAACATTTTTCAATATTTATCTTAGAAACAAATTAATAATAAATATGCATACTATTATCAGGGATTCTAATTTTATAGCTGTTACCATTATTTTATGCTATATAGTCGCTTCAAAAGCTCACTCAGAGCTTGTGCTGTATTGTTGCTATCTTGCCGACTCAAAATAAAATTTATCTTATCTGATATTAATCACTCTCGTTGGCGCGGATGAAAGCGTATATGTGGTCATTCGTGTGGAAGGAAACCGGAGTCCCCGGAGAAAACCCACCTGTCCGATCTGGCGACCACCGTACCATCTCGCATACTTCCCAGTCCGATGATCAAACCCGGGTTGCATTGGTGAGAAGCGAGCGCGCTAACCACTGAGCTAATCGGACAGCCCGAATAACACCAACACATATCGAACGTATTATTTATATTCACATTACTTTACTAAACTGCCTATATATAAATATAGATCTAAGCAGGTATGTGTACATGTAGATATTTCGTATTGCTATCATCCGCCTACAACGGAACACATCTCCAAACCGCCCTATCCGCATTTACATCTTAGGGTTGATGAAATGTAAACACTGGTCCATTAGTTGTTACAGTTACCTAATTATTCCTCCCTCAACGTGACACGCAGAGATGCAAAACTCCTCTAGGCTTTGCCCGTCACAATTCCTTTGATGTAACGCGCTGTTGACTAATAGAAATTCAAAGTTTGCCAAGAAAAAGTTATCTAATTATAATTATAATGACAACGATAATCGGAAGTGACTTTTGTTTTTTTATTCGTCGTGTTGTGATGTGCGTTTGGAGAATCGTTTCTGATCATGGACGTATCTCTTCTTGTTCCGACGCCAGATAGGCTTCGAAAAATATACAACGGACTAATTCACGTAAGAATATTTTGTTTGTGTGTGTTTTACGTTTATTTATCGTCGCTACCGGTTGCCCATATGAGCGACGCCTCCTGAAGAGATTAGTCATTTTAGATTTTGGAGGATAGTGCAATGATACAGATAGAGACCCATGCCAGAGTCTCCTCTGGTTCTTTTACGTATACGGTGTACAGCACGGACACAATACCTCGGTTTAACGTCCCATCTGAAAGACTGTTAATTTTTATTAGGGTCAGACGGGGGATCGAACCTGCGATCCCTGGATTACCAGTCCAGCGTGTTACCACTGGACTACAGATCCGTCTGCATAGTTTGTATCCATGCGCTAAGTTCTTTATTATGGTATCATAGGAAACACAAAGTGGGCGGGGCGGGGTGGGTGGATGTGGCCCATGAATATCTGACTTACTTTAGACAGATCTGGCAAAAATGACCATACTTTAGACGTATATAGAAGTCATGAGAAATATATGGCAACATTCTGACCATACATTTAGACGTATATCGTAAAATCATGACCATACCTTTAGACGTATATTGTAAAATCATGACCCTATTTTAGATGTATATTGTAAAATCATGACCTTACATTTAGACGTATATTGTAAAATCATGACCCTATTTTAGACGTATATTGTAAAATCATGACCTTACATTTAGACGTATATTGTAAAATCATGACCCTATTTTAGACGTATATTGTAAAATCATGACCCTATTTTAGACGTATATTGTAAAATCATGTCTTTCATTTAGACGTATATTGTAAAATCATGTCTTACATTTAGACGTATATTGTAAAATCATGACCCTACATTTAGACAGATTGGAAAAACCTTGAAAAACTTCACATGAGCTATCAATTTTAAAAATATATGGTCACATATTTTCACATTAATTTAGGCCTACTGCTAGTTTCGGGCTGTTGTACTTAGGATTGGTAACATAAAACAATAATTAGAGATCTCTGTCCCGACGTCAGTAACTAAAAATAATTCACTCTACGCTAGAAACATTTACAAAATGTCTACCCTACATTAGACTGGTGTGGAGAAAATCTACCCCTGCTCTAGGCTAAAATGGTGATAATCTACCCCTGTCTAGGCTACAATGGTGAACATCTACCCCTGCTCTATGCTAAAATGGTGAATACTGACCCCTGCCCAAGGCTAAAATGGTGACAACCTACTCTGCTCTAAGGCTAAAATGGTGAAAACCTACCCATACTCTAGGCTAAAATGGTGAAAACATACCCCATACTCTAGGCTAAAATGGTGAAAACCTACCCCATACTCTAGGCTAAAATGGTGAAAACTGACCCCTGCCCAAGGCTAAAATGGTGAAAACCTACCCTGCTCTAAGGCTAAAATGGTGAACACATACCCCTACTCTAGGCTAAAATGGTGAACACCTGCCCCTCTTCGATGCTAAAATGGTGAATACTGCCCCCTGTCCTAGGCTAAAATGGTGAAAACAGATCCTTGGTCTAGAGTAAAATGGTGAACATTCCATTTAAATAGCATCACTCTGTACTGAATATTCACTTAAGCTACATATACATGGCGTGTGGTGGTACCGGTGGTACCTTGAGTCTGATAGTCTATACACATGTATTTTAGCTCGATTGCGAAACAAGTCGTAATTTATATGTAAATATTAATTCTCGTATGTACACACGTTTAATAACATCAGGAAGGATTCTGATTGGTTGATAGAATACTCCTTATAATTTGTAAATTAAACATGCATAGTTCTATTTAATGTTAAAGCGATACTACATCAGTGAAAATACACATTTCTACAGAATGTATTTTCCTATTATATGGTATAATTCCCCCCCCCCCCAAATATTTGCCTCAAGTATTTCAACTAATAAACAAACGTCGTATACGCGGTTTGTTGACATAACAAAATAATGTAAACATCCATGCGTAAAACTAGTGTATAATGAATAACACGATTTATACAGATAGATAGATTCTTTATTATCCTCCATTATAGGAGAGCTATCACATACATGTATAATACAGATACATTTACAATATTACAACTATTACCGAATACGAACAAACAGTGTGATATCATGTAATTAAACTATATACATGTAATTACAAAAACAAAGAACACGACAAACAATATAACAGATATGTAACATTGTGACAAGAATTGCCAGCGTCGCATAACAAAATCGAACATTGAATTTACTATAATATCGGATCCCGATCGTACACCTTACCGAAAAGAAACATAAGGTGTAAACAGGAACTCAAATATTAAAAATCGTAAGTTGACGAACTGTTTCAGAACACAGCCCTACACTAGAATAATGTAGAGTATATATCTCACATTTGTTAAATTATCTCTAAACGACATAATCTCGCGTCTAGTATTGACTCCGATGAAAAAACAATCGTCAATTCAGGAGCATGGATGACCGTTATATGAAATCATTCTTTCAATCCACAAAACACTGTTTATTGATTCAATGTTATTGTTCGAATGTATTCGTAAGAATTTGTAGTAGCAATGCATTTATTCGTGAAAAATGCATTTTATTTGCTTTTTGCGATGTAATGTCGCTATAATGGTAAGAAACATGACGATTTAAAAGAAGTCTCGACGCAATCACAACGCCGTTTAAAATATAAATATAACGTTGCTTTGCGTAGTGACGTCATGCAAAAATTAGTGACGTCATGCCAATTTGCGCTGACAGTTGGCGCCAAAAATAGCAACGTTATTCATTAAAATGAGCGCGTTAGGGTAATGTGATAAAAGGGATCTTACACTCGTGGTGCTCATATGTTATGAACCTCGGTTTGGAAGTTTACTATGTTCGCTTCAGGTGCGAATGGTCCGGAGTTCGAACCCCGCTGGAGCCGTTACTCGGTTTGGAAGTTTACTATGTTCACTTCAGGTGCGATACGTCCGGAGTTCGAACCCCACTGGAGCCGTTACACGGTTTGGAAGTTTACTATGTTCACGTCAGGTGCGATACGTCCGGAGTTCGAACCCCACTGGAGCCGTTACTCGGTTTGGAAGTTTACTATTAAGCTGCTCGCCAAATGGCTCGATTAATAGCAATATTTCAAAATCTCGTTTCATAAAATATGGTTTGAAATCACCAGTCATGTAAAATCCAATATATATATATATTTGAGTTGAAGGAAAATAGGAAAAAAATGCTGCATCATATTCGTTTAGATAAGTCATACGTTTAGATAAGCCGTACCTTAAATCCTATTGCATAACTAGGCACGTTTTCCAAACTATTTACGCCTTAATGAATTCATGACGTCACAACTGATAAAATACAATGTTTGACAACTGATGGGGGTGTATAACGGGAAAGTCATTTGCATCATATAAAAGTACAATCTTAAATTAAATTAATTGAAGACTAATCTCATACTTGGAATAAAACGGTTCACTACAAGTGCTAAATTTATTTTTCGAAAACATTTACCATTTTGTATCGATAGAGGATTGGAATTTTTTAAGTTACATTTTTCGACATGACGTTTGAAATGGAAATGGACGGGTTTTACTTGGTAAGTTTGGCTGTCTGTTATACTGTAACGTAGGTTGCATGCCACTTGTTTTAATGCACACTACATCCCATGCACTGGCTAGTATTTGTAAGTATGAATTAATTTATACTAGATTATAATTATTTGAACATAACCCAGTGCATCCTGGGTTTAACATACATATAATTAATTATACGTACACCATTTCAATTTAGATTGTGATTAAATTATGTTTATTTCACTAAGCTGGGTGGGGTACTATATATTGCTAGAACTTGTCTGTCTGTCTGTCTGTCTGTCTTGTCAGTCTGTCTGTCCGTCCGCCCGTCCGGTTACGCAATCTGTCTGTCTGTCTGTCTGTCTGTCTGTCTGTCTGTCTGTCTGTCTGTCTGTCTGTCTGTCTGTCTGTCTGTCTGTCTGTCTGTCTGTCTGTCTGTCTGTCTGTCTGTCTGTCTGTCTGTCTGTCTGTCTGTCTGTCTGTCTGTCTGTCTGTCTGTCTGTCTGTCTGTCTGTCTGTCTGTCTGTCTGTCTGTCTGTCTGTCTGTCTGTCTGTCTGTCTGTCTGTCTGTCTGTCTGTCTGTCTGTCTGTCTGTCTGTCTGTCTGTCTGTCTGTCTGTCTGTCTGTCTGTCTGTCTGTCTGTCTGTCTGTCTGTCTGTCTGTCTGTCTGTCTGTCTGTCTGTCTGTCTGTCTGTCTGTCTGTCTGTCTGTCTGTCTGTCTGTCTGTCTGTCTGTCTGTCTGTCTGTCTGTCTGTCTGTCTGTCTGTACGATTACGCACTATGTCTGTCTGTATGTCTGTCTGTCTGTCTGCAAGCAGTATTAAGCAAAGACTAATGGATGGATCCCATTTAAATATATTCGTTTGTGTTACAATAATATTAATACATTACTACACATGGATCAAACTATTAAAATCTCCATCTTCAGGTATGAAGCATAATTTGAATTGTCTAACTTTCTAATAACGTCATTCGTTGCTTAGGCGGGTTTCAAGTTTGTTACTAAGTCACGTTTTATCTCGTTGACCTCGCGAGTTACCCGTTTAAAATCGCATCACTTATCAGACGCAGCAGTATTATACTTAGATCAGCATACATTAATATCGTGTGGAAACGTCGGCATGCAGCCATGGATAATGCGATAGAACAAACAAGGACAGCTGTACTTGCTCCACCTATTATTAACTATTACACTGGTGCTCGCTAAGAAAGTCTGGTTTAATTTTATTTGGCTTATAAATAATTCGTATGATTAATGAAAACATAAATACAGATTAAGTCGGAATTGTGCGTGTATAAAAGTGTCGACCAATCAATACGCAATGACTATGACGTCATTGGAAAAATTAATGTATCGACCAATCGATACGAAATGACTATTGACGTCATTGGGAAAATTAATGTATCGACCAATCGATACGCAATGACTATTGACGTCATTGGGAAAATTAATGTATCGACCAATCGATACGCAATGACTAATAAGTCTATTGACGTCATTGGGAACATTCCCGGGTTGCATTGATAAGAAGCGAGCGAGCTAACCACTGCGCTAATACAGACGGATCTGTAGTCCAGTGGTAACACGCTGGACTGGTAATCCAGGGATCCCAGGTTCGATCCCCCGTCTGACCCTAATACAATTAACAGTCTTCCAGATGGGACGTTAAAATTCGGACTCCGTACAACAACTGTGTATGTATTTTACGCTTATTTATCGTCGCTACCGGTTGTCCGTTTGAGCGACGCCTCCTGAAGAGATTAGTCATTTTATATTTTTGGAGGATAGTGCATGATACAGACAGAGACCCATTCCAGAGTCTCCCCTGGTTCTTTTACGTACACGGTGTAAAGCACCGACACGAGACCTCGGTTTAAAGCCCCATCTGAAAGACTGTTAATTTTATTAGGGTCAGGCGGGGGATCGAACCTGCGACCCCTGGATTACCAGTTCGTAAAACAAGAAGCTGTTTGTGTGTTTTATAGTATTAGTATGTTAGTATATTAGTACTAATATTAGTATTAGTATGGTCCAGTGAATTACAGCCTCTTTTCATTAACAGGACACATTACCAGATACAAATCTTTCACCACCGACAGTGAAGCGCATGATACAACTGCCTGTGATAGGTATAAAAGAAACCGACCCTATTTTAAAAGAAGGCAATAACAACAATATGACGGTAAGTGCAGAGTTAATATAAGTATTTTTTTTTCAAAAGTTATGCCTCCTTAAGCTAGTAATTAGAAGACAAATGATTCCCAGCTTCACACGCGAGAGGTTTTGGAAATTTGGTACGTGGAATAAGTGACGTGGTGTCATGTTGACGGAGGATCATAATGTCCCTAAAGTACAAGCAGTAGCGGGTCAAGGGGAGAGCTGTAGCCAGGGGATATTTAGGGCCCACCCAAATAACGCATAGTGCACTCTTCCCCGAGTCTAATCGTCCCGCAATACGCGTCGACAGGTGAAGTCCCTTCTTACCAACCAATACGATAGCGGAAAGGCCGTAATTTCGATGAATTTCGGCCAAGCGGTGGTAATGTGAGAAAGGCGTATTTAATAGATTGTTCTTGTTTGCTTATACTAGTATTTATCTTGATGAAAGGGCCCTGTTTGAGCTACAGCCAGGGACCCCATGCAACCTTAATCCGCCCCTAATTACAACACACACTGAGACCAGAACTGCTCGCTTGACACTGGGAATCATTTGTTCAGACCGTAAGCGTCTTTGATCAATGCATGTCACGATGGCTATTATGCCATTACCGTATGTACTATGTAGCGGAAATATTCGAATCTAAAATATGAGTAGCTTTACATATTAGAAAAATAAATTGAATTCAGATTCAATTACAGTTTGATTACACAGCTTACATAAGCTAGTATTTCTCTACAGTACCAGTCATTCTTCCACATTCAATGTTCTACTCTACAGTACCAGTCATTCTTCCACATTCAATGTTCTACTCTACAGTACAAGTAATTCTTCCACATTCAATGTTCTACTCTACAGTATCAGTAATTCTTCCACATTCAATGTTCTACTCTACAGTATCAGTAATTCTTCCACATTCAATGTTCTACTCTACAGTACCAGTAATTCTTCCACATTCAATGTTCTACTCTACAATACCAGTAATTCTTCCACATTCAATGTTCTACTCTACAATACCAGTAATTCTTCCACATTCAATGTTCTACTCTACAGTACCAGTAATTCTTCCACATTCAATGTTCTACTCTACAGTACCAGTAATTCTTCCACATCCAATGTTCTACTCTACAGTACCAGTAATTCTTCCACATCCAATGTTCTACTCTACAGTACCAGTAATTCTTCCACATTCAATGTTCTACTCTACAGTACCAGTAATTCTTCCACATTCAATTTTCTACTCTACAGTACCAGTAATTCTTCCACATTCAATTTTCTACTCTACAGTACAAGTAATTCTCCCACATTCAATTTTCTACTCTACAGTACCAGTACTTCTTCCACATTCAATTTTCTACTCTACAGTACCAGTACTTCTTCCACATTCAATTTTCTACTCTACAGTACCAGTACTTCTTCCACATTCAATTTTCTACTCTACAGTACCAGTAATTCTTCCACATTCAATGTTCTACTCTACAGTACCAGTAATTCTTCCACATTCAATGTTCTACTCTACAGTACCAGTAATTCTTCCACATTCAATATTCTACTCTACAGTACAAGTAATTCTTACACATTCAATAGTCTACTCTACAGTACAAGTACTTCTTCCACATTCAATTTTCTACAGACTAGTTTGTATTTGCAGTCGAATGAAGGCGTCACCAATCCAGCATTTGACACATTGGAGAGACTGCAAGTTAATGGTAATACATGGAGCGAAACTAGTAGCGATAACAACAAGGACATCACGCTCAATTCCAGAAACAGGAACAGCTACGACATCACTGATAGCTTACCCGGGCATAATAAACAACCTGATCGCAGTGACAAAAGGTACGTCCGTTACATTGAAAACAATACAATTTGATGCAAATATCTGTAAATGCGAATAGGCTAAATTATAAATTAGGGGCTACGTTGCCGAGTGGTTTAGGTCGTTGGTTTCAATTCGCTTGCCATCACCGCTACTGGTTCGAATTCCACGGGGAGTCTCGAATTATATCATGTAAGGAAGGTATCCAACTGGCTTGTGGAAGGTCGGTAGATCTACCCGGGTGCCTTTCCACGCCTGGAATGCTGCTCATACGGGCATATGGGGTTTTCCTCCATCCACCAATAATAGCTGGAAAGTAGCCATTTGACCATAAGCTGTTTGTTTGGCTCAAACCCCTGGCCATCAGTGATGATAGGTTACCGTGGTATACAAGTCAGCGACCTTATCCACACGACGACAGAGGCGGACATGTATATATACATCTAAATCTACTTGTATTGTCTTTTATTGAGTGAAACTGTTGTATATGTATGCTATAAGTTTCTGGTAATGATGTCATTCACATCGTCTCAACCGAACCAGTCCACTTGCTAACATTTGGACGAAGTTAGTACATATGGTAAGTGTATATGAAATGCAAACAAGTTATCACGTGAACATCGGCCTTTATACCATTTTAAGAGATATATTTTCCCAAGGTCCCTCTAAAAGTTCAAAGTGGATGTTTGTGTTTTGGGGTTTTCAAATGTCTTTGGTCATATTGCGATTCCTTCTTGGTGCAGGAAGACGCCATGTGAATCCAAGTCAACGATATTAACCACCCGACCACGGAGGCCCTTCCGACATTAACCACCCGACCACGGAGGCCCTTCCGACAAAGGAGTTAAAGATAACCTTGACAACAGAAACAAAGATAACCTTGACAACAGAAACAAAGATAACCTTGACAACAGAAACAAAGATAACCTTGACAACAGAAACAAAGATAACCTTGACAACAGAAACAAAGATAACCTTGACAACAGAAACAAAGATAACCTTGACAACAGAAACAAAGATAAACCTTGACAACAGAAACAAAGATAACCTTGACAACAGAAACAAAGATAACCTTGACAACAGAAACAAAGATAACCTTGACAACAGAAACAAAGATAACCTTGACAACAGAAACAAAGATAACCTTGACAACAGAAACAAAGATAACCTTGACAACAGAAACAAAGATAACCTTGACAACAGAAACAAAGATCCAACATAAGAAGTCTATATCTGTGTACCGGATACACAATTTACTAGAAATATCAATGTCATACTTTTTCATTTAGTTAACAGATAAAGCTGTGGTAGCGCAGTTGTAGTGCGTTCGCTTCAGGTGCGAAATGCCCGGAGTTCGCGCCCCGCTTGAGTCGTTATGATTGTGTCTTTAGGCAAGGCAATTTAAATTTCACAATGACCATCTTCATCGTGGATTGCATCAGGGATGATTGTTTTTTTACGTTTATTTATCGTCGCTACCGGTTGCCCATATGAGCGACGCCTCCTGAAGAGATTAGTCAGCACTGGAGGATAGTGCAATGATACAGACAGAGACCCATTCAAGAATCTCCTCTGGTTCTTTTACGTGCATAGTGTAAAGCACCGACACGAAACCTCGGTTTAACGTCCCATCTGAAAGACTGTTAATTTTATTAGGGTCAGACGGGGGATCGAACCTGCGATCCCTGGATAACCAGTCCAGCGTGTTACCACTGGACTACAGATCAGAGATGAGGTCTCGAGAGTGATTAATAAGAACTTGTTTCGTAATCGAGCTAAAATAAATGTGTATAAACTAAAAGATCAAGATTACATTCGTTTATTACAGCTACGTGCCGGACGCTGACAAAACATCAACCTTGAAATCCTGGGATGTATTTCAAGTTGCAAACCGGAGTAAAGACAGCGGAATAGATGACGAATTCTACAACACGTTTTTAAAGGGCGTAAAGATTGCAGTGAGCATATTCCTCACGGTCTCCATACTTCTTCTCACGATGTTAAGCAAAAGTACATTGTTTCTCATTACGTCAAATATATATTCGAACGTCACACTTGAGTGCACATTCATGTCGGAAACGGGCGTGACGTCATGCAGACGTGTACCTGCTGATCGTGTAAAGACGGCGGCGGACTCTTTTCACCCAGCACCTAGCGTTCAGGCGAGATGGCTATGGGCTCTATTTCTGGTGGTGTGTTCGCCACACATGTTTACTTTTGGGAAATGCTTCTGGAGGATGTGTTTTAAAACAACACGGAACCCAACACCCAGGGTGATGTTTTTGGTAAGTAATAACTGTATTGATAGATTTTATATAGCGAACCAACTGAGCAACTAGATGTGAGCAAACCCTACCATGGGGTGGAATTTATATACTCATTATTTTCGCTTATTTTCCAATCCAATTCCTCGTGCTTGGTGTATACATGTATATAAATGTTACAATATCTATGTTTACAATATAATATACAGACGGATCTGTGGTCCAGTGGTAACACACTGGACTGGTAATCCAGGGATCGCAGATTCGACCCCCCGTCTGACCCTAATATAATTAACAGTCTTTCAGATTGGACGTTAAACCGAGGTCTCGTGTCGGTGTTTTACGCCGTGCACGTAAAAAACCCAGATGAGACTCTGGAATGGGTCTCTCTCTGTATCATTGCACTATCCTCCAAACATCTAAAATGACTAATCTCTTCAGGAGGCGTCGCTCATATGGGCAACCGGTAGCGACGATAAATAAACGTAAAACACACACATGTTTACAATATTATGAACTGAATCAAATATGTTTAATCTAAGGGTAGATGCATATTGGGCTTCATTTGTTTGGGTTTTGGGTGTTTAAAGTCGCACAAACAGCGTATGTCATATGGCGACTTTCCCGCTATTAACGGTGGAGGAAGACCCCGGATGACCATACTTATTTGACGTATATGTGTAGCACCAATGCCTTCCACACGATATTAAATCTTAGCATATATACTCACACGAAAAAGAAAGTGTGCACTTGGTCAGAGGGAAAATTATATACGTATATTCATACACGTAAAACAGTGTTCTGATCATTATCAAATTTCAATTAAAAGTAAAACATCGTGTAGCCAACACATTTTTGCACATTTTGATACTAAATTTGCCTATTTATTGCTTCTATATATAAGTATAAAATTTCCCCTCTAAACAAGTGCACGCTTTCTTTTTCGTGTGAGTATAGTTTGCTAAGATTGAATATCGTGTGGAAGGAAGTTTGCTATGGTGATATGGACCATTATACGATATATTACCTGTAAAATACTGACGCTTGATCGGACCGTCATCAATACATAACAATAATATAATATATACAAACGTCTGGTCCGACAACAGTGCGAACAGACGGATGTGTAGTCCAGTGGTAACACGTTGGACTGGTAATCCAGGGATCGCAGGTTCGATGTTTGCACATTTTGATACAAACTTTGCCTATTTATATTTATTGCTTCTATATAAAGTATAACATTTCCCCTCTAACCAAGTGCACACTTTCTTTTTCGTGTGAGTATATATATATGCTAAGATTGAATATCGTGTGGAAGGCATTGGTGCTACACATATACGTCAAATAAGTATGGTCATCCGGGGTCTTCCTCCACCGTTAATAGCGGGAGAGTCGCCATATGACATACGCTGTTTGTGTGAGTATAGACTATATATGCATGGACATTTACTTATTTGAAATTATTCTTTAGAAATATATTCCGTATACAAAGCGCAAATGAAGACTACATGTACTGAATCCTGGCCTGGAGGTTATAAAACGATTCTCCAATCTCAAAACTCAGTCTCAATCATCTGATTGGTTCAGCTGACAGTAACACTTAGAAACAACCAATCAGATCATTTGAGCTTGAGATCTGAGAAAAGTGTTATAACCTCGGGGCCAGGCTGGTGTAACATTTAAATATGTGTGCAGGGTAATGTCCTCTTCTCGTGTCTTCGCTGAGTTAGCACGAACAATTACTTGTCCCCATTGCATACTAGCAGACTGATTTGGCTGTCCGATTAGCTCAGTTGTTAGCGAGCTCGCTTCTCACCAATGTAAAACGAGTTCGATCCTCGGACAGGGAAGTATGTGAAATGGTACGGTGGTCGCCAGATCGGACATGGGTTTCCACCGGGTACTCCGGTTTCCTCCTACACGAATGACAAATCCGCGCCAAAGAGAGTGATTAATATAAGTTGTTAGAACTTACTTAGCGATCTTTGTATAAAAAAAGTTTAAACTATTATTCTTTAGAAATATACTCCGCATATTCTAAAAACGCAAAAGAAAAGACTACTTTGAATCCAGGCTGATGTAACATTTAAATATTTGTGCAGGGTAATGTCCTCTTCCCGTGTCTTCGCTGAGTTAGCACGAACAATTACTTGTCCCGTTTACATACGTACAGACTGATTTGAGTCCGCCTCCGTGGTCGAGTGGTTAAGGTCGCTGACTTGTATACCACTGTAACCTATCATCACTGATGGTCACGGGTTCGAGCCCCGCTCAGGCCGTGTCTCATTTATATGAAAAAGTTGGCAGTTTCTTACGGAGGTTGGTGCACCCAAGTACTGGTTAACCGCTGGAGCCTGCCCAGGAAAGGTGTTGTTAAGTAAACTGCCCGCCGGCGATATAGCCCAAAATGGTGCTGATGCAGGCGTAAAACCCGTATAACATATAACATAACACAGACTGATTTGAATCTCTGACTATTTTGTTTCCAGGTTCTTGCAATCGAAACCCTACATACAGCCGGTATGAGTTTATTTGCGTTCTATGTCCTGCCATCTGTCGACCCGCTACGTGGACTAGCACTAACATTCGGCGTCGGGGTAATACCCGCATTTCTGAAAATGTTTGACACACAGAGAGAGAATGGCCGCAAATTCTACATCATCCTAGCGGATATACTCGCGCTAGTTTCACAGATTTCGATTCTTATTATATGGCCTATACGGAATACAATCGAACACGCCAGTACAGATCTCACGTGGACAATTCCTTGCTCTCTGTTATTAATCTCGATCGGCTGGTGGGAAAATTACATTAATAGATTTACTAAGATGGGAACACTGGGGATTCGACTGAAAGAATTCAAGCATAAAGTTCGGCGCATGCGCACAAAGATATACATTTTTGTCAGTTTATGGAAGATTATTCTGACACTTGGCTTGATGACTGTGATGATGACAGCCGGGAATACATCGTGTCTTAGCGTCCTATATTTCGATAGCGAATTCGCACAAGACTGCCCACATCTTGTGAACCCAATTGGTAACAATATTGACTCTGATTCATTGCACACGGGTCCTTTCTGGGTGGCTCTTGTTCAAATTTCGTCTTGTATCATGTGCTACCAGTTTTCGAAAATCGCGTGTAAAGTTATGTTGCAAGTGGTGAGTTTCTCGCTCCCGCTTATGATGGTCGCACCAATCATGTCTGGTTTCTTCATAGCCAACTGTGAAGCATGGACTGTTGATGGCATATCAAATCCACTTTTGCCGTCATATTTATATTGGACATGTGACATAAACGGTATTTCACGAGGCTTCCTCGAGACTTTATATTCGGATTACCTTCTTCCGGTTTCTTTAATATGGTGGCTTTCGTTTATGTGGATAACGTTTCATATATGGATGCCTCGAGCAGAGAGACTAGTACAGACAGAGAGACTGTTCGTACAGCCACTGTACTGCGGGGTCATGCTAGAGCAGTCAATGATGCTCAATAGACGCCGCGATGACAACGACAGAGGAGGTAGAAACAACTCCGATAAGGTAAGTACTTGATGAAACAAATCTAATCTACATACGTCACACATGTCAGGGTTTAAATGCACACAGACGGATCTGTAGTCCAGTGGTAACACGCTGGACTGGTAATCCAGGGATCGCAGGTTCGATCCCCCGTCTGACCCTAATAAAATTAACAGTCTTTCAGATGGGACGTTAAACCGAGGTCTCGTGTCGGTGCTTTACACCGTGCACGTAAAAGAACCATAGGAGATCTGGAATGGGTCTCTGTCTGTATCATGCACTATCCTCCAAAATCTAAAATAACTAATCTCTTCAGGAGGCGTCGCTCATATGGGCAACCGGTAGCGACGATAAATAAACGTAAAAACACAGTTTAAATGCACATACATCTTGGCAATATCGAGTACTACACAATCATACTGTGGAGAAAACACTTAGAATGTGCTGCACAGTGACAATTTCTAGGAAGCAGATGATTATAATGTGTTGCACGTTGTGTGTTTATCTTAGAATGTGCTGTACAGTGAAATAGTAAAAATTTAATAGATGTCTCGAATTTAACTTTTATTTTATATGCCGTACATCCCTTGTATGGGTTTTTGTTTTAAAAACTTACCAATAACTTTATATTTGGTGGTTTACGAAAAATCTGAAAATGAAATTATAGCATTATCGGGTTTACGGATTTTTGTTTTAAAAACATACCAATAACTTTATATTTGGTGGTTTACGAAAAATCGGAAAATGAAATTATTAGTCAGGACATTAGGAATTCAGTTTTATTAGAATTCAGGAATTATTAGACATTGACATATGTTTCATTACAGATATATCTTGCAATGGCGGTGCGCAGGCACTAGAGATCTGGTGCGGGCCGTTGTCTAATGTTGTTAAAACTTGTGGACCAAACCATTTGTATTTTCATATGTATCACGTGTATGTATATGTACTATTGGTTTGCAAAAACATATGATTCAATAAAATTCGATAGATTCAAAGACATGCGAGCAGGTAGTTACATTTTATTTAAATCAACGACAGCTCTAGTTATACTATATCCTTGTATCCACCCGTTATCAAGCTGACTTACTATGCTTTATATTTACATCTTATAGAAACGAAACGCGGCACAATTTGCCCCTCTAAACGGGCCGTATCCGTCTAAGCTGCCAATGACACCACGTGACCCTGTTAGGCAGGAACCAGCGCCGATGATTTATGTATGCGCCACCATGTGGCACGAGACTGAGAAAGAGGTGCTACAGGTGCTTACATCAATTTTCAGGTACATACCAGTATATATTATTGCTGAAAGTAAAACGTAAAGCTAATTTGAGAGATTCGATCCCCATATTTCGCATACATAATGTACGCACTGTTATTCTACAAGTAATACTCATATATTCTAGCATGACTGTATACGCAAAGAAGTAATTGTCCCGTGTTTAAATCTGCAATAAACAATGCTGATGTCAATCGTGTCGTCATTTAATTAGCATTTCTGTAGTTTTGTGACGTCATTTAAGCTTACTAAAAAAATAACACCAACTATTTGTGAGATTTTTATATATTTTTTGTAATGTTACAATCGGAATAATATTTGTATTTGCGTTATTTATAGTGGAATAAAACATGGTTTGTCGTTCTGAGGGCCGGAATAAAACATGGTTTGTCGTTCTGAGAGCCGGAATTAACAACTTAGGCATACATACCTCATGGTTAATTCCATCACGCTTGAACTCTAAGCCATGTTTTATTCGCCATTAAAACACTGTCATAACGTCATAACTTTGTACTTGCAGTCCATTATTATTAATATTGGACTGGTGTAAAAAGACTGAAATATTGTATTAAATACTACCCGTAAATGTACGAAATTAACAATTTTAATTAGTAGGATATTGTTGTATAAGTGTGTGTTTTAAGAAAGAGATAAGCCGTAAACGATACAATATGTAAACTACTGTTACTGTCTTCGGCGCTAGGTGCCTCACACAGTCCAATATGTTACATATTGGATCGTTTTCGGCTTATATCCTATACATAAATAATTGAATTACAACTATTATTTTCTCATTTTAATATATTACCTGGTACACATCCTGGAGAATTGGATGGAACTAATGTCTGTGAATATAAACTATGTTTCGTATTTAATCTCTGAATAAAACAGGAAATATCCAACATATTTAATTTAGCTCGCTGTACATTTGTATAGATGAGGAATTATTGTTGAAATCTGAATAACAATTCTTGTTCATGCAAAGCAAGTTTTTACAACTCGACTCATCGCTCTCCAAACATATTACTATATTACATATTATGTATGCTTACTAATTAACAGTTATACACAATGATCTGATTTCCATCATTGTTATATTAATTATTTTGATAGACTTGACGATGACCAATGTGCAAGGAAGAATGCTCAGCGATTCTTCGACGTTGTTGATCCGGATTATTACGAATTCGAAGGTATTCACAGCTATTTATTGTTGCGGGAAGGACTGTAAATAATGGTGTCATAACTTGTAGCCCAACCCATTTGCCCCCCCCCGATTAAATAGTATACAGCAATAATAATAAATCCTAATATAATTTCATATTGTTTTTCTACGTATTTCATTGTGTGTATAATTGTAATGTACAGTATGAAAAAAAATTGTTGATTTTGTTTAATCTTGGGTTACATTTTAGTTTATACACATTTATTTTAGCTCGATTTCGAAACAAGTTCTTACAACTTATATTAATCACTCTCCATACCTCATTCTTGATAGAGAGAGAGGTGGAAAGAGAGAATGAAATGTGGAATTTAAATGCCTTGCATAAGGGCACATTCGTAAAGGCTACACTCGGGTGGGAACTCGGGTCCGTTCGCACCTGAAGCCAACGCGCAACTACAGCGCTACCAAGACTTCCACATTATTTCTTATATCGTTATATACAAATTTGTGTCTTTTTTCTCTATGTAAAATATTTCGTGTCCCATCGAACCCCATTTAAAATATAAATGTAACTATGCATCATTATAAATCAGAACAATTCCATACATTGTTGATAAGTATATATATATAAAGCATGTAAGGCTCCTAGGGGATGTGCTCCGATCCCTACTAGTCACTGGACGGAGAAAATAAATGGGGTTCCCCCTTTTTGGGTCCCGAAAAAATAATAAGAAAAAAAGACTTCCACAAGTTTGGTTGAAATGTGCACCAACATGCAGATTAGGTCGAATGCCACGCCTTCACGTTTTATTGGATGTAGGGATACCCTGAGTGCCACACCCAAACTGCATTTGAGGCACGGATCAACACCCGGGTATAACCACCGACCTTCTGCAAACAAACTGGATCCTCACGTGAGTGAATTCGACACCTACAGCGGGAGTATTACGGAGAGAGGAGACACGAGGGTAAATGGGAGTATACACCTACTACGGAGAGAGGAGGCAAGTGGGTAAGTGGGAGTATACACCTACTACGGAGAGAGGAGACACGTGGGTAAGTGGGATTATACACCTACTACGGAGAGAGGAGACACGTGGGTAAGTGGGATTATACACCTACTACGGAGAGAGGAGGTACGTGGGTAAGTGGGATTATACACCTACTACGGAGAGAGGAGGCAAATGGGTAAGTGGGATTATACACCTACTA
This sequence comes from Archivesica marissinica, assembly GCA_014843695.1. Classification (NCBI taxonomy): domain Eukaryota; kingdom Metazoa; phylum Mollusca; class Bivalvia; order Venerida; family Vesicomyidae; genus Archivesica; species Archivesica marissinica. The sequence goes on along the minus strand of CM026392.1, from coordinate 21,422,849 downwards.
CGGAGAGAGGAGGCAAGTGGGTAAGTGGGATTATACACCTACTACGGAGAGAGGAGGCAAGTGGGTACGTGGGATTATACACCTACTACGGAGAGAGGAGGCAAGTGGGTAATTCGAGGTTAACAATCTCTACGCGACTATGACCTATATGTATTGTTTAATATCACGCATACTACTATACGTGTATCGAACTATCATGCAATCTATAATTCACTCGTTTGTATATTTTCAGCTCATATATTTTTCGACGACGCTTATGAACCGCATGATGACGAGACGTACGAGTATTATGTAAACAGTTTCGTCAAACAACTGGTGCGCACAATTGACAAAGCAGCCAGGTAAATCTACAACCATTCTACAACCATTCTACAACCAATCTATAATCAATCTACAACCATTCTACAACCAATCTACAACCAATCTATAATCAATCTACAACCATTCTACAACCAATCTACAACCAATCTATAATCAATCTACAACCATTCTACAACCAATCTACAACCAATCTATAATCAATCTACAACCATTCTACAACCATTCTACAACCATTCTACAACCAATCTACAACCATTCTACAACCAATCTATAATCAATCTAATAACTGAATTGTGTCAATGCCTGAGATTATTGAAATGACAAAGTTAACGACCGAAGACAATTCGAAATGACAAAATAAGCACATGGCGAACACATAAACCTGATGTTTCTGCAGCTGCAACCGATTTCGGTAAAGCAGATATGTAGGTTCACATATTCTTGCATAACAGCCATTAATAGTCCAGGGTTATAAAACTATTGTGCGTGAACGCGGGTGTACTAAACACTGCTAAACTGGAAACCTATCGCGGAGACAAAGTTGAATAGTATAGTAGTATGATCAGCATTTTGCGTTTTACGTTCATTTATCGTCGCTACCGTTGCCCATATGAGTGACGCCTCCTCAAGAGATTATTCATTTTAAATTTTTGGAGGATAGTGCAATGACACAGTATACAGAGGTCCAACGACACGAGACCTCGGTTTAAAGACCCATCTTAAAGACTATTAATTTTATTAGGGTCAGACGGGGGATCGAACCTGTAATCCCTGGATTCCCAGTCCATCATGTTGATCACTGAACTAAGTATCCGTCTGGTATGATCAGACACATATTAGGACCGTTTTTATATGAATCTACAACGCTAGTACTGATAAGACACGTTTACTAGTAGACCAGAAATATCTCCCAGAATGAGTTACACTGTCTATCTGCAAGCGTCATTCAGATTTACTTCCTACGTTCGAACTTAAAACCTGCGAGCACCCGCCAATCTCCAACTTTACCCTCCCAAGCCAACTACTGAAGTTTTTAGGAAATCGTTCTTATATTCAGGGTCATACTTGTGGAATTCCCTCCCTTATCACATCTAAACAGCACATTCTGTTCCACACTTCAAAGCTTTATATATCAGGTGGTGCAAAGAACAGACCAATAACCTAATTAACTAAGAATATACAGTTATACATGAATATAAGTATTAGTTCTTGCAGCTTATATCTTATTTCCTATGAAAGTTTTACTGGTTACTGTTTACATGTTTCATTATGCTAGTTCATGTTTTAATTTGTTGAGGGCCTCGTGGTCGATTGACTTAATTGTTCAAATGAATTCTCTCGTTAAATAAAGTCTTTATTATTATTATTATTATTATGGGCTTAATAATATACTTTCAGTAAGGTACACCGTGTACCAATGCGTATCGCCCCACCAACCAGGTATCCAACACCATATGGCGGCAAACTGGAGTGGACTTTACTCGGTGGCAACAAGCTGGTCGCCCACTTGAAAGACAAGTCCAAAATACGAATAAAGAAACGATGGAGCCAGGTTAGTGAATTTCAATATAAACCAATCAAAACGTTTTATTTGAAAGTCCCGCTGCATAACGGTTATTCTAAAATCACTTTTATAACATCTGATTAGTCTAAGCTGTAGATCAAGATCAACCTAATAGAGCTGTGCCGAAAAACTGAATGATGTTGTAAATATTGAATAGTGTTTCATTTATGTTATGTATTTGAATATTGTTTCAGTTAGGTTATGTTTAGGTTATGTCATCATCATCATCATTATCATCATCATCATCATCATCATCATCATCATCATCATCATCATTTATAGTGATTGCGTCACTCTGCATAGAGCATACTCGCAATGTCTACTAATATGTATTTGATTATTGGTCCATTTAGATTATGTATTGGAATATTGGTCCATTTAGGTTATGTATTTGAATATTGGTCCATTTAGGTTATGTATTGGAATATTGGTCCATTTAGGTTATGTATTGGAATATTGGTCCATTTAGATTATGTATTGGAATATTGGTCCATTTAGGTTATGTATTTGAATATTGGTCCATTTAGGTTATGTATTGGAATATTGTTACATTTAGGTTATGTATTTGAATATTGTTGCATTTAGGTTATGTATTTGAATATTGGTTCATTTAGGTTATGTATTTGAATATTGTTGCATTTAGGTTATGTATTTGAATATTGGTCCATTTAGGTTATGTATTTGAATATTGGTCCATTTAGGTTATGTATTTGAATATTGGTCCATTTAGGTTATGTATTTGAATATTGGTCCATTTAGGTTATGTATTGGAATATTGGTCCATTTAGGTTATGTATTGGAATATTGTTACATTTAGGTTATGTATTTGAATATTGTTGCATTTAGGTTATGTATTGGAATATTGGTTCATTTAGGTTATGTATTGGAATATTGGTGCATTTAGGTTATGTATTTGAATATTGGTCCATTTAGGTTATGTATTGGTCCATTTAGGTTATGTATTTGAATATTGGTCCATTTAGGTTATGTATTTGAATATTGGTCCATTTAGGTTATGTATTTGAATATTGGTCCATTTAGGTTATGTATTTGAATATTGGTCCATTTAGGTTATGTATTGGAATATTGGTCCATTTAGGTTATGTATATGAATATTGGTCCATTCAGGTTATGTATATGTACTACCTCCTTGGGCACCGGCTTGTCGGACAGAACTTAGATGCCAGACGGAAACAGACACTCGCTGATAACACTTATCTTCTAACACTGGATGGTGACGTAGATTTCAAGCCATCGTCTGTGCAAGTACTCGTAGATAGAATGAAACGAAACGAGAAGGTCGGAGCAGCGTGCGGACGAATTCATCCCATAGGAATGGGTGGGTTGCATATGACATTATATCTAACGGAGAAAATGCAAACTTTATACGAAATGGGATCATTATTCCTGTATTTGCTATTTGTGGCTGCGTCGTCTTAGTTTATACAAATGTATCTTAGCTCGATTGCGAAAAAAGTACTTACAACTTACATGACTCACTCTCGAGATCTCATTCCTGATGGAATACCTCGCCAAGTGGGAGAGAGAAGAGGCGTGTGGATTTATATGCCTTGCCTAAGGGCACAATCGTAACGCCTCCAGTTGGGCGCACACATCTGAAGCGAACGCGCCACCCGTGCGATATCACGTCTGAGTCATGATACATATTTATAAGCCCGATTACCGCTTTACACTTATATTCTGCACTCCTTTCATAAACGTTTATATGAAATGAAAATTCGCTGTATCTTCCAACATGATGTCATATGTTCACGTGATTCCAAATTACACTAAACAAAGCATTGTGAAACAAACATATAACAGCCAATGAGAGACATCTCTAAAGTTCTATTACCTCCCTTGGCAGATAAAGTCTGATTAATTCCAAAATGTGAACATGTCCTTTTAGTTAGAATCCTTTGTATTTACTGGTGTTCCCTAACCAGATGTTGCGGTATGATAAATGTGATTTTATCAAACTCGTGTTAATTAACTGATAGCATTCTTTTACAAATAAGTACCCATTGCATATACTGTATGAGATCTGTCGAGATATAGTAATTTAATACTCACAAGAAGCGATAGCGGAATAAAATTGCTAGCATGTTGTGCAAAGGAAGCAACGATAAAACAGAGGAAACACTTAATAGGACCTATCTACTTTTAGTGAGTATTCAGGGGCAGTAACTGACCGATGTCTCTCATTGCTTAGGGAGTATTCAAGGGCAGTAACTGACCGATGTCTCTCATTGTTTAGGGAGTATTCAGTGGCAGTAACTGACGGATGTCTCTCATTGTTTAGGGAGTATTCAGGGGCAGTAACTGACAGATGTCTCTCATTGTTTAGGGAGTATTCAGTGGCAGTAACTGACCGATGTCTCTCATTGTTTAGGGATTATTCAGGGGCAGTAACTGACCGATGTCTCTCTTTGATTAGGGAGTATTCAGGGGCAGTAACTGACCGATGTCTCTCATTGTTTAGGCAGTATTCAGGGGCAGTAACTGACGGATGTCTCTCATTGTTTAGGCAGTATTCAGGGGCAGTAACTGACCGATGTCTCTCAATGTTTAGGGAGTATTCAGGGGCAGTAACTGACCGATGTCTCTCATTGTTTAGGGTGTATTCAGGGGCAGTAACTGACGGATGTGTCGCATTGCTTAGGGAGTATTCAGGGGCAGTAACTGACCGATGTCTCTCATTGTGTTTATTCTGCGGACAGCATTCGTGTATAGCTGTCAATACCCAACAACCAATCAATGACAATATTTCTCGTTCTGTAGGGATGTCTCTCATTGTTTAGGGAGTATTCAGGGGTAGTAACTGACCGATGTCTCTCATTGTTTAGGGAGTATTCAGGGGCAGTAACTGACCGATGTCTCTCATTGCTTAGGGAGTATTCAGGGGCAGTAACTGACGGATGTCTCTCATTGTTTAGGGAGTATTCAGGGGCAGTAACTGACCGATGTCTCTCATTGTTTAGGCAGTATTCAGGGGCAGTAACTGACGGATGTCTCTCATTGTTTAGGGAGTATTCAGGGGCAGTAACTGACCGATGTCTCTCATTGTTTAGGGAGTATTCAGGGGCAGTAACTGCCCGATGTCTCCCATTGTTTAGGGAGTATTCAGGGGCAGTAACTGACGGATGTCTTTCCTTGTTTAGGGAGTATTCAGGGGCAGTAACTGACCGATGTCTCTCATTGTTTAGGGAGTATTCAGGGGCAGTAACTGACCGATGTCTCTCATTGTTTAGGCAGTATTCAGGGGCAGTAACTGACGGATGTCTCTCATTGTTTAGGCAGTATTCAGGGGCAGTAACTGACCGATGTCTCTCATTGTTTAGGGAGTATTCAGGGGCAGTAACTGACCGATGTCTCTCATTGTTTAGGGTGTATTCAGGGGCAGTAACTGACGGATGTGTCGCATTGCTTAGGGAGTATTCAGGGGCAGTAACTGACCGATGTCTCTCATTGTGTTTATTCTGCGGACAGCATTCGTGTATAGCTGTCAATACCCAACAACCAATCAATGACAATATTTCTCGTTATGTAGGTCCGATGATCTGGTACCAGAAATTTGAATACGCAATCAGCCATTGGCTACAGAAGGCAACGGAGCACATGATTGGCTGCGTGCTGTGCAGTCCGGGTTGCTTCAGTTTATTCCGTGCGTCTGCGCTTATGGACGATAACGTGATGGGGAAATATGCCACGACGTCATCACAAGCCAAACATTATATACAATATGACCAAGGTATGTACGAGACATGACCTGCGTGATAGGGAAATATGCCACGACGTCATCACAAGCCAAACATTATATACAATATGACCAAGGTATGTACGAGACCTTATTGACGTGATGGGGAAATATGCCACGACGTCATCACAAGCCAAACATTATGTACAATATGACCAAGGTATGTACGAGACCTTATTGACGTGATGGGGAAATATGCCACGACGTCATCACAAGCCAAACATTGTGTACAATATGACCGAGGTATGTACGAGACCTTACTTGCGTGATGGGGAAATATGCCATGACGTCATCACAAGCCAAACATTATATACAATATGAACAAGGTATGTACGAGACCTTATTGACGTGATGGGGAAATATGCCACGACGTCATCACAAACCAAACATTATGTACAATATGACCAAGGTATGTACGAGACCTTACTTGCGTGATAGGGAAATATGCCACGACGTCATCACAAGCCAAACATTATGTACAATATGAACAAGGTATGTACGAGACCTTATTGACGTGATGGGGAAATATGCCACGACGTCATCACAAGCCAAACATTATATACAATATGACCAAGGTATGTACGAGACCTTATTGACGTGATGGGGAAATATGCCACGACGTCATCACAAGCCAAACATTATGTACAGTATGACCAAGGTATGTACGTGACCTTATTGACGTGATGGGGAATATGCCACGACGTCATCACAAGCCAAACATTATGTACAATATGACCAAGGTATGTACGAACTTATTGACGTGATGGGGAAATATGCCACGACGTCATCACAAGCCAAACATTATGTATAATATGACCAAGGTATGTACGAGACCTTATTGACGTGATGGGGAAATATGCCACGACGTCATCACAAACCAAACATTATGTACAATATGACCAAGGTATGTACGTGACCTTACTGACGTGATGGGGAAATATGCCACGACGTCAGCACACGTGATAGTGACGTCGTGAGGTGATATAATAATACTTCGTCACAAGCCAAACGGTTTATACAATGTGACCAAGGTATGTAATCTCGGTGTTCGTTCTGATATGGCCGGTTGGTGAGCCGCCAGCTAGTTAAATAATGGTTACCGATTGCCTACCCGCCTGGCGTCTGGCATACAATCATAGGATTTGGGAAGTACTGTTGTTCATACAAAGAGGTGTCTCATAAGTCAAATAAACCGATGTTTATAAAATTATTATTTATAAATTGTTTCCCTTTATGAATGTTTACATATAGCGTTATAAACAATCATTAGTGATATCAGTTAGATAGGGAGTGAAAATAACGTAAAAGCCAAAAAATACATGTGTGGGACTTTAATGCAATTTGCAGGAGAGGACAGGTGGTTGTGTACGCTACTACTGCAGCAGGGGTACCGCGTGGAATACTGCGCTGCGGCGGATGCTTTGACGTATGCCCCTGAGGGCTTCCAGGAGTTCTACAACCAACGACGCCGTTGGTCGCCATCAACAATGGCAAATATTATGGATTTACTGGGTATGTTTGCCAGTCTATATATACTTGGAAGTAATTACTGTATCTCGATCAATGTTTACATGTTCTATTAACATTGCGAGTCTCTTATAATTCATATATTGAATGGCAATGCATGTTATTTTATTGTGTATCATGTTGTGATTTGTGAATGTATTATGTGATATGCATTGATGAGACGATAATAAAGATTTATATTTGCTGGCATAACAACGGGACAGTCACGTACATGTTAGCGTCATTTCAACATACTTCGACTTTAACAAATAATCATTCCTGATGCCAAAAACTTTATATTGCTCTTAGCAAAGTATTATATTTTCATAAATAAGTTTAGAAAAACGTTACCAAATTTACCAGTCTTTAAAAAGTACTTAAAGAGTAGAATAAACATAGAACAACATATCGCCTTTACAGGGGATAAAATAGAAAAACATAATAAAAAATGGAAAAATATACCCCTAACATAACTGACAAATACCAAAAATGATAACACACAAACACACAAACACACAAACAGTGAGTGAAAAAAGATGCCTCCTGTCCAACATGCATATTTATTCCTTAGAAACAAATACAGCTACGTCCTATATTTCTGTACTTGCTGGGTTTGAATGCGTGCGTGGGTGTTGGTTGTGTGAGTGAATGGGGGGTGTAAGTGTGAATACGAGGCTGTGTATGTGAGAGAGAAAGCGAGAATGATAGATTATAGATGATAGATTTAAATTATTTTGTAACTTGACCACATTTGATAAATATGTACAATGTTACATATAAGTTCTGTCATTATCAAACTGTTAAATGTATAATGTTTGTGAAATGTGTTTAATTAACAAAATAAATATATTCAATAAAAAAAATAATCATTCCGTTTATGCTTTCCAATGCATGATTTGGCTTAAACATATTTATTTTCTATCATGTACATGGTTATTCACAACAATTGAAATAAGAAATTGGACAGATTGATTGAATTATTTGAGTTTTTCTCAGTGAAAGAAATTGCGATATTTCACTGTTTTCAAACAGTGGACGATGACATTTTCTGTGCCACTGCTTGACTTTCGTATTCCTCGGTTGGATGTATTTTTGTATCTTAGCTATTTTCTGAAAATCATTGGAAATCATAAATGAAAAAGATTTGTTTATTAGTGTAAGATAGGGTATGCTTTCATCTCGAAATACATATTCAGTATGTGAGATGGTACGGTGGTCGCCAGATCGGACAGGTGGGTTTTCACCGGGTACTCCGGTTTACTCCCACACAAATGACCACATTTACGCGTTCATCGGCGCCAACGAGAGTGATTACTATAAGTTGTAAGAACTTGCTTCACATTCGTTGTACAATAAATAAAGTTTAAACTAAATATATATGTATCGATCTTTTCTAGAATATCCGAAATATCTAAATCTAAACATATTCGGTGATCACTCGATGAAATAAAATCCTATCTTACACTAATAAACACAAATATCCTCTTTATTCTATATATCTCGCGACTTTAAAAATACCATTTCTGTATATTCATAGGAGATTGGAAAAATGTGGTGAAACAAAACGAAAACATCTCACTACTCTATATCGTCTACCAGCTACTGTTATTCTGTAGCTCTCTCCTCACCCCCGCCACCATCTTCCTCCTGATCACCGGGGCGCTTAATACAGCGTTTCCAGCCCTGGATCTCATGATGTCATTGCTGGTCAATGCTATACCTGTCGGATTGTTCCTACTAGCTTGTTTCGTCTGTGATTCGAAATGGCAGGTAGGTATTTTGTTTTTATTTATTTAAGTTTATTTAACGTCGCTACTGGTTGCCCATTTGAGCGACGGGCATTTTACCTAACAACCCTTGCATGGGCAGGCTCCAGTCGTTAACCAGTACTTGGTGCACCAACCTCCGTAAGAAAATGCCAACCTTTTTAATAAATAATTAAAATAAAATATGATTAAACTAAACCCCCACGAGTAATAACTGGAAAGTCGTCATATGACATACGTTGTTGGTACGAACCCCACCTCCCCTCCCCCACAAAAGCAAAACACATACTTATAAATAACGTCTCTTACATTTTACCTTCAATTCGTTTCAGCTACGGTTAGCGGAAGTTCTGTCCGCATGCTACGCCCTGTGCATGATGGTCGTCATCGTGAGCCTGGGACTCAACATGGTATTAGAAGGAGTGGCATGTTCCCCGACGGCAATGTTCCTGTTCTTCCTACTGGGTGTATTTATAGTATCTGCTATCCTTCATCCACAGGTATCTCATTGGTTGTCTTCTATCACATGATCAGTATACGTCAACTGTTCCGATGAATGTAATTGAAAACGAATATCATTTTTACTTGTATGTCCGAAATATAGACAATTACGTAAAGAAATACTTACTAGGACATATAGACAAAGACATTGCCAGATTAATACATCCGGAACAGTATTCAGACTTTCTGTGCACCAGTGCTTCATTTCTTAAGCAAGTTTATGCGATAGCATTATAAAATAAAGAAAATAATGTGTTCATATATGTGATACAAAACGATACTATTTATATCACCATGTACTTCATAATGTACCATTTTCGCTTTCGTGAATCCTTATGTTGTTTTAGATGGTTGTATATTTATTATTAAGCTCGAGAATAAATATTGACACTTTCCTTGATCTTAGGCCAAGGTTATGATATTGTATTGTTTTTTTCATTCTTAATTATTTGTACGTATGTTATGTTGTATGTATATTCTAATTCGTACCTGATCTATAGTTGTGTTTATAATTATGTTCTGTACTTTTGTATCTTTCTTGATGATTGTATGTAACTCTCTTCAGAAATGGAGGAATAAAAGATAATATATATATATGAACACAGTACAGTACTTTGGTTTTGATGCAAATTAGGTTATACCTCGATGCAATGCAGAAAAAGAACATTCAATTCGTATAATTATGACTAAATCTTTACAAATTACAAAAGAAGTTGTCTTTTAGATTCGTTAACATTTCGATACCTGAATCGGTATGGAAATGTATTTGCGTAGCCTCATGTTAATAATCACCTTGGTTACTTAGATAATATAATAATGAACGGCGATCACATGGGCTGAATCAGCCAATGAGAATCGAAACATTGCAAGAAGCTATGATTATTAACAAATAAAACACTGCATGTCATGACGTCATGAACACGTGCTCAATGACGTCAGTACTACATTGCAGATGGTTGAAATGAGAAAAATGTTCTATCCTACTTTTACAGGAGTTTTATTGCCTACTACATGGCGCGATTTATTTCCTGGCAGTGCCTAGCATGTCCATGTTACTGATGATTTATTCCATATGTAACATGCATGTTGTGTCATGGGGAACCAGAGAATCTGCAATAGCTGTCAATCCGAACGAGAAACCACAAAAGACACCAGATAGCAAGCTGCAGGTTGGTGTGCAATCTTTGTTTGTTTGTTTGCTTAAGTTGCTTTGGGGTCCACCAACAGCGTAGGTCGTTCACATATCAATTTTTGAAGCCATGTATTTGACAAAACATATAGTTTTTGCCAACAAAATTAAAACAAAATAAAAGTTGCGCCAAATATTTTCGCCAATTCACAATATTTAGCCACAGTATGTTTGTCGCAATTTGCAATTGGCGACATTGGCGACATTGGCGACCGACAGCGTGCACCCTGACGTTTGAGACCACTATTGAGTATTTCTGACTGAACTCGTTGTATATTTTGATTTTGTATTTATCATATTAATACTAATTGTTTGTATTTTCTAAAACTTGTTTTCCAATCCAACATGTTCATATACTATTCTATGTGAATGTTATTACACCAAACATATTATAATACTATTTAAAGGTAAAGAGGAATATGATGGCAAAATGTGTATCCGCTAGACAGAACTTTCCACTACTCGCCATACTGTATTGAATTCAGTCACAATAGCAAACCGTGCAGTAGATGAACAAGTAGAAATGCTATGTACAAGTAACTTCCAATTTCAGGCGATGCTGCAAATGTTTTCAAGAGAAGAAGAACTGGACAGTGACTATGGATTTTCCTTTGGGAATCTGTTCAGATGTCTATGTTGCCCTAAACCAACGCCAGACAGAAGTGAGAAAAAGTTTGAGATGGTTTTGGAAAAGCTTGCAACAATCGAAAGTGCTGTAGTGGCAGGTACTAATAAAGTTAAACTTTATTTATTATACAACGATTGCGAATCAAGTTCTAACAACTTATATTAATATTAATATCACTCTCGCTGGAGGGATGAAAGCGTATATGTGGTCATTCGTGTGTGTGTGTGGGGGGGGGGAAACCCACATGTCCGATCTGGCGACCATCGTACCGTCTCACATACTTCCCGGTCCGAGGATCGAACCCGGGTTGCATTGGTGAGAAGCGCGAGAGCTAACCACTGCGCTAATAGCAGGTACTATCACTGTTTTGACTCAGGTTATGCTGTTTTCTTGCATGCTTTCCAGTGAATGATTGAGCACAGCCTGGTGCGGGCTGTTGTCTAATGTTGTTAAAACTTGTGGCCCAAACAATTTGTATTTTCATGCTATGTATTGTATCTGTACGTGTATGACATATGTACTATGGATTTGCAATAACATATGGTTGAATAAACACTATAAAATGTACATTAGACAGCCAAGAGGCTTCCGCTTGCGTTGAAAAAGATGTATCAGCAGATGAAGGAGTCAGTGTTACGTTTGAGACTGTTACAGAAGACTCAACAGATGGCGTAAGAAGGCGGAAGGAAAGTACAATGAGCGACAAAGATACAGATAAACAGAAGGAGTATGAAGGTAACTAAAATACTGGCCGAGTGGTTTTAGGCATCCCGCCGTTAGAATTCGACTTTAACCACTACCACCATGTTTGTGAGTTAGTTCCCGATCAGTGTCAAGTCATAAATGTTGACATGCGAGAAAGTTGTCAATCGCTTACGGAGGTGAAAGAGCTGAATACGGATTCCTACTCAGGAAATGCGAGTGGTATGCTCTCCACAACAATGGACTGTTTAAACTGTATTTATTTTACAACGATTGCGAAGTTCTAACAACTTATATTAATCACTCTCGTTAGCGCGGATGAAAGCGTAAATGTGGTCATTCGTGTGGGAGGAAACCGGAGTACCCGGAGAAAACCAACCTGTCCAATCTGGTGACTACCATCCATCTCACATACATCCCGATCCGCGGATCATTGATGAGCAGTAATAGAAAGTATTATAATGCAATGTGCTTAGCCACTGGGCTGGTGAATCCGCTACGACAATATAAAACAATGTACTGAGATCCTGTACTCAAAGGAGATAGCAGTTCTAAATTAAGCTACACAAAACTACAGTATGTATTCGTTTAATTTATATTGAATAGTGTAATGCTACGTGCATATATATATAGATATTTAGAATAAACTATATATTACCATTCAATAACTGGTTAACGAAAACAGTGATCAAATCGCTTACATAACCATGAACAAATTCGCTTGTCCATATTAATTCTGTGTGGAAAATGTATGTCTATATGCTGGCATGCATATATATATTTAGAATAAACTATATATTACCATTCAATAACTGGTTAACGAAAACAGTGATCAAATCGCTTACATAACCATGAACAATTCGCTTGTCCATATTAATTCTGTGTGGAAAATGTATGTCTATATGCTGGCATGCATATATATATTTAGAATAAACTATATATTACCATTCAATAACTGGTTAACGAAAACAGTGATCAAATCGCTTACATAACCATGAACAAATTCGCTTGTCCATATTAATTATGTGTGGAAAATGTATGTCTATATGCTGGCATGCATATATATATGAAGAATAAACTATATATTACCATTCAATAACTGGTTAACGAAAACAGTGATCAAATCGCTTACATAACCATGAACAAATTCGCTTGTCCATATTAATTATGTGTGGAAAATGTATGTCTATATGCTGGCATGCATATATATATGAAGAATAAACTATATATTACCATTCAATAACTGGTTAACGAAAACAGTGATCAAATCGCTTACATAACCATGAACAAATTCGCTTGTCCATATTAATTATGTGTGGAAAATGTATGTCTATATGCTGGCATGCATATATATATTTAGAATAAACTAAAATATGTTACCATTCAATAACTGGTTAACGAAAACAGTGATCAAATCGCTTACATAACCATGAACAAATTCGCTTGTCCATATTAATTCTGTGTGGAAAATGTATGTCTATATGCTGGCATGCATATATATATTTAGAATAAACTAAAATATGTTACCATTCAATAACTGGTTAATGAAAACAGTGATCAAATCGCTTACATAACCATGAACAAATTCGCTTGTCCATATTAATTATGTGTGGAAAATGTATGTCTATATGCTGGCATGCATATATATATTTAGAATAAACTAAAATATGTTACCATTCAATAACTGGTTAATGAAAACAGTGATCAAATCGCTTACATAACCATGAACAAAATACGCTTTTCCATATCGATCCTATGTGGAAACTGAATGTCTGCACCAGGATTTTGTATGTCTGCACCAGGATTTAAATTTCGCTTTTCAGTGATAAACCCGGTGTACAAGCCCATACTGGTTGCACACGAAGACGAGAATACACCTAAATGGCTTGATGATGAGGATCTCGGCAAAGGTCGTACTCGCTACATCAGTAACGACGAGAAGTCATTCTGGAAGGACCTGATAAAGAAATACCTACTGCCACTGGAGAAGAACGAAGCACAGCAGAAGAAGATACAGTTTGATCTGCTTGAGCTGAGAAACAAGATGTGTCTAATGTTCTTCATGATCAATGGATTGTTCGTTGTAATCATCTTTACACTTCAGGTGGGTACAAACATGGTTATGAACTACTAAAAACGTTATATAACGTCAACACCGACTGTCGGGGCGGGTAGCTTAGTGTAAGGTATTAATATAGGCCATTCAGTCGTCTGTAAGTTTGTGCGTGAATGTGCATACCAAAGACACATGATGGGGTATTTTTCAGTATGTCAGTGTGTTTTGAGGTTATTTTGTTATTCTTGCTGTGTTATGGGGTTATAAGTACCAATCTCTGCGCAAGCAACCATAACCTGCACCTGTCCGAATATTGTATGGCCGTTTTATATTTCATATGCAGCCAGTTAGCACAACCACTTAACAACTTATCATTGTATTGTCATATAATGCATACAAATGGATGAAATGTTTGGATTTTTCGTTGCTCACATTCGCAGCCAATTCAACATTGGTACATAACAACTTCGTATCGCTTATACAAATTTCTTTGAGCTCGATTGCGAAACGAGTTCTTACAGTATTAATTGACCTTTCTGCAAACGCTACTTAGGCACGCCCCCCATAGTTACCGGTGCTCGCTGTAACCACGCGAGACAAGCTATCTAACAAAATGGCGTCTAACGCAGTCCTGCATCGAGTTAATCTAGATAAAGTCCGTCGAATTTCTCGGTTTTATTTCACCCAGATAAGAATATCTCGTTGAAAGCAAGACAGCAATGGTTTAAGTTTTTCAGTGATGGTTATTTCTCTAAAGTACAGATATATTTAACGGTTGAGGACGTGTTAAGTGTTCGTGGAAAATGCTTTCGCAGTCAACGGAAGAGTGAACAACCATATCGTGTCAACTTTGACATCAAAAGAAATGAAATATGCCACCGTCTTGAGAGACTCGACCCTATGCCTCCTAGAAGACTCGAACATTAGGCCCACAAACTGAACACCAGTAAGTTCACTGAGCTAATATGGGAATCCCACAGCTCTGCACATGCATGGGTACTATTACTACTATCTGATCCCTAGTCCACCATCCACGACAATATGTATGAACCACATGTATAATTTTAATCACCATTATACTCACATATCTCTTGTGAACAGTAAATCTATAAATGCAGAATATATTTTTTCGAAATATTTTATTATGCATAAATAAATTAATTTCAACTTACTTTTGTGCAAATATATCTGTTTGCATTAATTTTGGATGTATTCAGCTGGTCGTTTAATTCACCTTAGACATGTTTCAAGATTTGTCTTAGGTTTTGGAAATGGCACGAATTTAACGTCACCTATCAATCGATCTGGATATCTACTATCACACAGACCGTAACTACATCTTTTCACCATTGTCAATGACAGACAGCATTAATTAATTTGTAATTATTTTTCAAAACATAATTTCAGATCACGATCACTCGTTATCAGATTTGAGTAAAACGTTACTAAATAACTCGTTTGTCTGACAGAACGATACAACAATGATTCGGTGTAGTAATCAATGCTATAATTATGTGCACACATTTTATAATTGACCAATTAGCACAATCAGTGCTAAATTCCGATGTGCAATTTTGATCTTGATAATAGCAGTATGCCCCTATCCGGGATATTATACAGTCGGCGGTCTCTGTGATGTACCGGTAGTCGATTACCCCCAATAAACAGTGTGACAAGCTTAAATTTGATTGCTGTGTTTGCTAGAAAATAATGACTATATGGGTTCAGTCGGTGTTTTTATAGATGCATTGTTTTTAAAGCAGCTGTCTGGTATTTTGTGGTTCATATACACACTTTTAGATTTGTCCAAGGATTTTGAAATGGGTTGAATTTAACGTCGATCACCAGGATGTCGACTAATTTTGTACTATAACTAACCCACACACCAAAGCTACACATTTTCAACATCATTAAAACAATTTTAAACCCGTATTTTCGATCAAATTCACGCCTTTTCAAATTTGTCTACTCGTTACTAGTTTGTCTAATATGCATTGTTTGTCTAACAAGATGGCGGCGATAAGCCGTTGCCGGGGGTGTGCGCAAATGGTGCGATGCGATTGGCTAACGCCAGCTGTCAATCAAAATCGGCAGAAAGGTCAATTTAAACAACGCTCTCGAGACTTCATTCCGGGTGGTATCCATATTCATGAGGAATATAACTGCCTTAAAAAAGGTTAACACTTTATTTATTTTACAACGATTGCGAAGCAAGTTCTAACAACTTATATTAATCACTCTCGTTGGCGTGGATGAACATGTATATATATGTGGTCATTCATGTGGGAGGAAACCGGAGTACCCGGAGAAAATCCACCTGTCCGATCTGGTGAACAGAGTACCATCTCACATACTTCCCATAATTTAAATGCCTTGCAACGGCACAATCGTAACGGCTACAGCTGGGCGCGAACTCCGGGCCGCTCACACCTGAATGCGCTATCACAACGTCCCCTTCTTATTGATAGTAAACACTTCTACAATCAATTATTTCAGTATACGAATGCAGTCAAAGAAGGCCACGGTCTGAGTATCCCGTTGTCATGTTACGCTACGAATGGACGCCGTCTTACCTTGGAACCTATCTCACTCCTGTTTATGGTCGTGTATGGCATTGCTTTGTTCATCCAATTCGTTTCCATGTTCTTCCATCGACTTGGGACTGCCCTTCACATCATGAGCTCCACGGAGATAAACTGCATGAAACCTAACAACAATGAAATAAACTCAATGGATATAGCAAGTAAGCCATACGTGTGTATATGGTCGAAGCCACAGGCACAATACACAAAAAAACATTTCTTACTATATGACCATAGGCCAAACAAATTATTTTGTGTGTGTCTTGTGCCTGTGGTCGAAGCATTCTGGACAATTCATGACATTCCGAGCAAATTTAGTAATTTCGCAAAAACGACTGAGGATCAAAAACTTCATGACATTCCTAGCAATTTTTAGTAATTTCGAAAAAAAGACTGAGCATCACACGAAACTGACTGACATTTTTAGGCATTACGTGACATGACTGGATTCACAGATTGCATGTAACATATACAATATATATAGTATTCACATTCTATAGCTTATAAGTATATACATTTTAGAGGTAATATAGAGATAGATGTGACTGGTAACATGTTTTTCAAAGATTAAACACATTTATTTGCTATCACTTACAACACTTATCTGTCACTGATATTTCTTACTTTCCTTTGCTAGTCTTATTTCTTTCATTCAAAATCACCCAAACTTTCCTTTCAATATACATCCGGTTATTACACAATTTAACATGATTGTGTATAACATGGACATACCATGTATGGTTTGTGTTAAAACTGCTGGAAATTAGCACTTGTCTATTCAAATGTATATATTATTGTTTTGTATTCATTACATGTACATGTTTTGAATATGTGTATATTGATCAAGAAATAAAATTTGAAAAAACAAAACAAAAAAACCCAATTGAAATAAGGAATCGGGCAGAAAGCTATATGGCTTACGTTTGTTATCTCCTTCCTATACTAATCTACTTATAAACTAACATTACTAAACTTAACATCATGATATCTAAATAAGTAATATATAAGGGTACAGAACTTGAAAAACTGTGAAAAAATAACCGAAAGAAAACCAACAAACGGAAGACGAAAACAAGACTTTTAAAAAAAACAAAATGGTTTTTACATTTTTTTTTTTTGGTGAAACCTTACGGCTTCGTTTATTTTCATTTCGTACAATACAGAGAGTATTTACAGTGTTCAATTTATGCGATGTGTCGGTTATTCAAGTCTCGTTTAGCTCGATTGTCACATTACAATATCGTAGCATAAGCTTAGATCATACCACACATTTCTGATGGAATTCACCGCCATTGTGGGAGGATTGTTTTTGTTTCTTTATTTCTTGATGCTAGTGTAGAAGTATTATGGTTACTAACTGTAGGCAGATTACTTTGGTGTGTACATGATAATTATGTTTAATTTAGTGTGGTGTCTTGGCATGACTATGTGCTGTGATGGGCAATTGAGTTTATTTGGTGTGGACAGGTTTAATTTCTTGTAGTTTATGGATCTGACTATGTGCTGCGAGGGGCAATTGCGTTTATTTGGTGTGGACAGGTTTAATGTATTGTGGTTTCTGGATCTGACTATGTGCTGCGAGGGGCAATTGAGTTGATTTGGTGTGGACAGGTTTAATGTATTGTGGTTTCTGGATCTGACTATGTGCTGCGAGGGGCAAGTGAGTTTATTTGGTGTACACAGGTTTAATTTATTGTGGTTTCTGGATCTGACTATGTGCTGCGAGGGGCAAGTGAGTTTATTTGGTGTGCACAGGTTTAATTTATTGTGGTTTCTGGATCTGACTATGTGCTGCGAGGGGCAAGTGAGTTTATTTGGTGTACACATGTTTAATTTCTTGTAGTTTATGGATCTGACTATGTGCTGCGAGGGGCAAGTGAGTTTATTTGGTGTGCACAGGTTTAATTTATTGTGGTTTCTGGATCTGACTATGAGCTGCGAGGGGCAACTGAGTTTATTTGGTGTGCACAGGTTTAATTTCTTGTAGTTTATGGATCTGACTATGAGCTGCGAGGGGCAATTGAGTTTATTTGGTGTGCACATGTTTAATTTCTTGTAGTTTATGGATCTGACTATGAGCTGCGAGGGGCAAGTGAGTTTATTTGGTGTGCACAGGTTTAATTTAGTGTGTGGTTTCTGGATCTGACTATGTGCTGCGAGGGGCAAGTGAGTTTATTTGGTGTGCACAGGTTTAATTTCGTGTGGTTTCTGGATCTGACTATGTGCTGCGAGGGGCAAGTGAGTTTATTTGGTGTGCACAGGTTTAATTTCGTGTGGTTTCTGGATCTGACTATGTGCTGCGAGGGGCAAGTGAGTTTATTTGGTGTGCACAGGTTTAATTTCGTGTGGTTTCTGGATCTGACTATGTGCTGCGAGGGGCAAGTGAGTTTATTTGGTGTGCACAGGTTTAATTTCGTGTGGTTTCTGGATCTGACTATGTGCTGCGAGGGGCAAGTGAGTTTATTTGGTGTGCACAGGTTTAATTTTGTGTGGTTTCTGGATCTGACTATGTGCTGCGAGGGGCAAGTGAGTTTATTTGGTGTGCACAGGTTTAATTTCGTGTGGTTTCTGGATCTGACTATGTGCTGCGAGGGGCAAGTGAGTTTATTTGGTGTGCACAGGTTTAATTTCCTGTGGTTTCTGGATCTGACTATGTGCTGCGAGGGGCAAGTGAGTTTATTTGGTGTACACAGGTTTAATTTCGTGTGGTTTCTGGATCTGACTATGTGCTGCGAGGCGCAAGTGAGTTTATTTGGTGTACACAGGTTTAATTTCGTGTGGTTTCTGGATCTGACTATGTGCTGCGAGGGGCAAGTGAGTTTATTTGGTGTACACAGGTTTAATTTCGTGTGGTTTCTGGATCTGACTATGTGCTGCGAGGCGCAAGTGAGTTTATTTGGTGTACACAGGTTTAATTTCGTGTGGTTTCTGGATCTGACTATGTGCTGCGAGGGGCAAGTGAGTTTATTTGGTGTACACAGGTTTAATTTCGTGTGGTTTCTGGATCTGACTATGTGCTGCGAGGGGCAAGTGAGTTTATTTGGTGTACAAGGTTAATTTCGTGTGGTTTCTGGATCTGACTATGTGCTGCGAGGGGCAAGTGAGTTTATTTGGTGTGCACAGGTTTAATTTCGTGTGGTTTCTGGATCTGACTATGTGCTGCGAGGGGCAAGTGAGTTTATTTGGTGTACACAGGTTTAATTTCGTGTGGTTTCTGGATCTGACTATGTGCTGTGTGGGGAGAGTGAGATACATTGGTGCGTACTCGATTAATTTATTATAGTTTCTTGATCGCATTGCAGGCAAGATTGCCTTGGTGAAAGACATGCAGCAGTTGAATGACGACGACGATAAGATGTCTGTTACGACTACGACCAGCAGTGACATTGATGAAGATAGTAGCGTTACACAGGTAGGAACATAGGTTACTAAATCAAAAAGGAGACATGCTAAATGTGGATATTATTGAACGTGAAATATGATACGAAATTATAAACAAGGAATAAAATGCAAATTTAGAGGGCTTATCTGCACAATATTTTATGCGATTGTGCTGTGGTGCAGAGGGCTAGTTTTGGTTATGTTTGTATTGTACAACACGAATGATGTTTAGATTAATAAGATATATAATGTTTTAATATATATATAAATATATAACATTTCCAGGATGATTCCCCGAAAATAAAACGGCGCCAAACGTTGATAAGAATAGCGAAACGGAAACGCCATCAACCCCAAGGGGGGACACACCATGACGGTAATCTGGGAAGCAAATTTATGCAGAACTTCATGGACCTAGCAAACGACCTAAGGAAGGAGAGAGTCAGTGAGAATAGCAATACAAGTCATGGTAAAATATTATTTCTCTTATGTACATGTAAAATACTGAAACAACAGTTAACACTTTGCCTGCTGAGTAAAGAAAATTACAGATTAGCAGCGGCTATTCAGCCAAATGTTTTAGTTCTACTATCCGAATAGCAAAAAACATAGATCCAGATCAGCAGCGACTATTCAGCCAAATGTTTTAGCTCCACTATCCGAATAGAAATAAACATAGATCCAGATCAGCAGCGACTATTCAGCCAAATGTTTTAGCTCCACTATCCGAATAGAAATAAACATAGATCTAGATCAGCAGCGATTATTCAGCCAAATGTTTTAGTTCTACTATCCGAATAGCAAAAAACATAGATCCAGATTAGCTGCTGCTATTCACCCAAATGTTTTAGTTCTACTATCCGAATAGCAAAAAACATAGATCCAGATTAGCTGCTGCTATTCACCCAAATGTTTTAGTTCTACTATCCGAATGGCAAAAAACATAGATCCAGATTAGCAGCGGCTATTCAGCCAAATGTTTTAGCTCCACTATCCGAATAGCAATCAACATAGAACCCGTTCTGTGCCGTCTGATCTTGCTCTATGCTGTTTGCAAAAGTAATTGCATCCGCTATCATGCAAATGGTTAAACTAACATTATTTCCGGTAGTATCATGGATACAATAAGTTTGTGACAACACTACCTAAGCATCAAGTTACGCTTATTGGTAACAACTGATCATTCAAGATCCAGATAAGGCATATGAATTTAATTATATAATTATGAAGACAGTGAAACCATCTAAACCAGATCCTCTCTATATTGCTAATCCCTCCAAACCGGAATATTTCCGTGACCGTGTTTTCTTTACCATTTTCATTCATTTTAAAATCTCAGTAGACACGATCCACTCTTTTACAGACACCAGATATATGGTTTGAAAAGTTCGCTTTATTGTATGTATGTATGTTCCTTTAATGTCAAACCCCTCGCGGGGACTTAGACATGTTTTCCTGGGCATGCTTAGCCGACCTAAGCGATTAACCAGTACTAAGCAATGTGTGTGAGGTGCATTGCTCAATGACACTACATACGTGGCCTGACCGAGTATCGAACCAGGGACCGTTCGATTCCAAATCCGACGCTCTACCACTGGACCACGGACGCCACACTATTGTAAGTTATCGGTATGCAAATATGTCCAACAGATACGAGTGTGTATATTATTACGCTTTTAAAGCGACATTACATAGCAAAAAGCATTAAAATGCATTTTAACAATGAATCAATAAACAGTGTAGCATTTCATATAACGTTCATCCATGCTCCTGATTTGACGTTTGTTTGTCATTGGAGTCAATACTACTACTAATAATAATAATAAAGACTTTATTTAACGAGAGTACTCATTTAACAAAAGTTAATCTACCATGAGGCCCTCAAAAATCGCGTGATACTGTCGTTTAGAGATAGGTTGACTAAGTTTAGTCTACAAATAAATATGCATAGGCACATATGTGAGATATAATGGTAAATCGGTACCATAAATATTGTTATTCAATATACACGCGTTGTATTACGCATGTATGTCGACCTTTTTTACAAATATTTGGAAAAGAATGATACCATAATTATAATAGAAAATTACATTCTGTAGAAATTTGCGTTTTCACTGATGTAGTGTCGCTTTAAAGTAAGGTAAAGCGCTATATTTCGAAGTTGAGAAAGGGACATTGGAATAAATAATAGTGAAAGGAAAGTTGTATGAAAGCTACATTTACTTGATCCTTTGCATTATCTATTATAAATTATGTATGTTGTTGTATGTTATATGTGATTTATGTTTTGCAATACATATTGTTTGTTTTTGTTTTGTTTTTTTCTTTCCGCGGAGGACACCATTTATTTACATAATGTTAAATAAATCCTACTTTCGGTTTCGAGTTTGTTTTATCGCAAAAAAACACTGTTTACCAAATGAACATAAGCATTACAACCCATACGTAAAAATTGATTTTTTCAAATATCTTTTATTTCATACGATGTAATGCTGCTTTAAATAAGACATATAGAAACATGGCAATATTTGATATTTCAGGGAGACTGGGCAGGCGAAAGGGAAGCAGTGGTAACAAGCCTAAACGTCGCAGAACAATGCGAGCGATGACTTCATTACAGCAAGACAAAGACAGTGTGCTAAAGAAGGCGGATGCTATCGAAACAAAAATGCAGAAAATTTCACACGGTACCCGTAATGGTGGAGAAAATGCTAGGAATAAAGTTGATTCCTGGCTTCATTTAGTGCGAGATGTCCTGGAGCAGTCAAGAATAAGTCTAAACACAATTGGAGAGGAGGATAAACGAAATTCTCGACCTGTGAAGAATCGGCTAAGCAGAACTAATTCAATGGAGACAATCAATCAGGATGAAGCTAAAATCCGTAGTCTACCTAAAAGAGCCAGCTATGCCGGTCCGTCTCCTCTGAATATAATAGCAGATGAAGATGAAGACGTTGGAATTAAGAACAAAGAAAAGAAACTAAACTCGCACGAAATAAACATACCAGCTGATGTATACGAAAACATTGCCGTTGAGAGACGACCAAAGCCAACCCAAAGCAGAAATAACCCCAACAGGAGGTCCGAACCCGTATTCCAAATTCCTAAGCATCCGGAAATGACAAGACCACTTTCTAGCGTGACTCCGAGAATAAGCGAAGAAGACGCAAGAGCAAACTCGATCGAGTCTGAGTCGGATACGTCGGATACGTCTGACGAATCAGGCACCGTATCTATAGCACGTGAAACGGCAGTCACGTTCAACAATAACCACGAGTATATCACATCCTTTGCAGAGGCTGGGAGCATAAGTGTGTCAGCACCGGTAGACGAAATTGAAGAAAGCAGCTGATGAGCTAAAAGTAATTCGGTTAATGTTGTGAATCAATATGCAAACCGAAACAATGTAGGAATGTAATGACGACAATGAAATGCGTTAGCAATCGGTATACATGATGCTAAATGCTACTGGAACAGTGCAACCGCACTACACCCAATATATTGTTTTTTGTATTAATATTTTTTATTTTCCTTTTCATGTCATTACAAGAACAAATTACACACATATACATATATACATACATATACATACATGCACGTATTAAACATTTCAGTTAGTGATTAAGAATAATATGTCATGAAAGGTCACAAAGAATAAGATGGGTTTTTTTATTGTGGAATTACAACTAAAGAGCCACTGGACTTATGTTTGAAGAAATCTCTGCTTAATAAAAACTGCACTTGGTCCAGTGGAATAGTGGATATTGCTTTTTAGTTGTTGGCGCGGAATGCATGTTTAATGGATCCCAATCTACATTGATATGTGTAACAGAAGCTCTATGGTACGAAGGCAAATGCATTTATTTATTTAATACTGTGTTACTATGGCTGTCCGATTAACGCAGTGGTTAGCGCGCTCGCTTCCCACCCAAAATGGGTTTTCTCCGGGTACTCCGGTTTCCTCCCACATTTACGCCCTCATCCAAGCCGACGAGAGTGATTCGCAATCGTTGTAAAACAATTAAAGTTTAAATTAACGAAAGCTATCATTTTAACATTTTTTAATGTACTTGAACACTCTTGAAAAATGTATAATCTTATTTTGGCTAGGTTAGTCTTTTTTCGTTCGTTATGTTATATTTCTGGTATATGGCCTGCATCAGCACCATTTTGGGCTATATCGTTAGGCAGTTTACCTAACAACACCTTTCCTGGACAGGCTCCAGCGGTTAACCAGTACTTGGGTGGACCAACCTCCGTAAGAAACTGCCAACTTTTTCATATAAATGAGACACGGCCTGAGCGAGGCTCGAACCCGTGACCATTAGTGATGATAGGTTACAGTGGTATACAAGTCCGCGACCTTAACCACTCGACCACGGAGGTTCGTGATAACCAATCAAACAAACAATGAAATGTGTATGTAAATAAACGGGTTGTCATGATAGAGTAGTGGTAGAGCTTGCTTCTGGTGTGAAAGGCCTCGAGTACGCACCCAGCTGTAGCCGTTACGATTGTCCCCGTAGAAAAGGCATTTAATTCCACATTTCCTCTTCTCTCGAGTGATTAATATAAGTTGTAAGAACTTATTTCGCAATCGACATAAAATGAATATGTATAACAAATTTATTTGAGCTCGATTGCGAAACAAGCTATTACAACTTATATTAATCACTCTCGAGACCTCATTCCTGATGGAATCCATCGCCACGAGGGAGAGAGAAGAGGCAACGTGGAATTTAAATGCCTTGCCTAAAGGCACACTCGTAACGGCTACAGCGGGGCTCGAACGCCGCGGACCTTTCGCATCTGAAACGAACGCGCATCCACTATGCTATCACGTAGCTGGTTTCCTGGTGATCACATACCTTGAATACTACTACCTGATAACAAGGGCGATCGTAATAGATATTATCATTTTTAAACATAGTGTGCAAGTAAATTGTTAGTGACAATCAATACATAGACAAGTTGTGGGATATGAATGTAACTTTACGGGGATGCAAATCTGAAAAACTATGGACGGGATTCACCATCAAAAATAATTATCAACAATAAATCTGATAACAGACGGGTGGGTAGTCTAGTAGTTAACAAGTTGGACTGCGAATCCAGCAGTCACAGGTTCGGTCCCCCGTCGGACCATAATAATATTAACAGTCTTTCAGCTGTGAGTGTAAGCCGGTGTATCGTGTCCTGTGCGTTACACGTTACCGTGTACGTAAAAGAACCAGAGGAGAATCTGTAATAGGTCTCCGTCTGTCTGTAGCATTGCACTATCCTCCAAACTATAAAATGACTAATATCTTGAGAAGTCGTAGCGGGTAGCGACGATACATAAATGTGAAATCTGAAAAACCCCGTTTGAACGTTTTATTAGTATTTTATTCATTCTCCCCCCCCCCCCTCCCAAATTGGTCACTGCATAAATCATAGACGAACAACTTTCAGACTAATCAAAATCAAATTTTAATGATTTACAATTGAAAGGTGCAGATATGACCTTAGTATGGCGATATGAGATGGGTTAATAAGCGTACAGTATGGATGACTCTTTGTTAACACTCTTATAGTTCCAGCTTAGTTAGTAATTTATTTATAGTATTGTAGATCTATGTTCGAACCGCCCAGTAACAAAATATGCATACCAATTGCATTTACATAATTATTTACATACTGGCAAAAATGTTATACATGTAAGATAAAACGCGAGATAAGCGGTGTTGTGTGACATACAGACGGATCTATAGTCCAGTGGTAACACGCTGGACTGGTAATCCAGGGATCGCAGGTTCGATCCCCCGTCTGACCCTAATAAAATTAACAGTCTTTCAGATGGGACGTTAAACCGAGGTCTCGTGTCGGTCCTTTACACCCTGCACGTAAAAGAACCAGAGGAGATTCTAGAATTGGTCTCTGTCTGCATCATGCACTATCCTCCAAAATTTAAAATAACTAATCTCTTCAGGAGGCGTCGCTCATATGGGCAACCGGTAGCGACGATAAATAAACGTAAAACACACACACGTTGTGTGACATGATGCACACAATCAAATTCTCATTCTTTGTTAATGTTGTCATTAACCGCAGAAATATTTGAAGCATGGACAATTTTCAATGTACTGTCAATTTCCCTAAAATCTCAAGAAAAACGACTAAGTGGCCTATTGAATTAAAATTGTGTAATTTATGCATGTATGTACTTTCGATTTCACGTTCTCTTTGCTCCTGTATAATGTAGATATATAATTGGTTTAGATTCAATAGGACATGTGTGTTTTACGAGTGTAAGATTGGAATTTATTTCATTGGAAATACATTATCTCTGTGATCACGACATGAACTAAAATCCCACTGCTATCAAGCTCAAATTGATAGCCTGTTCATTTTATAGCACAGCCTGTTCATTTCATTGCCTGTTCATTCCTATTAGATGTACATTTTGCATATACAATAAAGGAGTCAATTTATTAATAGAGACTACAATTTCATAACTAATATGTAACCGTTTTCAACCTTACTAAATTTCGAAGAGTTTATACATTTATAATTTAGCATTTTTGTTCATTACTATTTCGTATCTTTACACAGATAATTACTGCCATTCAGATAGTTATTATTCAACATCTATATTACTCGCCTGCGTAATATGATTACAGGAGATTAGTGTCAGAGTAGTATAAACATTAATTAGTTGTTCTGTTGCATATGTGGGTACATACTAAAAGTGTCGGTCAGGCGCCTGCCACAAAGATATACGCCACGGGCATTCTGGGTCCATGAAGATTCAAAATTCACCAATTGGCTGCCCAATCTGGATAAGTGGGTGTTTCAAAATTCACCCATTGGCTGCCCCATATTGGTAGGTGTGCGTTCGAATCCAGCACTAGCGGATATACCCCGAGATTCTGGATGCATTACGCTAATCCAGAATCTGAAGCAGGTTAAACAATCTCGAGAGTGATTAATATAAGTTGAAAGAACTTGTTTCGCAATCGAGCTAAAATAAATTTGTATAAACCTCTTATTTGTGTGAACGTATGAATTGAATACTTTTTGAGGATTCTGAGTAATAATAAAGTACTAATGTTCTATTACCTCCCTTGGCAGATAAAGTCTGATTTATTCTAAAATGTGAATTGGTCCTTTTAGTTAGAAACCTTTGTTTTTACTGTTGTTCCCTAACCAGATGTTGTGGTATGATAGTTGTGATTTTATCAAAATCGCGTTAATCAACTGATAGCATGAGTTCTGTCGAGATATAGTTAATTTAATATTCATATAAAGCGATAGTGGAATAAAATTGTTAGCATGTTGTGCAAAGGAAACAACGATCAAAACAGAGGAAACACTTAATAGGACCTATCTACTTTTAGGGAGTATTCAGGGGCAGTAACTGACCGATGTCTCTCAATTAGGACATTCTATCTCTTATCTTAATTAGGACATTCTATATAATAATTGGTATATTCTATCTCGTAATCGGTGCTTTCTATCTCTTAATTAGGACATTCTATATCTTAATTAGGACATTCTATATCTTAATTAGGATATTATATCATATAATTATGACATATTAATACTATATCATCGGTAAGCATCTTTACGGATCATTCAAAGAATTTATTAGCATAAAAATATTATTTATCATTTGACAATATATTATAAATTATTACAAAATCAAAGATCTATGTTAAATATTGTAGAACATAATTTTATTTAATTTTTAGTTATTTATCCATAGTGTTCTCATACCTGTATGCATAAGTATATGACGAAATCAATTACGTCAGCATGTATATGTTACATATGATATGTAGTCGGTGTTGTGTGCGCGTGGATTTATTCAAATGTCACAGTAGATTTTGTAGATTATATGACATGATCAAATGTCCTGGAGAGAGAATGTCCGTAACAAAACTGTTCTAACTTAAAGCGACATTACATCGCAAAAAGCCAAACAAATGCATTTGTTCACGTATACATGCAATGCTACTACAAATGCTTCTGAATACATTCGAACACTAACATTGAATCAATAAACGGTGCTTTTGTGGTCAATACATTTTCAAAAGTGAAAGTAGGATTTCATATAACTATCATCCATGCTCCTGAATTGAAGTGTTAGTTATTGGGAGTCAATACTTAGCGCGTGATACTGTCGTCTAGAGATAATTCAACTACGATTAGTCTACAAATAAATAGACACAAATGTGAGATACAGCGGTAAATCTGTACCATAAATCGAGTTATTCAAGATACACGCGTTGGTATTCCGCATAGATGTCGACACTATTTACATTATTTTGGTATACGACGCTTGTTTATTAGTTGAAATACTCAATTATTAGGGAAAAATATATACCATATAATAGGAAATTACATTCTGTAGAAATTTGCTGTTTCACTGATGTAGTGTCGCTTTAAACGGATTGCAAAAACAGAAATCGTCAAAATAATAACACACTATGGCGTAATTCAACGTGTTGTGGTCTCCAAGTACCACACCATGTGTGACATTTACGATATTTAACATATAACATATATATGCTAATATATAATATGACAACATTTTCTGTAGTAAATTGGTAGTTCCTAGAAATAGAAGGAAAACTTCGGGATACTCTGATATTATTAATGTATATAGTTTTGTCTGTGTTTGTTTGTTTTTTGGGGGGTTTAAAGTCGCATTGACAGCTTACGCCATACAGCGACTTAAGACGTTATTTGAGAATGACCATGGCCAATCGTAGCAGTATTTCAGACACACAGACGGATCTGTAGTCCAGTGGTAACACGCTGGACTGGTAATACAGGGATCGCAGGTTCGATCCCCCGTCTGACCCTAATAAAATTAACAGTCTTTCAGATGGGACGTTAAACCGAGGTCTTGTGTCGGTGTTTTAAATCGTGCACGTAAAAGAACCAGAGGAGACTCTGGAATGGGTCTCTGTCTGTATCATGCACTATCCTCCAAAATCTAAAATGACTAATATCTTCAGGAGGCGTCGCTCATATGGGCAACCGGAAGCGACGATAAATAAACGTAAAACACACAGTATTTCAGACATGGACGGACACCTTGGTGGAAACACTGATCTTCCGCAAGCCAACTAAAATAAGTGGACACCCCAAATGCGATTAAACCCTACATATGTGAGGGGCAACCGTAACCACTCAACAGCGGATGACACATCTACAGTAACCACTAAGCCACGGCACCCATCGACCGCAACCACTAAGCCACGCCCCCTCTCAACCGTAACCACTCAGCCACGCCCCCATATCCGTAACCACTCAGCCACGTGCCCCTCCCCCAACCGTAACATCTCAGCCACGGAGACACCCGTTTCTGGTTTTAAACGGGCATGCTCTCGTATTAAACTAGTTCATGAGAAAATAACGCATGCGCATTCGGTGCTAGTTTGTTAACTTCATTTAGCGTCTCTGCTTAACAAATTTGACAAAATCAGAATCAGATGTATGTAGCTTCGTGGTAATATTTCAATCGTTTTCGTGAATCTAATTCATTAATTGTGATTTATTCCTGATAAATGGATAACGATTAGCAGGATTTCGATTATTTAATGTTCAAAATCATATCAAAGTAATAAAGACATTATTACGTGGCTGGTTTCATATCAGCCTATGTATCGACCAGAGGTAACTTGATATCAGCATGCACGTAATAACCTCTAATTAACACATGGACACCCCTTTGAGGTCTTGCGAAGAAAAGAAGAAGACAGCATAAACCAGGCATCAGCAGATAGAGGTCTGATCAAAACAAACTAGAAAAGAACATGAAGAAGAAGGCTTTATTAAGACTTAAACTTTACAGTTTCTCGTCTGTAATATTTAAACATATTTACAATACATATAGTACAATAGTATGATATATGCAATCATGATGAGGATGGACAAATGATGTAATGATTATGGACATACATGGAAAAATAATGACAATGTCATGATGGATTTTAGAATATGCAAAACATGATCATGACTGTATTAAGAGTGTAGTGAGTATTCAACTGGTAACTCATATATCCTAAACAAGTGAATTACGAAGGGATAAAGCTTCATGAATATATTTACTAAAGTTAACCAGCTCTAGGGAATTGTCACATTGAAATATTTGCAATAATTTGAACATACTTGGTCGATTAGAATATAAATGTTTAATATATTTTTTTCTTAATGTATTATACACCTCACATTTAAACATGAAATGAAACTCACCTTCCACGTTGTTTGTATTACACAATAAAAATAACCTTTCGTTTTGATCTATACGGTTTCTACCATACCTGCCAGTTTCAATCCGTAAGTTGTGCGCTGATAGCCTCAATTTTGTAAATGCAATTATTAATGGGCTGAACATTCATGCATTTACAACTATAAGCTAATTAGCTTTTTTCTTTCCAATCCAAGAATTGTACATTGTAAATGTGCGGACTCCAAAAATAAATATGTTTAAGCCAAAGAGTTAATTAATGTCTATATTGTTTATTTCTGCACAGCCAATTTAGTTTGAAGTGTCACCCAAACGAGCTTGCTTCAGGTACGAAAGGCCCGGAGTTCGAATCCCACTGGAGTCGTTACGGTTGTGCCCTTAGGCAAGGCATTTAAATTCCACACTGCCTGTTCTCTCTCTCTCTCTCTCTCTCTCTCTCGTGGTGATGGAATCCATCAGTAATGAGGTCTCGAGAGTGATTAATATAAGTTGTAAGAACTTGTTTCACAACAGAACTAAAATAAATTTGCATAAACTAAGCCCAAGATAGTTTTGGTAAAGTATTGAAACTAAATTGGTACATTCTGGTATATTGCTAAAATTATGTGCTCGAATGTTCAGTATATATGAATTTTCGCTCCGGTGGAATGCTTTGTTCGAGCATTGGGGTGAACTGTGTACAATGGTTTGTACGCTACTTTTGGCGATGGATTCCATCAGGAATGAGGTCTCCAGAGTGATTAGTATAAGTTGTAAGAATATGTGTATTATTTATAATTTCGTTATACACACATTTGTCTTTTTTTCTCTGTGTAAAATATTTCGTGTCCCCTCGAACCCCATTTAAAATATAAATATAACTATGCATCATTATAAATCAGAACGAGTCCATACATTGTTGATAAGTATATATAAAGCGTGTAAGGCTACTAGGGGATGTGCTCCGGTCCCTACTAGTCATTGGACGGAGCAAATAAATGGGGTTCCCCCTTTTTGGGGGCCCGAAAAAAAAAAAGTTGTAAACATTTGTTTCGCTAACATCAAGCTAACATAAATTTGTATAAATAGCCG